>JAOCZM010000104.1:0-625000 GCA_026122235.1 Vinca minor
TTTAGTAAGAAAAGAAAAGACAGACTTTTCACATACTTGTTTTCTAGCTTAGGCTAATAGAAAAGAAGTAAGAAAAGCTGTTTCTTGTTCTTCTAAAAGGTCATACATACATACTCCATCTTGAAGAGTGTCTTCAAGACTTCTACAAGGCGTTGGCTAGCACCGAGCGAGTAGGAGACCATCCCCAGGAAGATCGAGTGGATACTTTGGAGAGACGGAGCTCGCGTTGGTGGCGTTCCGTTCGTGACATCTGAAACCGTTTCAGCTATCCTAGCACTTCTAAAGGTATAATGCTATCCCATAGTCTTAGGTTCTTACTCGTGATAGATCCTATTAGAGGCGGGTCAGTTTATTTCCGCTGCATAACTGATTTTGACCCGGTTATTCCTCTAACATGGACAACATGTCCTTTATTATAGCAATACTACTTGCTATACACGAAAATAATGTAAATAACATGATGAAAATAATTAAATTCTAGCATAGACTTTAATTGTACAAAGACTAAAATGACCTTTAATTTCGTCCCAATTCTGGACAGCTTGTTGGGCCAATTTGTATGACGATTTCGGATATTAAGAAGGCATAATCTGATCTCGGGATCTTCATAAAAGTTGTAGATATGTCTCTTATCTTTAATATGCAACTGGAATCAGCTCCATTGGATAATTGGATCGAAAGTTATGACCATTCTACCAAACTGTTGTAAAGCTGTCCAATCCCTCATCTTGTATGATTACTAAAATGCCCTTCTTAGCCTCTTTGCTTGATAGGGCCTAATTGTACACTTGTGAACTTGAGAGGCTGACTTGTACAACATTCCTAGATGTAACTTAGCATCCTCTTTATACTTTAGAACTCGGGTCAATGATGTTGATAGTTGCTTCACGTCCCTTGTTCTAATCCTCGTTATTAGTCTATGTATGCGCGCTCCTTTGGCTTGGGCAGCCTCGAGGTTGGTACCGTATCATTTAGACTAGAAAATCCAACACTTTTCATGAGCTTAATTCTTCCAATCATTCATCAAAATATTTCTATTTGAGAAAGAGCTTCATCTACTTATTCTTTCATTCCTCAAATAGTAGATGGTAGTCCATATGACTTGTGTGTTTGTTCTTACAAGCTTTGCATATAAGAATCTTGAACTAGACAATCCTTGATCATATATTCCTCAAATAGTAGATGGTAGTCCATATGACTTGTGTGTTTGTTCTTACAAGCTTTGCATATAAGAATCTTGACCTAGACAATCCTTGATCATATATTCCTATGTGTTGCATTTCACACATAAGTCGCCTAAGTGATAATCCTTTAATTCACCTTATACGCTTAATGAACATAATTGTTGTTAAGGTAATCACTTAGGAAAAGAATTTGGTAGAAAAGTTTAAAAAGTTTGAGAACCTTATTCACCCACCTCTAAGGTTCTCCCCTTTGGGTATTGCAAATGCCCTTCGAGTATTTTAGGGTTACCATCAGTTAAGGATCAAACTGAAGGACATACCGAAGAGTGCCTCAAAACCATATATGGGCACTATGAGTACTTTGTGATGCTCTTCAGGCTTGCTAACACACAGGCAACATTCATGGGCATGATGAACCGAATCTTCTGGGTTTGTTTGGATAAGTCCGTAGTGGCCTTCATCGATGACATCTTGTTCTACTCACCATTAGATTAAGCACAAGAGGAACACTTGAGGTTGGTGTTGGAGATATTGAGAAATGTGAAATTGTGTGCCGAATTCAGCAAGTGTGAGTTTTGGCTGAGAAGTGTTACGTTTTTTGGATAAGTAGTATCGGCTGAAGGGGTATTAGTGGATTCGACTAAAATTGAATAATCACACATTGACCTAGACCAACGATAGTGGCGGAGATTCAAAGCTTTTTGGGGTTAGCCGGGTATTATCCGAAGTTTGTTGAGGACTTCTCGAAAATCAAAGCACCTTTGACTCAATTAAGTCTGTAACGAGTAAAGTTTGAGTGGGGTCCGAGATGTGAAGAGAGTTTTCAGAAACTCAAGGAGAAGTTGACTACCACAACGGTTTTGGCTCGACCAGAAGAATCAGGGAGTTTCACCATCTATAGTGACGCTTCAAGTATCGGTTTGAAAAGGATTCATGGGCAGAAACTCGTTCTAAACACCCATGATTCCTCCCCCTAAGGATCTGCTCATACCAAAACGAATCGAAAAATACTTACGAAAGACTTACATTTTTCGTCTAAAGATTCTGTCTTTCGGATGTGTTTTGCTGCCACCAGAGTCCTCCCTTGCGAAATTACTCCCACCGGTATCCACGCGAAGAAACAAGCAGCGAGTGCTAGATCTTCATTTTTCTGAGTTTTGGAATCTAGAGAGAAAATGAGGCTGAAAAACTAGAAATATGATTTCGGGTGTATTTGTTTATTGCGGCTCAAGCAATGTTAGTCTAGGGTTTCGGCCAAGAGAGGATTATATAGGGTGTGAGAGTTTGTTCCAAGAACAACTCCCACATCCTATCAACCTCTTCCGGCAGTGGGAGTCTTTAACTCCCACGTCTTGTAAACCTCTACTGGTAGTGGGACTCTTTATAGGATAATAACTCCCACGTAATCCCATCTATAACCAAATACCGAAAATGCCCCTCCTTAATCTCTAATTCAAATAATAACGTTTTATTATTCTCAGAGAAATAAATGTCAAATACAATGAACCTAGACACATTCTAGATTCATTGAATCTGGATATGAAGCTCGTTAACTCGTCTATGCGTGTGACCATGTAGGTTCATATCACAATGGAAATGAAAACACACGTGTTCATAAATCACAAGCGGTCCCTAGCAGGACATTGTGACTACCCAAAGTGAATGAATTTACGGTGGAACCTAATATCAATCCTCTATTTAATCCCTTTGTATCGCGATATCCAAATTAAGCATAAGACATGGTAGTTGTCACCCTTATAAAGCTTAATTATATTTATGTTCGATCTCCAGGTAGACTGTTCCAACAAACAATATTTAATAACCACTTTATTAAATACATTTGAGCACGACCATGCATTTAAACAGTCTTTCCCTATCGAGGGGCCCATGGATATCTCTCTTTACTAAGAGAGGGACAAATTCCTTACAATGCCTCTCACATTGAAGCCATGATAGGACACTACATCCGATCATCAGTCGTATTGATTACTCAATTAAAAGTAACGTCCGACTGAGTCAAAACGTGGCTCCATTCATGCTGGAATCAATGGAGACATAAGGTCTAAGGATTCCAAAATAGTGTTGAGGAAGTAATACTTATGACTAAGGACCATGAAGTATTACTTCTTTATCAGATCACGTTCGATACAATGTATCCCAATATATTGCATCTATGATATGATTTGTATCAATTACACATGATCAGTGAAACATAATCATCAATCATACATCATTCTAGTTTTATTTCATTGTAAAGAATATTACATAAACTAGGGACAGTTAGAATAGTAATTGCATAAGCTAATGAGTTTTACTATCAAATCACACATTTGATGTTCAAAAGCAAAATTAACTATTCAAAGACATGCTCAAAAAGATATAAAACGTACAACATATGCTAATGGTCCTAGAGCATACTAACAAGGTTTGGGGTTGCGTTTTGATGCAAAATGGTAAGGTGATAGTGTATGCTTCGAGGTAGTTGAAACCGTATGGGAGGACCTACCCCACACACGACTTGGAGTTGGCAGCGGTCGTGTTTGCCTTAAAGATTTGGAGGCACTATATGTACAAGGAACCATGTGAGGTGTTTACCGACCACCAAATCTTGAAGTACCTTTTCACCTAAAATGAACTTAACATGAGACAAAGACGATGATTGGATTTGTTCAAGGATTACAATCTAGCGATTAGCTACCACCCAGGAAAGGCTAATCGAGTAGATGATGCATTGAGTAGAAAGAGCTCAGGGCAGCCGTGTCATTGATTACCGATGATTGCCGAATTTGAGAAGTTGGAGTTCGAGTTCATTTAGTCCACCGAGACCAATTTGGCAGCCTTGGTGGCTCAACCAACGCTTTTGGTTCGAATCAAGGAAGCTCAACATATAGACTCCGGATTGGAAGGTGAACGGGTTTTGGCACTGTTAGGGGAACATTCAGATTTTTAGGTTCATGTGAATGGTAGTCTTTGTTTTCGTGACTGGTTGTGTGTACCAGCGGATTCGGGGCTGAGATGGGAAATTATACAAGAGGCTCATAATTCTAAGTTGTCGATGCATACGGGGCATCGAATATGTATAAGGATCTGAAGGGTAATTTTTTGTGGAAATGTATGAAATGGGAAATAGCTGAGTTTGTGGCTAAGTGTCTCGTGTGTCAACAAGTAAAGGCGGAATATCAAAGACTCGTTGGTTTACTTAAGCCTTTAGAGATTCCCATTTGGAAGTGGGAACATATACGATGGATTTCATAGTCGGGTTGCCCAAGGACAAAACCGAAAAAGATATAATTTGGGTGATTGTGAACCGGCTAACAAAATCAACACATTTCTTACCGATGAAGATAACAACATCGATTAATACTTTGGTTCAGATGTATATGAACGAGAATTTTCGTTTGTGCGGCTACCGGTGAGTATAGTGTCAGGCCAGGATTCAAGGTTCGTGTCACGATTTTGGAGGAGTTTCAACGGGCTTTTTTCTATCTCACAAAGAACTAGTTCTCAACAAATTAGAAGAAAGGGTAACCTATATCTTTCTAAGTTGATTTACAATTTAGCTCACTTTTACAAATCCCTCAATTGGATTGGATATACAAATGAAATCTCTAATCACTCTTTGAGAATAAAAGGCAAGATGAAGTTTAAGCTCAACACAAATACTTTGAATGATTTTGCAATTAAGCACAAATGTGTAAGCTTGTGTTTAGAAAGTGTATATGCATATGCCCTCTTATGGCCTTATTAGTTATGAAATATTCAGCTTTGAAATCTTTTTATAGGGCAAGAATACACTAGCTTTGTTGGTCACAATGACTATAATTTTGGCCTTGAAATGACAGCTACTAGACAGTAGGTCGACCGAAGTGCCTTAAATCAAAGGTTAAAGTTTTACTGTCTCTATCTCGATCGACCGCAATTCAGTGGTCAGGTCTACCGAAGCAAAGGTCGGTCGACCTACCTAATATCTCGGTCGTCCGGATAGAATATAGTCGTTGGAGCATTGGAACATTCAAAACTCGAATAAGGACAAAAACACACTGGTCGACCGGATCAACACTGCCGGTTGACCGGAGGACAGTCCTAAAGTGGTTTTTACACTTAGTTAAGTTTCTAATGTTCTCATGCATATGCCTAAGGGTTTTGTAAAGATATAAAACACATTTTAAAGTACTTAGGCATTGACCAACTTATTTTCAAAAACCATTTCAAATAAATGAACAAAGTAAAAATGAGGTTTTAAAAACATGCAATGTTGAGTTTAAACATTCTTATAACCTAGTAATCTCAAAGGAAAGATTAGTCACAAAAGGATTAACTATAAGCTTTAACTAATCTTCCTAAGGTCTTCAAGTTGATTCTTCTTGTAGCTTGGACTTTGAAGCCTTTGATCAACATCTTCTTGAGGGATGAAGTCCTCTTGCATTCTTTATGTTGTCTATTGTACATCACACTTCTTCTCGTCAATGAGTCTACCATTTGATGTATTTGTATGATTTGAATAGCTCTTGACATGTTGATCTTCCTTCTTCTTGACTTTGCAAGTACTTCCATAGCATGTGGATTGAGTTCATGCTTGTGTTATGGAGTCTTGCAAAGTGTAGCTTTCTTGTGTGTAATATACATACCTTAGTTTACACAAGAAGCTAACTTACCATTTTCATCAATGTTGATGTAAGTGCTAAGGATCCTATCATTAAGAACATGCTCACACAAACATTAGAACTATCAATGGCTTGTTATCATCAAAACAAGATTGATCACTTTGCCCTTCGGGCTAACAATCTCCCCCTTTTTTATGATGATAAAACATTGATGCAAATGGGAATAATATGCAAAAGATAAATCTTTAAAGCATATAAATATGAATGCATAAGATAAGGGTATTAAGGATCTAGGCAAGTAGATGTTTTGAAAAAAATATTCTACTCCCCCTATTTTAAAGAATCCCTTATCTCTCCCATTTTGCAAGTTCTAAGCTTTCTCCTTTTGAAAATTAATTATCTTGGCACATTTTCAACACTAAAACTTCTCCCCCTTTTTGTCAAAAATCAAAAAGGAAAATCAGAGAGCCAATATGAAAAGCATTTACTCCTCATTTTTATTGAAAAATATTTGAAATACCCTTTAAAGGAAAGTTAGGAGGAATAAGGTTTAAATTGTGGAGAAGCTTGATGAATATTAAGAATTCTCCCCCTATAGAAATACCTTTAAAACTATGGAGAATCTTAATGGTCTATTAGATTGATAAATTGATAAAATAAGAACCAAAGAATAAAATCTAAAGACCAAAAATCATTTGAAGAAGGATTAATTTTGAATAAGTTTGGTTGATTTCTAAATACCAAGAGTCCATAATGATACATAAATCAAAAGATAGTCATGTATGGCTCAAAAAGAATATCAACCTAAGCTAAAACAATGGAGATAAGGAATAAACCTTTAGGTACAATCTCCCCGTTTATCAAACTGATGAAGAACCTTGACAGAATCAAGATTCGACACAAGGAAAATAGGATCTTTCTCTAACTTGAATTGAGTTCACGTGAATGCCTTACTACAACCTCCAAGCAGCGATAAGTAGTTGGCTACTATAGCAAAGGACTTTCAGAGTATTCAACACACTAGACTTCCAAGCAGCGATAAGCACTTGGCTACCTAGGCAAAAGAACACTAAATGGATGAAGAAACACCACAACAAGGGAACTAGCTTGTTGATTAGTAAAAATGAAAGGAAGATCTAAAAAGAAATTCAATTCACAAAGCAACAAAGGAATAAACCTCACAATGGATGAAGAAACACCACAACAAGGGAACTAGCTTGTTGATTAGTAACAATGAAAGGAAGATCTAAAAAGAAATTCAATTCACAAAGCAACAAAGGAATAAACCTCACAATTATCATTAATATCAAGTGTGTCTAATAAGTGGCCGAAACCTCTCTTTATATAGAGGAGGATTTCGGCACAAGCTAAGTCCTAAATGGACTAGGAAACAAGCAAAGGAATAAACTAAAGAATAAACTACCTAATACTTGCTAAAGAATAAACTACTTATTTGGATAATCATATCCTTTATTTCGGCTAACTAAAAGAAATGGTAAACATAAAAGCTGAAAATTAATTAAAGTCTAAGATAGACTTTAATTATACAAAATATCTAAAATGCCCTCAGCCACTTTGTGTGTTTGAGTCGTGAACTTCCATCTTCACTTTGATGAGGTGAACTTGTACTTGATCTTCCAAATGTAACCTTGTTTCTTCTTTGACTTGAGTCTCTGGGATAAAAGTTGATAACACTTGATTCAACCTTTCTATTCTAGCTCTTGTCATGGAACCTTGGATGTTCATCATTGGATCACTAGAATAGCTTGGTCTATGGATGTCCTCATCACAAACATACCATGTTAGCTATTTAAGATGAAAAACAAGTTGAAAATATAGCTAACAAAGTACTATTGGAAGTGATACCTGTTAGTAGTGCCCTAGGACCATTAGCATATGTTGTACGTTTTATATCTTTTTTAGCATTTCATCTGAATAGTTAATTTTGCTTATGAACATCAAATGCGTGATTTGATAGTAAAACTCATTTGCTTATGTAATTACTATTCTAGTTGTCCCTAGTTTTATGTAATCTACTTTACAATGAAATAAAACTAGTATGATGTTTGATTGATGAATATGTTTTACTAATCATGTGTAATAAGTACAAATCATATCATAGATGCAATATATTGAGATATATCGTATCGGACGTGATCCGTTAGAGAAGTAATACTTCATGGTCCTTAGTCATAAGTACTCCTTCCTCAATACTATTTTAGAATCCTTAGACCTTATGTCTCCATTGATTCTAGCATGAATGGAGCCACGTTTTGACTCAGTCGTACGTTACATTTAATCGAGTAATCAATACGACTGATGATAGGATGTAGCGTCCTATCATGGCTTGAATGTGAGAGGCATTGTAAGGAATTTGTCCCTCTCTTATTAGAGAGAGATATCCACGGGCCCCTCGATAGGGAAGGACTGTTTAAATGCATGACCGTGCTCAAACGTATTTAATAAAGTGGTTATTAAATATTGTTTGATGGAACAGTCTACCTGGAGATCGAGCATAAATACAATTAAGCTTAATAAGGGTGACGACCACCATGCCTTATGCTTAATTAGGATATCGCGAGACAAAGGGATTAAATAGTGGATTGATATTAGGTTCCACCGTAAATTCATTCACTTTGGGTAGTCACAATGTCCTGCTAGGGACCGCTTGTGACTTATGAACTCACACTACTACTAAGTGTGTTTTCATTGCCATTGTGATATGAACCTACAGGGTCACACGCATAGACGAGCCAACGAGCTTCATGTCCAGATTCAATGAATATAGAATGTGTCTAGGTTCATTGTATCTAACATTTATTTTTCTGAGAATAATAAAACGTTAATATTCTAAATAGAGATAGGGGCAATTTCAGTATTTAACTATAGCTGGGATTACGTGGGAGTTATTATCCGATAAAGACTCCCACTACCAGTAGAAGTCTAGGGGACGTGGGAGTTAAAGACTCCCACTGCCAGAAGAGGTGGAGCGGACGTGGGATGGGTTCCACCGTAAATTCATTCACTTTGGGTAGTCACAATGTCCTGCTAGGGACCGCTTGTGACTTATGAACTCACACTACTACTAAGTGTGTTTTCATTGCCATTGTGATATGAACCTACAGGGTCACACGCATAGACGAGCCAACGAGCTTCATGTCCAGATTCAATGAATATAGAATGTGTCTAGGGTCATTGTATCTAACATTCATTGTATCTAACATTCATTGGCCGAAACCCTAGGCTGATACAATTTCGGCCGAAACCCTAGGCTGAAATTCCAAAACCACCAGAAATCAAATTTCTTGTTCTGCCTCTCCCTTTCTCTCTAATTCACGAATCTTAGAAAAACGAAAAGCTATCACTCGCTGCCCGTTTCGTCGCGTGGATACCAGTAGCGAGTAATTCCGCAAGGGAGGACACAAGGTGATCATCCAAGCCTTAAAGACAGAATCTTCCATTCAAGAATCGGATTTCGTCGCGTGGATACCAGTAGGGAGTAATTCCGCAAGGGAGGACTCAAGGTGATCATCCGAGCCTTAAAGACAGAATCTTCCATTCAAGAATCGGATTCTTGAGCTAACAAATGTTAGTCCTTTTCTTTGTAATTTTCGATTCGTTTTGTATGAGCGGATCCTTCAGGGGAGGACTCATGGGTGTTTGGAACGAGTTTCCGCCCATGAATCCTTTCAATACCATAAATTCATAAGTTAAGCATGTGTATCACAACCTAAAGATTTAGAGGAAGTGTACGATGACAAATTGAGTACATTCCTCTAACAAGTTAATGGTTAGCTAAATGAGTGTAACAACTCTTAAAGCAATGCTAACCAAAAACCATAATGAAATCACAGAGGATATGAAAGTAAAGAATATGATCTCAAGGTTATTTAGGGAGAATACATGTAGAATATAAACATGTTTAACACGTATAACTCTCAAAATAACTAACACAAGTTGGCTATAAGATTTAAAAGATGAAAAACAAGCGAACAAGTGATGTGATGATGTAAAATATGAAAACTGAGCATACATCACATATTTTGAGAGGGGTATGGGATGAAAAAATTTGAAAACTCCCCCTAGATGTGCCTATATGAATACAACAGCAAAAACTTACAGATTACTGAAGTTGAAGCTCAAGAATTGCTGAAAATTGGCTTTGTCGGTCGACTTGTCATTCTTTCACTGGTTGACCGGATGTGTTCGGTCGACCTGATACCCATAGTCCGGTCGACCGGACTTTTGACAGATTGTAGAAAAACCTGCAATTTCAGTTTATAACCGAGCCAAATATTCATATAAACACATAACAGGCATATGCATTGCCCCAATTACAGTTTATATCCTAAGTCAAGCATCTAGACGATGAACCACATAAGATTCATGCTATATACTTGAATATAAACACACACAGAAAACCCCAATATGTTATATGGATAAAGTTAAAATCAAGACATAGCATATACAAACTCCCCCAAAGTATAAGACACTAAGAATAGATGAGAGGGGGTTCAAATGAGCTTTCATAACAAGGATCAAATCATTAAGCTCATATCTATAATATGCTCAAAGAATCAACACAATTAAAGAGCAAATCATGTTATAAAAGCATCAAGGTGCCCCTTTAAGAAATTCATACAAAGAAATGATAATGTAAATGCAACAATTGCTAGTCTAAGGGTACGCATGGGATGACAAAGGGGAATTACATAGCAAGAAATGAAATACAAGGAAATAAATAAAGTAGAGTTTAGAAATTCTCATTGATTTGAAACATTGCTTCTTGCATTTGAAATCCAAAATGAGATTTTGAGCTTCTTCAATCTTCTCGAGTGTTTTGAGCATTTATGTCTTTATCTTGCTCATTTTCTTCATTATTTTCTTCTTCCTTGTCTTCAATCTCCATATCAATCACTTGACCCTTGTTCCCAACTTCAACATCTTCAAGTCAATCACATGTTGTCAAGAAGGTCGTACTCAGTGGGGCTCCCCTTGGCTCACGAGCGAGAGGTCATGAGTTCGACATCGGGCCATAGCGCCCAGACTACTAACCCCTCCCCCCCCCAAAAAAAAAGATCAATGACATGTTTCGGTGCTTCTTCCTCTTTACTTCCATCATTTCCAATGATGGAGTCTTCATCAAAAGCCTCTTCATCTTCTTCTTCTTCTTCTTTGTCCTCTCATTTCTCCTCATTTTCTTTCAAGTTTGATGATCTAGACTTGGTATTTTAATCAATGTCATCAATCTTGTAGTCCTTGTCATCGAAGTTAATCCTCAAATATCCAACTTGACCTTTTAAGTTCTTCACATCATCCTCCAAACTTGACAATTTCTCAAACATCAATTGCAAGTCATTTTTGACATTGTCATGAAAATCTTGTAAGTGTGTCAAGATCAGTTCCCAACTTCAACATCTTCAAGATCAATCACATGTTGTCAAGAAGGTCGTAGCCCAGTGGGGGCTCCCCACCGGGCCATAGCACCCAGACTACTAACCTCCCCCAACCCAAAAAAAAAAAAAAAAAAAATAGATCAATCACATGTTTAGGTGCTTCTTCCTCTTTACTTCCATCATTTCCAATGATGGAGTCTTCATCAAAAGCCTCTTCCTCTTCTTCTTCTTTGTCCTCTCCTTTCTCCTCATTTTCTTTCAAGTTTGATGATCTAGACTTGGTATTTTAATCAATGTCATCAATCTTGTAGTCCATGTCATTGAACTTAATCCTTAAATATCCAACTTGACCTTTTAAGTTCTTCACATCATCCTCCAAACTTGACAATTTCTCAAACATCAATTTCAAGTCATTTTTGATATTGTCTTAAAAATCTTGTAAGTGTGTCAAGATTGGGCTTAATATGTCTTCATTTCTTTGAGGAGGAGGAGATCTTCTTTGAACATTTTCCCTATGGATGTCTCTTTGATCTTCAACATTTATGTGAGCATCCCCTTCTTCATTTACTCCCACATTAATTTCATCTCCTCGACCTTCTTCATTTTCAGGCATATCTTGTACATTTTGTACTTGAGGACCTCTTTTATCTATCTCTTTCTTTAAGGTTTCGCAAACTTTAGGAGATTTCTTGAAGGCAATCATAGCCGCCAACAATTCTTCAATTGTACATCTTGTATGGAATTTCCAATGTCCATTTACCAAGATCATATGTATTTGATGGAATTTGCCTTGATTGTACTTGAGATGTCATTCACTTATTTGAGTTGGAGTGGAGAGCTTGATTTTAAACTTCTTTAAGAGGATAGTCAACATACTACCATAGGGAAGGGATTTCTTCTTTGGTCCCATTACCCCTTCTTGAAGATACTTGAGGGCTAAATAAGCAAAGTTTGCTTTCTTCTTCTCCATTAACCACATCATAATGGTCGTTTTCATGTAATAAATTGAATTCTTATGTCCCCCTACCGGAACAATTACATTGGAGACAAAATGGTGAAGTATGCGAACATACTCATCAAGCTTATTTGTCTTTCTCTCATTGAATTTGACAAATGCCCCATTAATGTTGAAATATGTCTTGAATTTCCTAATGTCAAGATCCTCTTTCTTTGGCACTTTCCCGGAATTATCAAAATATCTTATTGCATCATCTTCTAGCTCAATTCCTAAGATATTGCAAAGCATCGCTTCGGAAAATCTAAACTCCAAATTTCCTACACACGATGTCACCAATAATGCCCATCATCCTTCTTCCCTTATTCTCTAAGATTAGCCCCGAATTCATAAATGGTGAGGGGATAGTAATCATGATCAATCAATAAAAGATTTAACCACCCCATATCAACAAAATAACCAACAATTTCATCTAATCCTTCTTCATCCTCAATTCTACAGCCCGGAAGAATTCATCTCTTCTCATTTACTAGATTTACATAATATTTCTCAGCATCTTCGAAGTAAAATTGAGAAGATACCTTTGTTGTGGTGTAAGATGAAGATTATCCTTAATATCTTGGAGGTGGAGATGGAATAGGGTGATCATTGTCGAACTCCGTTTCTTCATCGGAGTGATTCACCTTCTTAGATTTTCCTCTTTCCTTATCCACTTTCCGATTCACATTTGCCTTCTTTGGAGGGGGTTCAATCATTTCTCTAATCGTTAGAGACTTCTCATGATCCTTTTGGAAGAATCATTTTTGGGTTTTCCTTTGGTAGGATTTTTGGAAGGATTAGACTTAGGATTTTGGACCATGATTGTATGGATATGTGATTTGTGGTAGGAATTTGTGTTTGGAATTGAAAAGGATATCGAATTTTAGGAATATTGTGGAAAGGTTTTGGGTTTTCTTCGAAGGAAGGAAATAGACTTTTGAAAATATGAAGGAGAAACCCTTGATTTCTGCTGAATCACGACACTTCGGTCACCCGCCCTCATCTAGTTAAAACTGAATTTCTTTTTATCTCGATTTCGGACGACCGAGGAGGGATGTCGGTCGACTAAGGTACCCTGTTACTGAAAGCCTTTTTGCTCATGTCAACAAGGAGTCTTTTGCGGTCGACTGGGATACCCTGTCTGTGATTGAGGAAATCTTACCATTTATGCGGTCGACCGTTGCCTTGCCTGGTAGGCTGGAATTCCTCTGTTTCCTACAAAACAATTCAATTTTGGTACCCATTTTCTTATAGGACCTTGAGGGTTAATTTTGGGTTCTTTTCAACCCAAATAGATTTAGCACCTCTTTCAATCTTCTTGTTATTAATACAACAAATAGCATGATGACCACATTTACCACAATAAGAGCATTTAGCATAGTGGCATGTGATATTCTAGTATTAAAAGAAGTAGAGTGTGCAATATTATGTGTGTGCATGAGCGCTCTATACAATTTCTAGCAATAGGAACATGGGGATCAACAAGCACATTACCAAGGATGTCTTTAGCACATTACACTTATCAACATAAGTGGTTAATACATCAAATTTGTGCTTTAAGACATTATTGCTCAACAAGTTTAAAATCTACATTATGCACCTTGTTGAGCAACTCTTGGTTTTCAAGAGAGATAGCATTTAGAGATAAAAGCGCATTCTCTTTTTCGTTTTATATGATGTGGAAAGAGTTAAGAAGACTATCATACTTATCTTGCATTTAGATCTTTCATTAATTGAGCAAGCAAGTTCATTACAATTGATCTTGTTCTTCTTATTTAACCTTTTCAATTGATCATATAAATCGGTTAAAAGCACATAAGGGTTCTCCTCATTCACATAGTCAAGATCAAGGGAAGGATTAGATTGTACCTCATTGCCTATAGATTTAGGACTTTGTACTTCACTTTGATCTTCATCAAAGAGACCAATGAGGCATAAAGTTTGGTCTTGATCTTGACATTTTCCTTCTTGGGAAGAGGTTGTCCTTTGATTGCTTCTTCTTTCTATTTTTGCATTTGAAGCATTGGAAGCAATCTCCTTTTGGTTGTGAAGTCATCATTGATATTTTCCTTGTTGTCCTTTGATGATCTCTTCACAAACTTGTTGTCCTTGGAAGATGACTCTTTACTTGGAGTCTTAACTTTGCTTTTCCATTCCTTGGGGTTCATTTCTTTGAATTAAGAGATATCTCTCTTGGAACCTGCAAGGGAAACTTGAGAAACATATGGTACCTCTTGCAAAGGTCCTACATTGTTAGAACATTTTCTCAAGTGGCAAGTGTGTGCAATATGATCAACATAAATATTATTACAAGTACAAGGATGATTCTCATTAGATGAGAAGTAAGAGTAAGAATCATCCATTCTTGTGATGTTGCAAATTTTAGATACCCTAGCAAGAGAAACATCAACTGAATGCAGCTCTTGCAATAGGTTATCTTCATGTGAAGGATCACTAATATAACACGATGCAACATCAACAAGTGTACAAGTGATAGAAACAATTTTACTTCTCATACAATTAATAACATCAAAAATGAAATTATGAGAAAGTGAAGTTGATACCGTAGTAACCTTACCAAGTGATGATGAGCGTAGATTACCATTAAAGTTTTGATCATCACTTGTAGTCGAGCATCTTGGTTCCTTGAATGCGTTTGCCATTGAAGGTTGAGGATACCAAGTGCCATAGAGTGTTTGAGATTTCTTCTTTTGAATACATCTCCATTTAAAGTCTTCATCCTTCAAGCCACTTCTCTTTGAATTTATTTCTTTGAAGCTTAGTGGCAAGATTTTTATTTTCCTTTTCCAAGAGGATTGATCTTTATTATCTCCATCATAATTGAATTCCATTTGAAGATCATCCTCTTGTGCTTCCATCTCTTCTTATTTCTCATATTGTGAAGGCTCAATTTACATAATGTTTGAGCTCATTCAGGATTGATCATTGATTTCTCCTAGATCATACTTCTTGGTTGTATCAATATTTTGAGGTGTGATTTAGATGTCCTCTATACCTTCACAAGATTGAGTCCCCAACCCTAGACTTCTCACATTTGGCTCTTCCACTTCAACTTCTCCTTTGTATGATGCTTCAAGCATTTTCATCATGGAATGAGCATCTTCACATTCATGCACTTTGTTGAGAGATTCTTCATTTAATGCACAACAGATAGTATTTAAGGCCTTGACGTTGAGTGTCATCTTATTGTAGTCTTCTTCGTCATAGTCTTTCCTAGACTTTGGCACCATGACACCTTGTGTGTAGATTGAAGGAATAAAAGGACCTTATTCTATAATGCTCAACAAGGAAATGTCATTAGAAGACAAAAGCAATTTAAAGACACATTGCCAACTATCAAAGTTGGAGCCATCAAATAGAGGTGGTCTAGAGAGGGATAGGTCATCTAAGTTAGAAAATGTTTGAGCCATGGATCTTCCTAGGATGTAAGTCCAATAAAGAGGATACTAGGCTCTGATACCAATTGAAATACCCTTTTAGGGTATAGAACCTAAGAGTGGAGGTGAATTAGGTTCTTAAAAACTTATTTTAATCTTTTCTAAAACTTCTTTTGCCTAAGTGTTCACCTTAACAACAAGTATGTTGTTTAAGCACATAAGGTGATTCAATTATAATCAAGGCAACTTAGATGACTTAAGTGAAGCAATTGTATAAAGCACGGAAGCATGTGATAGTTTCTATCCTAAGCAAATAGTTCATGTAAGCAAGTATACAAGTTATAGCAATTCATGAACTATAAAGTAAAAGAGTAGGGAAAGAGAAAAATAACACAAGGATTTATAGTGGTTCGATTCACAAAGAATCTACATCCACTACCTTGGGCACACCCTAAGGATTTCAACATCCACTAATGGATACTCAACTAATGCAAGATGGGTTCTACCTTTTACAATTGCCTCAACAAATGAGGACTTTTGCTTCACAAAGAAGACTCCACTCACTTAGAGTGTTTGCCTCAAAGAGGACTTGTGCCTACTCTTACGACTTGTTGCTTCACTAAGAAGACTCCACTCACAAAGAGTGTTTGCCTCACTAAGAGGTCTTGTGCCTACCCTTAGGACTTTCAAACACTCACCAAGAGTGGAACACTCAAAGAGCTTTTTGCTAGCTCGCAAAGAACTAGTTCTCAACAAATGAGAAGAAAGGGTAACCTATCTCTTTCTAAGGAGATTTACAATATAGCTCACTTTTACAAATCTCTCAATTGGCGTTGCACTGTACAAAGTGTTGTAAGGGAGAAGATGTAGATCACCGGTTTGTTAGGGCGACATTGGGGAGAAACGTTAACTGGGCCAAAATTGGTACAAGTCACGATGGAAAAGGTTCCGTTTATTCGGGAAAGGATTAAGGCAGCTCAAGATCGTCAAAAGAGTTGGCCCTATAGTAAGCCAAGACCGTTGTAACTTCATATTAAGGACAAGGTATATTTATGGGTTTCGCCAATGAAAGGGGTGATGCGGTTTGGTAAGAGTGGGAAGCTGAGTCCGAGATATGTGGGACCGTATGAGATTTTGGAACCGGTTGACGAGTTGTCTTATCGTTTGGCAATACCACTAGGCCTGCAAACGGATACGGAACAGTCTATTCCGGATCCATACCCCTTTTTAATTTTTCATACCGAATTTTAAACCGGATCCGGACAGGTCTAGAATATGTGGTTATCAGATTTGTCCATTCGGATTTGAATACAGATCCGGTAAAACCCGTTTCAAAAAAGTCAAATCCTCTTTTTTTATTAGTATTTTGGCTGATTAAAACATATATGTTTAATCTAAAAATCTTACATATCATATGCTATTTCCCCTCCAATTATATTACAATCCATAAATAATTCTATGAACTAGATTACAATCCATAATCATAATACTTTTCAAAGTTCAAAATTCAAATAAAAATACGACTAGCACTTGAGCCGGAGCAGCAGATGCGTTTCAACGGCGGCGGCAGCGGCGCTAGACTATGATAAAAAAGAGAAGTAAACGGTTGCAAACTTTGATGAAAATAGAAGGAAACGACTGAATAACAATATATTTTATAATTTTTACTCATATACTTTCAAATATGATGATAAAATTAGGGTAAAAACTAGGCTTAGATATGAACTCATCTAAATGTTAAAAAAAATCTATATATATATATATACCCGGATCCGATTTTTTATATTTCATACCCATAACCGTTTTATTACTCGTATACGCATTCGAATTCGGATTCGGATATATGGGTCTGGAGTTCTTACTGAATTCGAACCATTTTTCAGATTCAGATCGAATACGGGTCTAAAACCGACCCATTTGTAGGCTATATTTCTTGATTACTTTATTATTTAAAACCGCAAAATAGCTGGAAAAGGAATATATAATTTCAGGCTATATTCCGTACGGGTCGAATAAGGGTCACTGGAAAAGGAAATGCAAAAGCTATATTGCAGGGAAAAGGCTGGAAAATGAGAAAGCAAATGTTGCTTTGGGCTCAGGTATTTATGTTGTTGATATCAATTTAAATACAACTACTTCTTGGGTACTTGATACCGGATGTGGTTCTCACATTTGTACTAATGTGCAGGGACTGCAAAGGAGTAGAGAGTTGGCAAAGGGTGAAGTGGAACTACGAGTTGGCAACGGAGCACGTGTTGCGACCTCTAATCGTAGGGGACTTGTACTTTTTACTTTGCCTTCAGGGCTTGTTTTGGATTTAGAAAACGGTTTCTATGTACCAAGTTTAACTAAGAATATTATTTCAATTTCTTGTTTGGACAAGAAAGGTTTTGAGATTTCAATCAAAAACCAACGATTGTCGTTATTTTTGGATAATATTTTTTATGCAAGCGCCTCTTTGATTAATGGTCTATATATTTTAGACCTTGATATGCCAATTTTAAATATAAATACAAAAAAGGATTAAGACTAATGATTCTAATCCGACATACCTCGGCATTGTCGCTTAGGCCACATAAACGAAGACCGCATATCCAAACTCCATAAAGATGGGCTATTGGAATAATTTGACTTCATGTCTTATGATCGATGCGAATCTTGTTTGTTGGGTAAGATGACAGCATCACCTTTCACTAAGCTAGGTGAGAGAGCCGATGCTTTATTAGGACTAATACATAGTGATGTATGTGGCCCTTTTAATATACATGCAAGTGGGTGGTTACCTCTACTTCATTACCTTTACCGATGACTTCGAGTAGGGTATGTATATGTGTTCTTGATGAAACACAAATCCGAAGCATTTGCTAAGTTTAAAGAGTTTAAACTAGAAGTAGAAAAACAACTTGACAAGAGTATTAAGGTTCTTCGATCTGATCGAGGAGGGGAATGCTTGAGTCAAGAATTCTGTGACTATCTAAAAGATTGTGGAATCGTTTCACAACTTTCTCCTCCAGCCTACTCCACAATGGCATGGTGTATCCGAAAGCGAGGAACGTAACCTTATTAGATATGGTTCGTTCTATGATGTGTCACACGAGCTCGCCCAATTCCTTTTGGGGACACGCACTAGAGACAGCAGACTTTAACACTTAACCGCGTTCCATCTAAATCGGGCTGCAAAGACGCCATACGAGTTATGGGACTAGGGATGCGTCCCCGGTTTGTCTTTCCTCAAGATTTTGGGTCGTGAAGCTTTTGTAAAACGCTCAGCTTTCGATAAGTCGCTCCAAAATCTGAAAAGTGCAAAATTGTAGGTTATCCTAAGGAAACTAAAGGATACTACTTTTTATATCCCTAACGAAAACAAAGTGTTTGTTGCTCTGCACGGAGTCTTTCTAGAAAAAGAATTTGTTTCTAGAAACACGAGTGGGAGTAGCGTAGAACTTCATCGAAGTTCCGGACTCTCAAACTAGCACTAATGATACGATGGAAATTGAATAGACTCCACAAGTTGTTGTGCAGCAGGTGCCACAAACAGTTGTGCAGCCAGAACCAGTTCAAGAAACACAAGAATTGCGTAGGTTTGGTAGAGTTCGTC
The DNA here is from genome assembly GCA_026122235.1 of Vinca minor. Taxonomy (NCBI): domain Eukaryota; kingdom Viridiplantae; phylum Streptophyta; class Magnoliopsida; order Gentianales; family Apocynaceae; genus Vinca; species Vinca minor. The sequence continues at coordinate 19,175 of JAOCZM010000104.1, forward strand.
GTCCACCTGAATCTTGGTTGATCCACCTGAAGGGGTAACTCCCATAGGGTGCAAATGGGTTTTTAAGATTAAAACCGACATGGAAGGGAATGTGCAAACATACAAGGGGCGACTGGTCGCGAAAGGTTTCAAACAAGTTCATGGTATTGACTATGACGAGACCTTTTCCCCTGTAGTTATGTTCAAGTCCATTCGGATTTTACTTGCTATTGCAGCTTACTATGACTTTGAAATCTGGAAAATGGATGTCAAAACCGCTTTCCTTAATGGAAAACTTGAAGAGGATGTGTATATGACACGACTGAAGGTTTTGTCACTCCGGAGAATGCTCGGAAAAGTATGTAAGCTTCGGAGATCCATTTATGGACTCAAGCGAGCTTCTCAAAGTTTCGGAACATCCGTTTTAATGATGTCGTCCAGTGAGTTTGGCTTCATTAGAAATGAGGATGAGCCTTGTGTTTACAAGAAGGTTAGTGGGAGCTCAATCGTATTCTCGGGTTTTGTATGTCGATGACATACTACTAATTGGAAACGACATACCAACCTTAAAAGTCTGTCAAGGCTTGGTTGAGTACGTGTTTCTCTATGAAAGACTTAGGCGATGCCACTATATTCCCGGGAGTCAAGATCTATAGAGATAGATCCGGGAGACTCATTGGCCTAAGTCAGAGTACATATATAGACAAGGTGCTAAAGCGGTTTAGCATGCAAGAGTCTAAGAAGGGCCTTTGTCCTATGGCACATGGTACTGTTCTATCGAACAAACAGTGTTCTAAAATGCCTGCCGAATTAGAACGCATGAAAGAGATCCCTTATGCTTCTGCCATAGGATCCATCATGTACGCCATGGTATGTACTCGCCCTGATGTCTCGTTTGCCTTAAGCCTTACGAGCAGATACCAGTCTAATTACGGTGAACATCACTGGATCTCATTTATTGGGTATATCACGAATCGTGTTCAAGATGAGTGGGATGCAGAAAGGATTTGTCCCTCCTATATAGCAGGAGCGATATCTTGGGCCCCTTTGATGGAGTCTGACTAATTCATGGCCATGAACAAATGAATCAGTATATGATATTGATGTCATTTGATTAGTCTACTCGCGAATCAAGAAACTAAAAGATTGGACAATACAAGTGTGACTTTTTCCATGACTTGTGTTCAATCTAGATATCAAGGACAAAAGGATTTAAATACAAATGTTAAATGGTGTGACTATGATAGTCACTAGATATTTATGAATTGGGGGTAATGATGCGTTGCTAGATACCTCTCATTACCTGTGACATATGATGTCACGACCAACATCATAGATACCTCCTGGGTCGCACTCATAGATCAACTGGATTGGGCTTGTTGGAGTACATTTAATCTAAGGTGCGCCAATTCGATTGGGCCGGGCCGGGATTGGATTGGGCCCTTAATCGGGTTGGGCCGACCAATATGATTGGGCCGACCAACCCATTTGGACCGACCTTATGGCTGGAAATATAGGATATATTTTCAGCTCTTGTCTCTAAGAAAGGAGGTTGAAGTGGTGGAGAATGTGGAGGAGTAGTTTCCTCCATGATCTCCCCACTTCCCCTTTCACTCTCCCCCACTATCTCTTGAATGACTAAGGAAAATGCTGATTTTTCTTAGCATTCCTAAGTCATTTTCTCCAGCTTTTTGAGAGCTTAGAATAGAGAGAAAAAGTGAGAGCATTCAAGAGAACTTGAATAGAAAGAAAAGACAGTTTTTTTAAAGACTTCTTTTCTAGCTTTGGCTAATAGAAAAGAAGTAAGAAAACTGTTTCTTGTTCTTCGTAAGGTCATACATATACTCCATCTTGAAGAGTGTCTTCAAGACTTCTACAAGGCGTTGGTTAGCACCAAGCAGTAGAGGACCATCCCCGGAAGATCGAGTGGATATCGGGAGAGACGGAGCCTGCGTTGGTGGCGTTCCGTTCATGACAACTGAAACCGTTTCAGACAGATTCTGCATTTCGAAAGGTATAATACTATCCCGTAGGCTAAGGTTCTTACTCGTGAAAGATCCTATTAGTGGCGGGTCATTTTATTTCCGCTGCATAACCTGTTTAGACCCGGTTATTCCTCTAACAATGTGGACTTACTTTTTTAGGGGTGCATTGTTATGTTTTGCAAGTACAAGAACTTAGTGTTGATGTTAGGAAGTTGTGGGACTACTTTGTAAGGAATTTGCAAGGTTTTAGTGGGAGTTATGGATGGAGGGAGATACGAAAAATAGTTACAGAAGAAAAATAGAGAGAAAATAGAAGAATGGAAAAATCTTTGAAAAACATATCAGAGATAGAAGAGTGGTAAGTTGTTGGATCAAACGAACTCCGATCAACATCTTTTTTGTGACAAAGGTTAGAGGACTTGTAAAACTTCAATATGGACGGTGGAGATCATTTTCCAGCAGCTGAATTTAGAGTAATTGCATTCGGAACCTAAGTCTTAAAATCTTGGAATTTTTGAATTGTGCATTCTTTGAAAGTTTGATTTAAGCATTTGAAGGAAGGATCTTACACTCTTGTTTTTCTTCCCTAAAAGCATGAATTGAAGTTTCAAAGTTATTGGTCTATGAAGAAATGATTTCTTAATATGTTTATTGCATTGAAAATTGGATGAGGCATTAAATTGTAATTGTATTGTTGTGTGGTTGACTATCGTGTCTAATTGCGTATGAAATATATGTAATTGTTGTTGTGCTTTCTTGTTGCTAAATTGTTGTATGTCGGTTAGTCGTTTCATCAATCTAGAGCTCTTGTCTATGAATGTCTTTGATGCGGAATCGAGATGTTTTATATCAAGGTTCGGCTTTTTAGGAGATCTTTTTCTATCTCGAATAGTTCCAAGGGGAATTTACTCAACGCAACTCTAAAGAAGGCTATGTAATAATGAAGGCTGAAACACCACAACGAGTGAAACTATCTTGTTGATACAGTAACTCAAAGAATATGAAGTTCTAACAGAAATTCATAAACAAGTATATAAGGAATAACCTTAACCTAAATATCAGTATATCTAACGTACATAATAAGGGAGCCGAAATAACTCTTAAATAGAGGGATTTCGATTACAACAATAACAAAAAGGAAGAGTCCTTGAAGAAGTAGGACTCTTGCCTAACAAACTTAAGTAAACTACTTTAAATGGAATTCTACCTAACATGATGGACAACATGTCCTATTAAGTAACAAACTCCTTTATTCTAGGTGGCTAACATGCCTAATAATAGTGAAGACTATAACCGAAATATATTAAAGTCTAGAATAGACTTTAATGTAAAAAGACTAAAATTCGTCCCAATTCTGGACAGATTGTTGGACCATCTTGCACGACAATTTCGGACACCAAGCGGGCATAATCTGATCTTGTGATCTCATAGAATTTGTAGATCTGCCTCTTATCTTTTATTTGCAACTGGAATCAGCTCCATTGGATACCTAGATCGAAAGATATGATCATTATACCAAACTGTAGCAAAACTGTCCATTCCTTGTACACTTGTGATACTTAAGAGGTTGACTTGTACAACATTCCTAGATGTAACTTAGAGTCCTCTTTGTATCTTAACACACGATCCTTTGAGTTGGGCAGCCCTCGAGGTTGGTACCGCATCATCCCTCCCTCTTGAAAAGGATTCGTCCCTCGAATCATCCCCAAAATCAGCCTTTATAATCGAAAAAATGAATAAAAAGGGAGCAAGTTAGGAATATAGAATGTAAAAGGTGCACCGTGCTTACCTTTTAACTTGATTTTATGGCGGCTATCCCAAAAAAATTCTTCTTTCTTCATTGCATTCAAGGCAGCAAGCTTGCTAAGATTTTGAACGAAACGGTTATAAAAACAGGATCAGTCTTTATTGCAGGATCCATACCAAAAATATATGTATATATTCCATTTAACTAGGGCGTTCACGTTGACATGATAAGTATTTATAGGTCCTCCCTAGCTGGGTTGATAGTTAGGGGCTACTAACGGTCGTTGTGGAGTTTACTAAGGTGACCGATGACATAACGGGATGAATCCTTAAACATATTTCTGGCCTTATTCGTTCAAAGGGATATCCGATGCCCTGCGAAGTAATTTTGGACCCTCCCTAGCTGGGGCTAATAGTTGGGGACCGTTAGTAGTTCGCCTTAGAGTCAAATTATGTGTTTTAGCATGAATCATACTCGTAGTATCTGACAATGTGTATGTCCGTCTGGTCCGTTATGAGTAATTCAAGGTGCTCGTAGCACAATTCTGATTTATAAGCGTTGGATATGATGAGTATGGTTTATTGCTTTGTTATTCTAGTTTTGGTATGTTTGTGTTGGCCTAAAATGTGTTATTTTGGGTTGGGAATATTAAATTTCAGAAAAGAGCTTTTCATTTGTTAATTTACACTGAAAAATGTCACATCTGCTTGTCGCGGACGATCGTTTCGTCCTATGTATCGTCCCAAGCATTATCCACGGAAATATTGGGCTCTTGGCTTTTCTGCGGACGAACAGCTTCGTCGGTAGAGGTACTGGGAGAATTTTTGAAATGACTCATTCGATCAGACGAAGAGATGGATAGTCCGGGGTCCTGCTGACAATACGTCCTGACGATATATCATCCAGGGGTTTGTCTGTACCTGTTTTGAACTATTTTCTTATCTGTATTCAAGCTAAATATTATACAAGTTATTTCAAGTGTATTGCAAATATTTTAAAGGTTGTTTCGAGTCAAGTTGAGCTATGTTATGCTTGCACATGTTTTGGGAAATCAGGAAATGCTTTGAGTCTTATGTGATGCTTCATCCCATGGATGTTTGATCCTTACTCGGCTAGTGTAGCTCAATCCTTATTCTATTTTGCAGATGATGATGTGGATGGTAACTTTGATAAGACTTGGGACGGGGAATTTGACGACAGTGAAAAGTAAATTTTACGCGACTATTTATTACACACGTGGACGTTACGTTTTCGCCAAAGATGAAACGATTCGTCTAGAGGAAGTTATAAAGACACGCATCTTGTAGAAAACACATTCGAGTATTGCCTAATTTTAACCTCCAGGTTGATGCAAACTATTCTTGGGACTAGTAACAGTCTCTGAACCTATTCCGAGAAGTATACCTTGAACTTCTATCGTTCCCGAACTTATCTGGTAATAAGCACTGAACATTTACTTGGGCTTTCTATCATTTTTTAATATTATACCTTCTACATGTCCAAACCTGACAAAGAACAATTGCATACTTCACTTCTAAAGATCATATATTCGGGATAAAGTTACCCGAATATGTTATCTGAAAAGATATTCAACAAGATACAAAAGTATCATTCATTTTGTCCCGAGATTTAAGGTATTCTAGATTCTTGATCTCGTGTCTTTACCGTTACTGGTTCAAGACATCTGCTTCAGGCATCTTCACCCGAAGTCTTGAGGGGCTTATGGTGGGTTCCGACTCGAGATCTATTATTCGGCCACAGATTGGACCCAATTGACATGTGCTAATTAGACATGTCCAATTTATATCAACTACTATAAAGTTCAACTCCTTATGGAACTGCACTTTCCTTAACCATATCCGACTATAACACTTATGACAAGTGTACGCCCAATAGGTAACTACTATACTCATGGGACTTATCTACTATAAATATCAGGTATATGTTACTACTTTGATTCATTATGATTACTTTCCTTCTAGACATTGAGCTCTCTTATCTATGTCTCTTTCTCTCTAAAATCTAACTTAAGAATCGGAAAGTGGTTGGGAACATCCTCACCCCTTTGACTATCTTTTCCTTGCAGGTTACTATTTTCCTCATAAAGATCCGTTTGCTTCCTTAGAAGAAGGAGACCGGAGATTAAGAGTCATTTGTCTGGTACGTATCAGCTATCAATTTAATTATTATAATTTATATAAAAAATTAAATAAATTTTTTGTCAATGGTTAAGCCCTTTTTAAATTGGATCATCTCCAAATATCTTCTCAAATGCAAAAACTATGAATCTTGCAAAATAAAGCTGCTATGGGAGAAAGGGATTGGTGAGAAAACACACTATTTCATTTACTATGTATTGTAAAAAATAAAAACACTAGAATCAATTAGCGCAACACGAGAGTTTTCTACCTAGGTTGGGACAATAAGGGACTCTTTGAGTTTTTCGATGAAAAATACTTGGCGCCTACCTCTTTATGGAGGGAATTGATGAAATATTTCAGCCAAATGTTTTGAGGCGTTTACTTTTATTTATTGACGTTTACAAACACCCTAGTTGACTAATATTTATCCAATTAATTGGATGTAATTCTCAATTTTCTATGTAAAATGACATACACACCCTTCAAAAAAATTATTTATTTTATCAAGAAATTGAAAGGAACATCACTTTTTTTCTTTATATTCTGAAACTTAGTCTACCTACCATAATCTTGTTGGAGTTTACATTTGATATAGGTGCTCAATTACATTGGGCAGGCTCAATTGGATTGGGCGTTCAATTGGATTGGGAAAAACCGAACCCGGTCGACCTAGAGTTATCTCAGGTTGACCAAACCGGTTTGTCACTCCGGTCGGCAGAGAACCATTTCTTCGGTCGACCAGACTAGTTGTACCAGGCCAAAGCAGGCCATCAACATGTGTGAGGGAATGTGTGTGCAATGTGTGAGTGCTTGTAGTGGGAAAGAAATAAGGGGAGAGTGGGGGTTAGTGGGTGATTCCACTAACACCACATGATGATGAAATGTTCATCATTCTCCACATTGATGTGTTAGTTAAAAAAAACACTCTCCTTTACTCTCTTCTTTCTAGCCGATACAAAAGAGATGAAAAAAGACTGATTTTTATGTTCTCTCAAAATACACATTCTTAAGAACACTTAAGAAAAGAAAATACGATTTTCTTATCTCTTCGATTTTCGGTCTTGCTTAGTAACCTATACTTTGAAGATTCCGGAGAAAGGTGTTTCTAATCTTCGGAGCTCTTTGGACTAGCATCTGAGACGTGAAGAATAAGTAAAGAGGTTGGTGTGTGGATACTGGTACAGACGGGAGTTTGACACGTTGCCGTTAGTGGTTGGAGAATCAAATTCCTGGCAGAAATTTCGATTCTATTAATTTAGACAAAAGGTATAATTGATATCACAAGGCTTTGGTTCTTTCTCGTGAATCGATCCTTTAAAAGAACGTAATCCCACGCTATTTTATTCCGCTGCGTTTTGGGAATTACGAATTTTTCCTTTCAAGTGGTATCAGAGCCTATCACGAGAACCCAATTACTTTGATTATGTGTTATCCTAATTTTTGTAGACTAATAATGCATGTCATAAGATGTCTTTACCTTTGTACAGACTCTGGAAAGTCGTTTAAGTGTTGAACGAGTCCCGTAACCAATTGTAAATTAGTGTTTTTGGCTGTTTTCTATTTTCTGGCAAAAGTTCGGTCGACTGGAAGAGGTTCGCGGTAGACCGAACATGTGTTAGAAAATTGGAATTTGCTCCTGCCTAGAATTCGGCCAACCGGTGATCAATCACGGTCGACCGAGGCTAGTCTGTTTTCAAGTCGGTCGATCAGAAATGTTCTAGGTCGACCGGGGTGGCCTAATTTTACACTTTTTTTGGTTACTGCCTTATCGCGATCAACCGGAAGTGTGGCCTGGGTCGACCGGAAAGGGGAAGGAATTGTGTATTTGCGCTTTTAGCATGATTGTCGTGTTATTTGAGCATGGTACATAGTAATCGAAGGGATTCATGGGCAGAAACTCGTTCTAAACACCCATGAGTCCTCCCCCAAAGGATCCGCTCATACAAAAACGAATCGAAAGTAGACGAAAAACTCACATTTTTTCTGTTAAAGATTATGTCTTTGGGCTCTTAGCAGCAATCACCTTGAGTCCTCCCTTGCGGAATTACTCCCTACTAGTATCCACGCAACGAAAGGAACAGCGATTGCTAGCTCTTCGTTTTTCTGAGTTTCGGGAATTTAGAGAGAAAGGGAGAGCGAAAAAAAGAAATCTGATTTCTAGGTTTCTGGTATTTTTGTGGCTCAAGCATTAGTAACTAGGGTTTCAGTTAAGAGAAGGTTTCTGGTATTTTTTGCAGCTCAAGCATTAGATACTAGGGTTTCGGTTAAGAGAAGGTTATATAGGTTGTGAGAGGTTGTTTCAAACACAACTCCCACGTCCTTACCACCTCTCCTGGCAGTGGGAGTCTTTAACTCCCACGTCCCCTAGACTTCTGCTGGTAGTGGGAGTCTTTATCGGATAATAACTCCCACGTAATCCCAGCTATAAATAAATACCAAAATGCCCCTCCTTAATCTCTAATTCAAATAATAACATTTTATTATTCTCAGAGAAACAAATGTCAAATACATTGAACCTAAACACATTCTAGATTCATTGAATCTGGACATGAAGCTCGTTAACTCGTCTATGCGTGTGACCCTGTTGGTTCATATCACAATGGCAACGAAAACACACTTAGTAGCAGTATGTGTTCATAAATCACAAGCGGTCCCTAGCAGGACATCGTGACTACCCAAAGTGAATGAATTTACGGTGGAACCTAATATCAATCCTCTATTTAATCCCTTTGTCTCGCGATATCCTAATTAAGCATAAGGCATGGTAGTCTTCACCCTTATAAAGCTTAATTGTGTTTATGCTCGATCTCCAGGTAGACTGTTTCAACAAACAATATTTAATAACCACTTTATTAAATACATTTGAGCACGTCCATGAATTAAACAGTCTTTCCCTATCGAGGGGCCCATGGATATCTATCTCTAATAAGAGATGGACAAATTCTTTACAATGCCTCTCATATTTAAGCCATGATAGGACACTACATCCGATCATCAGTCGTATTGATTACTCGATTAAAAGTAACATCCGACTGAGTCAAAACGTGGCTCCATTCATGATAGAATCAATGGAGACATAAGGTCTAAGGATTTCAAAATAGTATTGAGGAAGTAATACTTATGACTAAGGACCATGAAGTATTACTTCTCTAACGGATCACGTCAGATACAATATATCCCAATATATTTCGTCTATGATTTGATTTGTATTCATTACACATGATTAGTAAAACATAATCATCAATCAAACATCATACTAGTTTTATTTCATTCTAATGAACCTTGCATAAAACTAGGGACAACTAGAATAGTAATTACATAAGCTAATGAGTTTTACTATCAAATCACGCATTTGATGTTCAGAAGCAAAATTAACTATTCAAAGACCTGCTCAAAAAGATATAAAATGTACAACATATGCTAACGGTCATAGGGCACTACTAACAATCTCCCACTTGCCCTAGGTCCAATCATACATGATCTTCAATCCCATTGACCTAGTATGACTCACATGTTTAGGTTGCGGGAGTGGCTTGGTCAATGGATCTGCAATGTTGTCGTCTGCATGAACTTTGCAAATTTTAACGTCTCATCTATCAATGATCTCTCTAATTAGAAGGAAACGCCTGAGAATGTGATTGGATCGTTGGTGAGATCTAGGTTCCTTAGCTTGTGAAATGACACCAGTACTATCACAATAAATGATGAGGAACCTTGACGGAATCAAGATTCGACACAAGGAAAAAGGGATCTTTCTCTAACTTGAATTTAGTTTACGTGAATGCCTTACTACAACCTCCAAGCAGCGATATGCACTTGACTACTATAGCAAAGGACTTTACGAGTATTCGACACTCTAGACCTCCAAGCAGCGATAAGCACTTGGCTACCTAGGCAGAAGAACACTAAACGGATGAAGAAACACCACAACAAGGAAACTAGCTTGTTGATTAGTAACAATGAAAGGAAGATCTAAAAAAGAAATTCAATTCACAAAGCAACAAAGGAATAAACCTCACAATTATCATTAATCAAGTCTCCTTAATAAGTGGCCGAAACCTCTCTTTATATAGAGAAAGATTTGGCTAAAAATCCCTAAACAAGCTAAGTCCTAAATGGACTAGGATTATACTTGCTAAAGAATATTCTAAAGAATAAACTACTTGCTAAAGAATATGCTAAAGAATAAACTATTTGCTAAATGGACCACATGTCCTTTATTTAAGTAATATTTCGAAATTAATAATATACTAAAATCTGGAAATTAAATAAATGCTAAACTTTGAAAAACAAGATTAATTCTCGCTGAAAATCTGGACAGCATGGTGTAGTAAGTTGCACGACAATTTAGGACTTCATAAAGGCATAATCTGATCTTGTGTTCTTCATGAAAGTTGTAGATATGCCTCTTATCTTTCCATATCATCTAGAATAAGCTTCATTGGATTCCTGGATCGCAAGTTATGACAATTACACCAAACTGTCACAAAGCTGAAATTAATGTTTATCCAAGTTGATGATAGTCTTCATTCTTTTGAGTCTTTTGGGCCTCCAAAATGAGTGATGTGATGTTAAATCTTGCCTCCTATATCTCCTTTTAGACATTACCCAAACCTCATCATTCTTTAAAGGATCCGTATATAAGTTCTCATCATTCTTCCTTTCTTCAAAAAGATTCGTCCTCGAATCTTGTAATTTAAGGAAAGGACCATAACTTTGGTTTGGTAAGAATATCTTTGTAAAAAATATAGCCTTGAACTCCTGTTTAAAATCTATACTAGGAAGAAAAGAAGTCGGTAGATCAAAAGTAATGAACGAAAAAATTGATGCTTTTGACCCTTCAAAAACCATTGCTTCAAAAGGTTGTTGTTCCTCATCTAGCAATTGTGTTGCATCAAAAAGATCTTTTTCCTCGTCAAGAAACTTTGGGTCATGCCAATATTGCAACTCGTCACGCAACATGTTTTCCTCAGGTTGCGAATTTTCCTCTGCTTGTAATTTAGCCTCTTCTTGTAATCTTATCTCTTCTTTTAATCTTTGCTCTCTTCTCTCGGCCATTTTTTTATGTACCTCACAAAATTCACTAGGAGTTAAAGGATATAATATGGCATTCCTCTTATCCATATGCAATTGGTAGGTGTTCTTTCTACCATCATGATCCGCACCTCTATCATATTGCCATGGTCTTCCTAAAATTATATGACTAGCGGTCATGAGCACAACATCACATAGAACACTATCTTTGAACCTGACGATTTCAAAAGTAATTTCAACTTGCCTTTCCACCCTTATTTCTCCATTATTTGACAACCAAGATAGCTTATAAGGATGTGGATGTTTCTTCCAAGGTAAGTCCAGAGTGTTAACTAAATCGGAAGAACAAACATTAGCACAACTACCATTATCAATGATAAGAAGACAAACCTTGCCTTGAACATGGCACTTAGTATGGAAGAGGTTGCTCCTTTGAAGATGTGTATCATTCCTTGGTTGTGTGTGCAATCTTGTCTCTTCTTTCAATTGTAAATAATGTTCACGACTGTTTGATAACCTCTTTGTGATTGCTAATATTTTTGAGCAATCATCACGTATTAACTTTCTTTGTTGATATGAGAAATTCATCGTTGCTCAAATAAATATAATTTTGAGGTAAGACGGTAACATTAGAAAATGGGGGGAAATAGGAAAGTTCCTTGTTTTGTAGAAATTCAAGAAACCAAGAAATAGGTAATTTGGTTCTTGTCTTTCTTTTTTTCTTTTATCTCGGCTAAAAAATATAAATAGGGTAGTATTTTTTTTTTTTATCGACAAAGCAATAAAAGATACACCAAGAAAGAGATCAACCTTGAGCTCTGATACCAATATGATGAGGAACCTTGACGGAATCAAGATTCGACACAAGGAAAAAGGGATCTTTCTCTAACTTGAATTTAGTTTACGTGAATGCCTTACTACAACCTCCAAGCAGCGATAAGCACTTGACTACTATAGCAAAGGACTTTACGAGTATTCGACACACTAGACCTCCAAGCAGCGATAAGCACTTGGCTACCTAGGCAGAAGAACACTAAACGGATGAAGAAACACCACAAGGAAACTATCTTGTTGATTAGTAACAATGAAAGGAAGATCTAAAAAGAAATTCAATTCACAAAGCAACAAAGGAATAAACCTCACAATTATCATTAATCAAGTCTCCTTAATAAGTGGCCGAAACCTCTCTTTATATAGAGAAAGATTTGGCTGAAAATCCCTAAACAAGCTAAGTCCTAAATGGACTAGGATTATACTTGCTAAAGAATATTCTAAAGAATAAACTACTTGCTAAAGAATATGCTAAAGAATAAACTATTTGCTAAATGGACCACATGTCCTTTATTTAAGTAATATGCCGAAATTAATAATATACTAAAATCTGGAAATTAAATAAATGCTAAACTTTGAAAAACAAGATTAATTCTCGCTGAAAATCTGGACAGCATGGTGTAGTAAGTTGCACGACAATTTAGGACTTCATAAAGGCATAATCTGATCTTGTGTTCTTCATGAAAGTTGTAGATATGCCTCTTATCTTTCCATATCATCTAGAATGAGCTTCATTTGATTCCTGGATCACAAGTTATGACAATTACACCAAACTGTCACAAAGCTGAAATTAATGTTTATCCAAGTTGATGATAGTCTTCATTCTTTTGAGTCTTTTGGGCCTCCAAAATGAGTGATGTGATGTTAAATCTTGCCTCCTATATCTCCTTTTAGACATTACCCAAACCTCATCATTCTTTAAAGGATCCGTATATAAGTTCTCATCAATAAAGGTCCACTGGGTTCACAATGCGAGGGACGACACCTAATTCATCAACAAATTTCCTGATCCAAACAGCTTCTTTAGCTGCTTCAGAGGCAGCCAAATACTCAGCTTCATGTTGTAGAGTCGGCCACGGTCTCTTGCTTTGAGCTCTTCCAGCTCACGACAGCCTCCATTCAAACAAAACAAAAAAACCAGATTGCGATCTAAAGTCATCTACGTCGGTCTGGAAGCTTGCGTCTGTGTAACCATTTACTACCAGACTTCCTTCCTGACCTCCGTAAACCAAGAACATATCTTTAGTCCTTCTCAAACACTTAAGAATGCTATTGACTGCTGTCCAATGTGACTCTCCAGGGTCAGATTGATATCCGCTAGTCATACTTAAAGCGAACGAGACATCCGGGCAAGTGCATATCATGACATACATAATAGACCCAATGGCTGAAGCACATGGGATCGTACTCATGCGCTCTCGGCCTTCCTTTGTGGAAGGCCCTTGAGTTCTGCTGAGTTTAATGCCATGTGACATGGGCAAGAATCCCTTTTTGGACTCTACAACTCCTAGATAACTAAAAACACTACCTAACATCAAGGACAACATGTCCTATTATTTAGCTAGCTTATTTCGGCCAACATGGCTAATTAAAACAACATAATAAATCTGAAAATATAATTAAAGTCTAGAATAGACTTTAATTATCAATTGACTAAAATACCCTTTCAACCGTTTTCCTTCCAATTATGTATCTTTCCTTCAAATGCTATTAGATGGCTTTGATCCTTGTGTCTATCTTTATTTGAAGGCTTCTTTAACTCTTGAACCTTTAGAATAGATACTTTCAACACTTGGAACAAAGGCTTTACTTGGAAGCTTGTATTTGGAATGTTGATGAGGTCATTTATCCAAATGACCTCTTTAAGCTTCATATATGATCCCGTATCACTAGATTTTGGTTCTTTCTCGTGAGTAGATCCTCTAAAGGAACGTAACCCCGCGCGTTTATTTCTGCTACGTTTTGGGGGTTACAAATTTTTCCTTTCACTTCTTAGCTAACCTTTTCAATGCATCATATAAATAATTTAATAACACATAAGGATCCTCCTCATTACCATAGTCAAGATCAACTGAATGATTTGAGCATTGTACCTCATTCATTGTACCTCATTGACTATAGATTTAGGACTTTAAATTTCATTTTGATCTTCATTAATGAGACCAATGAGGCATAAAGTTTGACCTTGATCTTGGCCCTTTCTTTCTTGGGAGGAGCTTGTCCTTTGATTGCTTCTTCTTTTCATAATTGAATTTCTGCATTAGAAGCAATTATCTTGTAGTTTGTGGAGTCATCATTGACGATTGCCTTGTTGTTCCTTGATGAATTTTCCACAACCATGTTGTCCTTGGCACTTGACTATTTTCTTCGAGTCTAAGCTTGTTTTTGCCATTCCTTGAGGTTCCTTTCTTCATTATGAGAGTTATATATCTTGGAACCTACATATGAAACTAGAGAAAATGCTAGGTACCTTTTGGCAAGGTCCTTTATTGCCAATGTTAGTTCTTAAGTGGCAAGTGTGTGCATTTGGATCAACATTTTCAATATCCAAACAATGAGAATGATTCCCAGACATGTTAAACAAGTAGGAACAAGAATCATTCACATTCATGACATTGCATCTTATATATAACTTCTCAAGTTCATAAGTATAAAGAAAATCAAGTTCATGCTTCAAGTTATCTAAGTAGATATGATCATTTAAAGTGAGGGATGCAATGTCAACAAAGTTGAAAGAATATAAATCAAAATCACTTCTCACTTTTTTGATAACATCAATTAAGGAGTTGAGAGACGGTGAAATTAATACCTTTGCTTTCTTACCAAGTGATAATGATTGTAGATTATCATTAATGTCTTGATCATCACTTGTGGTTATGGATCTTAGTTCCTTGAATGTATTTTCCATGAAGCTTTGAGGAACCCAAGTGTTATAGAGTGTTTGTGATTTCTTTCTCTTGGAACATCTCTATTTAAAGTCTTCATCATTCTCCTTGGAATGATTGAGTCCAAAGCCACTTATTTTTGGATATCTTTCTTTGAAGCTTAGTGGCAAGGTTTTTCTTTTCCTTTTGCAAGATGCTTGATCTTCATGGTCTCTATCATAATTAAGCTCCATATGAAGACCATCATCTTGTGCATCCTCTATTTCTTCTTTCTCATCTTGTGAAGACTAAATTAGTATATCTTTTGAGCTCATTGAGGATTGATCATTGTTTTCTCCTTTATCACACTTCTTGGTTATATCAAGATTTTCTTGAAGTGTGATTGAGATGTCCTCTATGCCTTCACAAGATTGAGTCCCCAATCCTAGACTTGCCATCTTTGTCTTTTGCACTTCAACTTCTCATTTGTAGGATGCTTCAAGCATATTCATCATGGAATGAGCATATTCACATTCATGCACTTTGTTGAGAGCTTATTCATTTAATGCACAACAAAGAGCATTTAAGGCTTTGAAGTTGAGTGTCATCCTCTTGTAGTACTCTTCATTGTAGTCTTTTCTGGACTTTGGTAACACAACACTTTGTAGGTAGATTGAAGGAATAAAAATACCTTATTTTAAACGCACATTGCCAACTATCAAAGTTGAAGCCATCAAATAGACGTGGTCTAGATGGGGATTGGTCATCTAAGTTAGAAAAGCTATGAGTCGTGGATCCTCCTAGGATGTAATCCAATAAAAAGGAGACTAGCCTCTGATATCAAATGAAAGACCCTTTTGAGGGTATTAAACCTAAGGGGGTGGGAGGGGTTAGGTTCTTAAAACTTCTTCACTTTTCTAAAACTTCTTTTGCCTAAGTGTTCACCTTAACAACAAGTATGTTGTTTAAGCACATAAGGTGAGTTAATTATGTTCAAGACAGCTTAGATGACTAAGTGAAGCAATTGTATATAGCAATGAAGCATGTGTTGTTTTCTATTCTTAAGCAAATGTGTTCATATAGACAAGTAGACAAGTTATGTCATATATATGAACAATGAAGTCAAGGATTAGGGATAGTGAAAACTAACACAAGTATTTATAGTGGTTCGATCCACAAAGAATCTACATCCACTGTGACGCCCCGTCCCTCTCGGGTCGGGTACGCCGCGTGCCTCTCGGCACTGGGTTCTATCTATTACAATATAATTTACATGTGGAATTTTTTTTTCCTTATTATTATTAAACTCTTCTATGACTTCTAAGTTGACTTCGGTCTTTGACTGAATCCCAATGTACGAAATTCTAATCCCAAGCTTCTGTTGCGCACTCTGAATACCAAAATCTTCTAATCTGGGTCTGTGTCTAGCGTTGACTCAATTCTTTGTCTCGGTTCAACTCTACACTTCAAAATAGTCTCGTTCTATCCCCTCAATCCTGCGAGAACTAAAACAGAAAACAGAGAAAGGGTGAGCTATAAATAGCCCAGTGAGTCCCCAGTAAAGTGTGTGATAGTGATAGTGATTTTGAAACTCATTTTATTTCGCAAATATTTTTATTTTGAAGACACGGAGAAACTTCCTGTATTTAGAAATACTTTTCCTTTTCCACAATAATTCCAAAAATCATTTTCTTTCAGGAAACATTCTTTTTATCTTCTTCCAAAACCAATTAGAAATTATTTAATTTTAGAAAAACATTTGCTTTAACTGGAATATTCTTTCTTTTCAATTTCAGAAATATTCTTCCGGAATAAGAAGTCCATTCCGTATATCAGATCCAGAAATAAAAAGAGTGCATGACCGGCCAAGTCAACAGCTCTTTAGTCAATACCCGACCTCACGCCCGAGGCGTAGCCACGATTTATCTACCTTATCCTCAGTGTCGAATTATAAAGCCATAGCAGGGAGTACTGCGGCTTAGCGTCGAAATACCAATGACTCTCGAGTTAAACCCCGTCAGAATTAAGAACCATATGTGGTGCACGTAGGGAATACAGTCAGCCCGTTGCTTTCCCTGTCCCTACGGTTCCCACACAGGCCTTGGGATCCCATTACGATATCCAGAGTGTCCAAAACCAAAGGTGCGAGATGCCCTTGTACGGGTGACTAGCCTCGTACCAGTGCAGACCCCCAATGGTCGGGACGAGGGGCTACCATATTTGTGCAGTGTAAGCGCCCTCTTCGATCAGAATTCCAGTAACATTCCAGAGTTACCGTTCATTTACTTTTCCAAAAATACTTTTCAGAAATATTTTCAGAATTCCCATTTTAGAAATACTGTAACTTTTCCTTTGAAAACAATTCCTCTTTTCAGAAATATTTTCCAGAATTCTCATTTTAACTTTTCATTTGTAAACAATTTTCATAAAACACATTTATAAAACAAGTTCTCCGGTTTTGAGAGGGAACTCACCTTAGCCTCTTCGTTCGTACTTTCTTCCGGGTCTTGTACCTATTTCGTAAATGTTAACTCTTTAGGAATTACTTATGAAATTAAAGACATGCAAGCCTAAATATGCCTAAACATATTCAGACTAAGTTTATAGGCTTTTGGGGTCTTTTCGGTACATTCCTAAAGTTCAGGGACTAAACTGCAAATATTTATTCTATGACATTTCTATGCTTTTGAAGACATAAATAGCCTAGATATTTTATTATTAGTCTTATAAATTCTCCAGAAATAGTTTCTAAGGTTTAACGGGTCTTAAAAGTATAATATAAAATTATAGGGACTAAATCATAGTTTTTAAAAGTTATTCCGATCAGTAAATACAATTTCCATAAATATTAATTTTATATTTTTGGTCCAACTAAATATTAAAAAATGTAAAGTGGACCATTTAAGACTTGCTCATTATTTTATAGGACTTATGTGATAATATTTTAATTGATATCTTAGTCCTAGGTATATATACTCTTTTAGGAGAACCTTAAACCTAAAATTTCATTTCTCTACTTCTTTTTCTCTCTTCTCTCAGCCGCATCCCCCCTTTTCTCCCTGCCTTCCGCCGCCTCCTCCTCTCTTCTCCCTCTCCCAGTCGCTCAGCCACCGCCCACTCTTTTCTTATTCCTTTCTTTTCTCTTTTCTTTCTTTTCCTCTTCTCTTCCTCTCTTCCCTCCCTTCTCCTCCTTCCGCCGCGGCTCGGCTCTCCGTCTTCGAGAAGCCGCCGCCGCTCTACCGATCACCGACGCCATCTCGAGTTCGTCTCTCTCTCTCTCTCTCTCTCTATTTTCTTTTTCTATATTTTACTGTTTTCCATCACTATTTATTTTACTTTAATTTTCTAATATCCTTCTTCCTCTTGATTTTTCTCGGATCTACCGAGACTCCCCACTCGCAGCTACCGAGAGCGCTGCCGCTGCCACTTCGTCATCTCGCCGGCCGGTCTCATTTATCTGGCGAGGTGAGCTATTTCTCATTTTCCTGTTTTCCTTTTTTATTTAAATTATTATTATTATTAATATTGTTATTACCTAGATTTTTCTGTTTTATTAATTCCTATTATTACTTGTCTTATTTATTATGATTCCGTCTTACAATTAGTCAATTTCTAAGCAAACTTTTTGTTTCCCAATTCCTTAACTTACCCCAGTGTGATAATCGGGATCTTTTATCATGAAGACAAAACATTTTATTTGTTTGCTTTATCACTCTTGTTTTCCTTCCTTTGATTATTACTTGTTGTTGCTATTATTATTATTATTACTACTACTTATTAATATTCCTAGTAATTTCTTGATCTGAAAAAGGTTACTAATAATTTATACCCCTGATTTCCTCTTATTTCTGTTAAGTTTTAGATTATAAATAAAATAGAAAAAAAATATAAACATGTTAAAATATCAAGGATAGTATTTTTTTTGAATTTCAATGTTAATAATAATAACTGATTCCAATTCTAATATTGAATCGCTCTTGTTCGCTTTCCAATATTATAACTGGATATTTCTATTTGCTTAATGTCTATTTAATTTTAAATATAATGCAAAATATATGTTACTCTTTTCTAGTCTAGGATCAATTAAGAATTAGACTTATATTCTTCTGGTTCACCCGTCTTAACCGGCAAAAGTCCGATTAGAAAAAGTCTCCACCAGTGGGGTGGGTCACGGAGTGTAGGACAGTCTCAGAGAATATAATCTAATTCTTTCATGACCCCGATTAACCTAAGTTCATTTATTGTGCAGGATTATGACAACATATTCAAATAAAGATACCTGTCTATCGCAGCCAAATTCACCGCCAGAGATTCCAGAAGTTTATTATTTGGACCGGGAGAGTTTTGGTGTAGGGATAGTTTAGAGAGAATTTCCCTTTTTGGGAAGAATGGTGCAAGTGAAATGGGGGCCAAAGGCCTTCTATTTATAGTAGGAATTAGGGACCTTAGAGCAATTTCTTGAACTTACAAGGACTTATTGTGTAAATATTATTTTCGTGTAAATAACATGTAATTCAGGGATTTTTAATGCGAATATTTTTATTTTCTTGGTGAGCAAGTATAAAGAGATAAGTATGAACTTATTTCTTTTTCTTTTATTTCCTAATTTTAAAATTACTATTATGCCCTTGTCTTTAAATAAAATTACCTATTTTATTGTTTAGACTATTTTACCCTTGTTAATTAATGTAAATGACATTTTTAACCTTATAAAATAAAATAATATAATACTAACCTTTAATTTGGTTCGAAATTAACGGGTCGTCACATCCACTGCCTTAGGACAAACCCAAGGATTTCAACATCCACTAATGGATACCCTTCACAACAAATACAAGGTGGGTTATACCTTTTACAATTGCCCCAACAAATGAGGACTGGTGCTTCACAAAGAAGACTCCACTCACAAAGAGTGTTAAGCTCACAAAAAGCTAATCTCTCCAAAGAGTACTTTTTCTTCACTAAGTAGGCTCCACTCACAAAGAGTGTTTTTCTAGTTCTCCAAAGAACTAAACTCACTAAGAACCAATCTCTCCAAAGAGATACCTCTCACAATAGGATTTATGCCTCACCAATGAGGACTTAGATTCACTCACAAAGAGTGAAGCTCACTAAGAGCTTTTTGCTAGTTCACAAAGAACTAGTTCTCAACAAATGAGAAATTGGGTAACTAGTCTCTTTCAAAGGAGACTTTACAATTTAGCTCTCTTACACACAAATACCTCTTGGGATCGAACATTATAAATATCAGCTCTAATCACTCTTGAGAATAAAAGAGATGGGGAAAGTTTATAGCAACTCAAATGCTTTTGAATGATATGGAAATTAAGCTGAAAAGTGTTTGCTTGTGTGTTTATGAAGTGTATATGCTTATGCCCTATTATCACTTGATTGGTTATGAAAATTCAGATTTTGAAGCTTTATACATGGAAAAAATATACATGCAAAGTTGGTCATAACGGCTATAATTTTGGCCTTGATTAGACAACTTCGGTCGAATGCTACTGGGCAGTAGGTCGACCGAGGTGCCTTAAATGTAAAGATTAAAGGCTCTCAGTCGACCGCGAGATAGGGTCGGGTCTTCCGAAGCACAGTTCGGTCGACCTACCTGTAGAAAGGTCGTCCGAGAGAATATAGTTGTTAGAGCATTGAACATTCAAAATATGACTAAGGACAAAAATAGCCTCGGTCGACCTGATAACACATGTTGGTCGACCGGACTACGCTGGTCTTCCGAGGCTAAGCCTAAGTCGACCGGAATGCAGTCCTAAAGTGGTTTTGTCACGTAGTCAAGTGCCTAATGTTCTCAAGCACATGCCTAAGTGTTTTGTAACGATATAAAACACATTTTAAAGAATTTAGTCATTGACCAACACTTACACTAGTTTTCAAAAACCTTTTCAAAGATTTGAACAATGTAAAACCTGAGGTTTTAAAAATATGCATAGTTGAGCTTTAAACATTCTATATACTAGTATTCTCAAGGGAAAGATTAGTCACAAAGGATTACTTATAAAGTATAGACTAATCTTTCTAAGGTCTTCAAGTTTTCAAGTTGATTCTTCTTGGAGCTTGGACTTTGAAGCCTTTGATCAACATCTTCTTGGAGTGTTGAAGTCTTATAGAAATCTTGAGTTGTAGTGTATTGGACATCACACTTCTTTTTGTCAAGGAGTCTACCACTTGATTCTACTCTCGTTGGATTGAGTAGCTCTTGACATGTTGATCTTCCTTCTTCATGACTTTGCAAGTACTTCCATAGCATGTGGATTGACTTCATGCTAGTGCTATGGAGTCTTGCAAAGTGTAGCTTCATTGTGTGTATGATGAAACCTTTTATGTACACAAGGAGCTAACTTACCATTTTCATCAATGTCGGTGTGAGTGCAAAGGATCCTATCATTAAGAAAATTCTCACACAAACATTAGAACTATAAATGGTTTGTTATCATTAAAACAAGATTGATCACTTTGTCCTTAGGGTAAACAACCAAAACAAGAACAAATAAGCTAATAACCATACTCTTCACATCTTAACACTTGTACATCGGAATGTTTTTTAGCACTATGTTCTACTCACAAGACACAACAGAAATACACATTTCTAGATGTTACGAGTATGGTTATTGCTATGACACGCTCACTCACACACACACTTTCCATGATTCGAGCTCAATCATCTATTCACGACTCTATAACAATAACTCTAACAGCCCTAATAGTCAGCCTAGTTAGGAAGGCCCAAGAATTTCATACACGTGGGTTTAGTACGACACTTTGAACGACCGGGTCCAAGCTTTAAGGATCCATCCTACATTGAGTCATCGTTCATAACCATGAACCCTACAAAACCGTTGCAATCCCAATGATAGTCCACATTGGGTGAAGGCCCAAGAATTTCCTTTACATTACACATGAACTCCCGGGGTTCAACATACACATAAGAATTCGAATGAATCCTACTACAAAGTAGATTCTAGACAAGAGCTCAAACCGGGGCGATTACTTGGTCGACCAAAACCAAATAGACGACGACAACGGCAACAACAATTAGGCATCAATAGGCACCGACATAACGACAACAACCACGTTATAAGACCAACAAATATCAATAATAGCAAGTATAAGGGCAACGACAAATCAACAACACAATCTGAACCAACGAAAGCAAATACATTAAACAATCAACCGCATATAATGCAATAAATCCAACACTTCATCAATTTTATACATTAAAACATGAATAATAATTTCATACTTTAAAAATACTTAATTCATGCTTTTTATAACTGAAAATACATAGGTGAATGATCCTTACTTATTACAATAGAAAATTAAGCATTAATTTTTACGAATCCCGAAATCAGAAATCCAGCCCCCCTTCCTGGTGCAATAACTTTCTGCTCCGAACTTGGAATCACGATCTGTCAGTGCTCGCTTGTAGATTATTCAATTACTTTTTCGAAACGCACACAATCGTCCCAATCCGAGACCGCAAACCCCTTCAATTGTTCCATCAAAATTACGGCACTCAATTTTTCAGATTTTCCTTCTCTCTTTCTTTTCTCTTTCCTTTTCTTTTTTCTTAACGTAATTGTCTTTTCTCCTTTAGTTTTCCAGCCATAACCTCAAAATACTTTTCAAATTGTTGCACATAGGTCCCCCCCCCAAGTTCCCAACATTGACACTTATGTTCTTCCACTCTCCAAAACACAAAATATCACGCATAACACATTATATACATAACACATAACATATAAGCCATACGATGAAAATTATAAATCACATAATCATGCAAAATAAATGTAAAGCATGCAAAATACGCAAGTAAAAAGTCTCGGGTATTACAGAAACTGAACGAACTAGATATCTTTATGAAAGGCTACTCAATAGAACAAAGTTAGGCTATGTTTGAGGCATACTCTGATACGGAAGACAAGAAGCAGTGTGTTCAACGTGTTAGAGGGGTTCTCAAGAGAGCCCTTAGCTACTATCAGACATCTATGCCCGAGCTGAAGGAAGAACGCGCCATTTTGGTAGAAGAAATGTTATATTTGGAGAAAAGCTTTGGCGAGTTCGAAGATGTTGATTTGGATAGTGCTAAGTTGCCAAAGAAACTCAAGAAGAGACGACGAATGTAAGCGGAAGATGGTTCGGAAGGGTACGAGGAGTACATTGACTATCTCTTCCCTGAAGAAACTCGAACGACAAATCTCAAAATATCTTGAAAAAGCGGATTTTTTCTCAGAACGGAGAATCAGATATCTTGAAAGCTTCAGATATCATGTAGTTGAACTTTTTAATAGTTGTAGATATTGAAGTGAGGCTTTTTTTTTTTTGGGGTTATGTATTTCATTTTGATTTTGTTTTGATAACTAACATGGGTTGGTTCAGGCGAGTGTAGTTTGTTATCCCTTAAACAATGTTTCAAATTTGAACCTTATACATGAAAAATATTATATTGGGAGTTCTGTCACCGAAAGAAGTCTGATCGTAAGAGCGGAGTAGATTAATAGTGCCCCATTAAACAAATATGAATACCGATTTAAAATAAGATCTTACAAAAAAAACAAAGTTTTGATTGGCTTGATTTTCAAAACAGGAGAAGACTACAAAATATTTGCTTTTGGTTTTAGAGGATGAAAATCTTACTGTGAAAGTTAATTTTCAAGGCTTAAGTTCTTGATCAAGCCACCCTTTTACCATTAAAATCATCACTTTTTCTGATGCAGTAGCTATGACTATATACCCTGTTTTCTCATCATTAAAAGTGCTTGGACCATAAATGTCTTTCCAGTAAAAAAAAAAGGTTAGAAACAAACAAAAGATTCATGGTCTATCTGGCTACATATTAGCTTGAATAATATTTCTTAGGCTGTGTTTTGGAATTTTACCAATTCCAAATTTTTATTTAGCTATCCACAAAATCATTGAATTGGAATTGACATTACAATTCCGTTGTTTGGCTCTCAATAAAATTTTGAAATTGCGAATTCCAATTCCACCTCCCCCCCTTTCTTACCCCCAATTCCACAAAATAAATTTCATGTTATAATCAAGAAATTTTAATTCCAATTCCACAAGATTTGATTTATATTTATAATAAATATATTATTCATACAATTTATTTTCTCTCTCATAAATAAATATATATAAAATGACCAAAGTACCCTTAGAGTAAAATGACAAATAAGAATGTTCTTTGCCTAAATGACAAAAATAACCTTAATACGATATTAAAAAATACCGTTAATGGAAAATTACAATAATATCCTTGGAAAAAAACAACGTTAAAAAAAAACAAATCACAATCACACATAACATAAGATCACCAAAACACCCTAGGTGCACAAATTACAAAGATACTGTTGACGCAAAATGATGAGAAAAATACATTTGTGCAAAATGAAAAAATTACCTTCGACTCAAATTCTTGAAAATTCCTATGATAAAAATGACCCAAATACCCTTGATGAAAATACCTTGGGTAAAAAGATGAAAATTCCCTTAATACAAAGAGACGAAAACGCTCGCATAAAAAATGGGAAAAATGCCTCTCGTGCCAAATGACGAAATTAACTTTGAATAAAATAAAAACTTTTCTCTTAATACAAAATGACAAAAGTACTCTTGGTACAAAATGTCAAATTTTGTTTACATGAAATGCCAAAAATACTATAGGTGTAAAATGACGAAAATACACTTGTTGAGAAATAATGAAATGTCATTCATACAACATGGGGAGAATAACCATGTTGAAAATGAAGAAATACCACTCATTTAAAAAAATTACAATAATGGTATTTTCGTCATTTTAAAAAATGGGCATTTTCTGAAGGGATTCATGGGCGGAAACTCGTTCCAAACACCCATGAGTCCTCCCCTGAAGGATCCGCTCATACAAAACGAATCGAAAATTACAAAGAAAAGAACTTACATTTGTTGGCTCAAGAATCCGATTCTTGAATTGAAGATTCTGTCTTTAAGGCTTGGATGCAATGATCACCTTGAGTCCTCCCTTGCGGAATTACTCCCTACCGGTATCCACGCGACGAAACGGGCAGCGAGTGCTAGCTCTTCGTTTTTCTGAGTTTGGGGAATTAAGGAGAAAAGGAGAAGACAGAATCCAAAATCTAATTTCGGGTGTGTTTGATTAATTGTGTCTGAAGCAAGGATTAGCTAGGGTTTCGGCTGAGAGATGATTATATAGGGCGTGAGAGTTTGTTCCAATAACCAACTCTCACGTCCTCCACCTCTCTCAGCAGTGGGAGTCTTTAACTCCCACGTCCTCTAGACTTCTGCTGGTAGTGGGAGTCTTTATCGGATAATAACTCCCACATAATTCCATCTATAACCAAATACCAAAAATGCCCTTCCTTAATCCCTGATTCGAATAATAACATCTTATTATTCTCAGAGAAATAAATGTCATATACAATGAACCTAGACACATTCTAGATTCATTGAATCTGGACATGAAGCTCGTTAACTCGTCTATGCGTGTGACCCTGTAGGTTCATATCACAATGGCAATGAAAACATACCTACTAGTAGTATGTGTTCATAAATCACAAGCGGTCCCTACTAGGACATTGTGACTACCCAAAGTGAATGAATTTACGGTGGAACCTAATATCAATCCACTATTTAATCCTTTTGTCTCGCGATATCCTAATTAAGCATAAGGCATGGTAGTCGTCACCCTTATTAAGCTTAATTATATTTATGCTCGATCTCCAAGTAGACTGTTCCAACAAACAATATTTAATAACCACTTTATTAAATACATTTGAGCACGGCCATGCATTTAAACAGCCTTTCCCTATTGAGGGGCCCATGGATATATCTCACTAATAAGATAGGGATAAATTCCTTACAATGCCTCTCACATTCAAGCCATGATAGGACACTACATCCGATCATCAGTCGTATTGATTACTCGATTAAAGCAACATACGACTGAGTCAAAACGTGGCTCCATTCATGCTAGAATCAATGGAGACATAAGGTCTAAGGATTCTAAAATAGTATTGAGGAAGTAATAGTTATGACTAAGGACCATGAAGTATTACTTCTCTAACGGATCACGTCCAAAACAATGTATCCCTATATATTGCATCCATGATATGATTTGTATTCATTACACATGACCAGTAAAACATGATCATCAATCATCCATCATACTAGTTTTATTTCATTGTAAATAAGCATTACATAAAACTAGGGACAACTAGAATAGTAATTACATAAGCTAATGAGTTTTACTATCAAATCACACATTTGATAATCAAAAGCAAAATTAACTATTCAAATACATGCTCAAAATATATAAAACGTACAACATGTGTTAATGGTCCTAGGGCACTACTAACATTTTCACCATTCTAAACCAAGGGTATTTTCTTCATTTCCATCGTATTATTTTCATCATTTGGAAACTATTGAAATTTATGTCATTCTAGACCCATGACATTTTCATCAATTTTAAGAAGAGGTATTTCCGTCATTTTGTACAAGAACATTTTCATAATCTTGTTTTAAAGGAATTAGTTTTTTGAATAATTACAATTTATTCATCTTGTATCAACTACATATTCGTTATTCTGCACAATGAGCAAATTGCACTTTAACGATGGTATTTAAGTCTTTTTGAACGAATGCTTTTTAAAAAAAAGAAAATAATAATTGGAGCATAAAAAATTTCTTCATATTACACAAAGGGTATATTTTTAACTTTAATAAGGAATTTTCATCATTTGTTATATTTAGAAAAATTTCGTCATTTTCTACTAAGGGTATTTTCGTCATTTTCATCAAAGATATTTTCGTTTTTCAACATTATTTTCTCCAATTCATACTAGAAATATTTTATTCACCACTATGAATATTTTTTAATTTTGCACTAAAAATATTTCCGTCATATATTTTTGTCATTTTACTTCAAAGGTACTTCGGTTATTTGTATTAGGGGAATATTAGATTTATCACACTTGAGACCTTTTGTTCATTTTATTTTTAGTTATGTGAATTTTTTGTTGTTTCAAACAAATAAATTATAATTTGAATTGAATTCCACATTTTACCAAACATACAAATTCAATTATTTGTAATTAAAATTTCTAAAGATTCCAACTTTTGGAATTCCACAGAACTGCAAAAGAAAACTATAAAATTCTAATTTAATATAATTGCATGAAATTTCATAGAATTGTAATTCCAATTCAAAAACCAATCCAAGAAACAAACACGCCCTAAATTCTTTTAGATATACCGTTAGCTTTTGTGAGAGAAATAATAAAACCAACCGAATAAACCAAAAGACAATTGGAATAAAGTAGGGGTTGTTTGAGTAGTATGCATAGAAATAACATCTCAATTTAAAATTTTAGATTTTCCCTAATCAATCTCTTACAAACACAACTTAGCCAAAAAAAAAATCTCTCACAAACACAAACAATTTTTCTTTATGAAATTTAAAAATAAAAATACAAAATTGAAATGATATCCAATTTTTTTTATGAATAAATGATATCCAATTCCTATCCTTATTAGTCAAACAAAATAGGTTATATATTTTTATATTTTTTCTTTATGGGAGACGCTAATGTCACTCCAGTATTTGTTAATGGTACACATCTTATGATTTTTCCTCTTAGATTGACACTTTTACATATCCTCTTTATCGTATTATAATTGAGATATTTTATTCGATCACAGATATCTTTTGATAGTAGTAATAGTAAGAAGAAAACTAGAATAGAGAATATCTGAGCCAACGAAAACTCTCTCTCAAGAGGAGACTGGTCAACTTCAACGGAGTAAAAAAAATACAAACGCCGTCAGAATTTCGACCCAGAGATAGTCGCACCAGGCTCCTCGGCCATAGAGGATGCTTGTCCTTCAATTGAGGCTTTGAACACCAATGTTGTTACTAACCCCTGGAACACTAAGGCTTTGAACGAGGGATTACACCTGGTGTTCTTCGAATGTGGTGAGTGTGGCCACTAGGCGGCAGAATGTGTCAAGACTAAATCGTGTGAGGTCGTACCACCAGCAGACCCTTTTGCACCGGAACCATCTCCATTCGAGCCCGATGGGAATGAGTGCATGTATGGCCTTTGGATGATGGCTAATAATTTTCGCCGCCGGCGAACATCCCGGAAACGCAGAATCAGCAATGTCGTGTTGGGGAAGCGAGAAATTAGGTTGAAGGGAATTGAGCAATCAATCGAATCCCGACATTAGAGGTAAATTGCCACCTAAACAAACTCCTATTGTATTTTGAAATTCATGGCTGGAAATCCGGCCTAAATCGACTCAGAAAGGGAAAGAAGTGCATGAATTACGCATGGGATCACGGTTTCAAGTTCTGGATCAAATCAATGAAGAGGATTTGGCAGAGGTACCACTACATACATTGAAGGAGCAAATTAGGGGTTATATCTTCGGGGATATAGAGCTGAAATAAGAATTTTGGGGTCGCTAGGCCTTCGAGTAACATTAAAATTTGGTATGATAATCAAATCTCCATGGCTTATGATAGGGGACTTTAACCAAGTGTTGAGTGAAGCGGACAAACTGGGGGGCACTAATAGATGGCGTTCTCAGGAAGCAAAATGTTGGGACATTTTGGACCGTTATAAACTGATGGATATGGGGTTCCAAGGAACGGGCTTTACCAGGAATTATGGTCGACACAATGGGCACTTTGTTATGGAACGAATTGATCGTGTATGGGGTAATCTGTTATGGAAGAAAACGATGGGTGTGACTAAGATTCATCACTTACCAAAGGCACACTCTGATCACCACCCGCTCTTAATTGTCTGTGAGAAACAAAGCTTGACAACTTGGACTCCTAGGCCATTTAAATTTCAGCTGGCAATGATTCAACATGAAGGGTTTACCGAATTCTTGAAGGTAGTCGGGAGGATCTGGATGGAAATACCCTTTGAGGGTATAGAACCTAAGGGGGGGTGAATTAGGTTCTTAAAAACTTTTTAAGCTTTTCTAAAACTTCTTTTGCCTAAGTGTTCACCTTAACATCAAGTATGTTGTTTAAGCACATAAGGCTATAATTTTGGCCTTGAATTGACAGCTCCGGTCGGCCGCTACTTGACAAATGAGGTCGACTGCAGTGCCTTAAATCAAAGGTTAAAGGTCCCTCTGTCTCTATCTCGGTCGATCTGCAATTCCGTGGGTCGCTCCATCGAAGCAAAGGTCGGTCGACCTACCTAATATCTCGGTTGTTCGGATAGAATATAGCCGTTGGAGCATTGGAACATTCAAAACTTGAACAAGGACAAAAACACATTGATCGACCTGATCAATACTACCGGTCGACCAGACATCTCTGGTCTTCCGAGGCAAAGCATAGGTCGACCGGAGGACTGTCCGAAAGTGGTTTTAACACTTGGTTAAGTTTATAATGTTCTAATGTGCATGCCTAAGTGTTTTGTAAAGATAGAAAACACATTTTAAAGTACTTAGACATTGACCAACTTGTTTTCAAAAACCTTTTCAAATAAATGTACAAAGTAAAACATGACGTTTTTGAAAACATCCAATGTTGAGCTTTAAACATTCTTATAACATAGTAATCTCAAAGGAAGATTAGTCACAAAGAATATACCTATGTAGACTAGATTAATCTTCTTGGAGGTCTTCAAGTCTTGTAGATGAAATCTTCTAGGAGCTTTGACTTGAAGCCTCTGATCAACATCTTCTTGAGGTGATGAAGTCCTATAACAATATTGAGTTATAGTGTATTGGACTTCACACTTCATCTTGTCAAAGAGCGTACCACTTGATTCATCTTTTGGATTGAGTAGCTCATGACATGTTGATCTTCCTTTTTCTTGACTTTGCAAGTACTTCAATAGCATGTGGATTGAGTTTATGCTTGTGCTATGGAGTCTTGCAAAGTGTAGTTTTCTTGTGTGTAATATACATACCTTAGTTTACCCAATAAGCTAACTTACCATTTTCATCAATGTTGGTGTGAGTGCTAAGGATCCTATCATTAAGAACATGCTCACACAAACATTAGAACTATCAATGGTTTGTTATCATCAAAACAAGATTGATCACTTTGCCCTTCGGACTAACAATCTCCCCCTTTTTGATGATGACAAAACATTGATGCAAATGGGAATAATATGCAAAAGATAAAGCTTTAAAGCATAAAAATATGAATGCATGAGATAAGGGTATTAAGGATCTAGGCGAGTAGATGTTTTCAAAAAAAATATTCTACTCCCCCTATTTTAAAGAATCCCTTATCTCTCCTATTTTGCAAGTTTTAAGCTTTCTCCTTTTGAAAATTACTTCTCTTGGCACATTTGCAACTCTAAAACTTCTCCCCCTTTCTGTCAAAATCAAAAAGTAAAATCAGAGCGCCAATATGTAAAGCATTTACTCCTCCTTTTTATTGAAAAATATTTGAAATACCTTTTAAAGGAAAGTTAAGGAGGAATAAGGTTTAAATTGTGGAGAAACTTGATGAAATTTAAGAATTCTCCCCGTATACAAATACCTTTAAAACTATGGAGAATCTTGATTGTCTAATAGATTGATAAGATAAGAACCAAAGGATCAAATCTAAAGACCAAAAATCATTTTGAAGAAGGATTAATTTTGAATAAACTTGGTTGCACTACAGGAGTAAAGACATTTAGTGACAACTGTTTTGTGACCATATACAATTTTGTAACAAATAAGCGGTTTATTGTGACAACATATTTTGTTGTCACCAGTGTAGGTACTAATTGTGACAACTTATATGTTTCTCACAGTTGTAGTGTTAATAGTGACGATTTAAAGTCTATCATAATTTAGTTGTCACTATTACTATTTTAATAGTGTCATAATTTCTTTTATCATTGATGTTTTGTCACTAATAGTATATGCGCTCTGACACCAATTAATTTTTGGCGGGAATGAAACTTAATTGTGACAAAAATTCTTTTGCTCACTAGTATTCCAATTTATTGTGACAAAAAGTGCTTTGTCACTCTAGTTACGCCTTTCTGTGATGAAAATTTGTGGCAATAAAGTTCAATTAGTTAGCGTTAGCGTTAGCTTAACGTGGTCTCAAATAAGAGGTTTATCGTGATGGTCGCTAATGTTTGTACTAGTAGTGACGACTTATTTATTTTTTACTATCGCAAATTGTAATGATTAGTGTTTTTCACAGTTAAGTTGTTATTATAAATTTATTACTAGTATCCGAATAATAATATCTTCATCATAATCAAATTCATTTTTTCTTCAATACTCATTATATTAATAGTAATCAAATTTCCTTCAACGATTATTACGTCTAAATCAGATATATGTACATGCACCAAATCATTATCATCCTCTGTACACTACAAAAATATATTTTTTCGGACGAAACGTTTCGTTACAAGCACATTTTCGTCCCCAAATTAAAGGTCCATCTTTCTTGACGAAGACGACTTCGTCACGAAAAATATGACATTTTCTGAGAAAATCTCGCTTCGGCACAAAAAATAGTTTTGTCGTCACGAAATATCGACCAATTGTGACGAAGATATAATTTCATCATGTTACGTATGAGTTTTGGTGAGGAAAATGCGTTTGTCATGAAAAGTTTCGTTCTAAAAAGAATTTTTGTTTTATAATATAGTTTGTATATGATGTAGATTTATCGTTCTTCTCCTCTCACGTTGAATGTATATTTTTTTTTAAATGAAAAACGGAAACTAAGGGAAAGTATAAATATTTTTGGTTTTTGAAAAAAAAAATTAAAAATAGAAGAGTATAAATATACATGTATATATGCTATAAGTTAGAAAATAATTTTTGTTTTTATATTTGTTTAGTAATACATTAAATTTATTTCTAAAAAATAATATCAATATAGAAAACTTTTATTCATTATATTTAAATTTCTGAAATATATTTACAAAAATTATAACGATTCCATACACAAATACATAAATTATGTTTATGAAATATATTTAAAAAAATTAATACATTTAATTATTTAAAATTTAATGAGAGTGTATTATAATTTGATTCATGAATAAAAAGAAATCAAATCACTAAGAGAAGTTTAAATAAATATAGGTTCACAATAAAATAATAAATAAATAAAGGTTCACAATAATAAATATAATAGGATGAACAACAATTAACAAATGATCAATTAGCTCAGCGGTTCACCGCACGATATACATGCGGAAGATCGCGGGTTCAATTCTCATTCATTTGAGAAATGAGAGACTTTATTATACATTATTCAAAGGTACCATGACTTTGCGGCTGAGAGAGATTTTATTCTACATTATTCAAAAGTGGCTTGACTTGGCGACTTGGTTCGATCTCGCGGCGACTCGACTTGGCTCGACTTTGCGGGGGGAAGGGGGAGGCTTGACCGTAATAAATATACAATTGACAAAAAATTTGTAATAATAATTACAATTTTTTTGTGACTAAACTCGGTCGACACTATTTCAAAAATAATTAGTTACGAAGTAGTTGTCACTAATATGAGTAGTATGCGTGCCAATCATTTGGCCACTAATAACAAGTATTTTAGTGTCAACGATGACTCACTATAAGTATTGTGACAACTTAATTCGTCATAATTTAATTTTTTTTGTGTCAAAACTATTGCCACGCATATTTATATTTGTTGTGACCACATTTTTGTCACTTATAGTAAAGTTTTTTGTGTTGAAAATTTAGTCACAAAAGCATTGAGTAATTGTGAGCAATCACAAAAATATCGTCACAATTTCATCAGTGACAGAGGTATTTGTGACGGCAAGTGATAATAGTGACCTAAAATCGTCGTCACTAAATATCATTTTTCTTGTAGTGTTGATTTCTAAATACCAAGAGTCCATAATGACACATAAATCAAAAGATGGTCATGTATGACTCAAAAAGAATATCAACCTAAACTAAAGCAAAGGAGATAAGGAATAAGCCGTTAAGTACAATCTCCCCGTTTATCAAACATACCATGTTAGCTATTTTAGATGAAAAACGAGTTGAGAATATAGCTAACAAAGTACTATTGGAAGTGATACCATAAATACATAAGTTAAGCATATGTATCACAGCCAAATGAAATAGAGGAAGTGTAAGATAACACTTTGAGTACATTCCTCTAATAAGTTAATGGTTAGCTACATGTGTATAACAACTCTTAAAGGAAGACTAACCAAAAACTCTTATGAGATCACAAAAGATATGAAAGTGAAGAGTATGATCTCATAGTTATTTCGGGAGAATACATGTAGAATATAAACTTGTATAAGACGTATAACTCCCAAAAATAACTTACACAAGTTGGTTATAAGATTTAAAAGATGAAAAATAAGCCAACAAGTGATGTGATGATATAGAATAAGGAAAATTGAGCATACATCACATATTTTGAGGGGGGTATGGGATGATTTTTTTTGAAAACTCCCCTTAAAGATGTGCTTATATGAATAAAACAGCAAAAACTTACAGATTAGTGAAATTGATTACTGAAGTTTAAGTTCAAGAATTGCTGAATTTTTTAGCTCTGCCGGTTGACCTGTCATTCTTCCCATGAGTTCGGTCGACCTGATACCCATAGTCCAGTCGACGACTTTTGACAGAAAACATGAAAAAAAAACCTGCAATACACAGCTAAACCAAGCCAAATATTCATATAATCACATAACAGGCATGTGCAATGCCCCAATCACAATTTATATTCTAAGTCAAGAATCTAGACGATCAACCACATAAGATTCATGCTATTGACTTGAATATAAACAGCAAAATCCCCAAAATGCTATATAGATCAAGTTAACGCCAAGCATATCATATATAGACTTCCCCAAAGCATAAGACACTAAGAATTGTGGGAAGGGGGATTAAATGAGCTTTCATCATGATGATCAGATCATTAAGCTCATATCTATAACATGCTCATAACATCAAAACAATTAAAGAGCATAACATGTTATATAAGCATCAAAGTGCCCCTTTAAGGAATTCATACAAGGAAGTGAGGAAAAAAAGAGCAACAATTTCTATTCTAAAGAATACAAGGAAATGGAATGAAATACAAGAAAAATGTAAATGAGATTGAGTTTAAGAAATTCTCATGGATTGAAGATTGCATCTTGCACTTTGAATCCACCATGAGTCCTTCAATCTTCTTGATCATTACCATCTTTTGAAGCTTCATTTTCCTTGTCTTGACTTGTTTGGGTCAAATCTTCATCCTTGTCTTCACTCAATTTCATATCAAGGTCTTGACTTTCCATACCCAAACCCAAGTCTTCAACCATTCCTTCACCCAAAATATCTTCATCATCTTCAACAATAACCACAACCTTGGGTTCTTCAACCTTTTTGTCCTCTTCATCTTGATTTCCATCATTAACATTGATGGAATCTTCCTTTGTATCCTCTTCCTCTTCTTCTTCCATCTCCTCTTATTCATCCTCCTCATTAACTTTCAAAGTTGATTTCTTTGATTTGATAAGTCTATCTATGTCATCAACCTTGTAGTTCATCACATTAAAACTAGTTTTCAAGTCCGTAACTTGACCCTTTAAATCCTTAACCTCACCATCCAGATTTGACAACTTTTCAAGAATCATTTTCAAATTGTCATTGATTTGGTAAAGGATGTCATTGCTTGCTTAATTTCTAGGTTAAGGAGGTCTTCTATCAACATTTTCTCTTGGAATATCCTCTTGATTTTCAAAATGAGTTGGGATATTCCCTTCTTCATTCAACTCAAAGTGAATGTCTTCATAAGCATCCCCTTGGCCCTCTTGCATTGGCACTTCTTCATTCAAATGCACATTTTGCCTTTGAATTTCCCTTTTCTCTATCTCTTTCCTCAAAGTTTCACACACTTTAGAGGATTTGTTTTGAGCAACCAAAGCGGCCAAAGTTCTTCATCGGTACA
The DNA here is from genome assembly GCA_026122235.1 of Vinca minor. Taxonomy (NCBI): domain Eukaryota; kingdom Viridiplantae; phylum Streptophyta; class Magnoliopsida; order Gentianales; family Apocynaceae; genus Vinca; species Vinca minor. The sequence goes on from JAOCZM010000104.1 coordinate 53,689, forward strand.
TCTAGAATGGAACTTCCATTTATTGTTGACCAAAATCATATGCATCTGGTGAAAGAGGCCATCATTGTACATGTCGTACTTATCACTTCTTGGAGTGGGAGTTGAAAGCTTGATCTTAAATCTCTTGAAGAGCACCGTCCATAGACTCCCATAAGGCAAGAATTTTTAAGACTTACTTAGGCTGGAGATGAAATTCTTCATAGCCAAATACACAAAACTTGCCTTACTCCTTTCAACTAACCATTGCATTATAGTCATTTGGTTGTAGGTTATTGAATTCTTGTGACCGGAGATGGGGACAACTACGTTGGATACCATGTGATGAAGAATACGCCCATATTCATCCAACAAGTTGGTTTATCTGTCGAAAGACTTATTGAAAGGCCCTTCGATGTTGAAGTAGAGCTTGAGCCTTTCAATGTCCAATATGTCATCCCTTGGAACATTCCCGGAATTATCAAAATGCCTAATTAAGTCCAACTCAAATCCATTCCCAAGAATTTCACTGAACATTGCTTCCGAAAAGCTAAATTCCAAATTCCCAACCCGGAAATTCCACCAATACATATCATCTTCCCTTAAGTTTTCCCCAAATTCAAAAATTGCTAAAGGATAAATACCACAATTGTGGGAGAAAAGAGGTAACCAACCCATGTCTATGAAGTACTCAACAACTTCTTGCAATAGTCCATCGTACATATCACTAGACATAGTGTACCCATGGATTATTAGTGCGAAATATGCAAGTGCACAAATATCAACAAGTAATAAAGTGATAAGTAAAAGATTGTCCCAATGAAGATTGATTATCTAACTGGAAAATTATATTACTTGTAACTTAACCTGAACCAAAATAGGGATGGATTAAATTAACTAAAAAATAACTAAGAATGAATGACAATTAAAGTAAAGTAAATATGCGATATGAAGATAATATATGGAATGAATGAACTAAGACACCTCTAATCCACTCTACTCCTTTTATGGAATAATGAATGATCTCGTTAAATTAAGTCTCAACTTGGTTAATGGTAGAATTCCCGAAAATAAGCTAGACCCAATCTCTTGGCGAAAAGCTCATAGTTTTAGGAAATAAATCAGTCGTATCTCTGCGTGATTTTAAGACCTAAAACCGCATAAAACTCTGTGGTCTTCCCTAGCTTTTGCTTCCTACTCGCTAGAAACCACACAAGGAAATCGAATCTATCTCTAGTAGATTTTATGTTGTGTTGTTATTATCCTTGATCCAATTAAATCTAGAACTTCTCAGCCTCTAGAAGTAATTTAGGTTCATGCAATAATTGCCCAGAAAACTACAAGCATTAAGAACAAATAATAACAATTAACCAAATTAGAGAAAAGAAGTAATCTTTATTAAAAATCAAAATTAACCATAAAAGTTTCGACATTCATAAGAAGGTCTTACTTACGAAGAATTTAGCTAGACATGGACATGTTCAAAACCATAAAATAAATTAACATGAATTAAATAAGAACTAGAAAGAGCCTGATCATCGAAGCCGGAGTCGGAACCAAATTATTTGTCTTCATTCTATCCACTTCTCAACCTTGTGAATATGCTTGGAATATGCTTCATACAATATCCGTGCCTCTCTGCCTTTGTGCTATAGCCTCTACTTTGTGGAAGATGAATTATGAATGGTGTGTAGTGATGCCCTTCATGCCTCTGCCTTGACCCCTTTATATAGTAGCCTGATGCTCCAAATTGTGTCGTTTAGGAAAGTAATAGCTACTTTTGTAAACTGAGCTTTTCACTTCAATTTGGGATTAAGTAATTTCCAAATCCTTTCCATATTTGATTTTTAGTATGTAACAAATCGCACCGCTTGAACTTCCCAAATTCTTCTAAGTTGGAATTATAGTAATTTCCAACTTCTTTTCCTTTCTTGCAATGCCCTGTAGAAAATTAGTGAACACAATATAATTTGAACTTATTGACAACATAATTATAATTCTCTAATAAAAACTATATTTTTCTCTCAATTAAGCTCAAAACAAATAGGAAAACAATCCAAAATAATGGAAAAATATCGACTTATCAATTATACCCCTCCTATTTTCAACTAATGATTCAAACTTAGATCTAGCATCCTCATTAAGGAATTTAGCATTAACCTTCTTAGTTGAATAAGATGAAGATTCACGGTGACATTGTGAGGGAAGAGGTGGCATTTGGAAATCATCATCGGAGTTGTTCACCTTCTTTGATTTTCCTCTATCCCAGTTAGCCATTCTCTTTATATTGACCTTCTTTGGAATGGGTTCAACCGGTTCTCTAATCTTTAGAGATTTTTCAAGTTTTCTCTTGGTGGGTTGTTTCTTCTTTGAAGGATTATCTTTGGATTGATCTTTGGAAGAATTTGAAGGTGGTTTGGATGTTTGATTTGTCTTCATCTTGTTATGAAATGATGAAATATGGAAGGAATAGTTTTGGAATGATATAGGCTTTGAATTTGAGGATTATAGGTGAAGGGATTTGAGAGAATTTTGAGAGAGGGAAAAATTATCTTTTGAAATGCTAAACTGAAACCCTTGTTTTCTTCTAATTCGCGACACTTCGGTCGACCGGAGGTCCTTTCCGGTCGCCCGCCCTCTTCCAATTAAAATTGAATTTCTTTCTGTCTCGATTTCGAACGACCGAGGAGGGATGTCGGCCTACCGAGGTACCCTATTACTAAAGGTCATTCTGCTTAGGTAGACCAGTAGTCTATTGCGGTCGACCGGGATACCTTTCCTTTGGCTGAGGCAATTTGACCATAACTACGGTCGACCGTTTCCTTGTCCGGTCGGCCGGAATTCCCCTGTTTCCTACAAAACAATTTAATTTTGGTACCCATTTTCTTATGGGTCCTTGGGGTTAATTTTGGTGTTCTTTTAAACCCAAATAGATTTAACACCTCTTTCAATCTTCTTCTTATTAATGCAACAAGTAGCATAATGACCACATTTACCACAACAAGAGCATTTAGCATTTAGCATAGTGGCATGTGATGTTCTAGCATTAAAATAAGTATAGTGTGCAATAATATGAGTGTGCTTGTGCTCTAAAAAATTACTAGCAAAAGAAGCATGGGAAGTAACAAGAACATTACCAAGGATGTCTTTAGCACATGTACACTTATTAACATAAGTTGTTAACACATCAAATTTGAGCTTTAAGACATTATGCTCAACAAGTTTAGATTCTACAATATGCACCTTGTTGAGCAACTCTTGGTTTTCAAGAGACAAAGCATTTAGAGATAAAAGTGCATCCTCTTTTTCATTTGAAATGATGTGAAAAGAAGAAAGAAGAGTATCATATTCTACTTGCATTTAAAATCTTTCATTTAGTGAGCAAGCAAGTTCATGTTTGGTGATCTTGTACTTCTTAGCTAATCTTTTCATTTCATCATATACATCATTTAAAAGTACGTAGGGATCCTCCTCATTCACATAGTCAAGATCAAGGGAAGGATTAGATTGTACCTCATTGCCTATAGATTTAGGACTTTGTACTTCACTTTGATCTTCATCAAAGAGACCAATGAGGCAGGCCTTGATCTTGACCTTTTCTTTCTTGGGAGGAGGTTGTCCTTTGATTGCTTCTTCTTTCCATTTTTGCATTGGAAGCAATCTCCTTTTGGTTTGTGAAGTCATCATAGATGTTTTCCTTGTTGCCCTTTGATGAACTCTTCACAAACTTGTTGTCCTTAGCACATGACTCTTTGCTTGGAGTCTTAGCTTGACTTTGCAATTCCTTGGGGTCCATTTCTCTGAATTGAGAGATATTTATCTTGGAACCTACAAGGGAAACTTGAGAAACATATGGTACCTCTTGCAAAGGTCCTACATTGTTAGAATATTTTCTCAAGTGGCAACTGTGTGCAATAGGATCAACATTAACAATATTACAAGTACTAGGATGATTCTCTTTAGATGAGAAGTAAGAGTAAGAATCATCCAATCTTGTGATGTTGCATATTTTAGATACCCCTAGCAAGAGAAACATCAACCGAATGAAGCTCTTGCAATAGGTTATCTTCATGTGAAGGATCACTAATATAACATGATGCAACAACAACAAGTGTACAAGTAATAACATCAATTTTACCTCTCATACTATTAATAACATCAATTGTAATGTTATGAGAAAGTAAAGTTGATACCTTTGTAGCCTTACCAAGTGATGATGATTGTAGATTTTCATTGAAGCTTTGATCATTGATCATCACTTGTAGTTTAGCATCTTGGTTCCTTGAAAGTATTTGAAGTTTGGGGAATCCAAGTGCTATGGAGCGTTGTGATTTCTTCTTCTTTGAACATCTCCATTTAACGTCTTCATCATTCTTATTGGAATGATTGAGTCCAAAGCCACTTCTTTTTGGATGTCTTTCTTTGAAGTTTAGTGGCAAGAATTTTCTTTTCCTTTTGCAAGAGGATTGATCTTCATTATCTCCATCATAATTGAATTCCATTTGAAGATCATCCTCTTGTGCTTCCATCTCTTCTTCTTTCTCATCTTGTGAAGTCTCAATTTGCATAATTTTTTAGCTCCTTGAGGATTGATCATTGATTTCTCCTAGATAACACTTCTTGGTTGTATCAAGATTTTGAGGTGTTATTGAGATGTCCTCTATACCTTCACAAGATTGAGTCCCCAACCCTAGACTTCTCACCTTTGGATTTTCCACTTCAACTTCTCCTTTGTATGATGCTTCAAGCATTTTCATCATGGAATGAGCATCTTCACATTTACGCACTTTGCTGAAAGGTTCTTCATTTAATGCACAACAAAGAGCATTTAAGGCCTTGAAGTTGAGTGTCATCTTCTTGTAGTCTTCTTCATCATAGTCTTTCCTAGACTTTGGCACTATCACACCTTGTGTGTAACTTGAAGGGATAAAATGACCTTCTTCTATAATGCTCAACAAGGAAATGTCATTAGAAGACAAAAACAATTTAAACGCACATTGCCAACTATCAAAGTTGGAGCCATCAAAGAGAGGTGGTCTAGATGGGGATTGGTCATCCAAGTTAGAAAAGCTATGAGCCATGGATCATCGTAGGATGTAAGTCCAATAAAAAGGATACTAGGCTCTTATACTAATTGAAATACCCTTTGAGGGTATATAACCTAAGAGGGGAGGGGGTGAATTAGGTTCTTAAAAACTTTTTCAGCTTTTCTAAAACTTCTTTTGCCCAAGTGTTCACCTTAACAACAAGTATGTTGTTTAAGCACATAAGGTGATTCAATTATGATCAAGGCAACTTAGATGACTTAAGTGAAGCAATTGTATAAAGCATGGAAACATGTGATAGTTTCTATCCTAAGCACATATGTTCATATAATCAAATATACAAGTTATAGCTAGTATATGAACAATGAAGTAAAGGAGTAGGGATAGAGAAAACTAACACAAGGATTTATAGTGGTTCGATTCACAAAGAATCTACATCCACTACCTTAGGGCACGTCCTTAAGGTTTTCAACATCCACTAATGGATACCCTTCACACCAAATGCAAAGTGGGTTCTACCTTTTTCAATTGCCTCAACAAATGAGGACTTTTTCTTCACTAAGAAGACTCCACTCACAAAGAGTGTTTGCCTCACAAAGAGGTCTTGTTGCCTACTCTTAGGACTTTTTGCTTTACTAAGAAGACTCCACTCACAAATAGTGTTTGCCTCACAAAGAGGTCTTGTGCCTACTCTTAGGACTTTCAAACACTCACCAAGAGTGAAGCGCTAGCTCATAAAGAACTAATTCTCAACTAAAGATAAATTTGGGTAACGTATCTCTTTTGAGGAGATTTACAATTTAGCTCACTACAAAGATTTCTCTCTAGGAATGGATTTACAATTTAAGCTTAAATCGCTCTTTGAGAATAGAAGGCAAGATGAAGTTTAAGCTCAATACAATGCTTTGAATGATTTTGCAATTAAGCACAAAAATGTAAGCTTGTGTGTTTAGAAAGTGTATATGCCTATGCCCTCTTATGGCTTGATTAGTTATGAAAAAATCAGGTTTGAAAGCTTTTTATAGGGCAAGAATACACTAGCTTTGTTGGTCACTTGAATTGACACAAAAGCTTTTCCCCGTTTGTCAAAACCATTGAAAACATAGCATAAATTTACTTGGAAAAACTTAAGTTTAAATACACTTAAAATAATCTGTAAAACACTTTACGGAACTTACAAAAGGTTTGGCTTGAAATGAAACATAACTGGTTTTAAATAGGACCAGAGGACGAACCCAAGGAAGAAGCATTCGTCTGCTGGTGCGTCCGCACATTCGTCCGCGATTGGGAAGAAAGCCCAGTATCTGTTTGTACTAAGCCGAGGACGATACACAGGACGAACCATTCTTCCGTGACTTGCGGAAAAATGTATTTTCGGTACAAAAACACATGTAAAGGCCATATTTCTGCACCAAAACATCCCCAACCCAAAATGACACATTTTAGACTCGAAACCAAGTAGTAAGTAAGACCAAAACAAGAACTACCAAATAAACAACAAAAATAAGCTAATAATCGTTATATTCACCTGTTAACACAAATACACCGGAATGTGCTTTGAGCACCATGTCTACTCACAAGTCACGACATAAATACACATTGTTAGGCGTTACGAGTATGGTTATTGCTAGGACACGCTCACGCACACACTTCCCACCGTTCGAGCTCAATAATCTTTTTTCACAACTCTACAACAACAAGCTATACTTACTACTAAAGGCGACCAAGTTAGGATGCCCCAAGAATTTCATAACACATGGAGTTACGTTTCACCACTCGAACAAACGGGGTCCAAGCTTTTAGGGATCCATTCTACATTGTATAATCATCCATCACCATGGACTCCACAAAAGCCCAGATTACGGTCCCAATGATTTTCCTTATCGAGTGAATGTCCAAGTATTTCCATACATTCACATGAACTCTCGGGTTCATCACAATTAATTTATAATTCGAAGAAATCCTATTATATAGAAGATCTTAGACAATAGCTCAAAAGCGGGGCGACGCCTCGGTCGACCAAAACCAAATAGACGGCAACAACGGCGACTCGATTACCACGACAACTCGATTAGGCGACTACGAAATAAGGACAAGTACAATTCAAGACCCAGACAATTAATCAACAAACCAATTAAGGGCAACAAGAAGAACAATTACAAAGCTGAATTCACAACACAATATATAAAGCGACGATCAACCACATTGAATGCACATAATCAGACCCTTAAATCCATTTTATGCACGAAAACATGATTAAACATTTCATACTCAAATCCATACTTTAAAATACTAAATTCATGAGTTTTATAACTAAAAATACAGAGGTGAATGGTCCTTACCTCTCGAAAGCAATTCGGAGAAAAAAAAAGCAAGAAATTCGAATTCCGAGAAAATCGGCCTAGCTCCGGTGCTATAACTTCTCTCACCGAACTACGAATCGCAATCCAGTCTGCGCTCACGCATAGGTATTTCAAATACCTTCAAGAAGATATACAAATTACTCAAATTGAACTTTGTTTGGTCCAAAAAATTACTCAAAGTTCTGTCCAATTTTTCCCTCATTCTTTTCCTTCCTTTCTTTTTCCCACACTTTTGGTAACTCCCGTAATTGCATATTTTCTTCCATAACTCACACTAATCAACTTTCAAATAATTGCACAAAAGGTCCCCACACTCCCCAAGTATAACATACATGTCCTCCGACTCACCACACATAAAATGTAACACATAATACAACATATTACACATCATATAATACGATACATAATAGATAATTCATGCGATAAAAAATATAAATCAAATACTCATGCAAAAAGAATTCAAAGCATGCAAAATTAATTACGAGTCAATTTAACAAGCAAGAAAAAGTGACGGGTATCACATACTTCTCTCCTTACAACAGTTTCGTCCTCGAAACTGGCACCCCATAAGCATAGACAACAAGCAAGTATGGCACTATATGCAACCTATCAAGTACAAGGAAACATACTAACCACATAATCACATAAATGTACCTGTCAGTTTACCAGTGTCATTTCCCGCCCTTAATTGAGAAAGGGTAAAGACCCGAGCATTAGGCTTAGCCCCGGTGCCCCCAACTTTTGGTGTTGACCCTGAAGTCTGTCTCGTAACTTGAAGTGGAGATGTACACTGACTAACCCGGTGGCCAATATTTCCACATATGAAACATGCCCAAAAAACCCATATGCAATTCCCTGTATGCTTCATTCCACATCTATAACACTCATCGAAAACCTTAGAAGTATCTGGTTATCCTGTGGATCCCCCAATTCTGACTAAGTTAGAACACATAGATACTCCCGATCTAATTGTATAGATTGGTCCTAAGGTGGGAGCAAACATCTTCGGAGCAGTCATAGGAGCAGTATCATTAGGACAAGAACTTTGTCCTTGTGACATATCTGAAAATGGTCTCTTTCTCTCAGAATCGTTTGTCCTGGGCTCCTCTTTGACGTCAAGACCTCTTTGGTACGCGTCCATGTAACTAGTAGGACAGTATCCTGAAAGTCTCCCTCTAATACTGGGCAACAGTCCTCTCACAAACCTCTAAGTCCTCATCTCACCATCCTGAATAATAGCTAAGGCGTACTTCCCAAGGGTCGTTAAACTTGCTTGCATACTCACAAAATTGACATCCCTCGAGTCGACCTCAAGTCAAAGAACTGGTTCTGACGTGCAAACTTGAAAGTCTCGGGAAAATACTGATCCAAGAATGTCTTTTTTAACCTGTCCCAAGTAATAGGCCACCATTGGGCATATATGGGACTCACGCCCTTCCACCAATCCGATGCCTCAGAAGTTAAGAACGGCACGACCACATCGGTCTTGATATTCTCAGGAAAACGAATAATATGGAAATGTTGTTGAATTTCCTCTTACCATGTTTCCGCTTGATATGACCTCATACTCTCGTCAAACGCTTCTTCATCCGTTCAAAGTACATACCCAGGTCAACCTCAACCCTCTGAACCCTCATAGCCCCAACATTTTGATTATGTTGCCGTTGTTGAGTTTGGAACATTTGGGCTAACATGATTAATATAGTTTCTATATCAGGAGTTGCACTTGTATTAATCGGTGGGGGTGGTGGAGGTACATTGTATGGTAGTGGTGGTGGAGGTGGAGGTGGTTCGTTATATGGTTGTAAGGGGGGTGGGTTGTATAGAGGTGGTGGAGGTGGTGTTACAAATTGAGCCTCATCATTCGGTACTTGTTGTACCCATATCATCTTTGAATAGTTCATATATCAATTCTCTTTCTCGAAAAATATAGAATAAATGGGTCTGGGCACCAATATCTTCCATAAATTAGCCAAGTCATAACAAATGGGAAACACACGGGCCATGGAGTGAGTGTTCCTGGATCCGGGATAGATGATACGGGGACTCCCTAGTAGTATAGGTATCCAGGGCGTAGGAAAAGCTTTGGGAACCGGACCTTCTCATCATGAACAAAGTTCCGCAAATCAAATATTGTATTGATTCTCATGGTTCGTGCCGGTTCACGCAAAAAAAAATTATATGCAGCGTAATGTGTTATGTTCCTAAGATCCTTTTTCAATTTAATTAGAGGTGGTGGCGCTACATCAACTGGTGGTAAAGGCGCCACCTATCCGGCCTCACATATTGTTTCATTTCCCCTAGCCGATGCCCGTGGAGGAAGCGGATCCTGTCGTGGTTGCTGACTTGATGATCCCACAAACTGTCTATGAGCTCCCCTCGGACATCGGCGTATCAGTGCAGCAATTGGTGCACTAGAGTCGTTGCTCTCAATGTTGTCCCCTTCTTGATGGTCCATCTTAACCCAAATAACAGTTCATATGTATAAGAAACAGAAAGATAACAACTAATTCACATAACCACTTAAGGTACATAACATAGTACTAAAGGTAGACATGGCATAACACATGAAGCAAATATGGCATGACATATCATATAAGAATAACATAGTATGCATGTAAGAAATCACATAAAAATTGATAAATAATCATATACATCCTATAGGAATCGGATAGCCCAAGTAGGTAAGGCTATCCTAACATGGGGCGGAGGTCCCGTGTTCGATTCCTGTATTTCCCCTTCATGGGGCAATAATTCTCCTCCTCTGGTGAGGCTAAAAATCATATACATCCTAGTCAAAAGGTTTCAAATGTATTACATAAATAAATAAAACACTAAAAAGGGAAATAAGTCTAACTTAATGTAAATGAGTTCTAACCAAGAGAAAAGAAATAAATAAGTGTTCACTACTAGATGTTCACTATTACAAAGTTCGTTATGTGATCATTTTTCATCCTCCCAAGCAACATCAAAATAAGGCTCGACAAAATCATCACCTACAAGATAAGAAAAATAAAGAATTGTGCCGCGAAGCTCAGTAAGGATCAAACGCCCATGGGATGAAGCATCATATAAGACACAAAAGTTTTTCACGTTTCTCAAAACCATTGAAAACATAACATAACTTTACTTGGCAAAACTTAACTTGAAATACACTTTAAACACTTGAAAAAAAACTTTACGGAACTTACAAAAGGCTTGGCTTGAAACGAAACAGAACAGAAAACCAAATTGTCTGAAACAGGACCCTAGGACAAACCCAAGGATGAAGCATTCGTCCGCGGGTGCGTCTGCACATTCGTCCACGGTTGGCCAGAAAGTCCTAGTATCTCTGCTAACTAAGCTGAGGATGATACACATGACAAACCATTCACCCGCAACTTGCAGGAAATGTATTTTCGTACAAAAACACATGTAAAAGCCATATTTCTGCACCAAAACATCCCCAACACAAAATGACACATTTTAGACTTGAAACCAAGTAGCAAATAAATCCAAAACAAGAACGACCAAATGAACAACAAAATTAAGCTAATAACTATTCTTTTCACGTTTTAACACATATACATCGGAATGTGCTTCGAGCACCATGTCTACTCACAAGTCACAACGGAAATACACATTGTTATACGTTACGAGTATGGTTATTTCTATGAAACACTCACGCACACATTTCCCACAGTTCGAGCTCAATCATATTTTCACAACTCTACAACAATAACTGTAACAGTCCTAACGACGACCAAGTTAGGATGCCCCATTAATTTCATAACACATAGGTTCAGTTTCACCCCCTAAACAAATAGGACCAAGCTTTTAATGATCTATTCTACATTGTATCACAATCCATCACCGTTGACTCCACAAAACCATTACAGTCCCAATGATTTTCCCTCATCCGGTGAAGGTCCTAGTATTTCCACACATTCACATGAACTCCCAGGTTCAACACATACACTTTATAATACGAATGAATCTTGTTATGTAGAATATCCTAGACAAGAGCTCAAAACGAGGGCGACGACTCGGTCGACCAAAACCTAATAGACGACAACAACGACAACTCTAATTAGACGACTACCAAATAAGGACAAGTACAATTCAAGACCAGCAATTAATCAACAAAGCAATTAACGGCAGCAAGAACAACAATTACATAACTGAATTCACAACACAACATATAAACGACGATCAACCACATTAAATGCACATAATCTGACCCTTCATCCATTTTATGCACGAAAACTTGGTTAAACGGTTCATACTCAAATCCATACTTTAAAATGCTGAATTCCTGAGTTTTATAACTAAAAATACAGAGGTGAATGGTTCTTACCTCTTACGAAAGCAATTCACACAAAAATAAACAAGAAATCTGAATTCTAGAAAATCAGCCACGCTCCAGTACCATTTCATGTCACAGATTCAAGAACTAGTTTTCATGACCTTCTGAACACAGAAATCACATAGACAGAGAAAATAAATATAGCTTAGAAACTTTTCATCCAAGCAACAAGTATAGTATATTTGGTCATGGGCATTGGCGGACCTAACCGAGCATTTCCCCAATTTTTTTATTTTTTAGTTTTAGCTTTGTTTCTATAACACCCCGTGCCGTGAGTACTTTTTAGTGTACTCATTTTGAGTCAGTTTTGGATTTGAAATCATATTTTGTGGTTCGTGGATTATAGGAAAAACACCACTTATATCTTAACAAGTGATGAGCCTATATTTTACCATTATCTTGGATATTCTCATATTTGTTTTGAGCTTAATTGATAGAAATTAATATATTAAATTAGTCTTTATGAGTGAATATGCCTAAAAATATTCTTATGAATTTTATTCACTAATTTCTAATATTTGATACAGGTGTAAGGGCAATTCAGACATTAAAGGAAAAGAAGAATTATATTTGGCATGTGCTAAATTGGAAACCGATTCCAACTCAAATTAGAAGATTGAAGATATGCAAATTTGTTACTTGCCAAAAGTTGAATTCAAAAAGGAATAGAATTTGGAGATTACTATAATTTCGAATTGGAATTCTAGAAGGAATCAGAAATCAAAGTCTTTCACTGCCTTAAAGAATCTTGAAGAATTGTATTTTATATCAACTACTTAAGAAGAGGAGGGAGAGTTTTGATATATGTCAATTACTTTAAGCTATGAGATTTCTATTGCTATAAATACTCTATACTAGTCTTAGGAAAAGATATTCAGCATTCATTAGTTTTTGTTCTCTCTAATTAAGCTCTCTTCAAGAGTTGGTTTGAGAGTTCTTTATTTACGCATTTATTAGAACAAGATTCAAGCTTTCATTATTCCTTTGCTTTTGGAGATTGATACAATTTAAAGTTCGAGACTTTAATCGAAACAGTGATGTTTTCTTATACTCTCTTCTTTACTTTGTTTATTATTTTCTTCACTAGCATGAACTAAACTTTTAATCTAAGGCCATGATGTAGCTAGATTAATTTTATATGTTATTCTTGTGATCTTGTTATTCAATGAGTGTGTGGAAGTAATTTTAGATTATTGTTCTTAATGCGTTTAGATGATTGATCACCGTTTAAATTGTCTTTACATTAACTTGGAAAATTTGCGACAGCTGACCTTGTTAATTGGGTTAAATAATCTAAACACAAATTGCATGCAAGATAGACATATACTTGTATGGTTTGTGCGATCTCTTTGATTTCATATGTTTAATGCATTTTTATGAGTTAAAATCAACATAGACATATAGTTGGTTTATTCATGAGAATAGGTTTGATAGGCCTTGAAAGAGGTTATCAGATATTTTAGAAATTGATCGATTAACCAAACACACTCTAGAATAACTGATTGTTAGGATAACATATTTATTAATTTAGTGAATTCATGTGCCTTAGACCTTCATCATATCAAAACTACTTGTTAAAGTTATTTTGCTTTCTTTTAGTTAAATTAGATTAATCATATCACCATCAACTATTTGGATTTATTTTAATTGTCTTGATCATTGTAGAATTATTCATCTTTAGGAATTAATTAATCCTTATTCTCTGTGGGATCGACCTTGACTACTACAATATTGACCTAGTACACTTGCTAGTTTAGATTTTGCGTATCAAGTTTTTGGCGCCGTTGCCGGGGAATATTTGATTAATTATATTTCTTTGTGATTTAATTTCACTTTGATCTTATTTTATTTTTAGTTGCTTTTTAGTTTATGTCCAGATATCGTCCTACAAATTTAGTACCTTTTGATCCTGAAATTGATCGTACTTGCAGGAATATAAAAGCTAAAAAGAAACTAGAAGCAAAGATGGCTGAGAATCAAGGATTAGGAGGGGACAATAATCAGTTAATTGTGCCGGTGGCTCCAACTCCTCGTATGAGAGATCTGCATATGCCAATAATTGCTGCAAATCCGTCATGCATAAGGTTAACTGTTGCAGCAAGGAACTACGAACTCAAGCACTATCATATTCAACTTCTTCCAAACTTTAATGGTTTGGATAATGAAGATGCTTTGGGATTTCTGCGAGACTTCTACAGTACGGTACAAACTTTCCCTTTAAATGGTTTAACTGAAGAAGAATTAAGAATGAGATGTTTTCCTTATAGTCTAAAAGGGGGGCAAAACTGTGGTTACTAGATCTACCTGAAGGGTCTCTGGGTACTTGGAGTGAGGTTTATGAGACATTTATGTTTCAATATTTCTCCTCCGAAAAAACAATGAACTTGAGGGGTAGAATTAGCACATTTACACAAGGAGAAACAGAAGCTTTTCATATTGCATGGGAGAGGTTTAAGTCATTACTCACTCAATGCCCTCATCATGGTTTTTCTCTCATTTTGCTAACTCAATTTTTCTATGAAGGACTAACTCATATGTCCCAGTCTTTAGTCGATACTGCTGCAGGTGGTTACCCAGGTGACAAGAATGCCGATGAGCTTCAACAGATTTTTGTGAATTTAGCTAAAAATTCACAACAGAAGGCAACGAAAGGAAGAAGAGCGGGAATTCATGAAGTCAACTCACAGCCCAACGTTGCCTCTAAATTGGCTGAGTTGACAAATCAAGTTAGTCTATTGATGAGTCAACAAGGTCACCGTAACAATGAGGTATGTGCGTCTTGTGGTTTAATTGGTAATCATACTAACTTCTGTCCCAATCAGGATTTCAGCTCAGCACCATTCGAAGAAGTAAATTATATGGGAGCTGGAAGGCAGGGGATGCCTCAAAGGAATGATCCTTACTCCAACACCTATAATCCGGGGTGGAGACAACACCCAAATTTTGGATGGAGGGATCAAGGAAATCAAAGGCAGAGTGGACCTCCTGGCTTTCAGCAGAATAGACAACCATTCCAGCAACAAGTAGCTCAAGCACCTCAGCCTCAGCCTATTCAGGAGAGAAAACCTCAATTTGAGGAGACCATTATGCAATATTTGACAAAGTTGGAGGCAAAAATTGACCAAGTGGCTCAGACAAGTCAAGCTTCTATTCATAACTTGGAGGTTCAGCTAGGCCATGTTGCAGGATCAATAAAAGATAGAAATCAAGGCAAGCTCCCTAGTGATACCGAGAGAAATCCGAGGGAACAAATCCAAGCAGTGACCTTAAGAAGTGGAAAAGAGCTCCAAGAAGTAGAGAAGAAAAAGACTGTTGAGAAAGAGATCAAGGAAGAGAGCAAGGAAGAAGAAGCATCAAAGATTCTAAAGGAGAATGAACCAAAAGAGGGAGACTCTAAACTTTATGTTCCTCCTGCACCTTATGTTCCCCCTATTCCCTTTCCCCAAAGACTTAAGAAAAATAATTTAGAAAAACAATTTTCCAAGTTTTTGGATGTTTTCAAGAAATTGCATATTAACATTCCTTTTGCAGAAGCATTGGAGCAAATGCCGAGTTATGCCAAATTTCTGAAAGAGATCCTAACTCACAAGCGGAAGCTCGAGGACCATGAAACTGTGATGCTGACTGAGGAATGCTCTGCGATTCTGAAAAGCAAGCTGCCCCAGAAATTAAAAGATCCAGGGAGTTTCACTATTCCTTGTACTATTGGGCACTTAGATTTTGAGAGAGCTTTATGTGATTTAGGAGCTAGTATTAATTTAATGCCTTTGTCTATTTTCAAGAAATTGGGATTAGGTGAGATAAAGTCTACTAACATATCTTTGCAACTAGCCGATAGATCCGTAATTTATCCTTGGGGAATTATTGAGGATGTGCTAATAAAAGTGGATAAATTTATATTCCCTGCTGATTTTGTTGTTCTAGACATGGAAGAAGATAGAGAGATTCCTCTTATTCTAGGAAGACCTTTTCTAGCCACTGCTAGGACTTTGATAGATGTCCAACAAGGAAAGGTCATTCTTAGAGTTCATGATGAGGAAGTCACTTTTAATGTTTACAAATCTATGAAATATCCTGTAGAAAGTGACTCTTGTTATTTTATTGATTCTATCTCTCGTATTGTGCAGAATAATTGTGAAAAGATACTATCTAATGATCTTCTTGAGTATTGCTTGCAGAATGAAAATTCAAAAGAGGAAGTTGAGGAGAACATTTTGGCATGTGCCAATTATTTTGAAGCATTACCTTCTTATCCTTCTTACAAGAGGCGTCAATATGAGGAGTTAGGGAAAAGTTTGAATAGACCGATGCCTTCTATCGAGAAGCCACCAAAGCTTGATTTGAAACCTCTTCCTTCTCATCTTAAATATGCTTTCTTAGAAGCACCCTTTAACTTACCGGTAATTATTTCTTCATCTTTGACAGGTGAGCAAGAGGAGAAACTTTTGGAAGTACTTAGAACTCACAAGGAAGCTTTGGGATGGAGTATCGCCGACATCAAAGGTATTAGTCCCACATTATGCATGCATAGGATTCATATGGAAGATGACTGTAAGCCGAAGGCTCAACCTCAAAGGCGATTAAATCCCAATATGAAAGAAGTGGTAAAAGCTGAGGTGCTAAAGCTTCTTGAGGCAGGTATTATCTATCCTATCTCTGATTCTCAATGGGTAAGTCCTGTGCAAGTAGTACCTAAGAAAGGGGGGATTACTGTCATAGAGAATGAAAATAATGATTTAATTCCTACTAGGATAATTGCTGGATGGAGGGTTTGTATTGATTATAGGCAGTTAAATGCATCCACCAGAAAAGATCACTTCCCTCTCCCATTTATTGACCAAATGTTAGAGAAATTGGCAGGGCAAGAATTTTACTGTTTTCTAGATGGTTATTCGGGGTATAATCAGATAGTGGTTGCCCCCGAAGACCAAGAAAAGACTACTTTTACGTGTCCATACGGTACTTTTGCTTATAGAAGAATGCCTTTTGGATTATGTAATGCCCCTGCTACTTTTCAACGATGCATGATGGCTATATTTTCTGATTATATAGATAATTGCATTGAGGTTTTTATGGATGACTTTTCTGTTTTTGGTCTCTCATTTGATAATTGCTTGGGTAATCTAACATTGATTTTGAAGAGATGTGAAGAGACTAATTTGGTGCTAAACTGGGAGAAGTGCCATTTTATGGTAAGAGAAGGGATAGTTCTTGGCCACAAAATTTCTGCTAAAGGCATTGAGGTGGATCGGGCAAAGATTGAAGTCATTGAAAAATTACCACCTCCTACTTCGGTCAAGGAGATTAGAAGTTTCTTGGGACATGCAGGGTTTTATAGGCGTTTCATAAAGGATTTTTCTCTAATCTCTAAACCTTTGTGTAATTTGTTAGTAAAAGATGTAAAATTTACTTTTACTCGATGATTGCTTGCGAGGCTTTCAAGAAGTTAAAGGAAAAAACTCATCTCAGCTCCTATTGTTGTTTCACCGAATTGGGAGCTACCTTTTGAGATCATGTGTGATGCAAGTGATGTGGCCGTTGGAGCAGTTTTGGGTCAAAGACAAGAGAACTTATTTCAGGTAATTTATTATGCTAGTCGTGTCTTGAATGAGGCTCAAAGAAATTATGCTACCACAGAAAAAGAGTTACTAGCTGTTGTCTTTGCATGTGATAAATTTAGATCATATCTCATTGGTTCACATGTCATTGTTTACACTGATCATGCTGCATTGAGATACCTGTTTGCAAAGCATGATGCTAAACCTAGGTTGATTAGGTGGATTTTGTTATTGCAAGAGTTTGATCTAGAAATTAGAGATAAAAAGGGTTCACAAAATGTAGTTGCTGATCATCTCTCTAGGTTAACTTTACCAAAAGAAGATGTCCCGATTAATGAATCGTTTCCTGATGAAAATCTCTTAGCGAGTTAACACATCTAGTACTCCGTGGTATGCCGATTTTGCTAATTACTTGGCTAGTAACATCATTCCTAATGATCTAACCTATCAACAAAAGAAAAAAGTTCTTTTTCGATGTTAAACATTATTTTTGGGATGATCCTTTTTCTGTATAAGTTTTGTGCTGACAATATTATTAGGAGATGTGTTCCCTGAGAGCGAAACAGGTGAGATCCTATTTCATTGCCATTCCGGGGAAGTAGGAGGCCATTTTGGTCCTTCTAAGACAAACGACAAAGGTATTGCACTCTGGTTTTTATTGGCCTTCTATATTTAAAGATTGTCATAACTTTGTTCGCTCTTGTGATAGGTGCCAAAGGAGTGGAAACATATCCAAGAGACATGAGATGCCCTTAACTAATATCTTTGTTGTTGAATTATTTGATGTTTGGGGCATTGATTTCATGGGTCCTTTTCCTTCATCTTTATCTAACAAGTATATCCTAGTTGCCGTTGATTATGTGTCCAAATGGGTAGAGGCAATTGCCACACCTACCAATGATGCTAAGGTTGTAGTTAGGTTCCTTAAGAAGAACATTTTTTCTCGTTTTGGCACACCTAGAGCATTAATAAGTGATGAGGGCACACACTTCATCAATAAGCAACTAGAGAATTTATTGAAAAAGTATGGAGTAACTCATAAGATCGCCACTCCCTATCATCCCCAAACAAGTGGTCAAGTGGAAGTATCTAATAGGGAAATTAAAAGAATTTTAGAGAAGACTGTTGGCATCTCTAGGAAAGATTGGTCATTAAAGTTAGATGATGCATTGTGGGCATATAGAACTGCGTATAAAACCCCAATTGGTATGACCCCTTATCGTCTAGTCTTTGGAAAAGCTTGTCACTTACCATTTGAATTAGAACATAGGGCTTTTTGGGCTATAAAGAGTCTTAATTTTGATTTCAGAGCTGCAGGTGAAGCACGAGTATTGGAGTTAAACGAGCTTGATGAGCTTCGTTTAGAAGCTTATGAGAACGCTCGTTTGTACAAAGAAAGAACAAAGCGACTCCATGATAAAAGGATATTGAGGCGTGAATTTCGAAATTGGTCAACAAGTTCTACTTTTTAATTCTCGTCTTAAACTTTTTCCAGGTAAGTTGAAATCTAGATGGTCTGGTCCATTTACGATTACTAACGTTTTCCCTTATGGTGCAGTTGAACTCTCAGATGGTGCTAATGGGATGTTTAAAGTGAATGGCCAACGAGTTAAACATTACCATGGTGAGAAATTTGATCGGTCGAAGGTGAAGTACAATCTCGCACTTCTTTCCTAACTCGGTCTTCGAGTAAGGCGTCACTAAAACAAAAGGTGGATGACGCTACTCCATAAGAACGATAATTCTCATTATCTTTCTTGGTTTGCACCCAAAATGCACGTGTGACAATCTCACGTTAAAAGAGCACTAATTATTATTTTTTATTAATATTTTTTTTTCTTTCAATTTTAAGTTTTTTCTATTTATTAAAAATTTTCATAAGTATTAAAAAAAATAAAAAAAATAAAAAAAAGAAGAGGAAAAACGCCACATTGAACAGCAGCTTTCCTGCACAGGAAAGTTGACCAAGCCTGTGTAGGCACAAAGCCTTACTTTTTCGAATTTTCTTCTATTTCTTAAAAAAATAAAAAATAAAAAATAAAGGGACAAACTCACTTTTAACAGAGAATTTCCTGCGCAGGCATTTTAAACTTTCCTCTACAGGCATTTGAGTCGTAAATTGTAGGGTATTTTTTTTTATTTTTTTTATTTTTTTTAAAAAAAATAAAAATAAATAAATAACAAGTAACCCATGGTCAGCCCATACCCAATCCATCCCCTATTCATCATCTTCAACAACCCTTTCTCTCTCTTAGAACCCGTTTCCCCAAAAATTAATTTTCCTTTTCTTCCATAACCAAATACCCATTTAATCCGGAGCACCACTTTAATCAACCTTCTAATTCCTTCTTGTTGCTTCAAATTTCTAATAATTTCTTTATTAATTTTATCTCTTTTCTTCATTATAGGAGGTACACCTTCAAGAATTAGGTGGCTGTTTTGGGGCGGCGGAACCACCAACGGTCAACGGCAATTGTGAAAACAAGGTTACCGGTGCCTGTGGAGGGTATTTTTCTTCAGCAAAAATTCAGTTTCCGCCAATCAGTGGTTCTTCTGCAATTAAGATGCACTGCAATTTGGTGACAATTTGATCTGTCGGGGTGGTCATTGACGTTGGGAGAAGAGGTGTGAGTCTGGATCCAAGGTTGCGAAAACAGATGCGAGTACTGTCTTTGATGAGTCTACCATGTCTCTATGTGGATACTTAGTTGATAATGAAGGAGTTTACTATAAACCTTCTAGATCTGGTTGCTTTCCCGCTACTTGTAGTCCTCCAATACCTCGGGGACGGCGGAAACGAGATGAAGATATTACAGACCTTGCAGGCAAAGATCTAACAACTAATCCTATGGCTGCTTCTACGTCTACGAGCCCTTCTTGTTCATGTGCTTCCACTCTCTCCACTTTTATGAGTACTGTTTTGAATTCTTTGGCTGAGTTACAAGAAGGGCAACGTCGACTTGAGAAAAATCAACACACTATGTGTTCTACGCTCCTCGAATACTTCCACGAACAAGCCGATGATAATGATTCAGAAGGCGAAGGCGGACTAGGTGGTCGCGGGAGTCATGGCCCTGAGGAGCCGTGAGGCCACTTATCCTCGTTCACACTTTAATCAGGGCAGTATTCTAACTTCCCTTTATCTTTATCTTTATTTTCACATTGAGGACAATGTTTATGCTTAAGTGGGGGGTGGAGATTTGGTTTATTGCTGAAATTTTTCAAAAATTCAGATTTTTATGGTTTTAAAGCTTTATTTTTGGAAAAAAAATATCTGAAAAATTAAGAGATTTTTTTTTTTTTTTAGCATGAATTTTGTCTTTATATTCTTGGAGCTAGTTGATATAATTCTCTATTGATATAGACTGAAAAGAGGATTGATGAATATAATCTTAAATATTTCATTGGTAATTTAATCTTAATATGAAACTTGAGTTAACCTTGTCATGATCCTTGTGAATTGATGAAGATACTTAGACTTTTATTACGTGGTTAATTTGCATATTTTGGTCAATATCTTCACAAACTAGAACTTGTTGAATTACATACTCGAGGCGAAATTTTTAAAACTTTTCGATTTGCTTGGTGGATGATATTAGGCATCTCTTTGAACCGTTTGAGCCTTTCAAGCTTTAATTTTCCATTTACATTATATCCCTAGTACCCCCAAGCTTTCTCAGTTCTTTTGATAAGAATGGTTGAGACCGCCATTCAATTAATTATCATCTCGTTAGCCTCACTAACCTACCCTGAACCCACAAATATTATTTTCCATTCCTTATGAGAGAGGAAAGTGCATGCTTATTTTACAAGAAATTCTTATATTTGAGAGTAAAGTTGTTATGAGAAGATGATCTTGACTTGAGATTTGTTGTGCAAAGAATTTGAAATTGATTGTGGAAATTATGAGTTCGTTTGAAAAAAAAAATGGAAAAAAAAAAAAAAAAGGGAAAAGAAAAGAAAAGAAAAAAAAGTAAAAAAGTAAAAAAAAACGATGAGTTCATACATCGAGATATTATCAAGTCTTCTTTTGGATGGGTGCTATAGTGAGGAAAAAAAAATTCTCATTCTTTCTCAATGGTTTGTTCTTTAAATTCCCGAAAATACATGGAGATAAAGTGTGAAGTTGAGTATGTTTTGGGAAGAAGAAAATGTTACGTGGTAAAATCTTGTTATAATAAGCATGTTTATCTTTACTTTTTCTCTTTCAATTTTGAATATCCTATCACTTCGTTTCATAGCCATTTCCCTAGCCTAACGTTATAAGCCAAAAAGTCCTAATAGACTCAAGCGGATTGATTTGTCTTCATTAGTGGAGAATATGTAAGTTAACAAGGCTAGCGTTGTTTTAATATTATCAAGAAAGTGTTCTTTGACTACATAATACCGGTTTAAGTGTTGATTCAAGTCTTTGGTATTGTCATAGTATGCCTCAAGTCTTCATAATAAGAGTTTATTAGCTTTGTTATATTTATTGTTATATTTAGATTGAAACTTTTTGGTTAATATATGTGGCGAATTTTTGAAGCTAGTAACGAGAACGTTGAGATTAATGGAAGGATAAATATTTCTAAGTGGTTCTTCTTCCTATGAATTGTTTTGTTTGCTCGAGGACGATCAAAATCTTAAGTGGAGGGTAGTTGATGAGCCTATATTTTACCATTATCTTGGATATTCTCATATTTGTTTTGAGCTTAATTGAGAGAAATTAATATATTAAATTAGTCTTTATGAGTGAATATGCCTAAAAATATTCTTATGAATTTTATTCACTAATTTCTAATATTTGATACAGGTGTAAGGGCAATTCAGACATTAAAGGAAAAGAAGAATTATATTTGGCATGTGCTAAATTGGAAACCGATTCCAACTCAAATTAGAAGATTGAAGATATGCAAATTTGTTACTTGCCAAAAGTTGAATTCAAAAAAGGAATAGAATTTGGAGATTACTATAATTTCGAATTGGAATTCTAGAAGGAATCGAAATCAAAGTCTTTCACCGCCTTTAAAGAATCTTTGAAGAATTGTATTTTATATCAACTACTTAAGAAGAGGAGGGAGAGTTTTGATATATGTCAATTACTTTAAGCTAGGAGATTTCGATTGCTATAAATACTCTATACTAGTCTTAGGAAAAGATATTCAGCATTCATTAGTTTTTGTTCTCTCTAATTAAGCTCTCTTCAAGAGTTGGTTTGAGAGTTCTTTATTTACGCATTTATTAGAACAAGATTCAAGCTTTCATTATTCCTTTGCTTTTTGGAGATTGATACAATTTAAAGTTCGAGACTTTAATCGAAACAGTGATGTTTTCTTATACTCTCTTCTTTACTTTGTTTATTATTTTCTTCTCTAGCATGAACTAAACTTTTAATCTAAGGCCATGATGTAGCTAGATTAATTTTATATGTTATTCTTATGATCTTGTTATTCAATGAGTGTGTGGAAGTAATTTTAGATTATTGTTCTTAATGCGTTTAGATGATTGATCACCGTTTAAATTGTCTTTACATTAACTTGGAAAATTTACGACAAACTGACCTTGTTAATTAGGGTTAAATAATCTAAACACAAATTGCATGCAAGATAGACATATACTTGTATGGTTTGTGCGATCTCTTTGATTTCATATGTTTAATGCATTTTTATGAGTTAAAATCAACATAGACATATAGTTGGTTTATTCATGAGAATAGGTTTGATAGGCCTTGAAAGAGGTTATCGATATTTTAGAAATTGATCGATTAACCAAACACACTCTAGAATAACCGATTGTTAGGATAACATATTTATTAATTTAGTGAATTCATGTGCCTTAGACCTTCATCATATCAAAACTACTTGTTAAAGTTATTTTGCTTTCTTTTAGTTAAATTAGATTAATCATATCACCATCAACTATTTGGATTTATTTTAATTGTCTTGATCATTGTAGAATTATTCATCTTTAGGAATTAATTAATCCTTATTCTCTGTGGGATCGACCTTGACTACTACAATATTGACCTAGTACACTTGCTAGTTTAGATTTTGCGTATCAACAAGTTTGATTAAAATTTTAAAAAGCTTAAATGTGTAATGGGACTCTGATGTTTATTAAAAAGGGAAAATGCCTATGATCATCCTCAAACTATTTAACAAGACACGATAAGATCCTACAAAAAAACCTTTCCTTCCTGGTACGTCCCAGAACAAATTTCGTGAATGTTATGTAGTCGCACCACCATTGTCCGCGGTAGTTTCTTATTCGGAACCGTGATAAAGATTATCAAGATTCGACACTAAAAGGTTTATAACGGATATATCTCTGACTTGAACTAGTTTCCAAGGGGAATATAATCAACGTAACTCTAAAGAAGGCTAATTATCGATGGGGGTTGAAACACCACAACAAGCGAAACTATCTTGTTGATACAGTAACTCAAGAATGAATAATTCTATAAGAAGTTCAAACACAAGTATCTAAGGAATAACCTTAACCAAAATATCAATATATCTAACGTACTTACAATGGTGACCAAAATCCCTCTTAAATAGAGTGGGATTTCGGCTATCTAGCCTTAGAATGGAAGAGTCCTTGAAGAAGCGTGACTCTTGAACAAAAAAACTTGCTATCAAGTAAAAACACTATCTAAGATAATGGACAACATGCCCTATTATCTTGCAAACACTAATACTAGGCGGCCAACATGGCTAAAAAATAGTAAACATGTGAAGAGTCCTCGAAGAATTAGGACTCTCAACTACTAACCACTTAACCATTATCTAAACACATGGACAACATGTATTTTATTATAGCAACATTTTCTATACATGCCTAAAATAGTAAATAACAAAGCCGAAAATATAATTAAAGTCTATAATTGTATAAAAGACTAAAATGCCCTTTTTAGCCACTTTGCTTGTTTGGGCCGAATTGTATGTCTTGTAAACTTAAGAGTCGAACTTGAATATCATCTTCTAGATGTAGTTTATCTTCCTCTTTAGCCTTCAAGTCTTGGATCAAAGTAGATATAACTTGAGCCACTTTCTTTGCTCTTTGTCTAGTCATTAGACCTTGTATGTTTGATAAGGGATGCTTTGTATAAGGCAGCCCCGTAGATGGTCCCGCATCATCCCCTCCCCCTTGAAAAGGATTCATCCTCGAATCATCATTATCATCAATATAATCTGCATCAAAATCAAATGGGGATAATCAGAAACATTAAAAGTAAAATGTACACCATACTCACCTTTCAAATTGAGTTTGTATGCATTGTCATTTATCTTAGCAACTACTTGAAAAGGTCCATCTCCGCGAGGGTGTAATTTAGACTTTCTCTCTTTAGGAAATCTGTCTTCCTATAATGTAACCAACCCCAATCGCCAACTTCAAAGCAAACTCTCTTGCGGCCCTTGTTGGCTTTATGTGTAACTTGATCATTTTTCTTCTTGATGTTTTCGGCAACTTGTTGGTGAATTCTTTGTACAAAATCTGCCCTAGAATCACCGTATATATTATAATATTCATCAATAGGTAGAGGAATTAGATCTAAAGGGGTTAGGGGGTTAAAACCGTAAACAACTTCAAAAGGTGAATTGTTAGTAGTAGAATGTAAAGTACGATTATAAGCAAATTCAGCAATTGGTAAACATTCTTCCCACCTCTTTAAATTCTTTTGAATGAGTGCTCTAAGTAGAACCTCTAAAGTTCTATTGGTTACCTCGGTTTGGCCATCAATTTGTGGGTGACTTGATGTAGAAAAAAGTAATTTAGTCCCCAACTTACTCCATAAGCTCTTCCAAAAGTAACTTAGGAATTTTACATCCCTATCACTTACGATTGTTTTTTGGGATTCCATGCAACCGAACCACCTCTTTGAAGAACAAATTTGCAACATGGCTTGCATCATTAGTTTTCCTACAATGAATAAAGTGAGTCATTTTAGAAAAACGATCTACAACGACCATTATACAATCCATACCTCTTCTTGATGTAAGCAATCCAAGAATAAAATCCATTGAAATATCAATCTAGGGTGAAGATGGAACAGGTAAAGGCATGTATAATCCGTGAGCTTTGCTTGAACTTTTATCCTGTTTACACTTAAAACAAAGTTCACAAATTTTTCTAACATCTCTTTTCATCTTAGGCCAATAAAAGTGTTCTTGTAATATGTCTAATGTTTTAACAACACCAAAATTGACCATTAAACCGCCACAATGTGCTTCTCTAACAATTAAATCTCTAATAGAACAAAAGGGAATGCACAACTTATTGCCTTTACACAAGAAATCTTCAAACCTATAAAAATCTTTTTGAGCCGAGAGCTCACAAGAAAGATACAAATCTGAAAAATCATTATCCTCCTTATACAATGCTTTAAGATGTTCAAATCCAAGTAATTTAGCATGCATAACGGAGAGTAAAGTATACCTTCGAGAAAGAGCATCGACGACAATGTTTTCCTTACCTTTCTTGTATTTGATAACATATGGAAATGTATCAATGAAGGAAACCCATTTAGCGTGTCTCTTGTTCAACTTACTTTGACCCTTAAGATACTTGATGGATTCATGGTCCGTGTGGATAACAAATTCTCTTGCAATCAAGTAATATTGTCATGTCTCCAAAGCTCTAACAATGTCGTATAACTCTTTATCATATGTAGGATAGTTAAGTGAAGCACCACAGTTTCTCCCTAAAATATGCTAAAGGTTTGCCGTGTTGTTGTAAAACAGCCCCAATACCTATCCCTGATGCATCACATTCAACTTCATTCAATGGGGGGCGGCTATTGTGCTAAAATCACGAACAAAACGCCTATAAAAGCTTGTCAAACCATAGAATGAACAGACTTTAGTGTCACTAGTTGGTCTCGGCCATTCCACAATTGATTGAATCTTTGCCGGATCAACCTTAATACCTTGAGAACTAACTATGTATCCAAAAAGTTAATAGAATTAGTGCAAAAAACACACTTTTCAAGTTTAGAGTACAAAGTTTGTTACCTTAAAATAGTAAAAATAGCCTTAAGATGTTCAATATCATCCTCTAAGTTTTTACTATAAACAAGTATATCATCAAAATAAACTACAACAAATTTTCCAAAACAATGCCGAAATATGTAGTTCATTAATCTCATGAAAGTACTAGGTGCGTTAGTAAGACCAAAAGGCATAACAATCCATTCATATAAACCATATTTAGTCTTAAAAGAGGTTTTCCATTCATCACCTTCTTTCATTCTAATTTGGTGATAGCTTTGAGTTAAATCAATTTTAGAAAAAATTAAAGCAACACTTAACTCATCTAGCATATCATCTAAGTGAGGTATTGGATGTCTATATTAAATAGTTATCTTATTAATATCTCGACAATCCGTACATAATCTGAAAGTTCCTTCTTTCTTAGGTACTAAAATAACCGAACTAGCACAAGGACTTAAAGATTCTCTTACCTGCTCCTTCTCCAAATGTAAATCAACTTGCCTTTGGATTTCTCGAGTTTCATCCGGATTTTCTCTATAGGCTTCCCTTTTCGGAAGTGTAGATCCCGGAATGAAGTCGATTTGATGTTCAATTCCTTTAATTGGAGGCAATTTTTTTTGGCAACTCCTTAGGGAACACATCTTTGAATTCCTACAAAACATTAACAAAAAGACTGGGTAGAGAAGAAGATATAAGATCAAAGGAAAAAGTATTATTTGGAGACAACCTTTCGGTTTCTCTAAAAATCAGCAAAACAATTGCTTGTTTTGTTCTCAAAGCCCTGTCTACCTTTCCCGAATTGATAAATAAACACTCTCTTTTCTCTTTTTGTGAGCTTGCCTTTTTTCTCACTAAGTTCACGGCTTTTGGGTCCTTTTTCCCTCGGATTTTACCTCATAGGTAGGATCACTCATTTTTTGCAACTCACTCTCTTTAATTCTTTTCTCTCTATTCTCGGCTAATTGTTTTTTAACCTCACTTACTTGACTTGGTGACAAATGATGTAATGTAAAACGAATGTTATCCAATGTGGTCATGTAAACATTCTTTCTACCAATGTGATTTGCACACCTATCATATTGCCAAGGTTTTCCCAAAATAATGTAACTTGCGGTCATAGGAACCACATCACATAAAACCTTGTCTTGAAATTTCCCAATGCCGAATTCAATCTCCACTTGTTTATCAACTTTAATCTCACCACTATTGTTTAACCAAGAAAGATTATATGGCATAGGATGTGCTTTCAAAGGTAAATCTAAAGCGGTGACCATATCAAAAAAGCAAACATTAGTACAACTTCCATTGTCAATAATAAGTAAACAAATCTTGCCTTGAACTTTGCACTTTGTCTGAAAAAGATTGCTCCTTTGTTGATGTAAATATAATAAGTAAACAAATCTTGCCTTGAACTTTGCACTTTGTCTGAAAAAGATTGCTCCTTTGTTGATGCAAATCATCTAATGGTTGTGAATGTAAGAGTTTCATATTTACCAAAAGAATATTTCCATCCTCCGGCTGTGCATCCATACTCTCGGCTTCAACATCCAAAATAGCCTCTTCGGCTTCATCTAACATGATCATTATGCTCTTATTTGGACAATCCCGAGCAAAGTGACCCATACCTCTACACTTAAAACATTCTCGAGAAAGGTTTGTAGATGCACTAGACCTCAAATCGGATGAATTTGATGTAGATGAAGGCTTGGCTGCTCCAATTTCAACCGTGGTTATTTTGCCCGCCCCTAATGTCCCTTTTGCTTTGTTTTGGCTCGGCAAAGATGTAGAATTGTTTAGGGACTGATTCGTCCTTTTCCAAGATTGAAAAATTGTCGAATAATTCCTTGAATTTTTTTCTTTTTGTTGCCTTTCAATTTGTTCTGCATAATAAACCATAGAAAGAAGATTGCCAAGGTTAGCACGTTATACTTTAGGTCTAATTTTGTCATTTAGACCAGCCAATGTAGCCTCATCATCTTCCCGAATATCCGCTCTAATCATCGCAATCTCCATCTCCTTGTAATATTCATCAACGGTCTTTGTTCCTTACGTCAATCTTTGAAATCTATTGTATAGATCTCTAGTGTAGCTTTGAGGAACAAATCTCAAATTCATGACCGCTTTTCTCTTGCCAAGTATCAATTTACCTTTACCCAATCCTTCTCCTTCTGTCGGCCTTTTTATCCTACCAAATTGATGCATATTCTCCAAATTCCATGGTTGCCAATTTAAATTTCTTTTCCTCGAAATAATTGTGAACAGCAAAAACATGGTTAATTTTACGAATCCAATCTAAAAATAATTCAGGATCGTTTGTACCTTGGAAGATGGGATCTTTGTCTTGATTTCACCAAGATTATTATCATACCTTTGAGCTTGATGTCCCATTCTCGGTTCATATGCAAGATTATCCTCCATTCTTATTGGACCTCTCGGCAAGTTTGGATTTAAAGTTTTCCCTCAAAGGCTCATTAGATTCGTGTGACTCTCCATCATCATTCCCTACATCAACATCAATTACTTTACCTCTTCTAGGTTGCCTTTGAATTTAAAAAATTCCCAATCTTTCTTGAATGTCATCCATTTGTTGCATCATTCTCTTCATGCTTTGTTGCATTGAATCCATGAATAATTTTTTATCACCTATAATGGAATCTTGCAGCGATGAACCTTCATGAAAAGACATGTTAATCTTGAAAAAGAAACACTCAAATCGTTAGATAGAAAAAAAAAAAAACCACTGTTTATTCAAACAATATTTGCCAAGAACTTCAACTCTAGATGAATGAAGGGTTCCTAACTTGTTGCGCTGAGACAAAACTGAAAAATAAAGGAAAGAATAACTATCTTGACCTAAACAAAAAGATAAGAAAGAAATAAAAGAGTAATCTTTTAAAAAAAAAAAAAATCAATCTTTACGCTTCTTGATTTTCTTGAAACTTGATTTCTTGACTTCTTTTACTTTCTTTTCTCAAAGACTTACCCTTTTCTTGGCCGCACGGTATCAAGAACTCAGGTTTGAAGACGCTTCAATCCTTGATATATGGGTATGTGCACGGCAACTTCAAGAAGAAGGGGGAACAAGAGCCAATTCTTGAACGTTCTTATGAACCAAGAAGTTTGCTTTTGGTTTGATCCTTGTCTAAATAAATCGGGGCTTTTTTTCCTTTTTTAAACCATATGCTTTTTTTTTTTGTCAATTCAAGCAAACAAGATTTTTTTTTTAAGAAAGAGGTAAAGATACACCAAGATATAGGTAAACCTTTTGCTCTGATACCACTTGATGCAGAACCGTGATAAAGATTATCAAGATTCGACTCTAAAAGGTTTACAACGGATCTTTCTCTAACTTGAACTAGTTTCCAAGCCGAATATAATCAACGCAACTCTAAAGAAGTGTAATTATCGATGGGGGCTGAAACACCACAACAAGCGAAACTATCTTGTTGATACAGTAACTCAAGAATGAATTAATTTTATAAGAAGTTCAAACACAAGTATCTAAGGAATAACCTTAACCAAAATATCAATATATCTAACGTACTTACAATGGTGGCCGAAATCCCTCTTAAATAGAGTGTGATTTCGGCTATCTAGCCCTAGAATGGAAGACTCCTTGAAGAAGTAGGACTCTTGAACAACAATCTTGCTATCAAGTAAAACACTATCTAAGATAATGGACAACATTTCCTATTATCTTGCAAACACTAATACTAGGCGGCCAACATGGCTAAAAATAGTAAACATGTGAAGAGTCCTTGAAGAATTAGGACTCTCAACTACTAACCACTTAACCATTATCTAAACACATGGATAACAAGTATTTTATTATAGCAACATTTTCTATACACGCCTAAAATAGTAAATAACAAAGCTGAAAATATAATTAAATTCTAGAATAGACTTTAATTGTACAAAAGACTAAAATGGCCTTTTAGCCACTTTGCTTGTATAGGCCGAATTGTATGTCTTGTAAACTTAAGAGTTAAACTTGAATATCATCTTCTAGATGTAGTTTAGCTTCCTCTTTAGCCTTCAACTCTTGGATCAAAGTAGATATGACTTGAGCCACTTTCCTTGCTCTTTGTCTAGTCATTGGACCTTGTATGTTTGATAAAGGATGCTTTGTATAAGGCAGCCCCGTAGATGGTCCCGCATCAGTTTCCAATCAAAATTAGCCAAAAAATGACTACTATTGGCCAGATACCGCCGGGGGCAATGGTGCTGGGACGACTTAACATATGCGAAATTTGTAAAAAAAAAAACATGAAGGATCTTATCGTGACTTGGTAAATAATTTAAGGATGATGTGAGTCATTTTCTCAAAAAAAATTAACAAACTTAAGTGTTAAAATTTAAAATCTTGTGAAATCTTTACTATATGGTGATTATCAAAGATATTGGTGATGACTTGTTTTCTATTCTTGTTGATGAATCTCGTGATATATCAATGAAGGAGTAAATGTCAGTAGTATTTTGTTATGTGAAGAATGGCAGGTATTAGAGCATTTTGTTTGTGTCAGTCATGTATCAAGTACTATCGAAAATGATGTAATTATAGAATATTATCAAAGTATAAAAACGCGTATATGTTTTTATAAAAACGTGTACATGACTCATTGGGGGAGGGAACATTTATTTAACGCCTTGGAAACGGAATTGTAAAGGAAAACAGAAAGAAAGAAAGAAAACAATTCAACAAACTCAGCTTTTGTAGGAATTTTTCGTGAAATAATACATTATTTTTAGAGGAAAATGAATTTAATGGCGAAATAATAATATCCTAAAGTTTTTATGCTATTATTATTTTATGGAACGGTACAATTGTAAGTGGAAGTATCTAAATTATAATGGGCCGTAAAAGCGTCAATTTAGAGGAAAACCCTTAAGTGGATGTTATTAGGGATGGCAATGGGGTAGGCGGAGTCTATGATCTCCAATCTCGGTCCCGCCTCTTCCATCACATCCCCATCTCCAATCTAGTCCCGTTACTGGGATGAATTGTAATCTTATTCCTAGCTCAAGTGGAGGCCCAGCCTCAACTGGGGAAAAGCGGAATTTTTTCCTCCAAATCTCAATTAGAACAAATTAGAGAATTTCAACAAAAATCTCTCAATAAAACCTTGAAAAAATAATATAGAATTTTAAAATAAAAAATTTAACATTCGTAGAACGAAATAACATTATCTAAATGATACTAGTTTTCTCCCTAAACAATACTAATTTGTAGATACAACTAATATGCTGCCCAACAATATAATATAAATCACTTAATACTAGTTCACCATTTCCATTGGCGTTTGAACATATTCCATTCAATTTGACAATTTTGATAGAAAAACGTTGACAGTGTTTATTACTTTCGCTAGTCATATGCTAAAAGAACTACCACAAGCTTCATTGTATGGAAAAGGATTCTCTTAATCAGATACCTTTGAGAAAATTCTAAGGTTGTCTTTTATATCAATTACACTACATGGAACTATAGACATCAGAAACAAAGCAGAAAAATAGAAATTCTAAGGTTGTCTCGTACCTGATGCAGTAGAAGGGAAGGGATAATGAGTGATGAGCCGATGAGGATGAAAATTGAAAAGAGAGTAGGATTACAATAAATTTTAGGAGATGGAGGAGTTTATGGAAAGAATTTGAGATTTCCACTATCTTCTCCAATATTTTAGGTGTCTTTTCTTCTTGTATAGATATTTTATTATCTTTCTATTTATTAATTTGGACAAGATATGTGGGCCGGACCGAATTGGGCCGAGAATATTACTTTTCCCGCCTCCGGCCCCGCCCCCGTTAACGGGACCAAATTTATCCCCATCCCTCCCACCCCTAACTTAAACCGGGGAATCTCCGACCCACCCAACTGGCCCCATTGCCATCCCTAGATGTCATTAACAAATCTATAATATATAAAGTTAGGCCAAGTGGGGGTAGAAGGTTGTGGTGATGACATTTGGCACTCTATAGATCCATGGCCCAAGGGAAAGCTTACATGTGGCAATGTAAGCTCTCTAAAATGCAAAAGATGCTGTGCTCCATTAGCTAACAACTTAAGCTAAAGTCTTAAATTGCTATTGAGATAAAATATGATGTAAGAAATTTTAGATATATATACACACACACAAATTATAAAGGAGTATTAATTATAACATACAACTAATGATATAACTCGTGTATTAATGTTAATTGGAATTGGAAAAGTTTGAACTACAATTAATTATGATGTTCCAAGTGACTTTTTGGAGTTCTTATTCATGTAAGGGAATTTTAAAAGACTTGATTATAAATCATAACTCACGTTTTAATGTTAATTGGAATTCGAAAAACTTGAATTATGATTAGTTATGATGTTTCAAGTGACTTTTGGAGTTCTCATTCATGTAAGGAAATTCTAAAAGACTTAATTATAAATTATAACTCATGTATTAATGTTATATAGAATTGAAAAACCTTGAACTATAATTATTTATAATGTTTGTAACTAAATAGACGAGAATTGCAAAAGACATCATAAGTTATATCAATTACACCATTACACATAATTTATATTTGAAGGGATTCATGGGCAGAAACTCGTTCTAAACACCCATGAGTCCTCCCCTGAAGGATCCGCTCATACAAAAACGAATCGAATAAAACCGAAAAGACTTACGTTTCTTGATGAACGATTCTGGTTTTCGGCTCTCAGCAGCAACCACCTTGAGTCCTCCCTTGCGGAATTACTCCCTACCGGTATCCACGCGACGAAACAAGCAGCGAGTGCTAGCTCTTCGATTTTTCTGGGTTACGAATTGTCTAGAGAGAAAAGGAGGCCGAAATCAAGAAATCAGAGATCTAGGTTTATGGTATTATTGCGGCTCAAGCATTAGTTTCAAGGGTTTCGGCCAAGAGAGGTTTATATAGGGAGTGGGAGTTTGTTCCTAGGAGAACTCCCACGTCTTATCCACCTCTTTTGGCAGTGGGAGTTTATAACTCCCACATCCTCTAGACTTCTGCTGGTAGTGGGAGTCTTTATCGGGTAATAACTCCCACGTAATCCCAGCTATACCGAAAATGCCCCTTATCTCTAATTCGAATAATAACGCTTTATTATTCTCAGAAAAATAAATGTCAGATACGATGAACCTAGACACATTCTAGATTCGTTGAATCTGGACATGAAGCTCGTTAACTCGTCTAAACGTGTGACCCTGTAGGTTCATACCACAATGGTAATGAAAACATACTTAGTAGTAGTATGTGTTCAAAAATCACAGGTGGTCCCTAGCAGGACATTGTGACTACCCAAAGTGAATGAATTTACGGTGGAACCTAATATTAATCCACTATTTAATCCCTTTGTCTCGCGATATCCTAATTAAGCATAAGGCATGGTAGTCGTCACCCTTATTAAGCTTAATTGTATTTATGCTCGATCTCCGGGTAAACTATTCCAACAAATAGTATTTGATAACCACTTTATCAAATAGATTTGAGCACGGCCATGCATTTAAACAGTTTTTCCCTATCGAGGGGCCCATGGATATCTCTCTCTAATAAGAGAGGGACAAATTCCTTACAATGCCTCTCACATTCAAGCCATGATAGGACACTACATCCGATCATCAGTCGTATTGATTACACGATTAAAAGTAATGTCCGACTGAGTCAAAACGTGGCTCCATTCATGCTAGAATCAATGGAGACATAAGGTCTAAGGATTCTAAAATAGTATTGAGGAAGGAATACTTATGACTAAGGACCATGAAGTATTACTTCTCTAACGGATCACGTCCGATACAATATATCTCAATACATTGCATCTATGATATGATTTGTATTCATTACACATGATTAGTAAAATATAATCATCAATCAAACATCATACTAGTTTTATTTCATTGTAAAGAAGCTTACATAAAACTAGGGACAACTAGAATAGTAATTATATAAACTAATGAGTTTTACAATCAAATCACACATTTGATGATCATAAGCAAAATTAGCTATTCAATTAAATGCTCAAAAGATATAAAACGTACAACATAAGCTAATGGTCCTAGGGAACTACTAACAATATTAGGCCAAGTTGGGGTAGAAGGTTGTGGTGATGACATTTGGCACTCTATAGATCCATGGTCCAATAGAAAGCTTACATCTGGCAATGTAAGCTGTCTAAAAGGAAAAAGATGTTGTGCTCCATTAGCTAATACTAAAGTCTTAAATTGCTATTGAGATAAAATATGAAGTAAGAAATTTTAGCTATAAGAAAGTTTATATATATACGCACACAAACTATAACGGAGTGTTAATTATAACATACAACTAATGATATAACTCATGTATTAATGTTAATTGGAATTGGAAAAGTTTGAACTACAATTAATTATGATGTTTCAAGTGACTTTTGGAGTTCTTATTGATGTAAGGGAATTTTAAAAGACTTGATTATAAATCATAACTCATATTTTAATGTTAATTGGAATTGGAAAAACTTGAATTATGATTAGTTATGATGTTTCAAGTGACTTTTGGAGTTCTCATTCATGCAAGGAAATTCTAAAAACTTAATTATAAATTATAACTCATGTATTAATGTCATATGGAATTGGAAAACCTTGAACTATAATTATTTATAGTATTTGTAACTAAATAGTTATAAAGATAAAATGTAAACACTTGAAGAGACGAGAATTGCAAAAGACATCATAAGTTATATCAATTACACCATTACAAATCATTTATAACCAAACGACGGCTCAAAAAACAAAACAAAACAAAACAAAACAAAAATGAGAAGAAAATGAACCGGCTCTTATTTGATTACTAAGACTTTTGATCTTTCGTTTCCCATATCTATCCATCATTAAAAGTTAAAAAACCAGGCCCTTTTTATGTGGTTATATCAATCATTCTCACAATTTTTTTTATAGGGCTAAAATTTATGGATAAAAAATGTATGTTTCTTTTAAATTTTACGTTTCCTTGAATCTCCAGTAAGTTTTTTTTTTTTCTTTTTGTTTTTTTGCTAGGTTTCAATCAATAGTGCACTTTTTATGTTTTTTTTATTGTTTTTTTCATTTCCATTTGCTGTTTTTTAAAATAAATTTGGGATATCCTTAATCATAAATTTATTTGGAATTTGTTAGTTGCATGTGGGATTCTTTGATCTGAATTGATTTTCGGATTGAATGATTTTTTTTTTTTTACTGATTGGATTTTTTTCTTGATCCACAAAAGGTGAATTTGATGTTTTTGAGTGTAAGGTATCTGAAATTGGGCCAAAAAGAGACTCGGGCACTCATTGACAAGCAATCGTGAAAAGTAGAAACATTGCTAATTCTAAACATAAAATATTGAATACTAAATCTATGTAATTTTTCGGACAAGGTTGATTTTTATGTAAACATTTTAAAGCAAAAAAATAAAAATAAAATAAAATTAGAACAAATGAAATCCATGTGCAAACAACCTGATTTATAAGAAATAGAGAAAATGATAAGGCAACACTTTGAATTTCACATATACCAGTTGTTGATAAGGTCATTGCTTCAAAGAGATCAGTGAATTTTTTTACCTGCCAAATATTTTCTGTTATATCTATCCTCATAGCAGTAGCATCTCTGTATCTAGTCCTTTCTTTCTCTCTTAGTGTATGTATTGAGGAATATGTCTAACTCTTAAAAGAGAATATGACCATTTTCTGAAGAAGGCCCTTGCCATAAAATTTAAAGTAGTCAATAATTGAAGTTCATAGAAAGTCCTGCATGGTTGAATTAACAAGTAGCATATGGGGAAGAGAAGAAGAAAGAGGTGAAGGGATTCATGGGCGGAAACTCGTTCCAAACACCCATGGATCCTCCCCTGAAGGATCCGCTCATATGAAACAATTCGAAAACAGCAATAAAGAACTTACTTTGCGGATTCAAGAAGCTACTTCTTGAATGGAAGATCACGTTTCTTGGATTCTTTGCTGTCACCAATGGAATTCCCTTTGCGGAATGTCCCTCTACCGGTATCCACGCGACGAAACGGGCAGTGATTGCTAGCTCTTCGTCTTTCTAAAGTTCGGGGATCAGAGAGAAAAGGGAGAAGCAAGAATAGAAAACGGTTTTCTGATTCTATATATTATTTCGGCTGAAAACATTAGCCTTCTAAGTTTCGGCTAAGAGATGTTATATAGAGTGTGAGAGTTTGTTACTAGAACAACTCCCACCTCTACTCAACTTCTCTCGGCAGTGGGAGTCTCAGAATCCCACGATCCCTAGACTTTCGCGGGTAGTGGGAGTCCTTATCGGATAATAACTCCCACGTAATCCCAGCTATAGGTAAAATACCGAAATTGCCCCTATCTCTAATTCGAATAATAAACACTTTATTATTTTCAGAAAGACAAATGTCAGATACAATGAAACTAGACACTTTCTGGATTCATTGAATCTGGACATGAAGCTCGTTAGCTCGTCTATGCGTGTGACCCCCGTAGGTTCATATCACAATGGCAATGAAAACACACTTAGTAGTAGTGTGAGTTCATAAATCACAAGTGGTCCCTAGCAGGGACATCGTGACTACCCAAAGTGAATGAATATACAACGGAACCTAATATCAATCCACTATTTTATCCCTTTTGTCTCGCGATATCCTAATTAAGCATAAGGCATGGTAGTCGTCACTCTTATTAAGCTTAATTATATTTATGCTCGATCTCTATGTAGATCTGCTCCAACAAATAGTATCCGATAACCACTTTATCAAATACATTTGAGCACGGCCATGCATTTAGACAGTCTTTTCCCTATCGAGGGGCCCATGGATATCTCTCTCTAATAATAGAGAGGGACAAATTCCTTACAATGTCTCTCACATTCAAGCTATGATAGGACACTACATCCGATCATCGGTCGTATTGATTACTCGTTACAAGTAACGTCCGACCGAGTCAAAACGTGGCTCCATTCATACTAGAATCAATGAAGACATAAGGTCTAAGGATTCTAAAATAGTATTGAGGAAGTAATACTTATGACTCGAAGACCATGAAGTATTACTTCTCCGACTGGATCACGTCCCAATACAATGTATCCCTATATATTGCATCTATGATGTGATTTGTATTCATTACACATGATCGATGAAAACAAGATCATCAATCAACAACCATACTAGTTTTATTTCATAGTAATTAAGCATTACATAAAACTAGGGACTTCTAGAATAGTAATTACATAAGCTAATGAGTTTTACTATCAAATCACACATTTGATAATCAAAAGCAAAATTAACTATTCAATTACATGCTCAAAAGATAATAAAACGCACAATATGTGCTAATGGTCCTAGGGCACTACTAACAAGAGGGTGACGACAAGGTCAATCCAATGACAGATCTATGACATATGGAGATTAAGGAAGAGGTGAAGGGGTGGATCAAGACCGCCGACGAGAATAAGTGGATCGAATTCATGGTAGAGAGAAGGTTGCATGGTATCACGACAAAAAGAAGAAGGCGAAATAGAGTGCCTTGCAAGTTGCAGGTTTTAAAAAGTTTTTTCTTTTAAGAAAAGAATATAGTAAATATTTTTTTTTTCCTTCCTAAATGGTTAAGCATAACATTGGGTGCATAATTTCATAAATTTAAATTCCTCTTTCAAACATCTTTTTAATACTTATTTTGACCTTAAAGATTATAATTGAAAAGGTTTAAAGGATATAATTAATAAAAATTCAATTATAACCACCACATTTTTCGGGTGAAGTCATTGAACTCTACTTATAATAATGAATGAAATCTTTAAATATGAAAATAATTCCCAAATCTCTCCCATAATTTGTATGATTGTTCTGTAATTATTTATGTGATTATGTGATAATTCATTTTCTTTATACTAATGAAATTCTAAATCTCCAAATGTATATAAACGAAAAAATTTGAAAGAATAAAAAATAATTTTACATAAATTTTTTGTAATTATATATAATTTGTTTTTCTCTATGTAATTTATGTGTAATCAATCGCGCATCGCGTGGGTTTAGGACCTAGTATTGGAGTGTTATTAGCGCCTTTATTTACTTATAATTTTTTTTCGGCTAAAACTTCTATCCCAGGCTAGATATGCTCAGCTTAAAATTGTGTAACTAATGTGTATCTTGCTTAAAAACAAAAACTC
Source organism: Vinca minor (assembly GCA_026122235.1). Lineage (NCBI taxonomy): Eukaryota > Viridiplantae > Streptophyta > Magnoliopsida > Gentianales > Apocynaceae > Vinca > Vinca minor. The sequence continues at coordinate 92,106 of JAOCZM010000104.1, forward strand.
TAATATCTATCTTTATTAAACAACCCTTTCTTGGTCAAATGAAAAAAAAAAACCTGGAAAGTTCGTTTTCTTTAATCAATAAATATCTAGAAAACTCTTCCATTTTAAAATTTTCGATAACGTAAAAATGACAATCTGACTCAACAATGGCAGATACAATGAGAAGGAAACTGGGTTCAACGGGTTTGGAAGTGTCGGCACAAGGCCTTGGTTGCATGGGAATGTCCTTTGGATATGGCCCTCCAAAGCCTGAATATGACATGATACCAATTATCCATCATGCCCTCAACAATGGTATTACCATGTTAGACACCTCGGATGTCTATGGACCCCACACCAATGAAAATTCTCCTAGTCAAGGTACCCTTCCTGAAAGTTTCAATCTTATTATTATAATAATTTTACAAGATCTAGTATGCGTTAGATATTCAATTTTTATTTTTTAAAAACCAAGATTCTTCATTATATCGTTTCAGATAATACAAGAGTGGTTAACTGTTGGGGAACTTCCTCCAGCCACACTCTAACATAAGGGCTATTACAAGCCATTTTAGCTAAATGATGAGCTGATGTATTGCAGTATCTTGGTATAAACATGATCTCCCGACATGAGAATCCATTTAAAATGTGTCTGAGATATTCTATGAATTCACCGTTAACCGCAAGATCTTCTTCTTGTGAGTAAACTTTGTTGACCACCGAAAGGCAATCAGATTCCAAAACGCATGGGATAAGGCCAGAATCACGAGCTAATTCCCACCCTTGTACAATTGCCATAGCTTCCAAAAGTTGAGGTTCCACCAGATTGTGTATAGGCATCGTCATAGAAGCCATTACAGCACCCTTGGCATTCCGAATAATAGCACCAATTCCAGAATTTTCCTCGTTTCGCGCTCCATCAACATTAACTTTGTATATCGATCCCGTTGGTGGCTTCCATCAATTTTGGAGATTCCTTTATCTCGCTGCTTCATATCTTGAGTTGAAAAATTCTGCACTTGGCTATTCTGGTATTCTGTTAAAAAGCCTTTAGCCATTGCAATAATATTTGAAGCTGTTCTGATCCGGCCTTCAAATACTAAAAAGTTCCTAGCTTGCCGTAAACTCCACCATATCATTGCCACAAACTCTAAATCAAGTTTATCAAAAATATGAGGAGAGGATATGAAATTCTCCCATACCTCAAGAGCACATGTAGTCCCAGACAAGAACTCTTTCCACCGGTATCTTCATTTGCTTCCATACTTCTTTCGCTATTTTGCAGTGAAACAAGAGATGTAAATTTGTTTCCATTGCCACCCCACATCTTGGACATGTCACGTCATCAATGTGAAATCTCCGTATCAAATGTGCTCTTACTACCAATGCTTTATTACACCATCTCCAAAGACACGTTCGTACTTTAGGTGGCACTTTTAAATTCCATAAGCATTTCCATGATTGGCCAAATAAACCTGATGAGGATGAAGCTTGTTGCTACTTTGATGTCCGCTTATCAAATTCCATAATTACCTTATATCTTGAATTGACAGAATAGTTTCCTGATTTCGTGAAATGCCATATCAGATAGTCGTGTAGAGGTTTAGAACATAACAAAATTGTTTTGATAATATCAACATCTCTTTGCTGAAAAAGTTATGTGAGAGCAACTATATTCCATCTCCGAGGATGCTCCAAAATTAGATCTCGAACCACCAAATTTGAAGTAGCAGTAACATTATGAGTTAGAGGCTTGAAACTGTATGGAGTAGGAAGTCAAGGATCCCGCCTTACTTGAATGGTGTTTCCACCACCCACTCTCCACCTTACTCCTAATTGAAGAAGATTTCGACTCTCCCAAATACTTCGCCATAGGAAAGAAGGGTCGTTGCCAAGCTTGGATGACAAAAAACTAGTAGCGGGATAGTATTTAGCTTTCAAAAGTCTTGCCACCATCGAATGAGGTTGTTGTAGTAGTCTCCAACCTTGTTTGGCTAATATTGCAAAATTGAAAGCTTCCAAATTACGAAAACCCATCCCGCCTTCCATTTTCAATTTACACATATGCCTCCAACTCTTCCAACACACTCCAGATCCATGTTCCCCTGGTTTCCACCAAAATTTACGCATTAGTGCTGTGATATCTCTCAATAAAGAAAGGGGCAAAATGAAACAAGACATAACATATACAGGAATAGCTTGAATCACAGCTTTTAACCCTGCTTGAGATAAAATTTTCTCCTTCCATCCACATATTTTCTTCCAAACATGGTCCTTAATATACTGAAAAATTTCCTTTTTAGATCTCCCAATAAGATAAGGTAGGCCAAGGTATTTTCCTCGTGTATCTGTCGAGGGAATACCTAAAATCCCAGAAATCTCATTCCTCTTCTCTTTAGTCATACTATTATTGAACATGATAGAGGATTTTTGATAATTAACTAACTGACCAGATATGCAAGCATAATCATTCAGAATTTCCAAAATTTTCAAAGCCGCCTTAGGAGTAGATTGGGTGAAGAGAAGGCTATCGTCTGCAAAAAGGAGATGATTTAGCTGAGGCGCATTTCGGCCCATCTGAATTCCTCGCCATTGGTTACATTGTTGGGCATTTTGAATCAACCTTGAGAGGCCCTCATCACATATTAAGAACAAAAAGGGCGACAAAGGATCACCTTGTCGAATCCCACGGCTTGGATAGAACACTTCCGAAGGTGAGCCATTTATTAAAACCTGAAATGAGACTGTGGATAAACATTTCATGATAAGGGTAGTAAACTGAGACGGGTACTGAAATTGGCCCATCATCCATTGCAAAAACCGCCATTCAGCTCAGTCATATGCCTTACTCCTATCGAGTTTGACAGCCATCGCCGATGCTTGCTTTCCCTTAGCCTGCTTTAACCAATGAAATGCTTCAAACCCAACAATAATATTATCAGTTATCAACCTTCTTTTTAGAAAAGCACTTTGTTCTTCACTAGTCACTGAAGGTAAAACTATTTTAAGACGATTAGATATCACCTTGGACACAAGCTTGTAAATAACGTTGCATAAACTAATAGGCCTATAGTCAGAAGGAGCCAATGGATTTTTATTTTTCGGAACTAAAACAATGTAGGTTTGATTAATGTCACTTAGATTAAGTGTCCCATTAAGCATACCTAATACCATAGCTTTCGTATCAGTTCCGATGATGTCCCAACATTGTTGATAGAACAACGCATGAAGTCCGTCTGGTCCCGGGGCCTTGGTAGATTGCATATTTGCCAACACTGTATCTATTTCCATTTCATCATAAGGTTTCAAAAGAAATCTCCATTGGTCAGCTGAAATAAGATTTGTATTGATACGTCTTAGTATACCATCCACATCTCTATCAACTTTATCTGTACGAAATAGAGAACTAAAATGTCGAACAATAGTTTGCTTGATTTTATCTTGGTTCGTGTACTCTATCCCACCTCCATCTTGAATATGGTCAATCCAGTTATGCCTTTTACGTTGTGAAGCGTGGTGGTGAAAATACTTAGTATTAGCGTCCCCTTGAGATAACCAGGATGCTCTTGACCGAGTGCGCCGATACTCATCTTGTATCTGAAGAATATGTGCTAACTTCATTCGAGCCTCTTGGAGAACTTTTGAATTAGCTTGTGCAGAAATAAGATTTTTTAAATGGGCCACTGCTTTTTTAATTTGCCCTGGAACATTTTGAAATTTTTGAATATGCCATGATTGTAATAAGTTCTTCAGAGAATTCAATTTATGTTTATAGCCATCAATAGAGCCATGGTCTGTAGAGCACCAACTATCCAAAATAATTTGTCTACAATCTATCTCTCTGGTCCAAAATGGCTCAAATTTGAAATTTTTGGATGCTCTAGATGTAGAAAATATCGGGGATGCAAGTTGGAGTATAATTGGTATATGATACTGACCATCCATGTTTCACAATCGCGGTTAGAAAGAGTTGCTTCCAAGCATCATTACCCAAAACTCGATCAAGACGTTCCCATACCCGGTGAATTCCTTTCCTGCCATTGTACCATGTAAAATGAGCTCCTTGGTAGTTCAAATCTCATAATCTCGCATCTGATATAGCTCTTCTAAAAGCAGCCATCTGACTTTGACTTCTATCAGCCCATCCTTGTTTTTCGTTTGATGTAAGTATCTCATTGAAGTCACCAAAGCAGACCCAAGGAGCTATACGACCTTGCCTCAACCTCCTAAGCAGTTCCCAAGATGATGCCCGCAAAGAGGTGTTGGGATTACCATAAAATCCCGTCAAAAACCACCAATCATCTGTTTCTGGTTGTTTAATTTTAACATCAATATGTCCAGAAGAGATAGATTTTATCTGTACATCAAGTTCTTCTTTCCAAAACAAAGCGAGACCTCCACTCAGACCCACACTGCTTACAGCTTGCCCACGCTGAAAATTAAGGCAAAATTTTAACCTTTGTACACGTTCTGCTGAAAGTTTGGTCTCACTCAAAAACAAAATAAGGGGATCTTCTAATCGAATTAACCATTTAAGTTCAACAATTGTCGAGGGATCCCCCGCTCCCCGATAATTCCAAGCTAAGAGATTCATTGTTCCTGGCCTCCGCCAGGTATACACCACTTTTTTTAACAGATTGATCTCCTTCCTCTTTAGCTGTCTTTTTTGCTTTACTAGTATGTTCAGGCGTTACTGTTTCTTGGATATTTCTTTTACGCCTCGACCAGATTCTATATCAACCAGCTCAATATCCACCAAATGTTCAAGGTTCGGGTCTTTTATTTGGGTTAAGTTTTGAGAATTAAAAGTTATACATTGGGCTGGCCTAATATCTTGTGAAGGCTTTAAAGCTGCTTTACCTTTTTGACATTTTAAATTTTGTTGACTTGTGTCTTCAGAATAGTCCAAGTCCAGCAATTGTCCTTGTGGTGGTTGAGGACTTTGCCACGCACCGGTCCCCTCCACGTGTTAGAATTTTCACTCCTTGGTTCTATAGTCTCCAAAGCTTTACCATGTGTCTGGGGTCTGTCCTGCTTCATCACCGGGTTTCTCCCCTGTCCAACGAAATTCACCGGCTACAAACCCATTCCGATGGCCGGTTTTTTAGAGTCATAGAATAAATTATGTCGTTGTTCATCCGCGTATAACCAAGGGCCATATGTGAATTTTTTTCCTACTGAGTTTCCTTCCATCTTGTCCATTGATTCTAGGATGTTCAGATCTCTATTATTGCATCCTGAAATTGTATGGCCAATTCTTCCACAAGAATAACAAATGAAAGGAAGTTGCTCATATTTTACCGACATACACTGGGTCCCAGTTCCAGGCAGCCGCAATTTGATCCATCGTCGCAGGGGTTGAGAGATATCGATACCCACGCGTAGACGAAAGTATAATCCACCCAGTCCACCACGAATTTGAACACAACTGTTATCAGCAAAAGCACCTACAACTTTATTTCCCATCGACGGAGTGAAACAATCCGTCGATAGTCCACCAACTCTTACCCAAAATGACACCCAATTGAACATATTGTTAGTAGTGCCCTAGGACCATTAGCACATGTTGTGCGTTTTGTTATCTTTTGAGCATGTAATTGAATAGTTAATTTTGCTTTTGATTATCAAATGTGTGATTTGATAGTAAAACTCATTAGCTTATGTAATTACTATTCTAGAAGTCCCTAGTTTTATGTAATGCTTAATTACTATGAAATAAAACTAGTATGATTGTTGATTGATGATCTTGTTTTACTGATCATGTGTAATGGATACAAATCACATCATAGATGCAATATATAGGGATACATTGTATTGGACGTGATCCGTCGGAGAAGTAATACTTCATGGTCTTAAGTCATAAGTATTACTTCCTCAATACTATTTTAGAATCCTTAGACCTTATGTCTTCATTGATTCTAGTATGAATGGAGCCACGTTTTGACTCGATCGGACGTTACTTGTAACGAGTAATCAATACGATCGATGATCGGATGTAGTGTCCTATCATAGCTTGAATGTGAGAGACATTGTAAGGAATTTGTCCCTCTCTATTATTAGAGAGAGATATCCATGGGCCCCTCGATAGGGAAAGACTGTTTAAATGCATGGCCGTGCTCAAATGTGTTTGATAAAGTGGTTATCAAATGCCATTTGTCGAAACAGTCTACCTGGAGATCGAGCATAAATACAATTAAGCTTAATAAGGGTGATGACCACCATGCCTTATGCTTAATTAGGATATCGCGAGACAAAGGGATTAAATAGTGGATTGATATTAGGTTCCGTTGTATATTCATTCACTTTGGGTAGTCACAATGTCCCCTGCTAGGGACCGCTTGTGATTTATGGACTCACACTCGCTACTAAGTGTATTTTCATTGCCATTGTGAGATGAACCTACAGGGTCACACGCATAGACGAGCTAACGAGCTTTATGTCCAGATTCAATGAATCTAGAATGTGTCTAGGTTCATTGTATTTGACATTTGTCTTTCTGAAAATAATAAAGTGTTTATTATTCGAATTAGAGATAGGGGCAATTTCGGTATTTTACCTATAGCTGGGATTACGTGGGAGTTATTATCCGATAAGGACTCCCACTACCAGCAGAAGTCTAAGGGACGTGGGAGTTGAGGACTCCCATTGCCGAGAGGAGTTGAGGACGTGAGAGTTAGTTCTGGGAACAAACTCTCACACCCTATATAATAAACTCTTGGCCGAAACCCTAGACTCTAACACTTTTCAGCCGAAATTACATAGGAGTTAGAAAACCGTTTTCTCTCCTGCCTCTCCCTTTCTCTCTAATTCCCCGAAAATCGGAAAAAGACGAAGAGCTAGCAATCGCTGCCCGTTTAGCTCAGCGTGGATACTCGGTAGAGGGACTTTCCGCAAAGGGAGATCAATCGCATGCGATGATCCGATCCAAGAAACGCCAACCTCCATTCAAGAAGTAGCTTCTTGAATCCAAAACCGTAAGTTCTTCCTTGCTGTTTCTTGCTGTTTTCGATTCGTTTCATATGAGCGGATCCTTCAGGGGAGGATCCATGGGTGTTTGGAACGAGTTTCCGCCCATGAATCCCTACACATATCACTAGTAAAATTTATCTCCCGTTGCCATCGTTTGAAGGTCATGAGGTTGTTATCCACGCGCCAAGGTCCTTGTTCTACAGCTCTGTCTACATCTGAATCATAAGCAAAAAACACTTGAAAAAGGTTACGATCCATTTGACATACCTTAAGAGGAGCGCGTGTCCAAACCCTTTCAAGTACAGTCTGTATTAATCGAGTAGAGAAATCTCGATCGGTGAAAATCCGCCCCACGCAGCTTTTTCCACAAGCCTGAAGACCCTCCTCTATTTCAGAATCTAAAATTTGAATTTCTTGATTTTTCGTTTCACTCATAGTACACGCTTCCAATTGAAGAACTACTTTATCCATGGTAAGCAAAGTTAGCCAGAATTGATTCTAAGAAAACTGAACCGAGGAAATGACCCTAAGTAAGGGATAAAAGGCTCTAACGTTGAGAGAGAAAAGATGTTTGTTAATAATCAAAGTTTCAATTTATTGTGTGTATACAATCAATACTATGTAATAAGTTTGTATTTGTTTTACGACTAATTAAATTGAATTAGACGATTTCATGTTCATGATGGAATTTTGGATTTTTTTTCTTTTAAAGAAAAAAGGAAGGACTTTGTTTATATAATTTTGTTAGACATATCCCCAAATTAGGTACATGTAACATGTTCAATTTGTTATAAGTCGATCCGTGTATGTATATTAATACAAGCACAATCAATTGTGTTTGTTCACGAATAACAAAAATCAAATAAAAAAAAAATTTATGAAATTTTCTTTTCTTTTTTAAAAAAAAAAAATTAATTTAGGCATTGAAGGGAATACCTAGGGAGAAAGTTGAGGTTGCGAGATTTGTGGAGATCCCGATTATGTGAGGGAAGTTTGTGAGGGTAGTTTGAAGAGGCTAGAGATTGATTACATTGATCTCTATTTTGTTCATCGTATCGATAGCAGAATTCTTATTGAAATCACAGTTTGTCCTCTCTCTTAAACTCTTCTTTAATTCTCAATTTTATCTCAGAAATTGATGAAATTTTATGTTCAATTATACATGAGTTTCAAATTGGTCATCTGGAAGAATATTGGCACTTGCTTTGATTTGATTGTTAACATTTTTTTCCTGAATTTGTTAACATTTGTTTCCTCTATGGATTGTGTACCATTATTTTACATTTACTAACAACAAAATTCTCATTTTGAACTAACAACAAAATTCTCATTTTGAACTCACTTTTTTTTTTTTGTAGAAATAATAATTCAATTATACTATTTTGTAGACAAAAATTCGTATAACAAAATCCACTTCAAGCATTCGGACACATTCCTTACACGATGTCAAAGACAAATTTTATTTTGACTCTCTTTGCTTATCTCACAAATAATTTACATTTACAATATTTGCGACATATATTTTCAAACAATAAACTAATCCATATGCATGCATTCAAATGCAAAATAATGCACTTTTTTTTAATCCTTTTACCCTTTGTCCCACCACTTCTACACTTATTTCAACAAGTTCAAATCAGACTATTTTTTTTTTTTGGGAGAAAAATTCAGACTATTGGAAAGCCTTTCTTTTAACTTCATAATATGCATTTAGTGAAAATTGTTCTGCTTAATTGAGAATCGTTCTTACAAACTTTTGCATGAAATTCCTTATGGTATGAGTCCAAACCTATTTTGAATAGGTTGAAAATACTGATTTTATTATTAGATTGGAGCATTGAAGAAACTGATTGAAGAGGTTAAAGTAAAACACAGGTCTTTCAGAGGCCTCACCTGAAACAATAAGAAGAGCTCATGCTGTTCATCCTGTGACAGCTGTGCAGCTCGAATGGTCTATGTGGACTAGAGATGCTGAGGAACAAGTTATTCCTACTTGCAGATTAGGCACCGTAATGTTCCTTGAAAACTATCATTCATCTCTCGATATAGTGTTGGTGTAAAATAATTCTTCAATACGTATGTATGTATGCGTTTGTGAAAATTTTATTATGAATTGAAAAAAAAGCACTTGTATGGTCAATGTAGAATTTTCTTTAATGTAAAAGTTACTATCATGCATCTTTTATGTACGGTTAATGTAAAATTTATCTTCAATAATGAATCATTTGTGTAAAATTTACTATACATTGACAAAAATAACGGTTTGTTCTGAGTTTGATTTAGAAGGTCCTAAATTCCTTTGCAGAGAACTCGGAATTGGCATTGTAGCATTTAGTCCACTAGGAAAGGGATTCCTAACAACAGGACCAAAAATTGTTGAAGAATTATCCGATAATGATTTCCGGAAGGTTTGTGCTCATGACTTTTGCATACTGAATTTATTTTTGTAAATTATGATTGAGTTAGATGCTTTTTGTGGTTGGAAAAAGAAATTGTCATTAATTAGTTGAAGAATGGTCTAAGAAAATTCTCAGTTATCCCCGAAAGTGCTTATTCACTGGAACTTGCTTGATATACCAGCTTTTCACATAGCCAATGAGTCAGCATTGGTATTTGAGTTCAAATCCCACTTTACACTTTTTATGTTCCCACTATATATAATTATTATTAATTTCTTTTAAAAAGATACCAACTTGTCACATCCCTAACAATAATGTATAAACAGGCAGTTCCATTACTAAGTAATTTCCTCTGGATTTAGTTTCCTACAATCAATTTTGGAGAAAATGATCATATTTGGATAAGAAATGAACAAAATGCAAAAGAAATATATACTCTGTCCATACGAAATTCTCCCATAGCCGTTTGTTTCAAGAAATAAGACAAACACAATCCAATCTCTCTCGATTCACCTTTTGAAGTTAGACCCAAGTGCATTTACTTTAACATGATATCAGAGTCATCTAGTTTAATATTGGACCACAAGTACATGTTCAGTGTTAAGATCTCCAACACTGTATTTGTTGGAAGTGTATTACTTTATTAGTCACACGTTAGAAAGCTTGTTTTTATACATATTCTTTATAAGGCTTATACAATCCTCCTTTTGAGGCGGAGTTAGACTCGATAATTTTGTATTTAATGTTCACTTCTCAATTCATAGGAGATTGTCAATTGTAGACGGAGGAATGTTAGTTCCTAAAAAATATTAAATGTTTTATTTTGGATAGGGAAAATCAGTTGCCAGAACATCATAGAGACAGTAGTACTCTAAAATGTGTTTCTTGACAAGAAGCAATCTTAAGCTGAATGTTGCTACCACGTTTAGAACTCCGTAGGCTAGAATTTATTTTCAGACAACTACTTATCTACTAAGGTTACATAATTTTGCATCTCGAACTCATTTTTTTCTCATGTACTTTTGCTTATTTAAAACAGACCCTTCCGAGGTTCCAGCCAGAAAACATAGAACACAATAAGAAGCTATACGAGCATGTTACAGAAATGGCAACAAGAAAAGGATGCACGCCTTCTCAGCTAGCCTTAGCTTGGGTACTTCATCAAAGAAATGATGTTTGTCCAATTCCTGGAACAACCAAAATGGAAAACCTTACAAGTAACATCAAAGCTTTATCCATTAAGTTATCATCAGAAGAAATGAAAGAGCTAGAATCATATGCTTCTGCTGATTCTGTTAAAGGTGAAAGATATCCACCTGCAAATTTGGCTCATACCTGGAAATTCGTCAACACGCCTCCTCTTTCGTCTTGGAAACAATAAGCTTTATATTCAGGCTTGCTACTGAAACTCAGAGAGCATAAGATGCATTGAACCATGTAAATGTCCATGAGAGGAATATTCCTCGTTCAATAAATCAAATCCAGTAACATTTCAGCATGAACAAAATCCAGCTATCAAGCAAGACATTTGATACTCTATATGCATTTATTTTTTTAATCTATATATATTTCTATATTATTCTAATCTAGAAAAAAAAAAGTATGGATAAGGGAAGGGTCATGTTGATTTACTCTTCATATGTTTCTTCCTTGTTTGAATGGTCTAAAATACCCTTGAGCATTGCATTATATTCTGATATTACAATGGTTATTATATACCATTTAGGAGAAATATGGTCTGCCAACAAATTAATTTCCCAATTTAATAAATCAATGTATACTAATTTAAGTTCATTTGTTACCTTCCAAGGAGGCCAAAAGAGTGCATTTTGTTCTACTTGGACTGCATAGTTAATGTCTTGATGATTTTCTTCTTGATCCTTATTTGAATGTGCGCTGTTATTGGCTTTACATTAGTTGGAATCAAATTCGCTTGCATTTCTTCGGGAGTTACATTGCTTTCATTTCTTAATATTTCATTTACATAAGAAAATTGGGTTGATCATGCATGAGTAATTTACCAGTTACCATGATATCTTTAAAGGAAGACGTCATTGACACTTCACCTATTATTAATAGTACTCCGTTTGAGTTTATATTTCATTCATTTGACACTCTTTTCATCCTATTTGATCTGGGGTAAAAAGTGTTATGCCCCTTAAATTATTTGCGTTTTTTGGTTTTGACCTTTGGACAAAAAATGTCAAGTGTTTCTCCCAGAGGCCTGAACTACTCAAATGTATCAAATCTGACATTTTATCCATTTGTATCGTTACTCTGACGGAAATACAAAAGCTGAGGGTATTTTCGGTAAATTCATATCAAACACTAAGAAAGAAAAAGGAAAACTATCCCCGAATGGGATTAGGCGCCAAATTAGTTTTTCATTTTCTTTTTTAGTTTCTGATATAGATTATCGAAATACCCTCATCTTTTGCATTTATGTCAGAGAGTAACGATAGAAATTGATGGAATGGTCGAGTTAGATACGTTTGGATAGTTCAGAGGAAAAAATTTGCCTTTTTTATCCTAGGATAAAAAAAACACAAATAATTTAGAGAACGAGTACGCTTTTTACCTTTAATCTTTCATGAGCTGGGTTTTTTTTTTTTTTTTTTTTTAAACAATTATCCTTATATATCAAAACGACAGTAATTTGTTTAAAATATAAAAAACCAACAGCCTTTTGTTTCTTAAAAACAATCTTAACCTCTCACTTTCCTGTTCTTTAAAATATAGATTACGGTATAATTATTTTCTAAAATAAATTATTCTTAACCGATGAACTTTAAGCTACCAAAAAATTTGTTAATGTTGGATGCAAATTGATTAGTTAATGTGTGTGATAACCGTGTCAAATGTGATGTAACTCTTGACAAATATTTTACAAACTTCCGATAGTATCCCGCTAACCCCAAGAAACTCCAAATTTCAATCATTGTTGTTGGTCGAGGTTAATCTACTATAACTTCTATCTTTGCTGGATCTACAGAAACTCCTTCAGTTGACACTATATGCCCTAAAAGGATACACTCTTCAACCGGAATTCACACTTGCTAAATTTTGCATAAAGCTTCTCTTTTCTCAGAATTCCCACAACTATCTTCAGATGTTCTTCGTGTGCTTATTCATATGGTAAGTAGATTAGGATGTCATCAATGAATACTACGACAAACTTATCCAGACAATCTCTGAAAACCCGATTCATCATGTCCATAAATATCGCCGGTCCATTGGTCATTCCAAACGGCATTACCAAGAACTCATAATGTCCATATCTAGTTCTGAAGGCACTCTTTGATATGTCTTCTGGCCTGATTCTCAACTGATGATACACGAATCTTAAGTCTATCTTGGAAAACATATTGGCACCCTTCAATTGATCAAATAAATTGTATATACAGGGCAAATGATACTTGTCCTTCATAGTGATCTTGTTCAATTCCCGATAATCAATACACATCCTCATGCTTCCATCTTTCTTCTTCACAAATGGTATCGGTGCTCCCAACGGTGACACACTATGCCGATTAAATTTCTTGTCTAACAACTCTTGCAACTGCATCTTCAACTCTTTTAGTTCTGCTGGTGCCATTCAATAGGCGCCTTAGAGATGGGCTCTGCACCAGGTTGTAATAGTATCTGAAAATCGATCTCCCGGGCAGGTGGGACGCCCGTCAAATCTTCCGGAAATACATCTTGGAAATATCTTACTATTGGAACTTCTTCAATCTGAATCTTCTTATCTTCCGTTGTCAAAGCGTAAACCAAGAAAGCTTCACAACCCTTCCTCATATACTTATGTGCCTTGATAGCATATATAATAAGTAACATACGGTATTTCTTCCTTTCGACCCCTGAAAATCGATCACTTATTTGTCCCCTACCTTAAACTGAATTCTTCTTTCTTTACATTCAACTAAGGCCACTACAAGAAAACAGGGAAACAGTGACAGTCGTTTCCGTCGGTAATCGGTCGCTAAACTGAGTTTAGCGACCGATTAACGACCGAATGACGTGGTCGTGTATTTTTCGTCGCTAAGCAAATTACCGACCGAATACCGACGGAATATATAGCGACCGAATATTCGGTCTCTATTTACCGACCGAATACCTACTGAATCGTCATCATTGTTGACTTTTGACTTTGACTGGTTAACGACTGAATACCGACGGAAATTCTAGCGACCGAATAATCGGTCGGTAAATAACGACCGAATACCGACCGAATGGTCAACATTGTTGACTTTTGACTTTGACTATATAACGACCGAATACCGACGGAATAGCGACCGAATGGTCAATATTGTTGACTTTTGACTTCGACTGGTTAACGACCGAATACCGACGGGAAATTTAGCGACCGAATATTCGGTCGCTATTCCGTCGCTAAATTGTTTTTTATTTAAAAAAAATAAATTTGAAATTAAATTAAATCCCTATTATAAAAAAACAGATAATACGTACATAAATACGGACTGAAACAGTATTAATAAGATCCCAAATAGCAAAAATAATCAATAAACCCAAAAAACACAAGTTTACACTTCTCATTTACAATACAACACTCACAATCAAAGTGTGCACTTCTCATTACATTTCAACACTCACACACTTTGAATTATCAAAACTCACAATCAACACTCACACACTTTGAATTATCAAAACTCACATATTATACAATTAGCATACATTTCAATAATACACAATACACCAAGAAAACCAATAATACACCAAGAAAACTACATTGGATGTTAAAAAACTACATTTGAAAAACAAAGAAAATTATGAGAATTGGTAAAAAAATTGCAAGAAATTATAAGAATTGGCAAAAAAAATTGCAAGACATTATAGAAAACCCATATATTAAAATCCAAGCAAAAATCAGTAATACCTCCCCTCCATTTTTGTTTTAATCTTCTCAAAATAGATGTATTTATTCCAATTGTTAAGAAAAAAAGCTAGAAAATGCAAGATTCTCACCTAAACCCTAAAAAACCCAACTGAAATCAGAGGTGGTGGCGATGCCTTGGAGGTGCCGGAGGTGGTGGCGATGTCTTGGAGGTGCCGGTGGTGGTGGCGTTGGAAGGAGGGAGGGGATTTGGGGGGAAATCGCTGGAAGAGGTGGTGGTGAAGGTGGAGGTCGTGGTCAGGGCGGGAATGAAGAATGAGGGAGAGGCTTCCTGCCTTAGATATATTTATAGAAATAAAACGCACAAAACAACGTCGTTTAGACATTTAATAATAGCGACGGAATTGGCAAATTCGGTCGCTATTCGGTCGCCACTTAGCATGCTTAACACTTGTCCAATTTTTCAAATAAATTAGCCCGCGAAATAGCAAACGATGTCGTTTAGGCATTTTCCAATTTTGGTTACTATTAGGTAAAATGTTTCTATATATCCTTAAAATCCCCACTATTTTATAAAAAACGGAAATCGGGAAAATAATAGCGACCGAATAGCGACGGAATTGGAAAATAATAGCGACCTAATTTCGGTCATTATTCGGTCGCTATTCGGTCGTTATTCCGTCGGTATATTTTCCGTCGGTAATCCGTCATTAAGTCCGTCGGTAGTCGGTCGTTAACGAAAATAAAATGACGTCGTTTTGTGTCCTTCATTTATTACTATACAAATAAACACCGTTATGTATTCCGTCGGTATTCGGTCGTTAACTTCCGTCGGTATTCAGTCGTTATATATTCCGTCGGTAAACGGTCGTTAATATCCATCGGTATTCGGTCGTTAAGGGTGAACAAACCGACGACGTTTCAATTTGGTCAACGAGACCGAAGTGGCCGACGGATGAGCGATGGAATAACGACCGATTTGTTTTCGGTTTCTATTCGGTCGGTATTCCGTCGTTAAATCCGAAAATTTCGGTCGCTAAAGTCGGTCGCTATTTAACTGTTTTCTTGTAGTGGGCATGATGTCTTGACAACCAATCCATTTCCATATTCAGTTGTATTAAATCTGCTTCCAATACATTTGAATCTATCTCTACCTGGCACCCATTATGGACCAGGTTTGATTCCAATACTTTTCCACTAGGTATCTCAACTCTATATGTATTCAAAGAACAAGTGGGGGTAGTCCTAAGGGTCTTAGCAAAACGACGAGAAACAAAAGAGTGTGTAGCAGCACAATCAAACAAAACCTAAGCAGACACCGAATTAACCATAAGAGTACATGTTACCACATATGAGGCATTTCCTACCTCATGCTGAGTGAGAGAGAATACCCTTGCATTTGGAATTTTCCTCGAATCCCTAACCATTGGTGTAGTAAAGTTCTGAACATTCCCCGAAGACCATCCTAACATTGACTGATTTGGTGCCCTGTCTTCCCACACTTGAAGCACGCCCCCCGTGTTCCATTTACAAACACCCATATGTTTCCTTACGCATGTAGTGCACGGATGAATAGTTTCAAAAGGAGTTGGTGCCAATGTCAACCCTCCAATTTTGACTGCATTGGCCCAGTTCTCACTCCAGGCTTGAAAGTAGATGTACTAGCCATAGTTGAGAACCTTTTCTTAGTTGCTGGTGAAGCAAATTTTGTAGCTCTTGAATTCTATCCATATGCCATGGTTGTGTAACTTCTCTTCCCAACCATCTTAGTACGGCTCTATTGAATTCCATCTCTATGTCCAAACTTCTCTAATAGGCTTCCCGATAAGTGGTGGGTCAAATGCTTGACAAAAGTACCCTTACAAACCTCCGTGTCCTCATGATTGAGTCTTGGATGATGGTGTTGTCATATTTCCTTTAATTTTCTGGCATACTCTGATCCCTCAGTTTTCTTGATTTCAAAGAACTGGTTCTTCCTCTCCATTCTATAGGTGTCTGGGAATACTGATCAAGAAAGGCTTTGTGAAATTCTGCCCAAGTTGCGGGTCGTCCCCCTTGTTGGTAAATTGGGGCAACGCCTTCCACCATTCAGCAGCATTACTTGTCAAATATGCTACACCCACTGCTTCATTGGCTTCCTCTGTTACCCTAATAATTACAAAGTTATGATGCATGTCGTCCAACCAGATCTCAGCCTCATCTGTTCCAACCCTTCTATCAAATGAGGTCATCCTCATCTTCTTCATTCTCTCATAATAGGTACCCGGGTCGGCATCATTCCTTGACCCCATGGCTCTCCCAATGTTCTAATTTCTTTGTGATTGATTCTGAAGTAATTGCGCCATCATGGCCATTGTTGCTGTCAGTTCATCCTGAATTCCCGTGTTCGTTAGTGGTGGTTGTGGAGGTAAAACTTTCTCAGCCCCGGCGGCTGTTCTCATGTTCGGTACTTGTGGTTGGTAGAGGATTCAAGCACATCTTTCCATCTACGACCACCCTGGTTACCTTGGTGGCCCAGACTTGCTATCGAAATGTTGAGATCATCGTTGTTTTAGTGATCCATCTTATAGAACAACAACTTAATAGATAAACATGTAGTTCACATGACATGTTAGCACATAAAACATGAACATATAAAGCCAATAAATAAACACACACTTCATATTCCAAAATCTTTACCCAGAACGCATCTTAAGTTATCTAAGGAATTCATCAAATGTTCCTTCCATACTTAACTTTCTGTAAAACACAAGAGGGGGGGGGGGGTGAATTGGGTTTTAACTAATCTTGTATACTTTTTCGAATCTTTGCAATGCTAGTGAGAGTTTGAACAAGATGAACAAAAGCTAAAGCAAAACCCAAACAAGACAAAGGATTTAGAGTGGTTCGATTCACTTAGAATCTACGTCCACTACCTTGAGCCGCACCCAAGGATTTCAAACAACTTCACTAAGAAGAATGTTTACAAATGTGGCTAACTCACTAAGAGTTTTACAACACAACCACAATACAAAAGTTCACTAAGAACTTGCCCACACAAAGTAGGACTTTACAAATTGCCCACACAAAGTAGGACTTTTACAAGAATTACCCAATCACTTAGAAAGGGAATTGAATGTTTAAAGAACAAGGTTGATCACTCTTATAAGTGAGAAATATACCTTTGAAGTACAAGAATGTTTAAGCTCTTTTGAACATATGAAAGTCCACTCTTTGTCTTGCTTTTTGAAAGAACACCTTTGAATGATTTAGATCATGGAGATCAAGTGTTTTTTCTTTGAAGGTGTTTAGACTTGATAAGAAATCAATGTAAAATGTATTTTCAAGTCTTAGAATGATTCTCTAGCTTTGGAGTATATATACATTTCAAAATAGGCTGAAAATCGAGTCTCCAACGGTCAAATAACGGCTAGTAGAAGCAGAGTTCGGTTGACTGTTCAAAAGACTTCAGATGACCGAACCAAGGTCGGTTGAGCCATGACCAAGGTCGGTCGACCGACTAGCCACTTAGGTCGACCGAACTACCTATTTGGTCGACCGAACCAAATCTTCAGACCTCTCAGTTTCTCTTCGGTTGATCCGAGCTTGAGCTCGGTTGACATAACTTCTGAGTGGATTTTTCACACGTTTTGAATTATTTTGAAATCTTTAGAAGTCTAAAAGGTTTTCCTAAAAGGTAACAAGTAAGAACAGTTGGAAAACTATTTTAAATGACTTAAACTTAGAAAACAAAGGCTTTTAAGATATGAACACATTTAAGAATCATTTTGAAAACTAAGCCTTTTGAAAACGTGTTTGTGTGCATGCAAGACTTGAGTGTAGAGCTTATGTTCATGAGAGCTTTGGTTAGAGCTTTATAAGATAAACGACTAATGACGCCAAAGCTAAACTAACCAAAAACTAAGTCTTCAATCTTCAATCTTGATAGATGAGCCTTGAATGATATGACTTTGAATCTTGATCATGGCTTGATTGAAGTACTTAGAGCTTTCAATATATGTTCCGATATTCTATCACAAAGATATAAACATTAGACACAACATCAAGTGTTTGTCCATTATCAAAAACCGAGTTTGATCGCCCTTAGGGCTAACACTTTCTATCGAAGGATTTAAGCATAAGGTTCGACCTGGTTTAATACCACTTATGCCACACCCTGTAACCAGAACGTGATCTAATAATGACTCATCTACCAATGAGACAAAGAATCCATAACATAATATATAATCTTCAAAACCATAAATATAAAAGACACTTAAACTTTATTAATATAGATCATCATTACTTATAGTGATTACATAAACTCCGTACTTGTACTTATATTGTTCACTATCTATTACATAAGAAATTCTTCAATTAACATCTACTCATCGTGCACCCCATCACAAGTCTCATCGTCAACACCCTCATCATACTCATATGCAAAACATAATCATAAAAAGATAAAAGGATGAGTCACACTAGCTCAGTGAGAATCGATATCCCTTGGGATGAAGGACCAAATGTGACACCAAAACATTCCCTATTTCTCAAAACATTTGTAGAACGTAAAGCTTGACTTGGCATAACATGTACACATCTTTAAAACACTTGTAATATACTTGGAAACGTAACATAAGAGTTCATAACCATAATAACATGAACATGATATAAATCATAAATGAATAAGTGTAATATGAAAAATCTCGGATGATGGCAAAGGTATCTTGGTTGACCGAAGGGTCGTCAGAGATCAAAACAGAAACATTGACAAAAAGTTCGAATGATAGTGTAAAACACAAGAGGAGGGGAGGGGGGGTGAATTGGGTTTTAATCAATCTTTGAAACTTTTTCTATTCTTTGCAATGCTAGTGTAAGTTTGAGCAAGATGAATAAAAGCAATGCAAAACCCAACAACAAGACAAATGATTTATATTGGTTCGACTCACTCAGAATCTACATCCACTGCCTTGAGCCGCACCCAAGGATTTTAAACAACTTCACTAAGAAGAATGTTTACACTTGTGGCTAACTCACTAAGAGTTTTACAACACAACCACACAAGAAAAACTCACTAAGAGCTTGATTGCCCACACAAAGTAGGACTTAACAATTTGCCCACACAAAGTAGGACTTTACAATTTGCCCACACAAAGTAGGGACTTTTACAACAATAACTCGATCACTTAGAAAGGGAATTAAGAAAGTTAAGGAACAAGGTTGTTCACTCTTCTAAGTGAAAGATTAATACCTTTGAAGTACAAGAATTATAAGCTCTTTGAACATATGATGCACACTCTTTGTCTTGCTTTTGAAAGAACACTCTTTAATGATTTAGATCATAAGGATGAAGTGTATTTGCTTTGAGAGTGTTTAGACTTGATAAGAAATCAATGTAAATGTTATGTTCAAGTCTTAGAGTCATTCTCTAGCTTTAGAGTATTTATACATTTCAAAATATGCTGAAAAATGACTCTATAACGGTCAAATAACGGCTAGTTCTCGCAGAGGTCGGTTGACCGAACACAGACCTCGGATGACCGAAGCTCACTTCGGTTGAACCATAGCCGAGGTCGGTTGAGCCGAAGCCAGGGTCGGTCGACCGAACCATCATTTTTCCAAGAGCTACAACTCTCTGTTTCTCTTCGGTTGATCAGAGCTTGAGCTCGGTTGACCGAACTTTTCTGAGTCTGAGAGATGTTGATTTTTCACACGTTTTAAAAACTTTTGAAGTCTAAAAAGTTTTCCCAAAAGGTAACAAGTAAGAACATTTGAAAAACCATTTTAAAGTACTTAGACTTTGAAAACAAAGGCTTTTGAGATATGAACTCATGTAAGGAACGTTTTGAAACTTAGCCTTTTGAAAACGTGTTTATGATGCATGCAAGACTTGAGTGTAGAGCTTATGTTCATGAGAGCTTTGGTTAGAGCTTTATAAGATAACGACTTATGATGACAAAGCTAAACTAACCAAACCTAAGTCTTCAATCTTCAATCTTGATAAATGAGCCTTGCATAACTTTGAATCTTGATACCAATGGCTTGATTGAAGTACTTAGAGCTTCCATAATGAGTTCCTATATTCTATCACAAAGATTAAGATCATTAGACACAACATCAAAAGTTTGTCCAATATCAAAAATTGAGTTTGTTCACCCTTAGGGCTTACAATCTCCCCCTTTTTGATTATGACAAACTTTTATGTAATAAGATAGAATATGGACAAAATTAAGAACAAGGAAGCATGGCAAAAAGTTAAAGATCAATTAAGAGCAATGACTAGTGCTTTAAAAGATAAAACCAATGAAGACAAAAGCACTTAGTCATGATAACTTCTTTTTGCCATATAATCTAGGGACTCTTAGAAGAGCCCTATTTCCCAACCAACCTCCTTTCCTCCTTCCTTCCATTAAATAGCATTCTTGTGTGTAATATACATACATTAGTTTACACAAGAAGCTAACTTACCATTTTCATCAATGTTGATGTGAGTGCTAAGGATCCTATTATAAAGAACATGCTCACACAAACATTAGAACTATCAATGGTTTGTTATCATCAAAATAACATAGGATATTTTGCCCTTCTGGCTAACAGATAGAAGAGAGCCTCTCGGTAGACCGCAAGTACTCCGGACGATGGGCTTTTCAGCCCGATCGACCACAATCCATCATTAGTCGTCCGCAATCAGCCACAGTAGTTTGGTCTGAGCGACTGATATCTAGTCAGGTCGACCGAATCAGTAGACTGCAATTCAGAACATGCATTTTTCAAGCTTATTTTGTGAAGGAAAATCCATTTTCTGCACTTTCAAAATTTCCAACCCAAAATACTAAATTTTTACTCACTTTAACGCTTAGAAACAATACCAAAACATAAACATAACATGTCATTACAATACCTTATCAAATTGATCACATACATATCAGAAATCGTGCTCCGAGCACCTTAACATAACATATCAAAACCTATAGCTTTCCAACACATAATAATCCGACATGATGAGGACCAAAATGACATGCAATAAATAATTCTACATTCGAGCTCAATCATTTGATAATAGCACTAACCAACTGTTAACAATCACAATCTCCTATTACCCGATCGGGAAGGCCTCAAAGTTGTCATATCATATCGTAACTGGTAAGACACTATAAAGGCTATTTAAGGATATACTCATCTTATGTTATCGTTCATCCTCGTGAACTTCACAATACTGTTAACAACCTTAACATTTTACTCCCGGAAGCGTCTAGGTCTCATGTGGGGACAGAAAGTGCTCCCGGGCACTTATACATATCAAATTTGGAATATATCCTGGACTAGAATCATCAACAGATAAGAGCTCTAGATTGAGAATATGCATATGCTGACTCTTATGGAAATGCATCCAGTAGTTATGCAACAACATACACAAGAAGAATCAAGTATCATCATGCATACGATGCAAAAATGTTTCGGTTCTTCATCCAATTTTGATGCAATAAAACATGGGAAATCATTCATACAATTCATAACTTGATAAAAGACCCTTTCATGTATTTTAGGACTGAAAAACAAAAATGAAGGATCCTTACCTTGAACATTAATCAGAAAATCAAAGAAAGAGCGGAAAGCAGAATTTTTGGTTTGCAAAGACAACTTCTTAGGGCAATTAATCTTAATTGAACCATTGGAATCTAATCTCCACCGTTCAGAATGTAGTTCTTGAAGTCCTTAAACATTAGAAACTAGAATGGAGTCGATCATGCTTCAATTACTATGTCAATTGGTTGTTTTTCTATGAACACTCGAATTCTCCAAATTTAAGAAGGTTTCTTAACTTCTCTTTTTCTTCCTCCTTTCTCTTCTCCCTTCATCTTATAGTTATCCCCTACACTAACTACTCCCAACTAACAACCTTTCTCAAGCATCACATCTGCCTATAACTTCTTTATACTACACTTAGGCCAAACTTCCCAAAAACAACAAAACAACCCTAAGCAAATATGAGCATAACATATAACACATGTAAAATCAAGTAGACACATATGATTCAATTATTATCATGCAATTACTAAGGTTAAAAGTTCATGGGTATTACATTAAGTCAATTGTGTAACTCCTAAATATTGAAATACATTTAGGTGGGTAAGAGTTACGAATATTTTGTGATTTTCTAAACTATATAAGTTAGGTGTCTTGAGCTTTGATAATAAAACTACTTGCATCCCTTTCTTGTAGAGACTAAGTTTAAATAACACCTTATATCCTGGAGATAATTTGCCACTTTATCCGGTTAATAAGTTAGTGGGAGAAAATAACACCTTAAAGAAAGTGATCACACGCCTTGAAAATTCTCTGGAATACCCTAAGTTATCTTCTCAAATTTCTTGTATTATTTTTGTGTTAGATTCCATAATATTGTAACCCCGTATTTTTCAACATACCATTCTTTTTTGCAATTTTCTCAATCATACTGGGGAGGACAAAACTGGGATTCAGATTTGGAATCTCAAGGGTCTAGAACGACAAACACTTTCTTTATGGCTTGCTTGCCATGAGCATCTTCCAACTCGAGCACATCTTTGGCATGGGCATATTATACCAGGCCCTTATTGCAGCCAATGTCCTTCTTCTTTAAACACCATTTTGTAGACGGAGTAAGGAGGATTGGGGGAGAAAAAAAGGTCCTTATTTGGGGAAGCTGATCATAGCAATCTCATGAATGATAAGGAAATGTGTTGTTGGGGTTACAATACATTTAGGGAATTATTTGTAATAGTATTTGGAGAACACTTTGTAATTTTCCATTTGATTATGAAGATTTTGAACCAGTTGTAAATGTTGTCCATAGTACATCACAAAGAGTGAGTTCTTTAATTGAGTGTTGGGAGAGGGCATTACTCTTTTAAAAGAATATTGACATTTTCTTGTATTTTTGCACTTTTGTGATTTTGTCTCTAATCTATATACGTGTCCCTCTTTTCCCCAAAAAAATAAAATAAAAAATTAATAAACAAAATGGCATGCAATAAGATTCTGCCAAAAGAAAAATCAGATTATGCAAAATATTCTCGAAGATACAATAAATTCTTATGTTTTATTTTGCTCGCAATAATGAAAAGCAAACCTACATATCTGTCGATTTTTACACACACACACACACACACACATATATATATATATATATATATATATATATATATATATATATATATATATATATATATATATATATATATACTAGCATATTTATCCGTGCTATGCACGGAAAACTTAAGATATGTTTTTAATGATGCATTAATAAAGAAAATTATAAATAATTTGAATCAAATTATTTTTTATGAATCAAATGTCATCTGGTCAAGTCAAGTAATTTTTGCAGAATAATAAAGTCAAACCCCAAAATGCTAGTAAATTCAAAGAGAACAAAAAAGAGAAAGTAAAAAACCAAGATGAAAAGGCAGTATAACAGCTTCTCATACCAAATCGTTATCAAATTATCTTGTGTAAGAGAAAGGCGAAAAAGAAGAAGCAAAGAACACAATGCATTACCAAATTTACTTTCTGATTCTTTTTTAATGAAAATTTTACTATGTAAATGATAGAAGTTATTTTCTCAATAAAAAAAAATTTACATCATGAAGCAACTTATTTCTCATATCCTAGCATTAGACATACTCTTAATATAAGTGTTAATATTATTTAACAAATGAATCTAGTTAGTAACCATTTAATAAAAAATACATCATAATAATAATTTTTATTAAAAAAAAAAAGGTGTTGAATTGTGAACAGTGAATTATAGAACAATGAACTGGCCCTAAATATTTTTAAAAAAAAATTACAAAAAGAAGAAGAAAAATAAATCAGACATTACAACACAATAATTTATATTTTTTATGAAAATAAGTATGAAAATAATAATTCTAAAAATTAAAAATTAAAAAAAAAAAACACACGCAAAAATATAATTCTGTATAAACCAAGAAAATAAATGCCAGTAATTAAAATAAATGGGGCTTGAGGATATGCTACCGATATACATGGGTACAACAAAAAGTGATGAAAATTATATAAAATCGTCGAAGTCAAAGTCTTTAATTTTGACGATTCAAATACTGAAACTTTTTTTTTAAAATTAAAGTTGCACAAATATTTCAGAGCTTCCTCTGAGGATTGGTTGTGACCAAACCACTCTAGTATATGCTCTTCCACCTCTACCTAAGCCAAAAGAACCGTAAAAATAAAGTTAGTCAATAGCTAAAAAAAACTTCATTTAGAAAGTAAAATTGTCTGTTGTGTTCTCATTCAATACATCTAAAAATAGAGAAAATATTAGTAAAAACCTCAAATCTGGGACCAATCATGTCTTATCAGACATCGCCATATGGAGTTTAGAGCCTTTACTCTAAGACACCACCAAGAAAAATAGTGTCGAATAAAAATGCATGTAAAAACATTAAAAGAAATAAAATTAGAAATTGTAAAAAATGCACCTTCGTCTTCATTTCGGAATCAAATATTTCTCAAAATCATATGATATATAATGATGAAGAAAGAAGCTTGCGATTAGATGGAAATGTGCCTTTTAGTGACCATCACTTCCCAAAATTAAAATTATTTGCCATACTACGTAAAATCTTTATCAATCTTTAATGTAAACAAATATATATTTAAATGATTTCTTAACTAATCAAATATTAATCTTTCTATAAGACTGATCCAACAATAAGATTTTAGCTTTACTTTACTTTAATAGAAATTTTAAGAAATAGATTACTGAATGTTGGAAGAGAAAATATTTCTATGCAAAATGAAACAATAATCATAGTGTGGATCTACCAAATATTTGGAAGAAAATATTATATGAGAAATCAAAATCTACCTAGAATGCAGGATGTCTTCGGAATGAATAAAGTTTAGATTAGATCATAAAATGTGAATAAACAAAGAATATTGGTTAATTTTCAAAATTTTCTCCATTCTCGTGCATTTCAAAACACAACAACATGAATCACTATAAAATCATTAAAAAAGAAAAGAAAATATTATTACAATTAACTAAATCACAAAAAAAAAAAAAAAATACCTTGATTGTAACTTTGTAATTTGAACGAATCTGTAATGGTAAACAATGAAGAAACATGAATCTATTAAAAACAATGAAGAAACATAATTATTTGGCCGAACTTGTAATGAAAAAACAATGAAGAAATATTAACCCATTAAAAAACATTTAAGAAATTAAATATACCCAGCCAAGGGGAAATGAGAACATAAAATATCTTCTTTTGGTAGAATCTCCACATTTGAGAAATAATTAGCCAAAAAATAAAGGAATAAAAGATCTTGAATTCCGAGATATTAGATGACAAAATTTGAACCTTGAAATCTGGTAAATTAATGATAAAGGGAAGATAAAAGATTTGATTTTGGAAGTTATCAAATAACTATCCTAATTGAAACAAAAAGCTTTTTTTTTTTTTTTAAATTCCCATCATATTCATTGTTAACCAATCAAACTTCAAAACCTGATATCAATCTTTGACTTTTGATTGATATTTATTTTAACTTTTGTTTGATTTAATATATAATAAATCTTTGAACCAATCAAAATGTTAAAAAAAAACATAAAAACTTCCCTTGGAAGTTCCCATTTGAAACGAATTACCATAAAAACTTTCCATTGAAGTTCCATTTTGACAATTCTAATATAGCATAGCCATATTAGCACCGTTTTATATAGTTTCACTTGGAATAATACCATTTTACATCTTAATATGACTGCAAAGAGATTCATATTAAAATCTTGATTTTAAGTGGGAACAAAGAGAGTGCAAGAAAGATTTTCCTTGGAAAAAAAATTCATCAACTACAGTGGGACTATAAAAAGAACAGTAGATTGTACCTAAATATATCATCAACCATAAGTCCTTGGAATGCAGACTATTAAACATGACATCCATTTGCTTTTCCGAGCAAATTTGGTGACCCAAGGAAAATAGCATATGTATATGCATCCTTTGGAGAAAACAAATATCTGCTAAAATGAATTATTGTTTTAGATTATTTGCAAGAACAAAATAATGGACTTTAAATTAGCCTCTATATTAGATCGATCATGAAGTGTAGGAAGACTAATCTATGCTGATGAGACATTAATCTAATAGCTAATGTTGAGGAGTAGTTTTATCTTCTTCTTTTTTTTCGGGGTTAGGGGGTGGGGGGGGGGGGAGGTTATCTGGCTGGGCACTTTGGTCCGGTATCGAACCTGGGACCTCTCAGTCCCAGGTAAGGGATGTTACCCACTGGGCTACCATGCCTTCGATTGAGTAGTTTTATCTTGATTATTAGGTAAGCTTAAAATTTATATCCAAACTAATAAGTGCAACACACATAGGCTAAAAGTGTCAATTTACAGGGAAAAAATTAAAGTTTTTGTCTTTACGTGTATTACATTTATTATTCTTGATATAAGTTTAAAACTTACTCACTATCTAAGATAAAATGCAAGATTAAATGAAGTAAAAACCTTTATAAAAACATAATAGTATGTTGTTTAAAGAGTAGACCTTTGTAAATGAACTTTTGAAAATGTCGAATATTTAATAAGAAATATGCATGAGTGAATGGGACTCACTCACATATGAGACAAAAATCTATTTGAGTTAAACTTAAACTCTTTCTTATGGAACTTACATGAGTGAATGGATAAAGATCAGCAAGAAATCCTTATTTGAATTTTTTATTAGGATTAGATGAATTCTAGCGAATGCTTTATCATCTACCAAATTATTAAGAAAAATGTACTCGGATAATCATCGTAATCCTCCAAGTTGAAAATTTAGTTAGTATGTGTAAATTTTTAAATTCCAACAGATAAGTATATTATTTGCCATTTGATTTTATTAATTTCGATTAGATATATGCATTTATACTCTTGCATTTTTTTCTACTTTATCAACAATTATTATTTATACTTTTTATATAAAAGGAAAATGACTCACCTAAAAATGAAGAAAGAGAGGCTACGATGTGGCATAGACAGCGCCACGTGGCAACTTTTCAAAGCTACAGGGAAAATTATTAATTTAATTTTTGGGAAAAAATTAGAATTGTAGAGATAATTGAGGAAATTGTTTATTGTTTGAATTTTAGTAAGATAAAAGAGTTAATTTTCAAATAATTTAACTAATCCAACATTTCTCAACCAATCAAATTACTCCTAAAAAAAATTGATAATGTTCTAAACTAATTCGAAGACATTTTTTCAAGATTTTCAGAGATTGCCGGGGAGAAGTTTAATATTCAAAATTTATTTAGATAAGAATTAATTTATAATTAATTAATTTACCAAAACTCTTCTAAACCAATCAACTAATTGTAAACCATTAAAACCCTACAAATTCCATAAAATTACACATAGGATTGATATGATTGGTTGGAACTGAAAATTTGCTCTTTAATATATACATAGATATTGATAGATAGATTTACTTAAATTAGCATTCCATTAAAAGAATTAAAGAAAATGGTTGTCAAATATCTGCCAGAGTAGTTGGCAATGTGGCGTAGCATTCGACCTGGAGGTCGGGGGTTCAAATCCCCCCTCTCCCAATTTAAATAAAATAGTTTAACTTTTTTGCACCAATAAAAGTTGATATTTAATTTTTATTAAGATAAGTTAATTTTCAATTAATTTAATTCATCTAAATATTCTCAACCAATTAAAATTAGTAAGTTAATTAAAAAATGTGAAAATCTAAGAAAAAATGATGGAAGAAATATATAGATACAAATATATGTATGTATAAGGCTTACGTAAATAAATGTTGTAAATATAAGGCTTCTACAAATACACATATATATATATATATATATATATATATATATATATATATATATATCTTGTTGTAAATAAATGGCTGGGGCCCAGCCCATAAAGTGGGTGGTGGCCCATTAGCCCATGAACCAAAGGATTCTACATCTATAAATAGAGGCACTTTGGTTCATATGATATACTACCAAAAATCTTCTTCTCTCCCATCTTCTCTTCTAAATTCTTTATTCTTATAACACGTTATCAGTACGAATCTCTGCTAATTTGAATTGTGCATGCAAGTTACAAGGTTTATTATATAATTTTTTGTATATCTCGATTTTATATTGCGACTTTCAAATCAATTGGAGTACGTAATAGATCTAACATCTCTACTGGATTTTTTAAATATATATATATATATATATATATATATATATATATATATATATATATATATATATATATATATATATATAACTAAATCTATATGTACATACCCTTGTTCTGTTTATATTATCATTCTGTTTATATTTATATTTTTTTTAATATAAAAAAAAAACGAATCGACATGTTTTTTTTTTATGGTTGATATGATATTGTGATGATTGAACATGAACTTGAATTGTATATATTATTGTTAATATCGCTTTTGATAACTATCTTCTTCTGAAAATTAAAAAAAAAACGGATCTGATTATGAAAATTGTTACATATTAATATATAACTGTTACCAAGTTTTAAAGCATGATTTTTGCAACTTGATTTACGTTGGTTTTTATATGATTTTTCTCTCTCTACATTGACTTTCCGTATAAATATTTGCAATCCTTACTTTCCATATCGTATCATATTATATCTATTTTCATTTTTTCCTGAATATGTAATATAGTAGTGTGCTTCTCTGATTCATATACAATTATATGTATTCACCATTTCAATATATTTTTTTTAATTACTATCAAAAATTCAAAATATCAATATTCCTGAAAAATATTGAAAGGATTACTCCTGAAGTAGTAATAGTATAAATTAATAATATTAAATATTTTTGAAGAACATCATCTAATATTCCTGAAGAATATTATCACTATAAATGAATTAATTATTCCTGAATATTATTATCAATTAATTATTTACTCCTGGAGGGTATATTGTAATTTAAAATTACTTCAAGAATATCAGAATATTGTTCTTGAAGTAACAATTATTTAAAATAATATTATAATTCATAAATTTTTATTATGCTCCTGTGGTAGCTTTTTTTTGTCTTGAAAATAATTGGTTATTTTAATATAATCCCTGAAGGATAATATATGTCCTGCTGACATTATTTGTTATTTTTGGTAGATGTGCAAATGGCGAATATCTCAAAATACGCACACCTACTATGGAAAAATCTAAAAGAATATGCATTGCTACTATGAAAAAATCCGAGAGAAAGATTCGACCACCGAAGGACCGTAGTCATTCCTAGAGCATGATATGAATGACAACATTTTCGTATGCAAGATTTTACATCTGTATCTGAGTATAATTCTGAGTTATTTATGATTTATTATGAATTAACACGTTGTGGGGAGATAATCACCGATGAACATATGTTGGAGAAAACATTATACACTTTCAACGTCTCCAATGTGCTCCTACAGCAGCAATGTCGTGAGAGATTTTTTAAAAAGTATTTAGAACTTTTATTATGTTTATTAGTTGCTGAACAAAATAATGAACTGATTATGAAAACTCATGGAATACGTCCAAATGGTTTCACACCATTTCCTTAAGCAAATGGTACTGCAATTCCTGAAGCAACTGCAACATCATACTATGGACGTGACATCTATTTGACGGTGGCGTATTAGAAGAGAGAATAATTTTTATTTATTTATTTTCATAGAATGCTTTTGTTTAAGTTTGTTTAAATTTTATTTTGTAATTCGCACTTTTCGAACTTTTTCATCATTTTGGTTGTTTTTTTATTATTTATTTATTATCTCAATGTTATTCTATATAGTATGAGTTTTTAGAAACAAAACAATTAATTCACTTTATTATATTTTTATAGATGAACCGTGATAGTATTCTTATTGATAGTGCAACTACACATACCATTTTTCAAGGCAAAAAGTATTTTTTAAAGTTGGCGTTAGCTGAAAATAATGTTAAACAATATCAGGTGCATAAAAGTTAATTGAAGGCTCTGGAAGTGCTTGTATTTTTTTACTAAACCATACAAAATTGTATATAAGTGATGCACTATATTCTAGCAAATCCAGAAGAAATTTGCTTAGCTTTAAAGATATCCGCTGCAATGGATACCATATTGAGACAATCCAAGAAAATGGTAAAGAGTATCTTTGCATAAATTCGTTTTTATCTGGAAAGAAGAAGATAATAGAAAAAATGCCAGCATTACCATCTGGAATGTATTATACATACATAAAAACAATTGAATCAAACAATATCTCGAACCAAAAGTTCGTTGCCACAAAAGGTTTTATACTTTGGCATGAACGACTTGGACATCCTGGAACAACAATGATGAGTCGAATAATTAACAACACACAAGGGTATTCTTTCATGTGTTGCATGTTCACAAGGCAAATTAGTTTTTAGACCTTCCAGAATGAATGCCAATAATGAATCTCCAAAGTTTTTAGAAAGAATACTTGGAGATATATGTGGGCCAATATACCCACCATGTGGACCATTTCGATATTTCATGGTTTTAATTGATGCCTCAACGAGATGGTCACATGTTTGCTTGCTTTCAACTAGAAATGCAGCATTTGCCAAACTACTGCTCAAATTATAAAATTAAGAGCTCAATTTCCAGCTTACACAATTAAGAAAATACGTCTTGATAATGCAGCTGAGTTTAGATATCAAGCCTTCGACGATTATTGTGTATCAATTGGGATTGAAGTTGAACATTCAGTTGCTCATGTCCATACACAAAATGGTTTAGCAGAGTCTTTTATTAAAGCGACTCCAATTAATTGCTAGACCATTACTTTTGAGGTCAAAACTCCCCATTTCTGCCTGGGGGTCATGCCATATTGCATCTTTGCAACATTGATCCGAGTAAAAGCCAACTGCATATCATAATTATTCCCCATTGTAGCTTGTTTTTGGTCGAGAACCTGATGTTTCTCATCTACGAGTTTTAGTGATGAAGAACCGCAAGGTTCGACTTAAGTTGAGCCCGATCTTTCTTCAATTCTCGAACTAGTTTCTATGGGAATTTAATCAACGCAACTCTAAGGGAAGGTTAATTAACAATGGAGGCTGAAACACCACAACTAGAGAAACAAGCTAGTTGATACAGTAACTCAAGAATGAATGAATTTCTATCCAGAAGTTCAAACACGAGAAGCTAAGGAATAACTTTACCAAAATATCAATATATCTAACGTAAATATTAAAGTGGCCGAAATCTCCCTTTAATAGGTTGAGATTTCGGTTACAACCATAAAAAGAAATAAGAGTCCTTAAAGGATTAAGACTCTTGAAAACAAATAAGAGTCCTTGAAGAATTAGGACTCTTGAATAACAACTTGCTATCAAGTAACTACCTAAACAAATAAAGTGGCGGCTAGAATCAATCTAACTACCAAATCTATGAAGAGTCCTAGTTGCATTAGGACTCTTTATTAACTAACTAACACATGGACAACATGTCCTTTATTATAGCAATCTCTTGCTTTTACACGGCTGGAATATTAAATAACAATACCAAAAATAGTTAAAGTCTAGAATAGGCTAAAATAGACTTTAATATGTAAAAAGACTAAAATGCCCTTTTAGCCACTTTGCTTGGTTGGACCGTGTTGAACACTTGTAAAACTTAAGAGGGTGAATTGAATGTCTTCCTCTAGGTGAAGATTAGCTTCCTCTTTAGTTTTGATACTTCTGATCAATGATGATACTTTGTCTATTGTCATCTTTGCCCTTGATCTTGTAATTGGTCCTTGAAGGTTCTTTAAGGGATCTTTAGAGTAGGGCTGCCCTTGGTATAATCTCGTATCATCCCCTCCCCTTGAAAAGCATGATTCGTCCCCCGAATCATCTTCGTGATCAGCTTC
The DNA here is from genome assembly GCA_026122235.1 of Vinca minor. NCBI lineage: Eukaryota > Viridiplantae > Streptophyta > Magnoliopsida > Gentianales > Apocynaceae > Vinca > Vinca minor. Next base: position 124,173 of record JAOCZM010000104.1, read on the forward strand.
ATAGTCTACATCAAAATCAAAAGGAGATAAGTCAGAAACGTTAAAAGTAGAATGAACGCCATACTTACCTTTGAGATCTATTTTGTATGCATTATCATTGATCTTTGAAATAACTTGGAATGGTCCATCTCCTCTCGGATGCAATTTACTTTGTCTTTCCTTTGGAAACCTATCTTTCCTAAGATGTAACCAAACCCAATCTCCAATTTCAAAACAAAGTTGCTTTCGGCCTTTGTTGATATGTTTTGAAGTTTGTGCATTTTTCTTCTTAATGCTCTCGGTAACATGTTGATGAAGTTGTTGTATATATTCTGCCCTAGAATCACATTCTACATTATAATACTCATCATCAGGTAAAGAAATTAGATCCAACGGGGTTAAGGGGTTAAAGCCATAAACAATTTCAAATGGAGAATTATTCGTAGTAGAATGTAAAGTTCTATTGTAAGCAAATTCAGCAATAGGTAAACATTCTTCCCACCTTTTTAAGTTCTTTGAAATTAAAGCTCTAAGTAACACCCCTAAAGTTCTATTTGTTACCTCCGTTTGGCCATCGGTTCGGGGATGACTAGATGTTGAAAATAGCAATTTAGTCCCCAACTTACTCCATAATGTTTTCCAAAAGTAACTCAAGAACTTCACGTCTCTATCACTTACTATGGTTCTCGGAATCCCATGAAGCCGCACCACCTCTTTTAGGAACAAATCCGCAACATGACTTGCATCGTTTGTTTTCCTACAAGGAATAAAATGCGACATTTTAGAAAAACGATCTACGACAACCAAGATACTATCATTACCTCTTTGAGACCTCGGTAAGCCTAAGATGAAATCCATGGATAAGTCAATCCAAGGTGAAGAGGGAATGGGTAAAGGCATGTATAATCCATGAGCTTTGCTTGTACTTTTAGCCTGTTTACATTTAATGCAAAGTTCACATATTTTTCTAACATCCTGTCTCATTTTAGACCAATAAAAGTGTTCTTGTAAAATATTGAAAGTTTTAAGAACACCAAAATGACCCATTAAACCGCCACAATGTGCTTCCCTAACAATTAATTCTCTAATAGAACATGAAGGTATGCACAATCTATTGCTTTTAAACAGGAAATCTTCAAATCTAAAAAAGGAGTTTTGAGCCAAGAGCTCACATTTAGCATACAAATCTGAAAATTCTAAATCATCTTTATATAATGCTTTGATATGATTAAATCCAAGTAATTTAGCATGCATTAAAGAAAGCAAAGTATATCTTCTAGATAGAGCATCAGCAACGATGTTTTCTTTACCTTTCTTGTATTTGATGATGTAAGGAAAAGTATCGATAAAGGAAACCCACCTTGCATGTCTTTTATTCAACTTACTTTGGCCTTTAAGATACTTGATGGACTCATGATCGGTATGAATGACAAATTCTCTTGCGATCAAATAGTGTTGCCAAGTCTCCAAAGCTCGAACAATGGCATATAACTCCTTATCATATGTAGGATAATTAAGCGAAGCATTGCTTAATTTCTCGCTAAAATATGCTAAGGGCTTACCTTGTTGTTGCAAAACAGCCCCTATACCTAAACCTGAAGCATCACATTCAACTTCAAACATTATATCGAAATTAGGTATAGCTAAAATTGGAGAACAAGTAATTGTTTCATCTTCTCAAAACATTCTTCTTGCGGCTTGTCCCAAAAGAATGAGACGTCTTTCTTCATTACTTCATTTAATGGGGCAGCCATCGTGCTAAAATCACGAATAAAACGCCTATAAAAGCTTGCCAACCCATAAAACGATCTAACTTGTGTCACACTTGTTGGTCTCGGCCACTCTTGAATGGCTTGAATTTTAACCGGATCAACACAAATACCTTGAGAACTAACTATATAACCAAGAAAGTTAACCGAATTAGTGCAAAAAACACACTTTTCAAATTTAGCATATAAGGTTTGTTCTCTTAAAATAGTGAACACAGCTTTAAGATGTTCTAGATGCTCTTCTAAGCTTTTACTATAAACAAGAATATCATCGAAATAAACTACAACAAACTTGCCAAAACAGTGTCTAAAGATGTAGTTCATTAATCTCATGAAAGTACTAGGTGCATTAGTAAGACCAAAAGGCATAACAATCCATTCATATAATCCATATTTAGTCTTAAAAGCAGTTTTCCATTCATCACCTTCTTTCATTTTAATTTGATGATAGCCTTGAGTTAAATCAATTTTAGAAAATATCAAAGCGCCACTTAACTCATCTAGCATATCATCTAAGCGAGGAATTGGATGTCTATATTTAATAGTTATTTTATTAATATCACGACAATCCGTACATAATCTGAAAGTTCCTTCTCTTTTAGGCACTAAAATGACAGGACTAGCACAAGGACTTAAAGATTCTCTTACCTGCTCCTTTTCAAGGAGTAAATCGACTTGCCTTTGTATTTCTCGGGTCTCATCCGGATTGGCTCGGTAGGCAGCCCGGTTTGGCAAACTTGCTCCCGGAATGAAGTCAATTTGATGCTCGATTCCTCGAATTGGAGGCAGCCCCCTCGGCAATTCCTTGGGAAATACATCTTGGAATTCCTTCAAAAGATCAAAAGCAAGACTAGGAAGAGAAGATGATGTTAGATTAAAAGAAAAATTATTAGAAGGAGGAGACCTTTCGGTTTCTCGGAATACCAACAAAACAAGGGGTTGTTTTGCTCGTATTGCCCTATCTACCTTTCCTTGGCTTGTAAACAAACACTCTTTTCTCTCTTTGATGGAACTTGCCTTTTGTCTCACTAAGTTCACGGCTTTTACCTCATTTTTCCTCTCGGTTTTTACCTCAAGGGTTGGGACACTCGGCTTTTTCCCCTCACTCTCTTTTCTTTGCTTTTCTCTCTTCTCTCTATTGATGGCCATTTGTTTATGAATCTCACAAGCTGCATTTAAAGATAAAGGAATTAGTTTAAACTTTACATCATCCTTTTGAAGCACATATGTATTTTCTCTACCCATGTGATTTGCACTTCGATCGTATTGCCATGGCCTTCCCAATATTATGTGACTTGCAGTCATCGGGACTACATCACATAAAACCGAGTCCTTATATCTCCCGATCTCGAACTCTATCTCAACTTGCTTATCTACCTTGATTTCACCATTATTATTCAACCACGATAATTTATAAGGCATAGGATGTGCCTTACATGGTAAATCAAGTGCAGAAACCATATCATAAGAGCAAACATTTGTACAACTTCCATTATCAATAATGACTAAAACAGATTGACCTTTTACCTCACATTTGATTTGGAAGAGATTACTTCTATGTTGGTGAAGATCATCCAAAGGTTGAGAATAAAGAAGTTTCCGTGTAACCAAAATGTTCCCACTACCCGAATCTTCCTCATATTGTTCGGTTTCTTCCTCCAAATCGGGTGTCTCGGCTTCTTCATCACTTACCCACGATCCATCGTCCAACATTATCATTGTATGCTTTGTAGGGAAGTCCCTAGCAATATGTCCTTTGCCCCTACATTTAAAGCATTCACGAGGCACAATTGGAGTCGAATTTACCTTTGTATTGTCCGGATTTGATGTGTTTTGAGACCTTGCTGCCCCAAACTGTCCCGGGGCTGTTTTGCCCTCATAAAATACCTCTTTGCCTTTGTTTTGGCTCGGCAAAACAGTAGAAAATTGCTGAGTTGAATTCGGCTTCCTCCGAGCTTGGAAAGTTGTCGGTTTTGCATTTAAACCCTTCTCCTTTTGGTGCCTTTCAATTTGCTCAGCAAAATATAACATATCAGTAATATTATCAAGGTTAGCACGTTCTACCTTCATCCAGATTTTGTCATTGAGGCCAGCCAAGAACCGAGCCATTGTTGCCTCATCACTTTCACAAATATCGGCACGAATCATTGCAATTTCCATGACTTTGTAGTATTCATCGACGGATTTATCGCCTTGCTTTAATCTTTGTAGACGGTTGTAAAGTTCCCTTAAGTAGTTTAAAGGAACAAAACGTCGTTTCATAACCGCTTTCATCTCAACCCAAGTGGAAATTTCCGGTTGTTCCACTTTTGCCCTTGTTGCGGATTCTTTGTCCCACCAAATGGATGCATAACCATAAAACTCCATGGCTGCTAACTTCACCTTCTTTTCTTCCGAATAGTTATGAACAGCAAAAACATGGTTAATTTTACGAATCCAATCTAAAAATAACTCGGGATCATTTGTACCTTCAAAAGGGGGAATCTTGGTCTTGATGGAACCAAGATTGGCATCAACTTGCTGAATGTAATCCCCTCTTCTCGGCTGATATACCGGATTGTTGATAATCCGATTTGCTTGAATTGCCGGAATTGCCGGATTTGCCACATTTATTCTCGGGATTTGTGGACCTCTTGGCGGTTCCATGTTTTCAACCCTTTGATCATGAGTCTCGGCATTGTCTTGTTGAAGACGTTGCTGATTTGCAATTTGTTGAAAACCGGCCATTTGTCCTTGCATTGAATCCATTCTTCCCGACATCTCCGCCATCATTTGAAGCAACTTTTCCATATCAGAAATTTCACCTTTCTTTGATGGAGATCCTTCAAACGACATTGTTATAAGATAAGAAAAACAAAGGAAAACACTCAAAAACGTTAGATAGCAAAGAAAGATTCACTCTTTATTCCAACACCGCTCGTATAGAACTTCAAACTCTAGATTTAAAGAATGGGTTCCTAACTTGTTGCGTTGACACAAGGCTGAAAAATAAGGAAAGAAATCCTATCTTTGACCTAAACAAAAAGCTTTAGAAAGAAAAAGATGAAGAACAAGTCCTAATCGAGAAAAGAAACCGGTTCTTGATGATCTTCTTGATGTTCTTGATTTTCTTGATGTTCTTGCTTTTCTTGATCTTCTTGTTTGCTTGAATTTTCCCTTGATCTTGACCGAATTTATCAAGTAGTGAGGCTCTATCGCTTTCAATACTCAATTTATGGTATTTCTTTCGGCTCAAAAGTGCAAGGAGGAACGTTTGCCAATTCTTGGACGAGGCTCTATCACTTTCGTTGGTCAAGAAGTTTGCTTTTGGCTTTATAGTTCGCTATTCAATCTATACTAACTCGGCTACCAATTTCTTTAGACCGAGAGGCTTTTTTCTTTTAATGACACTCGGCTGCCCAATATTTCTTTTTTATGCCGCGGCTTTTGTATTTTGTTTTGGTCAATTTCTGCAAACAAGAAAAAAAAATTGTGCGCAGGGTACACCGGGAATTGGAGAAGAACCTTTTGCTCTGATACCACCTGATGAAGAACCGCAAGGTTCGACTTAAGTTGAGCCCGATCTTTCTTCAATTCTCGAACTAGTTTCTATGGGAATTTAATCAACGCAACTCTAAGGGAAGGTTAATTAACAATGGAGGTGAAACACCACAACTAGAGAAACAAGCTAGTTGATACGAGTAACTCAAGAATGAATGAATTTCTATCCGGGAAGTTCAAACACGAGAAGCTAAGGAATAACCTTACCAAAATATCAATATATCTAACGTAAATATTAAAGTGGCCGAAATCTCCCTTTAATAGGTTGAGATTTCGGTTACAACCATAAAAAGAAATAAGAGTCCTTAAAGGATTAAGACTCTTGAAAACAAATAAGAGTCCTTGAAGAATTAGGACTCTTGAATAACAACTTGCTATCAAGTAACTACCTAAACAAATAAAGTGGCGGCTAGAATCAATCTAACTACCAAATCTATGAAGAGTCCTAGTTGCATTAGGACTCTTTATTAACTAACTAACACATGGACAACATGTCCTTTATTATAGCAATCTCTTGCTTTTACACGGCTGGAATATTAAATAACAATACCAAAAATAGTTAAAGTCTAGAATAGTCTAGAATAGGCTAAAATAGACTTTAATATGTAAAAAGACTAAAATGCCCTTTTAGCCACTTTGCTTGGTTGGGCCGTGTTGAACACTTGTAAAACTTAAGAGGGTGAATTGAATGTCTTCCTCTAGGTGAGGATTAGCTTCCTCTTTAGCTTTGATACTTCTGATCAATGATGATACTTTGTCTATTGTCATCTTTGCCCTTGATCTTGTAATTGGTCCTTGAAGGTTCTTTAAGGGATCTTTAGAGTAGGGCTGCCCTTGGTATAATCCCGTATCATTTAGGTTGTGCTGTGCAAGTACCAATTTCACCCCCACAACGTACCAAAATGGGTCCCCAATGAAGACTTGGAGTTTATGTTGGGTACGATTCACCATCTATTATTCGGTACTTAGAACCATTAACGGGTGATTTATTTACGGCAAGATTTGCATATTTCCATTTTGATGAAATGATATTCCCAACTTTGGGAGGGACAAAACCACATCCCGAAAAACAAAATGATCTTTCATTGAAAGAAACAACAACTTTATCTCACTTTGATTCCCGCAGTAATCATTGTGAACAAGAAGTTGAAAAGATCATTCATTTGCAAAAAGTTGCAAATCAACTCCAAGATGAGTTTGTTAACACAAAAAGGGTGACAAAATCTTATAATCCTGCAAGAAATGTCCCTGCAAAAACGTGGTAGACCAGTTGGTTTCAAAGATTATGTACCTCGAAAGAGAAAGGTACAAGAGAAAAACCAACAAATAGTTCCAGAAGAACAAGTTAAAGGAATGGTTGATCAAACAAATGAGAATATTGAAGTTCCAGAAGAACAAGTTAAAGGAATGGTTGATCAAACAAATGAGAATATTGAAGTTCCAGCAGAACAAGTGTCTGAAAATAATGAAATCTCAATAAATTACTCATTATCTCATAAATTGTGGGAGCGAGAAAATATTGTCATAGACAATGTCTTCGAATTTAATATTGCTCTTGAGATAATAGAAAATGAGGATCCTGAACCACAGTCCATTGAAGACTGTAAAAATAGAGATGATTGGCCTAAATGGAAAGAGGCTATACAAATGGAGTTAAATTCTTTAGAACATAGAAAAGTGTTTTGACCTGTAGTTCGAACTCCTGAAGATGTTATCCCTGTAGGATACAAATGGGTTTTTTGTAAGAAAGAGAAACGAGAAAAATGAAATTACGAGATACAAAGCAGGACTCCTAGCACAAGGTTTCTCTCAAAGACCAGGAATTGATTATGAGGAAACTTATTCTCCAGTAATGGACAGTATAACATTTAGATTTCTTAATAAGTTTGGCTGTGTCACAAAGGCTTGATATGCACCTTATGGATGTAGTTACTGGATATCTATATGCTTCACTTGATAGTAACATATACATGAAAGTCCTGAAGGATTAAAATTGCCAGAAGCATATGAGAACTGTCCTAAGAATATGTTTTCAATCAAATTGCAAAGATCATTATACGGATTAAAACAATCTGGATGGATGTGGTATAACCGTCTTAGCGAATATCTGTTGAAGGAGGGATATAAAAATGATGATGTCTGCCCTTGTGTTTTCATAAAGAAAACAGATATAGGATTTGCAATTATCGCAGTTTATGTTGATGATTTAAATTTAATTAGGACTCCTGAAGAGCTCACCAAAACTGCAGAATACTTGAAAAATGAGTTTGAGATGAAAAATTTAGGAAAGAAATTTTTTTGTCTTGGTTTGCAAATTGAACATTTCCCTGAAGGATTATTTGTTCATCAATCCACATATACAAAAAAAAAAGGGTTTAAAGCGATTTTATATGAACGATGCGTATCCATTGGCATCTCCTATGGTTGTTAGGTCGCTTGAAGTTGACAAAGATCCATTTCGCCCATTTTAAGATGGGGAAAACATTCTTGGTCCTGAAGTACCATATCTTAGTGCAATCGGTGCATTGATTTATCTTGCAAATTGCACTAGACCTAACATAGTTTTTTCTGTAAATCTCCTTGCAATATATAATTTTGCACCTACTCAAAGATACTAGAATGGCATTAAACATGTTCTTCGATACCTAAAAGGTACAATACATATGGGGCTATATTATTCACAAAAGCCTGAATTGTCTTTAGTAGGGATATGCAGACGCAGGATACCTCTCTGATCCACATAAAGCCAAATCACAAACAGGCTACTTGTTTACATGTGGAGGGATTGCAATATCATGGAGATCTGTTAAGCAAACTCTAACAGCTACATCCTCAAACCACTCAGAACTTATTGCAATCCATGAGGCAAGTAGAGAATGTGTATGGTTAAGGAATATGATGCACCAAATTCAATCATCATGCGGATTAGCGTTAATAAAAGAGAGTCCAACCGTGCTATATGAAGATAATGCAGCTTGTATTGCACAACTCAAAGGAGGCTACATCAAAGGAGATAGAACAAAGCATATTTCTCCAAAGTTCTTCTACACGCACGAGCTTCAGAAAAGGGGCGACATCGAATTTCAACAAATACGCTCAAGTAATAATGTGGCAGATTTATTCACCAAAACAACATCAACATTCAGAAAGTTGATACATCAGATTGGAATGCATCGTCTTAGAGACATTCAATGATCAAGGGGAGTAGTCGTACTTTTTTTTCCTTCGTTCGGGTTTTTTCCCATTGGGTTTTCCTGACAAGGTTCTAACGAGGGGACAGTTAAATACTCCAACATCAATTGTACTCATTTTCTTAGTTTGGTTTAATTTTTCCCACTGGTTTTTTTTTTCAAATAATTTTTGGTGAGGCAATTGTTGTATAGGTTTAGTCAGTTAAGGGGGAGTGTTGTAAATAAATGACCAGGCCCAACCCATAGAGTGAGAGGCCCATTGGCCCATGAACCAAATTATTTTACTTCTATAAATAGAGGTCTTTGGTTCATATGATAATACACTAAAAATCATCTTCTCTCCCATCTTCTCTTCTCAATTCTTTATTCTTATAACATAGACTATCTTTTGTTATCTTATGTTTTTTTGGGTATCTCTTTTGTAATATCCTTCGATACAAAGAATTAATTGCCACTTTGGTCATCAACGTATTAAAGCTCCGCCACTTTCATCATTTTTTTTTTTTAACCTTTTTCATCCTTAAATTATTTTCGAACCACCATTCTTATCATTCTGTCCAAAAAAGACCCAGAAATCGTCAAAAATGATGGCGTGTCATAACAGGGCATTTCTTTCTCTCTCCCCGAAGGGCAAAAACGTCAAAAAATGTTCCTATTCATCTTCTTCGTCGAGTAAGGCTGCCCGGCCAGCCATGGATAGTCGGCAGACTTGCCATGCCAAAAAGAAAAGAAGCTGGTCACATTCTCTCCATTCCTTACCATCGCCACCACCTAAAATCTCTAGAACCCACACGTCGCCAACCCGAAAGCCCACATATATTTTCTTCCTCTCCGGCGCCAATTGGGCGAACCAAAAACCAGGCAATGATTTCTCATGATTAGTGTTGTTATTTTTCGAATTCGAACAATGATTTCTCATATCGGGCATTTGGTGAATAGTGAGGGTAAGGCTTAGAGTATGGAATTTGTGCTTGATGGTGGGGGTGGTCTGCGGCCGACGGTGACGAGTTTGATGGGAGTGATATCCAAAGAGAAATTAAAATTAAGAGTAAAAGAATTGATGGCGGGTTGATAATGTTGATGAAGAATTTTAAAAGATGACAAAAAATCCTTCGAAATCCTCCATTTTTCTTCTGATATGCAGGCAAAGACTTCCAATTTACACATTGGAAAATCAACCTGTTTAGTCCTCCAGGAATTTTCGGTTAGCCTGTAAAGTCCCCAATGTTTAATTTCAGTCTGTAAACTCCCCCAGGAATTTTCGTTCAGCCTGTAAAGTCCCCCATGTTTAATTTCATCCTGTAAAGTCCCTTATCTATTTACAGGTTGCATATAGAGGTTCCACCGCCTCTTCTGCAGCAGAATCAGGGCAACCCCAAATTCATGTCATCCCCAGTGCTTAATGAGCGGGGGAATAATGGTCGGTTCAATCTATAAAATTTAAAAAAATACAAAAAAACACTGTGACTAGGTAAAGGACTTTACAAGCTGAACGAAAATTCCTGGGGGACTTTACAGGCTGAAATTAAACATTGGGGACTTTACGAGTGAACGAAAATTCTGAGGGACTATCTAGGCTGAAATTAAATATTGGGGACTATACAGGCTAACTAGAAAATTCTCGGGGAACTAAACAAGCTGATTTCCCTTACACATTTCACATGATTTCCAGCAACCTAAACTTTGAATATAACTCCTCCATGATTCACAAACTCCTACAAAACAACAAATTAAAAATATATCACTACAAAAAGATCTTTAGTAACGAAAATTTTCGTTCGGAAAGGTCAAGAAATTCGTCACAAAAGGTCTTTCGTCACGAAAAATATTTTAAGACGAAACTTTTCGTGACAAATATTTTTTTCGTTACGAAAGGTAAAATTTGTCACGAAAAGTTATACCTATCGTGACGAAAAAGTTGCTTCGAAGCAACTACTTTTAGTGACGAATATTTTTTTCGTTACGAAAGGTCTACTTTTCGTAACGATTCAGAATTACGAAAAGTTCGTCCTAACAGACATTTTTTTTTTTGTAATATATGGCAATTTTTTTTCTGATATAGGATCTCAGATCTATAGATTAAAAATAATTTCACGCTCTACTGTAGCAAATTAAGCCCAAATACTATGCTGCATAAAAATTCATCGTCATTGGCTCTTAACTAAATCAAGAATATTTGTAGTTAAATTAATTTTTAGAACTCCAAATAATGAAATTAGATTTAAAACAATGGAAAAAAAGTTGCATTTCCCCCACGTTGACACCACAAAACAATATATGCCTCCATGATTGGACCTTTTTTCCAACTGCAATCAAGAAAAAACCTAAAAGTGTTTTGGGCAAAAAAAATTCAAAAATCAAAATAAAAAAAAAAATAACAACAATTAGAGTGATTTGTAGTTAGTATATGATTATTGGAATTGGAATTGGAATTGATTAGATTACTTTTGATGAAGAACCGAATGGTACTAGGTACCAAAGAGTTCGACTTTTAGTTGAGCCCGATCTTTCTCTAATTCTCGAACTAGTTTCTAGGGAATATAATCAACGCAACGCTAAAGAAGGCTAATTATCAATGGAGGCTGAAACACCACAACAAGAGAAACTAAACTTGTGGATACAGTAACTCAAGAATGAATGAATTCTACATAGAAGTTCAAACACGAGAAGTTAAGTAATAACCTTTCCAAAATATCAATATATCTAACGTCTAATAATAACATGGCTGAAATCCCTCTTAAATAGAGTGGATTTTCGTCCAAAAATAACCCACAAATAAGAGTCATTTAAGGATTAGGACTCTACAACTCCTAGATAACTAAAAACACTACCTAACATCAAGGACAACATGTCCTATTATTTAGCTAGCTTATTTTGGCCAACATGGCTAATTAAACAATATAATAAATCTGAAAATATAATTAAAATCTAGAATAGACTTTAATTATCAAATGACCAAAATACCCTTTCAATCGTTTTCCTTCCAATTATGTAGTTTGCCTTCAAATGCTATTAGGTGTGTTTGATCTTTGTGCCTTGCATTCTTGGAAGGCTTCTTTGTCTCTTGAGCCTTTATATTAATTACTTTAAATACCCGGAACAAAGGCTTTATTCGGAAGCTCGTATTTGAAATATATGAGTTAATTATGATTCAAACTTCCCGGATAGTACCGTATCAGCTTTTCTCCACCATTGTTATGGATGGAATTGAGAAGAAGGTTTGAGGAAGAAGATGAAGTTTGTGGAGAAGAAAGAGAATATTTTATTTTACCCGTTTTTCCCTTTGAGGAGAGAGAAACCAAATGCCCCGTTATGACACGTCATCATTTTTTACGATTTTTGGGCCATTTTTAGAGGGAAGGATAAAATTGGCGGATCGAAAATAATTTGAGGATGAAAAAAGTTAAAAAAAAATAGAAAAATGCTGAAAGTGGCAGAGCGTTAATACGTTGATGACCAAAATAACAATTAATTCTGATACAAATATTCATTTCAGATCTTATATATTAATTCACAAACAATTCATTTTTTTAATCTTCGAGAAACTTCTCAAACCAAAAACCAATCTAAATACACTATTATGTTCTATCTTCACTCCTTAATTCCTCTACTATTTGTCTAGATATGGTTGCACCTTTAGATTATGAACATGACCTTTATTGTAGCTTCTAATGATGCCTCTATATGAACAATGGAATCGAAAATGACACTTCACTTATTGTTAACGACACTCCACTTAAGCATTTTTTTCTTTAAGTTGATATTTTTGTACATCTTCTTTATTCTAAAATTATCTACCTATTTTCTTTATCAATTATATTCTTCTTTCGTAATATCTTTAATTTGAATAATTTAAAATATGAGAAAACCGCTATATATATACATCAACTATTTCTACTTTTCTATAAATAATTTTAACAATAAAATAGAGCATTTTTAGCTCAAATTATTTAAGAGTCTGCTGAATGTGTCAAATTAAGGAATCGGACCACTTTTCAGGCCAAAAGACATCATGTGCGCACATGGTATCGGACTTGAGGGTATATTAGTCATTGCAGGGTAGGCCAAGTTGAGGTAAAAGTTTAATGATGTGACATTTGGCATATCATGAGATCTGGTCCAATCATAAGTTTCCATGTGGCAACTTTGTCATAAATTTTCTTTTAAAAATAGTTTTTCATCAGTTATAATTTTCATCTTCATTCTAAAGATACTATGAAGATTAATAGTTTATCTATAATATTCATCTTCATTCTAAAGTTACATATTTATAGTTATAGAAAAAGTATGTAACGTAAATGAATTGAATTTAAATGAAGAAGTTGAATGGTTTTTTTAATGAAGAAGTTCATTGGTTCTTTTTAAATGAAGAAGTTGAATAGGTTTTTTTAAATAAAGAATTTCAATGGTTTTTTTTTAATAAATAAGTTCAATAGTTTTCTTTTTTAATGAAGTAGATTTAATGTATATATGAATTCTAAAAGTCTTCCATTATAAATATATTTAATATTCTAAAAAAATAACATGTATATAAAAAATTTAAAAGGCTAGGTAACATAAATGAATTGAATTTAAATGAAAAAGTTCAATGGGTTTTTTTTTCAATGAATAAGTTGAATGATTTTCACTAAGAAGTTAAAAGGTTCTTTTTAAATGAAGAAGTTCAATAGTTTTCTTTTTTTAAAGAAGTAGATTTAATCTATATATGAATTCTAAAAGTCTTCCATTATAAATGAGTAGGGGTGGAAATGAGCTGAGCTGAGCTAAGGTTAGCTCAAGCTCAGCTCACACTAAATTTGCTCAGCTCAGCTCATTTATTTACAAATATTTTTGAAAAAATACGATGACTTATAATATGAGTTTAATATCCAACTTATACAAAATAAATCAAGAGATTTTATTAGCACAATGACATATAATAGAAGTTTATATCTTTCTACTAATTATACTATGAAAAGACTCCGGTAAATTTTTTTTAACAAGATATAAAATTAAACCAGTGTAAACCAAACAAAAGTCTAGCTATCAAATATTATAATCCTTATTAATAAATGTCAAAAGTCTCAAAAGTCTTCTTATATAACCAATTTGATTTTTGTGGCATGTTTTTCCACCTGAAAAGATAAAACTATAGTATTGTCATAAAAAGAGTATTTTGTAGATTAACAATTAATGACCATCAGTAATAAACGATAAGTAGTAATATATTTTGAGTTTCTCTTAATGTCATAAGTGACTCGAGCCAATCTCCTTCACAACTGAATGTTTGAACTGTTTTCGGACAAAGAAGCTCGATATGAATCAATAACTTTTCCACTTTTCCACTTTGAGAAAATGAGAAGATTATAAGATATTTCTAGGGTTGTCTTTGTTTATTTTCCTTAAGAAGATGTGCGGCTACTTTTTTTTAAAGGGTATGTAAGGCTATTTTGTTATATATATTGAGCCAGCTCATGAGCTAAATGAGTCGAACTCTATCTACCTCAAGCTCGACTCATATTTTAGATGAGCCAAAAATCTTGGCTCATGTATCGTTCATTTAGCTTATGAGCTGAGCTCGTCGAACCGAATATCGAATATCGAATCGTGAGCTCCTCACAAGCCGGCTCAACTCACTTCCACCCTTATAAAGTAGATTTAATATTCTAAGAAAATAACATGTATATAGGAATTTTAAAAGGTTATGTAACATAAATGAATTGAATTTAAATGAAGAAGTTCAATTGTTTTTTTCAATGAATAAGTTGAACGATTTTCTTTTGTAATGAAGAAGTTCATTGGTTCTTTTTAAATGAAAGAGTTCAATAGTTTTCTTTTTTAATGAAGTATATTTAATGTATATATGAATTCTAAAAATCTTCCATCATAAAGTAGATTGAATATTCTAAGAAAATAACATGTATATAGGAATTCTAAAAGGTTATGTAACATAAATGAATTGAATTTAAATGAAGAAGTTCAATGGTTTTTTTCAATGAATAAGTTGAATGGTTTTCTTTTTTAATGAATAAGTTGTGGGACTTACTCGTCGATGCACTAGAGGTCGCTGCTCCCGCCCTCGGTAATGTTATTGCACCAACCCGCGAGTACATGGATTGGTACAATCGCATTACAGTTCACCGTATGACGAACCCCCAAAAAGGGGATCCCAGGCCACTCCCGATTGGTAGTCAACCCACCGCTACAGCAGAGGACATTTTGGTAAGTTTTATTCGTTTATTTTTCATTGTTAATATTTTTCTTCTGAATATACTAATTTTAATATTATGTTACAGGATGAGTCGTACAAGGTGATGCTGGAAGAGTTCGAGAAGCCTGCCACTCGAACTAATACGCAGTACAAGTCACTCATCACCTGGGCAGCCAAAACGATTAAGGATGCCTTTGTAGCGGCAGGGAAGTCGGTGACATGCCTATCGCGGGCTGCCGATGTTGTAGAAGCTACCGTTCTGCAACCTTCCACACAGCTGAGAGAGCATGTTCCGAGTAGGGCTGCGCTTGGGAGGCAGGGTACTCGTCGAAATCGCCAGGCAAACAGGAAATGCTACTGGAAGAAATATAAATGTCCTAGAAAAATATGAAATGGCAATTAAGGGAGAATTTAGTAATTTAAATAGCGAAGTAGGACTGGAAAAAATAATAAAAGAACAAGCTAAATGAGTCTGATAGATATAATAATATGTAATATTATGTTTACATGGGGTTGTTATCATTAAATATTTCCTTTCTATTTTAATGGGTAAATAATCATGTAGAAAATTTAATCCTAATATTATATCTTTTCCTTCTAAATCGAAAGCAAATATTTCTTTTATTTTTAATAATTTTCCCCATAACCGTATTTCTATATTTCTATCTTTATATTGGATCTCATTTCCTTCTCCATTAAAACCTGTTACTAATATTCTAGTTTTTCCCATTTATCTTCTGGTAAACAATTCTTTTTACATATGTTTATTTTAGCTCCAGTATCAATAAATGCAGTATAATACATGCTATTATATTCAGACACAATTATTTTTATTAATATATAAATAAATGTATCTATGTTATCCATATATTTCTCTTAGTTTCCATACATCTTCCCTTTCTCTAGGAATAACTATTCTTTTCCCTAAGTAAGTTATACTCACATTCCAAGGTTTTTCACTACATCCTAGTTTTGGTACTTCATATTTTGTACAGCATCCCATATTTGCTTCTAAATATTCTACTGATCTTTTATATTTCCTATAATCTTCACAATGTTTTTTAAACCAATCTCTTAAATATTCTATTCTCACTCCTAAATTTTCTGTTCTAGGTTTCTTTTCAAATTCTACAATTATTTCTTCATTAAAAGGATAAGGTAACTTATTATAAAACAAAGTATTGAATTGTTTCTTTTCCGTATCAGTTAATTTTGCTCTATAATAATATTCTTTATATGCACATATATTCTTCTAAATAATGCATATCACATATTATTATATCTATCAGACTCATGCTATTATATCCAGACACAATTATTTTTATTAATATATAAATAAATGTATCTATGTTATCCATATATTTCTCTTAGATTCCATATATCTTCCCTTTCTCTAGGAATAACTATTCTTTTCCCTAAGTTAGTTATAATCACATTTGTTTCTCATATATTCCAAGGTTGATGCTTAGATAAC
The DNA here is from genome assembly GCA_026122235.1 of Vinca minor. Classification (NCBI taxonomy): domain Eukaryota; kingdom Viridiplantae; phylum Streptophyta; class Magnoliopsida; order Gentianales; family Apocynaceae; genus Vinca; species Vinca minor. Next base: position 140,316 of record JAOCZM010000104.1, read on the forward strand.
CAATTTGTTCCTATAATTATATCATTTGATTGACTTTCTTTTTCAACTTGTATTTCAAATTCTATTTATATACAATCTCCTCCTAATTCTATATTTTTAAATGTTTTTCCTTTACTACTATACATCTTTCCTTGTAAATCTAGATATCTATGGGCACTATTTATTATTAATGCTTTACCAATCAAATCCTGAGATATAAATGAAAAAATTGAACATATATATAGATACTATTCAGGAACATTTAAAGATAATGAACAAAAATGGGAGATTAACAAAAAAGAATTATTGGTTGTATTAAAAGCTATTTTACATTTTGAAATATACATAGTACATACTAGATTTATATTAAGGACAGATAATACACATGTAAAATATTGGTTACAGAGTAAATTAATTGATTCTATAACACTCAAAAAAATAAGAAGATTAGTAATAAATCTTACTTTCTGTTGGTGTATATTTTTCTGCCAATCTTTTTTCCCAAATTCTTTTTTCTCTTCTAGGTTTCTCATAAGTATATCTGGTATATTCTGGCCTTTTATTGTAATTATATTCTCTTTCTTCATTTTTTGTTCTTGATGTCGAAGGTTTCTCTTCATTCATATTTATATTGTTTATTTTATTATTTGCTTCATCTATTAAGTCTGTATAAGTTATACTATCTATATCACTTTGACTATTATTTTGGTTACTATCTTCTTTTTCTATTATATTAATATCTACCTGTTCTATTTCTTTATTCTTTTCTATCCGTTCCTGTAAATTTTTTAATTCTTCATTATTTATTTTTGGCACTTCATCTGGTAGTACAATTGTTTCTAGCCATCTTCTAATTTCTTCTTCTGCTTCAGGCTTTGTAATTTTACTCATAGAATATATTAATTTCTGATCTCTGCTATAGTACATCGATGTAGGGTTCTTGGATTCATAAGTATTCCGTAACTCTTGGAAAAAGACTTTTATATTTATTATCCTTTTCTAAATCAGATGCTAGTGAAAAAAGTTATGGAGGAATACTGAAATATAGATATAAAAATGAAAAAATTGAACATATATGTAGATACTATTCAGGAACATTTAAAGATAATGGACTAAAATACCAGAATATACCAGATATACTTATGAGAAACCCAGAAAAGAAAAAAATGGGAAAAAAGATCGGCAGAAAAATATAAAGTAATAAAACTAAAACAAATATCAGGATATAATTGGTTTAGTAAATTTGATTGTAAGTCAGGATTTTATCACATAAAATTGACAGAAGAATCTAAACCCTTAACTTCTTTTACTGTACCCAATGGATTTTATGAATGGAATGTTTTACCATTTGGATATAAAAATGCACCAGGAAGATTCCAATCATTTATAGATAAACAGTTTGATGGATTATATAATTGCATAAGATATATAGATTATATTTTATTATACTCTCGTACTTATGATGAACATATTACCTTAATAGAAAGATTTATAAACTATGTAGAAAAATCTGGAATAAGTTTAAGTAAAAAGAAAGCAGAAATCATGAAAAATCAGATAGAGTTTTTGGGAATAGAAATAGATAAAAAGTGGAATAAAAATGCAAAACCATATAGTAACAAAAAATATTAGAATTAACCGAGGAAATAGACACTAAGAAAAAATTACAATCATTCTTAGGATTAATTAATCAGGTTAGAGAATATATACCTCATTTATCAACATATTTAGTATCATTCCAAAAGAAACTAAAGAAAGATGTAAAATTTACTTGGACAAAAATAGATAGTGAAAAACTTAGAAAAATTAAAGAAATATGCAAAACTTTGCCTAAGTTAGAATTTGCAGATGAAAATAAAGAATTTATATATATAATAAATCAGATGCTAGTGAAAATAAATTTGGAGGAATACTGAAATATAGATATAAAAATGAAAAAATTGAACATATATGTAGATACTATTCAGGAACATTTAAAGATAATGAACAAAAATGGGAGATTAACAGAAAAGAATTATTGGCTGTATTAAAAGCTATTTTACATTTTGAAATATACATAGTACATACTAGATTTATATTAAGGAAAAATAATACACAGGTAAAATATTGGTTACAGAGTAAATTAATTGATTCTATAACACAAAAAAAAAAAAAATAAGAAGATCAGTAATAAAGATAAATGAATTTGATTATGATTGTGATATAATTAGGACTAATAAGAATGTCTTTGCAGATTATCTCTCAAGAAATCCAAAAAAATAGTACAACAATTATTCCAGAGCTGTTGGAACAGATATTCGAAAAAAAAAAAAATAGAAATACGAGTTTCTATGCAATATAAGAAAGTTCTTGAGTTAGCCGCAACAGTGGCAGAGATAAAACAACCAAAGGCAGAAATAAGCAGGGATGCTGATCCAGAGATAAGCAGAGATGCAAATCTAGATTTAACCCATGATGAACCTGAGAAAAAAGAAAAATTTACCCTCAGAAGAGCGGGATATTTAACAAGAATGTTAATGTTGCAGGTACCAGTAGAAGCAAAGCTTATAATATTAATAATATATACCTTGAAAATAAGCATATTTCTATAAAAATCAGTTATATTCACACCACCCAAGTTAATACTTACTCTCAAAGCCTGTTAGTTGAGAAACGAAATTACAACCATATAGCCTTGAAGTATATCCATAATGCCAAAACAGTTATAGATTTCTTGAATACAAAGCCAACACAGTTACCTATAGAGCAGTTTTATGCAAAAGGTCCAGGGATATACAACTCTGAATTTAGTAGGATTAAACAAGTCGATAGCTATGTATGGAACGAATTCGAATTTAATAGCCTCATATTTTGCTATGGATTATTTAATGTAGTATATACAGTTAACGGACAAGAATTAGAAGGAATCCCTGAGGTTAAAGCAGCTGCTAAAACTTATCTTGGAATTACTAAAGCATAAATGATTTATGTCAGATTCTATTCAACTCCAACAGAGATATATTATGACAATATAGAACCGCCAATTCATATAATAAAGTTAGGTATTACTCGAGACATGATAATCCCTGAAGAAATACCTACAAAGCAAGATAAGATTGAAGCACAAGATATTACAACAGAAAAGGACAATAAATATAAAAGTCATTTTCCAAGAGTTACGGAATACTTATGAATCCAAGAACCCTACGTTGATGTACTATCATAAGTTAGTGCACCTTCACCCCACAACTGATTCAATTCTTTAATTAAATGTTGCAAGTACACATCAATCTTATGCTCAGGATTTTTGGATCGGGCACGATAATCGTTAAGAACATTACGTAGTTCATCATACACATCCAATGAGGTAGATTATAATGTGTCAGTATCACCAGCCAAGATGAATATTGCTTTTCTGACATCCTGAATGGTGCAAACATATTTGTACACAACCCAAGTCTGACATTTCCAGGCTCCACTACATAATCAGGGTATGTCCTATAAAAATGCTGACACTGCCTCCCGCGGGTGATTCATTATTCTCTCTTCCCTCTCACTATTAGAATGCCATGTGTGGCTTGTAGTCTTTTCATATGCATACAATCTCTGCAATCTCAGAGTTATTGGAAAGTAGTAAATCTTCTTGTAGGGGGTGTCCTTTTGTTGTTTACCTTTATGTTTCTTCTTCTTAATGTACCTCGGTTTCCCACAAAAGAAGCATTCTTTCTTCTTGACATCATTTTTCCAGTATAACATACAACTATTATAACAAACATCGATTTTTACCACTGGCAATCCAAGCCCTTTCACCAATTTTTTTCATCGTGTAAAAGTCATCCAAACATTCATTCTTTGGGGGCAAGTCCTCTTTAAAAATCTCTGCGAACTTGTCTATAGTACTTTCAGATAAGTTGTCCACGAACTCTATGCTCAACATTATGGCAGTGAATGATAGTTTTGAATGGTTTGTACAACCTGTCGATAGCGGTGTATCACTCGCCGCTATCATGTTGTAGAACTTTTATGCCTCAGGATTAGGTTGTTCTTCAAAATTTATAATATCCGGTTAAGGATTAAAACTCAAGCAAGCTGCATCTAGAACTATATCCCAATACATATTATGCAAGTCGTGTCTTACCAAAGTACCCATGGTGGCATGAAGAACATATTATAAAGCGCCAACAATGCAGTCTACCCCAAACCACATTTTAAAATCTCTAAATACAACATAAATCAAGAAAACTGAACTCAAACTAGCCGAACATCCAAATAAATAAATTTAAAGAACCCACTAACCCATATAACATAAACACAAGAAGTTTGAATTGAAAAACACATATAAGTACTCTAACTAATACATAATCCATAAACAAATTCATTGCAGAAAAAAATAAACATTCTAATTGCATAATAGCCTCAAATCCCAAATTGAAATCATTGCAACTAAAAGAACAAGAAAAATATTTCATCATTAACTCAATAACAAGAAATAGAAACCTATAAAAATTTAAACTTACTGCATTTGAAAAGGTAACAAGTGAAAAACCAAGAGAGATAGAGCACGTCCAAAATCCCAGGGGCTTCATTGTGAAGCTCCAAATTAAAAAAAGAATAAAAATCAAAAAATATATTTGCCAAAAAGGAGTGAGGGAATCTAACAAACCTCTCCAGAGGATATGTCAATCGTCCAAATTGAAGGGATTCATGGGCGGAAACTCGTTCCAAACACCCATGAGTCCTCCCCTGAAGGATCCGCTCATACGTAAAAGAATCGAAAAACCGAGAAAAGGACTTACAATTGTTTGCTCAAGAATCCGATTCTTGAATGGAAGATCCTGTCTTTATAGCTCGGATGCAATGATCACCTTGAGTCCTCCCTTGCGGAATTACTCCCTACCGGTATCCACGAGACGAAACGGGCAGCGAGTGCTAGCTCTCCGTTTTTTTGAGTTTCTGGAATTAGGGAGAAGGCAGAATCCGAATTCTGATTTCGGGTGTTCTTTGGTTAATTGCGGCTGAAAGCTTAATTAGTTAGGGTTTCGGCCAGGAGATCATTATATAGGGTATGAGAGTTTGTTCCCATAACCAACTCTCACCTCCTCAACTTCTCTCGGCAGTGGGAGTCTTTAACTCCCACGTCCCCTAGACTTCTGCTGGTAGTGGGAGTCTTTATCGGATAATAACTCCCACGTAATCCCAGCTATTAACCAAATACCGAAAATGCCCCTTATCTATAATTCGAATAATAACACTTTATTATTCTCAGAAAAATAAATGTCAGATACAATGAACCTAGACACATTCTAGATTCATTGAATCTGGACATGAAGCTCGTTAGCTCGTCTATGCGTGTGACCCTGTAGGTTCATCTCACAATGGCAATGAAAACACATTTAGTAGTAGTATGTGTTCATAAGTCACAAGCGGTCCCTAGCAGGACATTGTGACTACCCAAAGTGAATGAATTTACGGTGGAACCTAATATCAATCCACTATTTAATCCCTTTGTCTCGCGATATCCTAATTAAGCATAAGGCATGGTAGTCGTCACCCTTAATAAGCTTAATTGTATTTATGCTCGATCTCCAGGTAGACTGTTCCAACAAATAGTATCTGATAACCACTTTATCAATTACATTTAAGCACGGCCATGCATTTAGACAGTCTTTCCCTATCGAGGGGCCCGTGGATATCTCTCTCTAATAAGAGAGGGACAAATTCCTTACAATGCCTCTCACATTCAAGCCATGATAGGACACTACATCCGATCATCAGTCGTATTGATTACTCGATTAAAAGCAACGTACGATTGAGTCAAAACGTGGCTCCATTCATGCTAGAATCAATGGAGACATAAGGTCTAAGGATTCTAAAATAGTATTGAGGAAGTAATACTTATGACTAAGGACATTGAAGTATTACTTCTCTAACGGATCACTTCCGATACGATATATCTCAATACATTGCATCTATGATATGATTTGTACTCATTACACATGATTAGTAAAACGTAATCATCAATCAAACATAATACTAGTTTTATTTCATTGTAAAATAGATTACATAAAACTAGGGACAACTAGAATAGTAATTACATAAGCAAATGAGTTTTACTATCAAATCACGCATTTGATGTTCATAAGCAAAATTAACTATTCATATGAAATGCTCAAATAGATATAAAACGTACAACATATGCTAATGGTCCTAGGGCACTACTAACAACATATGAAATGTCCGCGGGAAAATGGTGGCAAAATCAAATTGGGCGGTGAAGGAAGAAACTACAGATTGATGATGATGGTTACCGGTAGTGGATGGTGGTGTCGGTCGGATTCAGTTAGTGGTGGCGTGGATGATGAAGAAATTTGCAGCTGGTGGTGGCGGTGGAGGATGAAGAATATGAGTAAAAATGATGGTGGTGGCGGGGAAAGACAGTGAAAAGGATTTGGGGGGGGCTAAGTGTTCGAAATACCACTGATATGAGTTGACGACGTCGTTTTGCTAAGGCGATCGCAAAGTAGTCCTAACTTGCCACCACTTTGTGACCGATCCAGGGATAAGGGAATTGTAGTTCTTTTAGGCTAATTGTTCGAAATCCACCTAGTGTCAGCAGACGGCGTCGTTTTGACAGCGTGGGCCAAGGTGGTCTCAAATTGCCACCACTTTGCGACCGATCTAATTATCCGAAATAATAATTGTTTTACCAAAAATCTACTTCTAGTTGCAACTGTCACACCCTGTAACCTGGAGGTGACCGGACAATGCCTCAACTACCAATGAGACACCGAACTCTCAAACAGAAAGGACTAAATCCGAAATAGAACTTCATTACAATGCCTAAATAAGACACCACTCTTACATAACTAAAAGGAACCTCAAGGTCTTACAAGATAGAACATGTTCTTACAAACCATAAAGAAATACAAAGCTCAAAAGATACAACATAACTATCTAATACATCATAATTAAGTCAACCGAGCCTCTCATCGATCCATGGTTCATCAACCTTCTCAGCCACCTGCTTATCTGGAAAAGTAAGTATAGGTCTCAGCTACTAAACTAGCTCAGTAATGTCCCGATACCCTTGGGATGAAGCATCGTTAAACTAGAAAACAGAAACATGTTTCACCCAAAATATGTGAAAACAATACATACCTTACTTGGAAAAACTTAATTGTAAATACTCTTTAAAACACTTGGAATAACTTGCAAAACATTTTACAGAAACATACCTTACTTGACTTGAAAATCAGAACAGGACAGAAAACAAAGTTAACAAAAATAAACCCTCAGGTCGACCCAGGCCGAAGGCCCAGTCGTCCATAATCAAGACAGAATATGGACAGAAAGTTCGGACGAGTTACTGAGTTCTTCGGTCGACCGAACATCGTCTAAAGCAGCTCCGGTCGAGGGGAAATCCTATCCGGTCGACTAACATTGACCACCAGTCATCCGTAAATAGTCCCAGTACTTTACTTCGGGCGACCTGTTTGGTCTTCCGGTCGTCAGAGGTTAAGAACAGGGAAGAAACAATACATTTTGACAATGAAAACACATTTTCTGAAATTCCCAAAATGTTCCAACCCAAAATACTGACTTGACATCTCATATAGGCACTTAAAAACATACAATCACCTTGAAACATACACATATAATCATCTATTACATTACTACTTCGAATACTTGCCACTTTCTATCTTAGCCTCGGCTAAGCTGTCTATCTTTCTTCTATTCTTCTCATAGGGCATCGGCCTTCTGAGTATGCTATATTGTTAACTTTCTTAGAAGCCTCGGCCTCACCTGGCATATCGGGGCCGGTGGAATCTAATCTCACGAGGCCTTGACCTCATGATAAATACCTATTCGGCTAGTCTTTCTCGCATGACCTCGGTCAGCGGTTCCCTCAAGGCTCTTGTTGGAGTTTACATTTGATATAGGAGCTCAAATGGATTGAGCAAGCTCAATTGGATTTGGCATTCAATTGGATTGGGCAAAAGACCTGGTCGACCGGACCAGTTGGACTTGGTCAAAATTGGCACATCTACATGTGCGAGGGAGTGTGTGTAAGGGAGTAGTGGGAGAGAAATAAGGGGATGTGGGGTGAGTGGGCAATTCCACTTACAACACACTAGATGAAAAATGTTTTTCATTCTAACTCTTACAAGAAATTTTCATCTTTTTCTCTCTACTCTAGCCGAACCAAAAAGAGAAGAAAATACTAATTTTCTTATCATTCATTAAGACACTCTCAAGAACAATCAAGAGAAGAAAATTCGATTTTCTTGTCTCTTTGATTTTTGGTTTTCCTAAGTAACCTATACTTTGTGGATTCCTGGAAAAGTGTGTTCAATCTTCGTAGTTCTTAGACTAGCATCTAAAGCACAGAGTAACAAGCTTAAGGTTGGTGTGTGGATACCAGTAGAGACAGGAGTAAGAAGGCTACTGTTGGTGATTCCTAGTAGAAGAATCCGGTCAACGTCGATAAGATCGACAAAAATGTATAATTCTTAACACAGGGTTTTGGTTTTTTTTTTTTTTTTTTTGTGAGTAGATCCACTAAAAGAACATAATCCCGCGCTTTTATTTTCGCTGCGTTTTGGGGATTACAAATTTTTTCTTCAATTGGTATCAGAGCCTATCACGAGAACCTAATAATCTTCATTATGTGTTATCTTGTTGTTTTAGTAGTTGATAGTGCATGTCATATGATATTTTGCGTTTTACAGCCTCTGGGAAGTCGTCTAAGTGTTAAACGAATCCCGGATCGAATTGTAAAATTCGTGTTTTTGGTTGTTTTCTTTTTTCTAGCACAAGTTCGGTCGACTGGAAGAGGTTCGCGGTAGACCGAACATGAGTTAGAAAATGGGATTTTGTTAGTACTTAGATTTCGGCCGACCGGTGAGCAATCACAGTCGACCGAGGCTAGTCTATTTTTAGGTCGGTTGATCAGAAATGTTTTGGGTTAACCAAGGTGGCCTAATTTTTACACTATTTTGGTTACTGCCACATCGCGGTCGACCGGGAGTATGGCCTGGGTTGACCGAAAAGGGCAGGCAGTGTATATTTGCGCTCTTAGCATGATTTTATATTTGTTTTGAGCATGGTGCATAGTAATAACCTTTGACCAATTGTTATATATTATAATACGACCTGCGTGTCGTGCCTTCTGTTATCAAATTCTTGTTGTAATTGAATTCTCGAATGTAACTCGAGAATTCTTTCAATTATGTAAAAGGTTAGAATATGATGTTAATTTTACATATGTAACAAGTTATGGAAAAAGGCTACCATCAGATGGAGGAAACCACAAGGAGGCGGAAGACAATAAATAAGATTTATTGCTTTTCCACCTTTAGATTGACCTAAGATTTTCTGTTGGCTTGGAAAATCCGCATGGGGGCTAATTGTTAATAGTGCCCTAGGACCATTAGCATATGTTGTACCTTTTTTATATATATTTTGAGCATGTCATGTGAATAGTTGATTTTGCTTTTGAACATCAAATGTGTGATTTGATAGTAAAAATCATTAGCTTATGCAATAACTATTCTGATTGTCCATAGTTTTATGTAATGTTCTTTACAATGAAATAAAACTAGTATGATGTTTTACTGATCATGTGTAATGAATACAAATCATATCATAGATACAATATATTGGGATATACTGTACCGGACGTGATCCGTTAGAAACGTAATACTTCATGGTTCTTTAGTCATAAGTATTACTTCCTCAATACTATTTGGAATCTTAGACCTTATGTCTCCATCGTTTCCAGCATGAATGGAGCTACGTTTTGACTCAGTCGGACGTTACTTCTAATCAAGTAATTAATACGACTTATGATCGGATGTAGTATCCTATCATGGCTTGAATGTGAGAGACATTGTAAGGGATTTCTCTCTCTCTCTTATTAGAGAGAGATATACATGGGCCCCTCGTTAGGGAAAACTGTTTAAATGCATGGCCATGTTCAAATGTATTTAATGAAGTGGTTATTAAATAGTTTTTGTTGGAACACTCTACCTGGAGATCGAGCATAAATACAATTAAACTTTATAAGGGTGACAACTACCATGCCTTATGCTTAATTTGGATATCGTGAGACAAAGGGATTAAATAGTGGATTGATATTAGGTTCCACCATACATTCATTCACTATGGGTAGTCACAATGTCCTGCTAGGGACCGCTTGTGATTTATGAACACATACTATTACTAAGTGTGTTTTCATTGCTATTGTGATATGAACCTACAGGGTCACACGCATGGACGAGTTAACGAGCTTCATGTCCAGATTCAATGAATCTAGAATGTGTCTAGGTTCATTGTATCTGACGTTTATTTTCTGAGAATAATAATATGTTATTATTCGAATTAGAGATTAAGGAGGGGCATTTTCGGTATTTGGCTTTAGCTGGGATTACGTGGGAGTTATGTGATAAAGACTCCCACTACCAGAAGAGGTTGATAGGACGTGGGAGTTGTTTTCGGAACAAACTCTCACACCTATATAATCCTCTTTTGGCTGAAACCCTAGATAATTCTTGCTTGAGCCGCAATAAACCAAAAACCCCGAAATCAGATTTCTTGTTTTCTGCCCTTCCCTTCTCTCTAGATTATTCGAAATGAAGACCTAGCACTCGCTGCTTGTTTCATCACGTGGATACCGATAGAGAGCAATTCCGTAAGGGAACGCTATTGGTGGTAGCAACACGCAATCTGAGATCAAAACCTTAACCGAAAGATGTAAGTTTTCGTATAAATTTTCGATTCCCATGGTATGAGCGGATCCTTCGGGGGAGGACTCATGGGTGTTTAGAACGAGTTTCTACCCATGAATCCCTTCACTATTACTATGTCACGATTTATTTAATGTTTTATGTATTTTGCATGAGTTGCCTGATGCATGTTTACAGTAATTTTAACCTGTGATGCATATTCGAACTTATAGTCAGATTATACAACGTTTGATGAGACAAATTTAAAAATCCCTCAATTTTAAATATTAAGTTTAATTGCCTTCCAAGCGGGGCCCTCGTCCAGGCCAAGATCGACAGTAGTGTGAACTTCCGAGTGGAATAAGCGCCTGTCTATCCTGGTGAGGCGCGAAGGATAAGTTAGAGATATCCGCCGGTCAATCTCAGGTTATACTTAACCAGATTACCCCAATGGTTGAGAATCCGGAGGCAAAAGGGTTAAGATGTGCATTTATGTACTGAGGGTAATCGTTACCTACTTAACCAACCAAGAGTCACACAATTGATGTGATTAGAAAATGTTGCTTACCTAAAGCGTCTTCTTGAGTATAGTAGCCAAAGTTGCCTTGAGAATGATGAAATATGGATCTTGATCCTACTAGAAAGTCTTGAACATTCCGAATGAATACTTGAGGGTTATTCATTTGAAGAAAATAGTGGGAGAATCATTAAATAAAGATATTTTAATGATTTTAAAATATGACAACTAAAACTTTACAAATTCTTCTCTATAGATAAAATGACAAATGCAATCGTTGCATCAAATACCTATCATTGCGGTCCGTCCTTGAGAAGGACAAACTTAAGGGAGGAAACTTCCTCGACTGGTAGAGGAACTTGAGAATCGTTCTCAAGCACGAGAAAAAGCTGTATGTTCTAGAGGAACAAATTCCTGATCCACCAGTTGAGCCACTGAAAGAAATGCTTATCGTAAGCACTTAGATGACGCATTATATGTGTCTAGTCTTATGTTAGTGACCATGACCTCTGAGCTTCAGAAGCAACATAAGGAATTTGGAGCTTACGATATGATTAATCATCTAAGGAAACTCTTCCAGGGTCAAGCCTGCCAGGAGAGATTCGATGTGTCAAATTCTCTTTTTCAGTGCAAAATGGCGGAGGGGACACCCGTCGGAACTCACGTTCTGAAAATGATAGGCTATATTGAGAGCCTCAAAAGACTGTGATTTCCTTTGGGCCAGGAGCTATCCACTGATTTGATTCTGCAATCGTTGCCTGAATCATTTAGTCACGTTGTATTAAACTACAACATGAATGAGATAGACAAGCCTCTCCCAGAATTGTTGAACCTGTTGAGGACTGCCGAGAAGTAAATAGGCAAGTCCAAGGCCATTTACATGGTCAACAACAACATGGTCAAGGGTTTTGGTAAGCCTAAGGGCAATCCTTCGGGCAAACCTAAAGGCAAGCCTAACCATTCTAAGAAAGCACTTAAGACCAAGGGCGCTGTGGCTAAGGATGGAAATTGTTTCCATTGTGTATAGAAAGGACACTGGAAGAGAAACTGCCCCAGTTATCTTGCTGGTAAAAAGCTTGGAAAGGGAGCAAACATTGCTTTTGGCTCAGGTATTTATGTTATTGAGATAAACTTGTCTACTACTACTTCCTCTTGGGTATTAGATAACGGATGTGGTTCTCACATTTGCATGAATGTGCTGGGACTACAAATGAGTAGAGAGCTGGAAAAAGGCGACGTGGACGTACGCGTTGGCAATGGAGCAAGAGTTGCTGCATTAGCTGTAGGATCATATAGTCTTAATTTGCCTTTGGAATTGTTCTAGATTTAGACAGTTGTCTTTATGTACCTACTTTAACAAAGAATATTATTTCATTCTCTTGTTTTGACAAGATAGGTTTTGATATTCATATTAAAAACCAACGAATGTCGTTATCGTTAAATAATGTCTTTTATTGTAGTGCTACATTGGTAAATGGTTTAAACTTGCTAGACCGAGATTCGCTGGTTTACAACATAAATACAAAGAGGATAAAGACTAAAGAATCTAATCCTACATACCTCTGGCATTGTCGCTTAGGCCATATAAACGAAAACCGCATTTCCAAACTTCATAAAGATGGATTGTTGGAATCATATGATACATGCGAACCTTGTTTAATGGGTAAGATGACTGCTTCTTCTTTTACTAGAACTGGAGAACGTGCAAAGGAATTGTGGGAACTAATACATGGTGATGTATGTGGTCCCTTCAATATCCATGCAAGAGATGGTTATCTATATTTCATTACTTTTACTGACGATTTCAGTCGCTTTGGATACGTATTTGTTATTAAATACAAGTCTGAAGCCTTTGAAAAGTTCAAAGAGTACAAGAATGAAGTAGAAAACCAGCTTGGCAAAAGTATTAAGATGCTTCGATCCGATCGAGGTGGGCAATACTTAAGTCAAGAATTTCGTGACTATCTAAAGAGTTGAGGAATTGTTTCACAATTTCTCATCTGGCCACTCCTCAATGGAATTGTGTATCCGAAAGGAGAAATTGAACTCTATTAAATATAGTGCGATCAATGATGAGTCACGCGAGCCTTCCAAACTCCTTTTGGGGATTTTCTTTAGAAGCATCTGCTTTAACATTAAGCAGAGTTCCATCTAAAACTTTTGAAATGACACCATATCAGATATGGACTGGGATGCATCCTAATATGTCTTTCTTAAAGATGTGGGGTTGTGAAGCGTTTATGAAATGTCCAGCTTTGGACAAGCTCAGCCCAAAGTTGGCCAAATGCACTTTTGTGCGGAAGGAAACTAAAGGATATTATTTCTACACTCCAAACGAGAACAAAGTGTTTGTTGCTTGTAACAGAATTTTTCTAGAAGAGGAATTCCTTTCTAGGAAAACAAGTGGGAGCCACGTGGAACTTAATGAAGTTCCACAGCTTGGTGAAATTTCAAGGGAACTTGGTGAAGTTCCAAGCACAAGTGACCAGGTGGAATTGGAACAAGCTACACAAGCATTTGTGGAGCCAGTTCCAGAAACCCAAGAATTGCGTAGGTCTAGTAGAGTTTGTAGATCACCCAAAAAAATTGGACTTTACGTAACAAAACATGTAGATGTTATGTTTATTGATCACGATGAACTTACAAGTTATAGACAAGCAATTGAAAGTCCAGATTCTGAGAAATGGCTTGAGGTCATGAGATCCGAAATGGATTCCATGTACACTAACCAAGTATGGATCTTGGTAGATGCGCCTGAGGGGGTAACCCCAATAGAGTGCAAGTGGATTTTAAAATTGAAAACTAACATGGAAGGGAATGTTCAAACGTACAAGGGGCGACTTGTCGCGAAAGATTTGAAACAGATTCATGGTATTGACTATGATGAGACATTTTCCCATGTAGTTATGTTCAAATCCATTCGTATCTTGATTGTTATAGCTGCATACTACGATTATGAAATCTGGTAAATGAATGTCAAAACAGCTTTCCTTAACGGAAACCTAGATGAGGATGTGTATATGATACAACCCGAAGGTTTTGTCGATCCAAATAACGTCATTAAAGTATGTAAGCTATTAAAGTCAATTTATGGACTAAAGCAAGCTTCTAGAAGCTGGAATCAACGTTTTGACGAAGCCGTACGCGAGTTCGGTTTTATCAAGAACGTTGATAAACCTTGTGTTTATAAGAAATTTAGTGGAAACTCAGTGGTATTCCTAGTTTTGTATGTAGATGACATACTACTAGTAGGGAATGACATTCCAACCTTGGAATCTGTAAAGGTCTGGTTGGGGAAATGTTTCTCTATGAAGGACTTAGGTGAAGCAAGCTTCATCTTAGGAGTCAAGATCTATAGAGATAGATCATGTAGATTTTTTTGCCTAAGTCAGAGTACTTATATAGACAAAGTGCTAAATCGGTTTAGCATGCAAGAGTCCAAAAAAGGCCTTTGTCCTATAGCACTTGGTACTGTTCTTTCAAGATAACAGTGTACTAAGACACTAGATGAGAAAGAACGCATTAGAGAGATTCCATAAGCTTCGGCAATTGGATCTATCATGTATGCCATTTTGTGTACTCGCTCAGATGTCTCGTATGCTTTGAGTATAACGAGTAAATACAAGTCTAAATACGGTGAACGTCAATGGATAGCTGTCAATAACATCCTTAAGTACTTACGAAGGACTAAGGACACGTTCTTAATCAATGGTGGGGAAGACGAGCTCATTGTTAGTGGTTACACTGATGCTAGTTTCCAAACCGATAGAGATGACTTCAGATCGCAATCGGGTTATGCGGTTTGCCTAAACGACGGTGTTGTGAGCTGGAGGAGTTCAAAGCAAGCGACCGTTGCGGATTCTACAACCAAAGCCGAGTATATAGCTGCATCAGATGCTGCTAAGGAAGTCGTTTGGATCCTAAAGTTCATCACAGAACTTGGTGTGGTGCCTAGCATTTTGAATGCGATTGATCTCTATTGTGACAACAATGGAGCCACATCTCAATCAAAGGAACCACGGTCTCACCAAAGGTCCAAACATATACTACGGCGGTATCACCTGATCCGTCAGATCATTGATAGAGGAGATGTGAAGATTAGCAAGGTTCACACAGACGATAACATCGCTGACCCACTGACGAAGCCGCTGACACAGGAGCAACATGATCGGCATACTTGTAGCATGGGTATTAGATACCAAGAGAACTGGTCTTAGAGATAGTTCTTATGTACAATATACACTGAAAGGCACAGTTGTTGTCTTTAGTGTAAGTGGGAAATTGTTGTATTTCTTTTCATGTGATGAAATATTATGGAATGAATTCCATTATTTTTGTTTTTTTAATACGGATGTGCAAATGTATTAAAACATATAATAACGTCCTTAGATAGTTATGTAATTCTTATATTGAACTATTCTAAAAAGTCCCTAGTCAATCATTATTGTGGAATTTTAAGGATAACAATAATGTGTGGAGACTAGTATGTATTGTGATTAAATATGGAGATATTAAGTCAAACACATGGATATTAAAGTTGCTGTTGGTGATTCCTAGTAGCAGAATCTGGGCAACGTCAATAAGATCGACAGAAAGGTATAATTACTAACACAGGGTTTTGGTTCTTTATCGTGAGTAGATCCTCTAAAGGAACGTAATCCCGCGCTTTTATTTCCGCTGCGTTTTGGGGATTACGAATTTTTCTTTCAACTCTCCCCTATGATAATTGTGGCGAATACAAATGAAATCCATACTAAACTAATAACTTCTGGTTCTACTGCACTAATAAAAAGAATTGAATAATCACATATGAACAATAACTTCCAACTATATCATAGATAACATATAATCACATTCTATAACACTCCATCCATTTTATGCAATAAGCCAATGAAGAAATCAAGACATCAGTTTCAGAAATTTAAAACTTAATGCTTCATGCTTTTGGACTGAAAATATAAGGGTGAAGGGTCCTTACCTTAGCAACTTAAATCAAAATCCTCAAGAATGCACAAAGGCAGAATTTTCAAGATTCGTAGTCCTTACTTCCCGAAGCTATAACTTTCTGCATATAACTCCAGACACTAATTCGTCACAGCCCAAACATAGCTCTCTAAGTCCTCTTCGAAACCCGCTTAAGATCATCCAAAACGGACACCTTTTACTATCTCAAATCTCAAATCTCCTCACATCACTTAGTTCTGCTAGAAATCTCTTCTCTATTTTATGTCTCTTCCTTTCTTTTTCTAACTTCCCACTCTGTACATAAGCCAGTAAAAACCACCATAACCACTCCTAACTTACTTACAAAACCATCCACATCTTACTAATATCTACACTTAAGTCTTCCAACTAACCAAACTCACCACAAAGCCCCTTAACAAAGTATATACATAACATATGATATGTGAAATTCAACTAATACACAAAATTAAATACAAACATGATAGACACATAAGCAAGCAAAGTTCCAGGTATCACATCCTTCCCACTTTAACAAAGTTTCGTCCTCGAAACTTGCACTCCTTACAACATACGTACTAACACTCTCCAGCTAGATGCATAGGCTCTAAGGTTATACACAAAACAATTATTGTACTATCTACTAGGTACAAAAGAAAGAATCACATACAATTATACATACAACACAAATGTACCTTTCTCCGCATCTGTTGCATTTCCATATTTTTGTCGCCCAAATGCAAATGCCATTGCATTAGTCTTCTGATTTCCTGCACCAGGCACCATTGTTACTGTCTGTTAATTCGCTTGGTTAAGCAAGGGACAATGATCGTGAAATTTCCCAACTTCCAACATTTGTAACAAGCTCTTGAACCTAAGCGACATTTCTTCAGATGTCTTCGATTACAAGTAGCAGACACATCCCACATCGGTCTTCCTATCTCAACCATATTACCTCATGTCCTTAGTATTGGCCTAGAAACGGCTACTGATCTGGATGCGCTTGCATTACACTCCCACAACTTACCGAAGGCTCTAAATTGACCAATGTGAATTTTTTTCCTATAACCATTTATGTGTGAGGTCTTCTTCATACTCTTTCTGCATCGATCTTAGGAAGGTTACCCGAGAGTCTCCCTCAAATTCTAGACCATAATCTCATAGTGAATCTTTGAGTTCTCATCTCCGGGTCTTGAACTATCGCAGTAGCGTATTTCCCGAGTGCATTGTACTTCCCAACATACTCATACACTTGCATTCCCTCCGTTTTCTTTAGTTCGAAGAACTGATTTTGTCTCTCCATTTTGAATGTCTTAGGAAAGTATTGATCTAAAAAGGCATCCTTGAACTGCACCTGCACCCAATGGATAGGTTGTTCCCTTTTATGGAAAATAAGGGCAACACCCCTCCACCATTCAACTGCTCTTCCCGTGAGCGATGCCACGACCACATCGGCCTTAGTACCCTCAGGTACCCTCATAATTCGCAAATCCTGCTGCATCGCATCTAACCACTATTTAGCTTGGTCTGATCCCACAATACCATCAAAAGGCACCATTCTCATATTCTTCAACCTCTCATAATAGGTTCTCGGATCTGCTTCAATCCTCGGTGCCCAAGCTGGCCCCATATTCTGGTTGATATGATTCTGTTGGTTTTGTAGTACTTGTGTCAGATTCTATTGAGTCTTTTGATGAATCTGTACTACTTTTGTCAAAAGGTTAAATGCAGCACCAAAATATGTTGGTGCCCCAGGCTTGACTTGTGGTGGTGGTGGTGGTACAAATTCTACCTCTGTCTCATTACCAGTTTCAATATTCCGTTCTCGGTTGTCTCTTGGACCACGGCGTGCATAGGTGATAATCGGTACTTTGGAGTTATTGTTTCCACTGTTGTTTCTTTCTTGTCGATCCATCTTACTCAAATAACAGTTTAAATACAATTAAAAACATAACTCACATAACATGTTCAAATAAAAACCAAACATGGCATAACATATATGTTAGCATGACATGAAATAACATAACAAGAAAACATGGCATCGCATACTAAATAACATAGCATGTCATAATAGAACAAGTAAACATGGCATATCATACCAAGTATCATATCTTGGCATATCAAATATCAAAAACATATATACCGTGAAATAAAGTCATATGTCCTATCACAACTTCTCTACCCGGTGATCACATCTTAAGTTTTCTAAGGATTTCATCCTATGTTCATTCCATACTTAACTTCTAATCGCAGGTTTAAGCCTAAGGTTCAACATGCTCTGATACCATTTAAGTAACACCCCTTAACCTGGAGGTGATCGGGCAGTGCCTCGTCTACCAATGAGACATTGAACCCTCAAACAGAAATGACTAAATCCAAAATAGAACTACATTAAAATACTTAAATAAGTCACTAGTCTTACATAACTGAAAGGAATCCCAAGTTCTTACAAGATAGAACATTTTCTTACAAACCATAAAGAAATACATAACTTAAAAGATACAACATAACTATCTATTACACCATAAGTCAACCGAGCCTCTCCTCGATTCATGGTTCATCAACCTGATCAACCAATTGCTTATATGTAAAATAGTAAATAAATGACTAAGCTACTAAACTAGCTCAGTTAGATTCCGACACCCTTGGGATCAAAATACCGATTTGACATCTCAGATAGGCACTTAAACACATACACTCATCTTGAAACATACATAGATACTCATATACTACATTAGTACTTCTACTACTTGCCACTTTCTATCTTAGCCTAAGCTAAGCTGTCTATCTTTCTGATATTCTTCTCATGGGGCATCAGCCTTCTGAGTCTACTATATTGTTCACTTTCTTAAAAGCCTCGGCCCTCACCTTTTTTATCGGGGCTGGTGAAAGCTAATCTCACGAGGTCTCGACCTCATTAGAAATACCTATTCTGCTAGTCTTTCTCGCATTACCTCGGTCAGTGGTTCCCGCAAGGCTTTTCCTTATGATAAATGTGGCGGGAACACGTGAACTCCATACTACACTACTAACTTCTGATTCTACCACACTAATAAACAGAACTGAATAATCACATATGAAAATAGAACTACCAACTATAACATAGATAACATATAATCACATTCTACAACACTTCGTCCATTTTATGCAATAAACCAATGAAGAAATCAGGAGATCAGTTTCAAAACATTAAAACATAACTTTTCATGCTTTTGGACTGAAAATACAAGGGTGAAGGGTGATTGCCTTTGCAACTTAAATCAAAATTCTCAAGAATGCACAAAGGAAGAATTTTCCATATCAGTAGTCCCTACTTCCTGAAGCTATACCTTTCTGCACAGAACTCTAAATGTTAATTCATCACAGCCCAATCGTAACTCTCTCAGTCCTCTTCGAAACACACTAAAGATAATCCAAAACCGACACTGTTTACTATCTCAAATCTGGAATCTCATTAATCAGTTCTACCGGAAATATCTTCTCTCTTCTCTTTCTCTTCCTTTCTATTTCTAACTTCCCACTCTCTACAAAAGCCAACAAAACCACCATAACCACCCCTAACTTACTTACAAAACCATCCATATATTCCTAATATCTACACTCATGTCTCCCAACTAACCAAAATCACCACAACGCCCCTTAACAAAGAATATGCATAACATATAACATGTGAAATTCATATAATACACAACATGAAATACAAACATTCGAGACATGTAAACAAGAAAAGTTTCGGGTATCACATCCTTCCCCCCTTATCGGATTTTCGTCATCGAAACTTGCACTCCTTACAACATAGGTACTAACACTCTCCCGCTAGATGCAAAGGCTCTAAAGTTATACACAAAGAAATTATGGTACCATATGGAAATCTACTAAGTACAAAAGAAACAATCACATACAATTATACATATAGCACAAATGTACCTTTCCCCGCATCTGTTGCATTCCCGACTTTTTGACTCCCAAATGCAAATACCCTCGCATTAGGCTTCTAATTCCCCGCACCAGTCACCGATGTTACTGTATGTTCATTCACTTGGTTAAGCAAGGGACACTGATTCATGAAATGTCCCAACTTCCCACATTTGTAACAAGCTCTTGAACCCAAGTGACATTTCCCTGGATGTCTTCGATTACAAGTAGCACATACTTCCCACATCGGTCTTCCCATCTCAACCATATTACCTAATGTCCTTACTATTGGCCTAGACCTGGTTACTAATCCGGATGCTTGCATTATACTCCCACGGTTTTACCGAAGGCTTTGATTTACCAATGTGAAAATTTTCACTTGAACCATTTCTGTGTGAGGTATTTTCGGTACTCTTTCTGCATCGATCCTTGTAAACTCTACCTCAATATCTATACTCCTCTGATAAGCATCCCAATATGTCTTTGGAAGGTTACCCGAGAGTCTTCCTCAAATTCTAGACAATAATCCCAAAGTGAATCTGTAATACCCAGGAATTTTGATTACATGTTGCATGTCTTTCACTTTTTATTTTTTTCTTGATTATTTGTTTTACAATTTTATCACATGAATTATATGTTAAGTGTTGTGTTTAAATAATGTGTTATGTGTTACATTTATTGATTTAAGAGAGCAAGGACATGAGTGTAATATTTGGCAAAGTGTGGGGACCTTTGTGTAATAATTTGAATGTTTGATGGCTAGAAATTGAAGGGAGTACGGCAGTTACAAAAAGAGAGGGAAACAAAAAAATGAAAGAAAGAGAGAAGATAAATCTAGGCAGAACTTTGAGAGGGCAATTAAAGGAACAAACGGTGTCCTATTTTAATGAATTTTTATATATGCCTTTCGAAGGTAATCAAATTACCTACGCGTGACAGCAGACGGATCGTGATTCCGAGTTCGGAGCAGAAAGTTACAGCACTGGGAAGGGGGCTGATTTATGGATTTCAGGATTTTGTGTTTTGATTGTGTAATTTTCTATCGTAACAAGTAAGGATCTTACACCTCTGTGTTTTCAGTTAATAAACTCATGAGTGTAGTATTTTTAAAGTATGGATTTGAGTATGTGTTTAATCATATTTTGGTGCATAAAATGGATGAATGGTCGGATTATTTGCATTCTAAGTGGTTTATCGTCGTATATAAGTTGTGTTGTGGAATCAAATATGTAATTGTTGTTCTTTTTTCCCCTTAATTGCTTTGTGATTAATTGCTGGTCTTTATTTGTACTTGTCGTTTATTGGTAGTCGTCTATTTAGAGTTGTTGTTGTTGTCGTCTATTTTGTTTTGGTTGACCAAGTCGTCGCCCCGTTTGAATTATCATCTAGGAACTATGATATGGCAGGATTCATTCGAATGTTATGTGATTGTGTTGAATTCGGGAGTTCATGTGTGTGTGAAAGGAAATTCTTGGGCCTTCACCCGTTGTGGCGATCATTTAAACTGTAATGGTTTTGTGGAGTCCATGGTTATGGCTGATGATACAATGTTGGATGGATGCTTAAACCCTTTGTTCAAGGGGTCATACTGAACCCATGTGTTGTACTTCTTGGGGTATCCTAACTTGACCGACTGTTAGGGTCGTTACAGTTATTGTCTTGGAGTCGTGACTAGACGGTTGAGCTCGAATTGTGGAAGGTGTGTGCGTTTGTGTCATAAAAATATCCATCTTCGTAATGTCTAACTACGTGTATTTCTGTTGTGTCATATGAGTGGAGCATGGTGTTTGTACCACATTACGAAGTATAAGTGTTGTGATGTGAAGAGGA
Organism: Vinca minor; assembly: GCA_026122235.1. Lineage (NCBI taxonomy): Eukaryota > Viridiplantae > Streptophyta > Magnoliopsida > Gentianales > Apocynaceae > Vinca > Vinca minor. The sequence continues at coordinate 162,222 of JAOCZM010000104.1, forward strand.
TGACTATTAGCTCATGGTTGTATTTATATAGTTGTTCTTGTTTTGATTTAATTGCTAGTTTGTTGGAGTCTAAAAACCAGTCATTTTAGGTTGGGGATGTATAGCAGAAATAAAACCTTTGCATGTGTTTATGTACACGAAATTCTGTTTTTCTACAGCTTGCTGATGAACCATTAGTCCGCTCCTTCTTCCGCCGTTTCGTCTGCCAAACTACTGGGAGCTACTGTGGACCAGTGAACGATTCCTTCGTCCACAGTCCCTGCGCCGTAAGGACGGTTGCTTCGTCCGGAGTCTCTGTACAATTCCTTCTGACGATGCTTCGTCCGGGGCGTTCATCCGCAGTTTGTGCTGAGCTGTTTTATACTTTGTTTCATTTTGTGTTCTTGTCTAGTGTATTGTGAGGCTTGTGCAGTGTATTTCTAGTGTTATATTAGAGTGTTAAGTTGTGTGGGTCAAGTGTACTTTCAAAAAGGGGTTTTGGAACGGGAAATGTTATGTGCCTTATCTGATGCTTCATCACAGAAGTCGTTTAATCCTTACTGGGCTTCGCAGCTCAGTCGTTTCCTTTTCTTATTTTGCAGATGGTGATTGTCACACCCGTAAATCGAAATGGTGACATGACAGTGTCTCAATGGATAACGAGACACCAAAGCCCACAACAGAGTTACTAAAAAAGAATACATTATGATAAAATAATCCAAAATAAGAGTTAAACAGTGGAAGTGAATTACTACAATTGAAATAGTTCAACATTATATAAATTGAAATGAAATAAGTGTTCGAATATTGTTCTTCTAACACATATCAGATTATGAATCTCTCTTCGTATTCCATTTCCCAGGCATCATCACCATAATAAGGATCATCATCTACGTCATCTGCACAATCAGAAAAGAGAAAGGACTTAGCTGCGAGGCTCAGTAAGGACCATATGACCCTTGGGATGAAGTATCAGACAAGACTCAAAATAGTTTCCCGTTTCCCAAAATACCCCTTTTGAAATAACACTAGACACGACACTTAACACGGTAATTACACTGAAAATACACTAAGGGTACACTGCACAACACACACAAAGCACTAGACACGAACAGGGAAAGAAATGAAGTTTAAAACTCATCAGCACAAGTTGCAGACGAAGGCCACGGTCGAACCAATCATCCGCGGTACCGTCCGCAAAAGAAGTGCCAAAAGCTCGGGTGATGAAATCGTCCGCAGGTAGCCGCGAAGGAAAGGAACGTCCGCAGGCCCGTCCACAGTTTCGTCCGTGGTAAGACAATAGCTTCAATAATCACGCAGACGAAATGTAGGACGAATGCAATCGTCTGTGACCTGCTGAACCCAGTTTTTCAAGTGCAATTTCGTACACAAGTGTACCGTTTATGCACAAAATCAATCGTAACCAAACATACATGACCAAAACAAGAACAAACAATTAAACAAAAACATGACCAAATAACCATCCTCTTAACATCACACACTACACTTCGGAATATGCTACGAGCACCATGCTCCACTCATTAGGCACAACGGAAATACACGAAGTGTGAACTACAAGAAATGACTATTGCTAAGATACGCATACACACACTTCCCACAATTTGAGCTCAATACCTATTCACGACTCTACGAAAATAACTATAACGGCCTAACAGTCAGCCTAGTTAGGAAGGCCCAAGAATTTTATATACACGGGTTCAGTATGATCCTTTGAATGAACGAGTCTAATCTTTAAGGATCCATCTAACATTGCATCATCATCCAACACTGGACTCCACAAAATCGTTACAGTCCCAATGATAGTCCACACCGGGTTAAGGCCCAAGAATTTCCACGAATTACAAGATCTCCCGGGATCTACAATTTCACATTTTAATAATTCGAATGAATCCTGCCGTCTAGTGGTTCCTAGATACGAGCTCAAATGGGGCGACGACTAGGTCGACCAAAACCAATTAATGATGACTACGACACAACCAAATAAACGACACCTCAAACAAACCCAATTGGACAATAACCAAATAATCCAACTATCAAATAAGTCTAGCAATTAACAATTAAGCGTATAGGGCAGCGATTAATATTATTTATATATCACAATTTCATAACATAACACGATATCAACGACCAATCAATGCACAATTATCACCAACACTTTATCCATTTTATGCATTAAAACATGGGTAAACTGTTCCTACTCATTATCAACGTAAAAAGGACTGAGTTCATAAGTTTTATAATTGAAAGGAAAGAGATGTAGGGTCCTTACTTCTTACTAAAAGAAAAACATAAGGAATCCTGAAATCTGCAAAAACAACCCCGTTCCCTGTGCTATAACTTTCCGCTCCGATCTCTTAATTGGGTTGCGTTTGCGCTCACACGTAGGTCTTTAGAATACAGTCTTTTTTTTTAAGTTTACATTTGATATAGGTGCTCAATTAGATTGGGTTGGCTCAATTGAATTGGGCAAAAGACCCGGTCGGCCTAGAACCATTTCTCCGGTCGACCGGACCAGTTAGACTTGGTCAAAACCGGCACATCTACATGTGTGAGAGAGTGTGTGTGTGTGTGTAAGGGAGTAGTGGGAGAGAAATAAGGGGAGAGTGTGGTAATTCAATTAGTATCAGAGCATAGTCTTCTTTTTGGTTAGGATTAACACCCTAGGAGGATCTACAGCCATAAGCTTTTCTACCCACTCTTTAGAAGCTCTTCCATCCTACCTTCCTATGATGACTCAATCTTCTCTATCTAGCCAAATGATTATATTATGTGTGTCTATTGATAACTTCACCTTGTTGAGCTTTATAGATATAGGAATCTATGTTCCTTCTATCAACAAGCAAGGTGTCAAGATGCTTGAAGGCAACAGAGAACTTTCAAGAAATGATGGAATCACAAGGAAGAGGAAAAATATGCCACAAAGCTTCAAAGTTATATATTCAAAGAGAAGTGGCATTGGGGCCGTTAAAAGGAGATGTGCCAAAAGAAGAAATTCAAACGCACTCCTTATCACTTGGATTCTCAAAGCTCAAAGGCTACATCCATTAAAGAACCAAGTTGCTTAAAGTCAAAGAGCAAAGCTACAAGTGATGTCAAAGGACAAAATGACAATTTATACTCATCATCACTAGGTAAGAAAGCTATGGTATCAAAATCACTTTCCCATGCAATTTTTTTTAATTGATGTGTTTTATTTTATGGGTTAAGTTGTTTTTGCTTTTGGTATAATGTTTTACATGCTTTCTCTTATATATGTTGCATCTCACATTCTAGAATGTCATATTCATATAGATAACCTTTATCATGATCTTCACATGTTCATGTTGTTAGTAGTGCCCTAGGACCATTAGCACATGTTGTACATTTTATATCTTTTGAGCATGTATTTGAATAGTTAATTTTGCTTTTGATTATCAAATGTGTGATTTGATAGTAAAACTCACTAGCTTAAGTAATTACTATTCTAGTTGTCCCTAGTTTTATGTAATGCTTATTTACAATGAAATAAAACTAGTATGATGGATGATTGATGATCATGTTTTACTGGTCATGTGTAATGAATACAAATCATATCATAGATGCAATATATAGGGATACATTGTATTGGACGTGATCCGTTAGAGAAGTAATACTTCATGGTCCTTAGTCATAAGTATTACTTCCTCAATACTATTTTAGAATCCTTAGACCTTATGTCTCCATTGGTTCTAGCATGAATGTAGCCACATTTTGACTCAGTCGTGCGTTGCTTTAATCGAGTAATCAATACGACTGCTGATCGGATGTAGTGTCTTATCATGGCTTGAATGTGAGAGGATGACTCAAGGTGATCTTTGCTAAGAGCCCAAAGACAGAATCTTTCATTCAAGAATCAGATTCTTTAGCAGTAAAATGTAAGTCTTTTCGTATGCTTTCGATTCGTTTTTGTATGAGCGGATACTTCAGGGGAGGACTCATGGGTGTTTAGAACGAGTTTCTGCCCATGAATCCCTTCAGTGGTATCAGAGCCTTGCTCATACTATTCGAATTCGATATTGTTAATCACATCATAACATGTATCAAATTCGATTTGGTATGTGTATGTGTGAAAAACAAAAAAGATTGTATCTTTAAGTTAATGTTGTGATATATGCATAAACTGTCATCGGTTGATCATGTTTATTTATTTCTGTGAATCGTTATGTTATTAATTCGATTAATATTGCATGAACTTCCATAGCATGATTCGATCTGTAATTTAATTCGATTAATTTGCATAAACTGTTATCGCATGTTTCTGTATATTCGATACTGCATAAACTGTCTATGATTAATCTGTTATTAATTCGATTAATTCGGTTATGCTTCCTGCGTTAATCTGATTAACCAACACATAATTCGATTATGTATTTTAGGCAATTTATGGTTAAAATCGGGGCAAACAACTCATTCGATGAGCTGATGAAGAATCAGATTTTTCTTGCAGGGGCGCTGCCCCCTTGACCCCCCGCCCGCTAACCGGCTAGCGGGACTGCCATCTGCGTCGCGCTAACCATTTTGCGTTCTGCTAACCTAAGACTTTGTATATGTACTCGTTTTTATTTCATTATGCTTTATGTGAGTTTTAGCATGGTGAATAGCATGACCTACTATACCCCCTCTTGTTTTACACTTAATTGGGTTGTAATTTTATAATACGACTTGCGAGTCATTTTTTCAATGATGTAAAATTGTAATTGCTTTCTTAGATTAGTTTTATTGCTTTACATTGAAGGCTGGGTATGCCCATGCAATTATGTAACAAGATTGGAGGACGCTGGATCGAAGACTTTATCCATGAGATGGATATTGACTTAGATTGACCCTTGGCTCCCACAAGGCTCGTGGGAGTCGTCATAGGATTAGGCCATGCTATCTCACGTTTACTTTTATGCTTTATATATTGCATGAGATGTGTGTATTATTGTCTTATGGGGTTTAACATCTTATTCAAATGTTTTAACAAAGTCTTAAAATGCCTACCATATTCTAAGCACTCATTGAGCTTGGATCATCATTTTTGTCTGCTTGCCAAAGCAACAGATAAGTGGTTATCTAAGTAAAAAGAGATGGGAAAATAGTGATTTCATGGTTCAACTTAGCTAGGTTATCAAAATAGTTTTGGGCCTAGGGCATAAAATGGGAAATAGCCGGGATATATAGATGTCATTCCCATGTATTGATTTTACTTTGATTATGGGGATAAGCCAAAGCTTACTTATAACTATCGTAAAATGATATTTTCAACTATTTATCAAGTGTTGAAATTGTGGAATGGTTTTTGCTCAAAAATTAATAACTTTGCAAATAATTTAATGTAGATAATGGCAACCAATACATCACACAATTCATTGTGATCCGTCCTTGAGAAGGAAATACTAAATGGGACCAATTTCCTTGATTGGGCCCGCAACTTAAGGATTGTCCTTAAGAAGGAATGAAAGCTATACGTTCTTGATACGGATATTCCTTAACAGCCTGCAAAAAATGCCCCCAGAGCTGAGAGAGATGCTTGGAAGAAACACTCTGATGAATCTAACGATGTGACTTGTCTCATGTTAGTCACAATGAGCACTGATCTTGAAAACCAGTTTGAAGGGGTTGAGGCTTTCCAGATGATGGTTCAGCTCAAGGAAATGTTCCAAGAGCAAGCCCGTCAAGAAAGATTCCTCACCACTAAGGCGTTGAATAGTTGCAAGATGGCCCCTGGTACCTCTATAAGTGCACATGTTCTTAGATGAAGGGCTATCTTGACCAACTTGAGAAACTTGGGGCTCCCGTAGGTCATGACATGGACACAGATATGATCTTGGGCTCACTCCCGCCGGTGTATGACCAGTTTGTCATGAACTTCAACATGCATGGCATGGAGAAGTCCATACATGAGATACACGGGATGCTCAAGCAGGCTGAACTGAACATTAAGAAGACCCCTGAATTCTTAATGGTTCAAAAAGGGAATTTCAAGAAGAAAGGAAAGGGAAAGCCATGGCCAAGAAGGGCAAAGGAAATAACAAGCCCAAACCAAGGCCAAGGCACCAAAGAAAGGAGTTTGCTTCCATTGCAATGAACCTAGTCATTGGAAACGGAACTGCAAGCTCTATTTGGAAGAGAAGAAAAGGGAAAAGCCAGTTTGACTGTCTCTCCAGGTATTTATGTTATTGAAATTAACATGACTGCTCCTACTTCATGGGTATTAGATACTGGTTGTGGATCTCACATTTGTGCAAATGTGCAGGGGTTCAAAAGGAGTAGATCACTAGCAAAAGGAGAAGTGGACCTGAGAGTAGCGAACGGAGCAAGAGTTGTTGTTGTAGCTACTGGGACATTTAATTTAGTTTTGCCAAGTGGCTTTATTATAGAACTGAATAATTGTCTTTATGTTCCAACTTTGAGTAGAAATATTATTTCAGTTTCTTGTATGGATATTGATGGTTTTGAAATAAATATTATGAATAAAATTTGCAACTGCTCATAAAGATCGTATTCTACATGGAGATGTCTCTTTGATGAATGGGCTTTATATTCTTAACCTCGATGAATCCATTAAAAGGCCCTTCTATAACATTAATACAAAGAGGTTTAAATCAAATGACTTAAACCAAACCTACTTTTGGCATTGTCGTTTGGGCCACATCAACGAGAAATGCATATCAAAACTCCATAAAGATGGAATTTGAACTTAGAGTCTTATGAGATATGTGACTCTTGCTTGTTAGGAAAACTGACTAAAACTCCTTTTACTAGACAAAGTGAGAGAACTTCTGATTTGTTGGGCCTCATACATACAAATGTTTGTGGACCAATGAACACAAGTGCTAGAGGAGGGTTTCAGTACTTCATCACATTCACAGATGATTTCAGTAGATATGGCTACGTCTATCTAATGAAACATAAATCAGAATCTTTTGGAAGATTCAAAGAATTTCAAAATGAAGTACAAAATCAACTTGGTAAAAGTATTAAGATACTTCGATCAGATCGAGATGGAGAATACCTTAACCAAGAGTTTGACGAACATCTTAGAGGTTGTGGAATTGTTTCACAATTAACTCCTCCTGGGTCATCACAATGGAATGGTGTGTCAGAATGGAGGAATCGCACCTTACTAGATATGGTTTGATCTATGATGAGTCAAACCAGTCTTCCAATTTCCTTTTGGGGCTACGGGTTTAGGGTTTAGGGTTTAGGGTTTATATTGAATAGAGCTCCTTCTAAAGAGGTTCAGAAAACTCCATACGAGTTATGGACTGGGAAACGACAAAGTTTGTCATTTCTCAAAATTTGGGGGTGCGAGGCGTATGTAAAACGCATGTTATCTGATAAACTCTCCCCTAAATCTGACAAGTGTTTGTTTGTGGGATATCCTAAAGAAACTAAAGGATATTACTTCTATCATCCATCAGAGAACAAAGTGTTTGTTGCTCGGAATGGTCTATTCCTTGAAAGGGATTTTGTTTCAAAAAAGGATAGAGGGAGTAAGATCCATCTTGAGGAAATTCAAGATCCCCAAACAACATATGAACCAGCTTTGGAACTTCAAGCAAGCTCACGTGTTGATACTGAGCTTCAATCTTTGATACAAGGCCCAAGGAGGTCAAGTCGGGTACATCAACAGCCTGAGAGATATGGATTTCTCGTGACTGATGATCATCACGTTGAACTGATTGATCAAGATGAACCAACCACCTACAAAGAGGCAATTCATAGTTCTGAGTCAGATAAGTGGCTAGAAGCTATGAAGTCTGAGATGCAATCCATGTATGATAACTAAGTGTGGACTTTCATTGACCCACCCAAAGGGTGTAAGGTCATTGATAACAAATGGTGTTTCAAAAAGAAAACCGACATGGATGGTAATGTACACACTTTTAAATCTCGACTAGTAGTTAAAGGTTACAGACAAATTCATGGTATTGACTATGATGAAACCTTTTCTCCTGTCTTTATTAGGATTTTACTTGCCATAGCCGCATATTATGACTATGAGATATGGCAAATGGATGTTAAGACTGCGTTTCTTAATGGAAACCTTCTCGAGGATGTGTATATGACACAACCTGAGGGGTTTGTTGATCCATCAAATCCTAGCAAATTGTGTAAGCTTCAAAGGTCTATTTATGGATTGAAGCAAGCATCTCGAAGCTGGAATCGTCGCTTTGATGAAGCAATTAAAGAATTTGGTTTCATAAAAAACGAAGAAGATCCTTGTGTTTATAAGAAAGTAACTGTTAGCCCTAAGGGCGATCGAACTCGGTTTTTGATAATGGACAAACACTTGATGTTTGTGTCTAATGTTTATATCTTTGTGATAGAATATCGGAACATAGATTGGAAGCTCTAAGTTCTTCAATCAAGCCATGATCGAGATTCAAAGTCATATCATTCAAGGCTCATCTATCAAGTTTGAAGATTGAAGACTTAGGTTTGGTTAGATTAGCTTTGTTATTCATTAGTCGTTATCTTATAGCTCTAACCAAAGCTCTCATGAACATAAGCTCTACACTCTAGTCTTGCATTCACACAAACACGTTTTCAAAAGGCTTAAGTTTCAAAATGATCTTTACATGTGTTCTTATCCAAAAAGCCTTTGATTTCATAGATAAGTCTTTTAGAAAAGTTTTCCAAGTGTTCTTACTTGTTACCTTTTAGGAAAACATTTTTAGACTTTAAAAGACTTCAAAAGATTTCAAAACGTGTGAAAAATTAGCTTGGAAGTTCAGTCAACCGAGCTCAAGTTCGGATCAACCGAGCAGAAACTGAGAGGTCTGAAAAAGAGGTTCGGTCGACCTAGGCTGTGTTCGGTCATCCGAACCTTGATCCGAACCATGATCCGAACCCTCATCCGAACCATCATCCGAAGGGTCATCCGAGGTGTGATTTCGGTCAACCGAACTCTGCGAAAAACTAGCCGTTTTTTGACCGTTAAAGAGTCGTTTTTCAGCCAAATTTGAAATGTATATATACTCCAAAGCTAGAGAAACATTCCAAGGCTTGCATATCAAATATTCATTGATTTCTCATCAAGCCAAAACACTCACAAAGTAAATGCTCTTCATTTCTATGATATAAATCATTCAAGAGCAATCTTTCAAAAGCAAGACAAAGAGTGAACTTCATATGTTCAAGAGCTAAAATTGTTTGTGCTTCAAAGGTATATTTCTCACTTATAAGAGTGATCAATCTTGTTCTTTAAACATTCTATTCCCTTTCTAAGTGATTGGGTAATTGTTGTAAAAGTCCTACTTTGTGTGGGCAAATTGTAAAGTCCTACTTTGTGTGGGCAAGTTCTTAGTGAGCTTTTGTATTGTGGTTGTGTTGTAAAACTCTTAGTGAGTTAGCCACATTTGTAAAAAGATCTTTCTTAGTGAAGTTGTTGAAATCCTTGGGTGCGACTCAAGGTAGTGGATGTAGATTCTAAGTGAATCGAACAACTCTAAATCCTTTGTCTTGTTGATTGGGTTTTGCATTGCTTTTATTCTTCTTGCTCAAACTTCCAATAGCTTTGCAAAGAATCGAAAAAGTTGCCAAGATTAGTTAAAACCCAATTCACCCCCCTCTTGTGTTTTACAATTGGTATCAGAGCCTCGTCTTCATCTTTAGTCTAACCACTTGAAGAAAAGATTATGGCCGAATATTCCGCTTTAGCATACCAAGAGGGATCTTCCATCGATAGACCACCACTTCTTGTTGAAAATAATTTTGAAAATTGGAAAGACCGATTCAAGATATATGTATGCTCCATAGATTATTCGTTATGGCATATATTTGAAGAAGGTCCATATGTACCGATGAAAGTAGTGGAGGGTGTTCAAACTCCAAAGAAGGACAATGAGCTCAATGAAGACAAGTCCATGAAAATGACTCGAAATTTTAAGGCTATGAACATTCTTAGTTGTGCCTTAAGTCCGGAGGAGTACAACCGTGTCCTGGAAGCAAATCCGCCCACTCTATGTGGAAAAAGCTTGAAGATACTTATGAAGGATTAAGCTCTTCAAGTGATGACGGTGATGATGAAAACGCCAACTTATGCTTCATGGCATTTGGTAATGAGGTACATCCTTCTCCTTCTACTTCAAATTCCTATGATGATGAGGAGGATGATCCTAATGTGCTTTTAATTGATATGTATGATCAATTGAAAAATTGTGCAAAGCAAAACAAAGCTATGAAGCTTAAAATTGAATCTTTGCTTGATGAAAGAGCTAAGTTGGTTGTTGAAAATAAAAAGTTGTGTGATGATGTTAATTGCTTGAAATGTGAAAATGATGATCTTATTACTACTTGCAATACATCTTCATTACAATACTTAGAAGCTTGTAATAATTTGTCATCTTTAGAAAACAAGCTTGTTGAATTTGATCTTTTGAAAAACAAAGTGAATAACCTTACCCTTCTTGTTGATAACTTTAATATGGGTAAGAAAAATCTTGATCAAATTCTTAGTGTGCAACGTGCTTCAAATGTTAAACATGGATTAGGTTATATTGCTAATCATGTTGATATTGCTAGCTCTTCTAAGGCACCTAGAAATCAATTTGTGCATGCTAGCACTTCACATAAGCAAAATAAATATCATGAGCATTTTCATAAATTTGCTAAGCCATCCACTTGTTGCACTTATTGTGGTAAATTTGGTCACACAAGTGTTAGATGCTTTGTGAAGAAGAAGATAGAAAGGGGTGTTAAAACCACTTGGAGAGTTAAGCGTATTTTAACTAACCCCCATGGACCCAAACAAAAATGGGTACCAAAAGTCACTCTTCCCTTGGGTTTATAGGTTCTCATTAGTTTAAGGGAAGCTCCGGTTCTATGTTGTTTCAATGAGTATGATCTTGTCACATAACCGGAGAAGAAGAAGGGCTAGTTAAAGGAGATGTGCTAAAGGAAGAAATTCAAAAGCACTCCTTAACACTTGGATTCTCAAAGCTCATATGTTTAATCAAATGGAGAACCAAGTTGCTTAGATACAAAGAGCAAAGCATCAAGTGATGACAAGAGCCAAAGTGTCAATACAATGTCTTCATCACTTGGTAAGAAAGCAAAGGTATCAAAATCACTTTCTCTTAACACTTTAATTAATGTGTTTAAGTGTTTTTGATATATATACATGCTTGCTCTTATATATGATTGCATCTCACATTCTTGAATGTTATATTCATATAGATAACCTTTAGCATGTTCTTTATTGTCCATGTTGTGTTTAGCTAAGGTATCTATGAGATGTAGCATATGCAACTTGATTGATTCTTGTTTTGTCATGTCTTATTCTATTAAGAATCCATCTAGTTGTTTTGGTTTTTGATTTGCATGATCCTTATGCATATATGTGTCACTTGAGATTGTGAGCTAATCATGAAGGACCCTTGAAAAGGTACCACATTAGTTCTCAAGAATTCCTTGTAGGTAACAAAGAGTTCTAAACTTCAAGTAGAAGATATGAACTACAAGGAATGGCACAAGTGAGATAAGACTCCAAGAAAAGAGTCAAGTGCCAAGGATCACAAGATTGTAGAGGGTTCATCAAAAGAAAAGTCACCCATCAATGATGACTCTACAATTGTCATGAAAAGAAGAGGAGATTGCTTTCATCTCATCAATCAAGGATGAACAACAAAGAAAATGGAGCAATCACATGTCAACCTCTCTATGAGCTTCAAAAGATATAGATCACACAAAAGGCCTCTATGGACTTGTTGATAAAGAAGATCAACCAAATCGGTAAGAAGTCCAAGCTCAAAGAGCATTGAGGTACAAGGCTTAACTCATCACTTGTTGGTGATCGTAGTTTTGTTTTTGATTCTTTTGTGTTCAACTTATACCCCCTCCCCTCTATTATGTAGTGTTTTATGCTTTGGGGAAGTTTGTTATATGCTTTGCTATGTCTTTAATTGGTATCACATATATTCTCCCTTAATAACTTTGAGATCATATCCTTCATTTTCTTATCCATTGTGATCTCATTATAGTTTGTGGTTAGTAACACTTTAAGAGTTGCTACACTCATTTAGCTAACCATTAACTTGTTAGAGGAATGTACTCCAAGTGTTTTCTTACACTTCCTCTACTTCTTTTGTTTGTGATACATGTGCTTATCTTATGTATTCATGGTATCACTTCCACTAGTACTTTGTTAGCTATATTTTCAAACAAGTTGTACAATTGGCTATATTTACTATTGGTTTCATGTTTTTACAATTGGTCAATTGGTATGATACTTGGTTTTATCTCAAATAGCTAACATCGTATGTTTGATAAACGGGGAGATTGTTCTTTAAGGTTTATTCCCTATCTCCTTTGATTTTAGCTTAGGTTGATATTCTTTTTGAGCCATACATGACCATCTTTTGGTTTTATGTATCATTATGGACTCCTTGTTTTTTAGAAATCAACCAAGCTTATTTATAAGTAATCCTTCTTCATAATTATTTTTGGTCTTTAGGATTGATCTTTTGGTTCTTATTTTATCAATCTACAAGACCATCAAGTTGTTTCCTTGGTTTTTAAGTTTTTCTTTATATGGGAAGGATTATTATAATTTCATCAAGCTTCTCCAAAATTAATCTTTACTTTTCGTTAAAATGCTTTTCTTATTGGCGCTCTGATATCCCTTTTTGATTTTGACAAAAAGAGGGAGAATTTTTAGTGTTGCAAATGTGCCAAGAGAAGTTATTTACAAAAGGAGAAAGCTTAGAACTTGCAAAAGGGGAGAGATAAGGGATTCTTTAATTTAGGGGAGTAGAATATTTTTTTGAAAATATCTACTTGTCTAGATCCTCAATATCCTTATCTCATGCATACATTTAGTATCTTATTCTTGCATATTATTCCCATTTGCATCAATGTTTTGTCATCATCAAAAAGGGGGAGATTGTTAGCCCAAAGGGCAAAATATTCTATGTTGTTTTGATGATAACAAACCATTGATAGTTCTAATGTTTGTGTGAGCATGTTCTTTATAATAGGATCCTTAGCACTCACATCGACATTGATGAAAATGGTAAGTTAGCTTCTTGTGTAAACTAAGGTATGTATATTACACACAAGAATGCTATTTTATGGAAGGAAGGAGGCAAGGAGGTTGGTTGGGAAATAGGGCTCTTCAAAGAGTCCCTAATGTATATGGCATAAGGATTTAACATGCTAGTGCTTATGTTTCTCGTTCTATCTTGGTTTATCTTATAAGCATTTAGCTTTGCACTTATTTGTTCTTATATCCTTTTTCCATGCTTCCTTGTACCTTAAATTGTCCATATCCTATCTAATTACATCAAAGTTTGACATAATCAAAAAGGGGGAGATTGTTAGCCCTAAGGGCTATCGAACTCGGTTTTTGATAATGGACAAAGACTTGATGTTTGTGTCTAATGTTTATATCTTTGTGATAGAATATCGGAACATAGATTGGAAGCTCTAAGTTCTTCAATCAAGCCATGATCGAGATTCAAAGTCATATCATTCAAGGCTCATCTATCAAGTTTGAAGATTGAAGACTTAGGTTTGGTTAGATTAGCTTTGTTATTCATTAGTCGTTATCTTATAGCTCTAACCAAAGCTCTCATGAACATAAGCTCTACACTCTAGTCTTGCATTCGCACAAACACGTTTTCAAAAGGCTTATGTTTCAAATTGATCTTTACATGTGTTCTTATCCAAAAAGCCTTTGATTTCATAGATAAGTCTTTTAGAAAAGTTTTCCAAGTGTTCTTACTTGTTACCTTTTAGGAAAACATTTTTAGACTTTAAAAGACTTCAAAAGATTTCAAAACGTGTGAAAAATTAGCTTGGAAGTTCGGTCAACCGAGCTCAAGTTCGGATCAACCGAGCAGAAACTGAGAGGTCTGAAAAAGAGGTTCGGTCGACCTAGGCTGTGTTCGGTCATCCGAACCTTGATCCGAACCATGATCCGAACCCTGATCCGAACCATGATCCGAACCCTCATCCGAACCATCATCCGAGGTGTGATTTCGGTCAACCGAACTCTGCGAAAAACTAGTCGTTTTTTGACCGTTAAAGAGTCGTTTTTCAGCCAAATTTGAAATGTATATATACTCCAAAGCTAGAGAAACATTCCAAGGCTTGCATATCAAATATTCATTTATTTCTCATCAAGCCAAAACACTCACAAAGTAAATGCTCTTCATTTCTATGATATAAATCATTCAAGAGCAATCTTTCAAAAGCAAGACAAAGAGTGAACTTCATATGTTCAAGAGCTAAAATTGTTTGTGCTTCAAAGGTATATTTCTCACTTATAAGAGTGATCAATCTTGTTCTTTAAACATTCTATTCCCTTTCTAAGTGATTGGGTAATTGTTGTAAAAGCCCTACTTTGTGTGGGCAAATTGTAAAGTCCTACTTTGTGTGGGCAAGTTCTTAGTGAGCTTTTGTATTGTGGTTGTGTTGTAAAACTCTTAGTGAGTTAGCCACATTTGTAAAAAGATCTTTTTAGTGAAGTTGTTGAAATCCTTGGGTGCGACTCAAGGTAGTGGATGTAGATTCTAAGTGAATCGAACAACTCTAAATCCTTTGTCTTGTTGATTGGGTTTTGCATTGCTTTTATTCTTCTTGCTCAAACTTCCAATAGCTTTGCAAAGAATCGAAAAAGTTGCCAAGATTAGTTAAAACCCAATTCACCCTCCCCCCCCCCCCTCTTGTGTTTTACAGTAACTAATAATGCAATAGTGTTCCTTGTGCTTTATGTGGATGACATCTTACTGATTGGAAAAGACATTCCCACATTACAAAGTGTAAAAGCTTGGTTAGGGAAGTGTTTTTCCATGAAAGACTTAGGCGAGGCTATATACATTTTGGGTATAAGAATCTATAGAGATAGATATAACAAAATGATTGGCCTAAACCATAGTGGATACATTGACAAGGTACTGAAATGGTTCAGTTTGCAAGATTCAAAAAAGGGATTCTTGCCCATGTCACATGGCATTAAACTCAGCAGAACTCAAGGACCTTCCACAAAGGAGGACCGAGAGAGCATGAGTAAGATCCAATATGCTTCAGCCATTGGGTCTATTATGTATGCCATGATATGCACTCGCCCGGATGTCTCGTTCGCTCTAAGTATGACTAGGAGATATCTATCTGACCCTGGAGAGTCACATTGGATTGCAATCAAGAGCATTCTTAAGTACTTGAGAAGGACTAAAGATGTGTTCTTAGTTTACGGAAGTCAGGAAGGAAGTCTGATTGTAAATGGTTACACAGCCGCAAGCTTCCAGACCGACGTCGATGATTTTAGATCGCAATCTGGTTTTGTGTTTTGATTGAATGGAGGTGCTGTAAGCTAGAAGAGCTCAAAGCAAGAAACCGTGGCCGACTATACAACAGAAGCTGAGTATCTGGCTGCCTCTGAAGCAGCTAAAAAGCTGTTTGGATCAGGAAATTTGTTGATGAATTATGTGTCGTCCCTAGCATTGTGAACCCAGTGGACCTTTATTGTGATAGTACATGTGCCATTTCACATGCTAAGGAACCTAGATCTCACCAACGATCCAAACACTTTCTCAGGCGTTTCCATCTGATTAGAGAGATCATTGATAGAGGAGACGTTAAAATTTGCAAAGTTCATACAGACGACAACATTGCAGATCCATTGACCAAGCCACTCCCGCAACCTAAACATGAGAGTCATACTATAGGTCAATGGGATTGAGGATCATGTATGATTGGACCTAGGGCAAGTGGGAGATTGTTAGTAGTGCCCTAGGACCATTAGCAAATGTTGTACGTTTTATTTCTTTTGAGCATGGCTTTGAATAGTTAATTTTGCTTATGAACATCAAATGCGTGATTTGATAGTAAAACTCATTAGCTTATGTAATTACTATTCTAGTTGTCCCTAGTTTTATGTAAGGTTCTTTACAATGAAATAAAACTAGTATGATGTTTGATTGATGATTATGTTTTACTAATCATGTGTAATGAATACAAATCATATCATAGATGCAATATATAGGGATACATTGTATTGGACGTGATCCGTTAGAGAAGTAATACTTCATGGTCCTTAGTCATAAGTATTACTTCCTCAATACTATTTGGAATCCTTAGACCTTATGTCTCCATTGATTCTAGCATGAATGGAGCCACGTTTTGATTCAGTCGGACGTTACTTTTAAGCGAGTAATCAATACGACTAATGATCGGATGTAGTGTCCTATCATGGCTTGAATGTGAGAGACATTGTAAGGGATTTGTCCCTCTCTTATTAGAGAGAGATAGTCATGGGCCCCTCGATAGGGAAAGACTGTTTAAATGCATGGTCGTGCTAAAATGTATGTGATAAAGTGGTTATCAAATACTATTTGTTGGAACAGTCTACCTGGAGATCGAGCATAAATACAATTTGTAAAACACAAGAGGGGGGGGGGGGTGAATTGGGTTTTAATCAATCTTGCAAACTATTTCCAATCTTTTCAATGCTAGTGAGAGTTTGAATAAGATGACCAAAAACTAAAGCAAAACCCAACAACAAGACAAAGGATTTAGAGTGGTTCGATTCACTTAGAATCTACATCCACTACCTTGAGCCGCACCCAAGGATTTGCAACAACTTCACTAAGAAGATTTTACACTTGTGGCTAACTCACTAAGAGTTTTACAAACACAACCACAATACAAAAACTCACTAAGAGCTTGATTGCCCACACAAAGTAGGACTTAACAATTTGCCCACACAAAGTAGGACTTTTACAAGATTAACCCAATCACTTAGAAAGGGAATAAGAATGTTTAAAGAACAAGGTTGTTCACTCTTCTAAGTGAAAGATATATACCTTTGAAGTACAAGAATTGTTGGCTCTTTAGAACATATGAATTCCACTCTTTGTCTTGCTTTTTGAAATAACACCTTTGAATGATTTAGATCATGGAAATGAAGTGTTTTTGCTTTGACGGTGTTTAGACTTGATAAGAAATCAATCTATATTGTATGTGCAAGTCTTTTTCATTGTCTAAACATTTCTCAGCTTTAGAGTATATATACATTTGAAAATATGCTGAAAAATCGACTCTGCAACGGTAAAATAACGGCTAGTTCCCGCAGAGTTCGGTTGACCGAACTGGACCTCGGATGACCGAAGCAAGACACCTCGGATGACCAAGTTAGACCTCGGTTGACCGAACCATAGGTCGGTCGACCGACCTTCGCCTTTGGTCGACCGAACCAAAACATCTCAACTCTCAGTTTCTCTTCGGTTGATCCGAACTAATCTCGGTCGATCCGACCTTCTGAGCTTTGAGAGATGTTGATTTTTCACACGTTTTGAAATCTATTGAAGTCTAAAAGGTTTTCTCAATATGTAACAAGTAAGAGCATTTAGAAAACCGTTTTAAAAGACTTATACTTTGAAATCAAAGGCTTTTGAGATATGAACACATATGAGAATCATTTTGAAACTTTAGCCTTTTGAAAACGTGTTTATGAAAACATGCAAGACTTGATTGTTGAGCTTATGTTCATGAACAGCAATGGTTAGAGCTTATAAGATAACGACTTATAAAGACAAAGCTAATCTAACCAAACCTAAGTCTTCAATCTTCAATCTTGATAGATGAGCCTGTTGGAGTACATTTAATCTAAGGTGCGCCAATTCGATTGGGCCGGGCCGGGATTGGATTGGGCCCTTCATCGGGTTGGGCCGACCAATATGATTGGGCCGACCGACCCGTTTGGACCGACCTTATGGCTGGAATGTTAGACATAAATTCAGCCCTCTTGATGGTGATTGAAGTGGTGGAGAGAGTGGAGGAGTAATTCTCTCCATGATCTCCCACTTCCCCCATTATCTCACCCCACTCTCTCTTGATAGACTAGAGGAAAAATTCAGATTTTTCCTATCATTCTAATCAGTTTTCTCCAGCCTTTTGAAGCTAAGAGAATAGAGAGAAAAAGTGAGTTTTAGAGAGAAAAAGACAAGACAAATTTCTGGACTTTTTTCTTGCATTTTTTGCTAATAGAAAAGAAGTTAGAAAGCTTGTTTCTTGTTCTTGAAAAGGTCGTTCATACTCCATCCATTGAAGAGTGTCTTCAAAGCTTCTACAAGGCGTTGGCTAGCACCAAGCAGTAGAAGACCATCTCCGGAAGATCGAGTGGATACCGGAAGAGACGGAGCCTGCAAGTGTGGTGTTCCGTTCGTTACAACAAACTGCTGAAAGCGTTTCAGCCATTCTAGCATCCATATAAGGTAAAACACTATCCCATAGTCGTAGGTACTTACTCGTGAAAGATCCTGATAGAGGCGGGTCAAAGTTATTTCCGCTGCGCTTATGTGTATGACCTAGTTATTCCTCTAACAGTGGTATCAGAGCCACTCACGAGTACCCTATTGACTTTAATGTGCTATAGTGTTTTTATAGATTTTGAATCTATGTTATGCATGCCTTAGGATTGCTAGAAATGTTGTTAAAATCATGTATGACATGCTTTTCCAGTTTTTATGTAAGTATATCTGTTGAGAATTTCCATTTTTGAAGTCATTCAAAAGTCTGGAAAAACTCTCACTTTACGTCACTTGATCGATCAGGGACTCATCTTCGATCGACCGAGGCAAGACAAGTAGCTAAATGGTATTAGGTTCGGATCAACCGAGTTGGTCTTCGATCGATCCGAGTTGGTCTTCGGTCGACCGAAAGTGCTCGTTTGGTCGACCGAGTACTCTCGGCACTTTTTCGGTCTCACCGAAGCTTAGTGGCCGGTCAACCGAACCCAGTGCGTAATATGAAATGTTCATTTGATCTGTTTTGCTCATTATTTTTCATAAGTTGTTATGTTAATTGAGCATGATGCATAGTAATCGCCTTTACCCCTGTTGGTTTTATTTTATAATACGATCTCGCGTATCGTGCCTTTTTTAAATATCAAAAGTTGTAATTTTTCCTTTGAATATCCCCTCGAATGTAACTCGAGGTTTCCTTAGAAATTTTGTAATTCTAGATTAGGAGAAGGTACAAATTTGAGATGATGAAGATATGGAGGCAACCAACTGAAGGTCAAGACGGTGTAGAATAGATGTTTTTCTTTTCACACCTTAGATTGACTTCACAGCTTTTTCCATTGGCTTGGAAAAACCGAATAGGATCTTAGCGATTACTATTGCATTTTACTTTTATGTATTGGATGCATATGTATATAAGCATAAACCGTTTTATTTATGCTTTCACGGTGAGATTGTTAAAAACAAAATCCCTCATTTAAAATATTAATTAGTGCCTTCCTAAGTTTGGCCCTCGTCAAGGCCTAGATCGACATAAGTATGGGACATGCCAAAGCCGTGCATACATGTCTATCCCAGGGTGAGGCGCGAAGGATAAGTTGTGATATCCGCTGGCTAAAACTTAGGGTCCTAATTAACTGGATTATCTCAATAAATGGATTGAGGATCTAGAGGCAAAAGAGTTGAGAAAAGTGTATAATGATACGCTTGAATAAATGTTATTCACTCAACTAACCAAGAATTACATAATTTGATGTAATTGGCAAATGTTGCCTACCAAAATAACTAAGTTTTGGGCGATCAGCCAAAGCTGACTCAGAACGAGGTGAAATATGGATCTTGGCCCGCTAGAAAGTTAACGAACTTTCCGAGTTGATATTGAGGGTTATTCACTCGAAGAAAATAGTGGGAGAAATCATTAAAAGATAAAGACCTAATAATGATTTTAATCGGTACTTACTTTTGTATATGCATATTTTTGTTGTAGAAAAATGGCAAATTCAAACCAAACACTATCACTGCGTTCTGTCCTTGAGAAGGACAAATTAGAGGGAGTTAACTTCCTCGACTGGTTCGAGAACTTGAGAATCGTTCTCAAGCATGAAAGAAAAGTCAGTATGTCTTGGAACGACCCTATTCTCGCTATACTGGAGGCTCGCGCTCGACGCTGATAGGGACCGCTTATCAGAAGCATGTTAGTGATTCTTTAGATGTGTCTAGCCTCATGCTTGCCACCATGAACTCTGAGCTTCAGAAGCAACATGAGGACATGGGGGCTTATGAGATGCTGGCTCATCTAAAGCAACTATATTAGGGACAAGCGCGCCAGGAGAGATTCGATGTGTCAAAATCTCTCTTTCAGTGCAAAATGTCTGAGTGAATGCCAGTAGGAACTCACGTTCTTAAGATGATAGGTTATGTTCAAAACCTTGAAAAACTGGGGTTTCCTTTGGGACAAGAGTTGTCGACTGATTTGATCTTGCAATCGTTGCCTGAATCATTCAGTTAGTTCATTCTAAATTATCATATGAATGAAATTGACAAGCCATCGCTTGAGTTGTTGAATATGCTAAGGACTGCCGAGAAGGAAATAGGCAAGTCCAAGCCCAACACCATACTGATGGTGCAAAAGGGCAAAGGCAAAGGTTTTGTGAGATCCAAAGGCAAACCGAAAGGTAAGCCCAAGGGCAAGCAAACCACTTTCAACAATGCACTGAAACCTAAGGGGTGGTGTAGCCAAGGACTCTATATGTCATCACTGTGGTGAGAAGGGTCACTGGAAAAGGAACTGCAAGAGCTATCTTGCAACAAAAAGGCTGGAAAAGGAGAAGGCAATTGTTGCTTCGGGCTCAGGTATTTATGTTATTGATGTTAATATGATTGATATCAATTTAAATACAACTACTTCTTGGGTATTTGATACCGGATGTGGTTCTCACATTTGTACTAATGTGCGGGGGACCGCAAAGGAGTAGAGAGTTGGCAAAGGGTGAAGTGGAACTACGAGTAGGCAACGGAGCACGTGTCGCGTCCCTCAAACTGTAGGGACTTGTACTTTTACTTTGCCTTCGTGGGCTTGTTTTAGGTTTAGAAAACTGTTTCTATGTACCTAGTTTAATTAAAAATATTATTTCGCTTTCTTGTTTGGACAAGAACGGTTTTGAGATTTCGATCAAAAACCAACGATTGTCGTTATTTCGGATAATATGTTTTATGCAAGCGCCTCTTTAATTAATGGTCTATATATTTTCAACCTTGATATGCCAATTTTAAACATAAATACCAAAAGGATTAAGACTAATGATTCTAATCCGACATACCTCCGGCATTGTCGCTAGGCCACATAAACGAAGATCGCATATCCAAACTCCATAAAGATGGGCTATTAGAATCATTTGACTTCGAGTCTTATGATTGATGCGAATCTTGTTTATTGGGTAAGATGACAAACGATCACCTTTCACTAAGCTAGGTGAGAGAGTCGATGATTTATTAGGACTAATACATAGTGATGTATGTGGCCCTTTTAATATACATGCAAGGGGTGGTTACCTCTACTTCATTACCTTTACCGATGACTTCAGTAGGGTATGGATATGTGTTCTTGATGAAACACAAATCCGAAGCATTTGCTAAGTTTAAAGAGTTTAAACTTGAAGTAGAAAACCAACTTGGCAAGAGTATTAAGATTCTTCGATCCGATCGAGGAGGAGAATACTTGAGTCAAGAATTCCCGTGAATATCTAAAAGCTTGTGGAATCGCTTTCACAACTTTCTCCTCCAGACTACTCCACAATGGAATGGTGTATTCGAAAGGAGGAACAGTAACCTTATTAGATATGGTTCGTTCTATGATGAGTCACACGAGCCTCGCCCAATTCCTTTTGGGGACACGCACTAGAGACAGCAGCCTTTAACACTTAACCGCTGTTCCATCTAAATCGATTGCAAAGACACCATACGAGTTATGGGACTGGGAAGCGTCCCCAGCTTTGTCTTTCCTCAAGATTTGGGGTCGTGAAGCGCTTTGGGAAACGCTCAGCTTCCGATAAGTCGGGCTCCGAAATCTGAAAAGTGCATATTTGTAGGTTACCCTAAGGAAACTAAAGGATACTACTTTTATATCCCTAACGAGAACAAAGTGTTTGTTGCTCGTGACGGAGTCTTTCTAGAAAAAGAATTTGTTTCTAGAAACACAAGTGGGAGTAGCATAGAACTTACTCGAAGTTCCGGACTCTCAAACTAGCACTAATGATGAGATGGAAATTGAACAGACTCCACAAGTTGTTGTGCAAACGAAAGTGCCACAAACAATTGTGCAGACCAAAGCATCGACTCAAGAAACACAAGAATTGCGTAGAGTCCCGGTAGAGTTCAGTCGTCCACCTCCGGAAAAATTTGGATTTTTCATAACGGAACATGGTGATGTTATGTTTGTGGATCACGATGAACCTTCAACCTACAAACGAGCAATTAATAGCCCGTGATTCGAGAAATGGCTTGAGGCCATGAGATCCGAAATGGACTCCATGTACACAAACCAAGTCTGGATCTTGGTTGATCCACCCTGAAGGGGTAACTCCCATAGGGGTGCAAATGGGTTTTTAAGATTAAAACCGAGCATGGAAGGGAATGTACAAACGTCATGAGGGGCGACCGGGTCGCGAAAGGTTTCAAACAAATTCATGGTATTGACTATGATGAGACTTTTTCCCTCGTAGTTATGTTCAAATCCATTCGGATTTTGCTTGTCGTTGCAGCTTACTATGACTACGAAATCGGCAAATGGATGTCAAAACCGCTTTCCTTAATGGAAAACTTGATGAGGATGTGTATATGACACGACTGAAGGTTTTGTCACTCCGGAGAATGCTCGGAAAAGTATGTAAGCTTCAGAGATCCATTTATGGACTCAAGCGAAAGCTTCTAAGCTCGAACATCCGCTTTTAATGATGCCGTCCCGTGAGTTTGGCTTCATTAGAAATGAGGATGAGCCTTGTGTTTACAAAAAGGTTAGTGGGAGCTCAATTGTATTCATGGTTTTGTATGTAGATGACATACTACTCATTGGAAATGACATACCAACCTTAAAGTCTGTAAAGGCTTGGTTGAGTACGTGTTTCTCTATGAAAGACTTAGGCGGCTCAAACTATATTCTGGGAGTCAAGATCTATAGAGATAGATCCGGGAGACTCATTGGCCTAAGTCGAGTACATATATAGACAAGGTGCTAAAGCGGTTTAGCATGCAAGAGTCTAAGAAAGGACTTTGTCCTATGGCACATGGTAATCGCTTGCATCGAAGGAACGAGTGTTCTAAAACGCCCTGCCGAATTAGAACGCATGAAAGAGATTCCTTATGCTTCGCCATAGGATCAATCATGTACGCCATGATATGTACTCGCTCGGATGTCTCGTTTGCCTTAAGCATTACGAGCGGATACCGACCTAATTACGGTGAACGCCATCGGATCTCGACCAAGAATATCCTCAAGTACTTACGAAGGACTAAGGATACATTCTTGATTTATGGAGGGCGGATGAGCTCGTTAGTAATCGAGTTACACCGATGCTAGTTTCCAAACCGACAGAGATGATTTCCGATCGCAGATTCTACTGACAGAGGCCGAGTACATAGCAGCCTTGTGAAGGCAGCTAAGGGAGGCGCTTTGGATCAGGAAATTTATTTCCGACCTCGATGTGGTTCCTAGTATTGCGAACCCGATAGACCTCTATTGTGACAACAATGGGGCTATTTCACAATCTAGGGAACCTAGATCTCACCAGAGGTCCAAACATGTACTACGGCGATTTCACCTAATCCGCGAGATTATAGAGAGAGGTGATGTGCATATATGTAGAGTAGATTCGGCAGACAATGTCGCCGATCCACTGACGAAGCCACTGTCGCAGCAGCAGCATGATCGTCACACTAGCTCCATGGGTATCCGATATCTGGAGGACTGATCTTTAGAGACAATCATTAGTATGCCCTAAAGACCATTTATTGTAATTTGGGTCTTTAGTGCAAGTGGGAGATTATTGTACCGTATTTAATGTAATTTTCATTTTGATGAATAAAAGGCAATTAATTCCCAAGTATTATTCATTATGTTTCGCATTCTTAACAACATAAATAAATAATATGTCCTTAGAATAGTATTTATAATTGTTATGAGATACTATTCTAAACGTCCCCTAGTCGAACATTATTTTGGAATCTTCGAGGACAATAATAATGCGCAAGACTAGTATGTGCAGATGATTGATATAAGATATCGGATCGTCACATAGGTATATATGATTAGAGAATCATTATACTCGACGAGACTCGAAACATGAGAAACACACCATGGGTTGTTATATAATAGTCAACGGTGTTTCTCAAAAATTTTGACTAGGGTTGTATATGAGATCCTTCGACTTGAGGTCTCACAAGAGTTCTTGCATGGCTAGTGTTATGCTTTGATAATGTTAAACGCTATCCGTAATCGGGTGAGCAATAAAGGCATTTATTGGGTATATCACTAATCTTGTTCGGGATGAGTGGGATGCAGAAAGGATTTGTCCCTCCTATATAGCGAGAGCGATATCTTGGGCCCCTTGATGGAGTCCGACTAATTCATGGCCATGAACAAGTGAATCAAGTATATGATATTGATGTCATTTGATTAGTCTACTCGCGAATCAAGAAACTAAAAGATTGGACAATACAAGTGTGACTTTTCCATGACTTGTGTTCAATCTAGATATCAAGGACAAAAGGATTTAACTACAAATGTCAAATGTTGTGATTATGATAAATCACCGAGATATTTATGAATTGGGGGGTAATGATGCGTTGCTAGATACCTCTCATTACCTCGTGACATATGATGTCACGGCCAACATCATGGATACCTCTTGGGGTCGCACTCATAGATCAACCGGATTGGGCTTGTTGGAGTACATTTAATCTAAGGTGCGCCAATTCGATTGGGCGGGCCGAGCTTGGGTCGGGATTGATTGGGCCCTTAATCGGGTCAGGGCCGACCAATATGATTGGGCCGACCGACCCGCTTTGGACCGACCTTATGGCTGGAATGTTAGACATAAATTCAGCCCTCTTGATGGTGATTGAAGTGGTGGAGAGAGTGGAGGAGTAATTCTCTCCATGATCTCCCACTTCCCCCATTATCTCACCCCACTCTCTCTTGATAGACTAGAGGAAAAATTCAGATTTTTCCTATCATTCTAATCAGTTTTCTCCAGCCTTTTGAAGCTAAGAGAATAGAGAGAAAAAGTGAGTTTTAGAGAGAAAAAGAAAAGACAAATTTCTGGACTTTTTCTTGCATTTTTTGCTAATAGAAAAGAAGTTAGAAAGCTTGTTTCTTGTTCTTGAAAAGTTCGTTCATACTCCATCCATTGAAAAGTGTCTTCAAAGCTTCTACAAGGCGTTGGCTAGCACCAAGCAGTAGAAGACCATCTCCGGAAGATCGAGTTGATACCGGAAGAGACAGAGCCTGCAAGCGTGGTGTTCCGTTCGTTACAACAAACCGCTGAAAGCGTTTCAGCCATTCTAGCATCCATATAAGGTAAAACACTATCCCATAGTCGTAGGTACTTACTCGTGAAAGATCCTGATAGAGGCGGGTCAAAGTTATTTCCGCTGCGCTTATGTGTATGACCCGGTTATTCCTCTAACAGAGCCTTGAATAATACGACTTTGAATCTTGATCATGGCTTGATTGAAGTACTTAGAGCTTCCATTATAAGTTCCGATATTCTATCACAAAGATATAAAACATTAGACCCAACATCAAGTGTTTGTCCATTATCAAAAACCGAGTTCGTTAGCCCTTAGGGCTTACACAATTAAGCATTATAAGGGTGACGACTACCATGCCTTATGCTTAATTATGATATCGCGCGACAAAGGGATTAAATAGTGGATTGATATTAGGTTCCACCGTAAATTCATTCACTTAGGTAGTCACAATGTCCTGCTAGGGACCGCTTGTGATTTATGAACACATACTACTACTAAGTGTGTTTTCATTGCCATTGTGATATGAACCTACAGGGTCACACGCTTTGACGAGCTAACGAGCTTCATGTCCAGATTCAATGAATCTAGAATGTGTCTAGGTTCATTGTATCTAACATGTATTTTTCTGAGAATAATAAAGCGTTATTATTCGAATTAGAGACAAGGGGCATTTTAGGTATAGCTGGGATTATGTGGGAGTTATTATCCGATAAAGACTCCCACTACCAGCAGAAGTCTAGAGGACGTGGGAGTTATAGACTCCCACTGCCAAAAGAGTTGGATAGGACGTGGGAGTTGTTCTTGAAACAAACTCCCACTCCCTATATAAACTCTCTTGGCCGAAACCCTTAAGACTAATGCTTCAGCCGCAATTAACTAAGAATCCCGAAATCAGATTTCTGAATTCTGCCTCTCCATTTCTCTCTAAATTCCCGAAACTCAGAAAAACGAAGAGTTAGCAATCGCTGTTCATTTCGTCGCGTGTATATCGGTAGGGAGTAATTCCGCAAGGGAGGACTCAAGGTGATCTTTGCTAAGAGCCCAAAGACAGAATCTTTCATTCAAGAATCAGATTCTTGAGCCGTAAAATGTAAGTCTTTTCGTATGCTTTCAATTCGTTTTTGTATGAGCGGATCCTTCAGGGGAGGACTCATGGGTGTTTATAACTAGTTTCTGCCCATGAATCCCTTCATGAAATTCGAGAGTGAAGGATTCTTACCTCAAAATCTTAACAAATCCTCAAAGAATCCACAACAACTTCGAAATCCAGAAAACAGCCTACGTCTGAACGCTATAACTTTCTTTACAGACCTCGAAATCTAAATCCGTCAGCTCCCACTCGTAGCTCTTTGAATTATTTACAAAATTGGTATATTGTGCGTCTAAATCCAACACTGTTAGCCCATCCAAAAGCTCAATCTCCCACAGCCTCACAATCTGCCAAGTTTTCTTTTCTCTCTTTTTTTCTCCTTTCCTTACCTCCCCTCTAAAAATCCTGCACTAACCCCTCATTAACTCTCCTAACAAAACACCCCTCAAAGTTTCCAATCCTCTACACTTAGGTCCCTCAACAACCAACACGTCCACTACTCCCCTCAACTTAAAAATACCCCAAACGTAACACATAAACATGTTCAAACATATAATTAAAACAAATTAATTACACTTCACATAGACACATAAGTAGAAAAGTCCAAGGTATCACAGTTTTCCTCAACCACGCTTTCTCTACGCATACTCATGTTCACTCTCTCCATAAGGTAATAAATAGTTTCTATTTTCTCTCGGAGTAATTTGGTTGTAAAATTATTTCCATACACTATTAATTTCGTCCAAGCAGGATTAATTGAACCAATATGATGGAGAAATGTTGTTATGTGAAATTGGTGATAATAGTTGTTGATATTTATGATGGAGAAGAAGACCGGTGGTGGGAGTGATGGTGACGGGTCTGGTGTAGAAGAAGAATAAGGGTATTTAGGGAAAATACTGAGTGGGTTATTTTACCCTCAGTAAAAAAGGTCACATGTTGCTAGATGACAGATTTTTTGACAGAATTGGATGGAAGGATCAAACAATTTGCTCGAAAAAATAATTGGGAACAAAAAAGTCCAATTCATCAAACGTTGGGGACGAAAATATACAATTAGCCGATATATTGACTTTTTAAAAATGGGCTATTAACTTTGTTAAATTGGTTTAGGGTTTTTAGTTCTCCTATTTGATTCACCATAATCCAAATATCCCTCTCCTCAATCTACAATTGGAATGTGCTTTAGATTAGTTTTTTGGTTTGAAAATTTATAAGTAAATTGATTGGGAAAGAAAAAAATGACATCCAAAATTAAAATTTTGTGTATAATTATTATCAAACCGAGTTCCACTGAACCAAAATAATTTCAATTTCGTTTGGAGATTAAAACATTAGAAACCGATTTTTATAAAATCAATTAAAAATCAAATTAGTAAACTAATTCTCACCAACGCCTTATCCTTCTTTGATTTGCTTACTCACTTAAAAAACAAAAAAAGTTCCGTAATCACACAGGCAATTGCCTGTGACCGGTGACCGATGACAACATGAATCGTTTAATGAACTGGCTATTCCCGGTTCCCAATTTCTCTCCGCGCCCTTTATAAAGTTCACAGCCCCTGAAAAATGAAAACACGCAAAAGTCATCATCATATATCACACAACTTCAAGAATAGGTCGGTCGGCGTAGTAGAGAAAATGGAAGTGACCCTTGAAAACTTGAAGCAAAAAATAGCTGATTTTGCCAAGGAAAGAGATTGGGATCAGTTTCATAGCCCCAGAAATATTCTCTTAGCCCTGGTTTGTAAATACCCTTTTTTCGGCATTTCTTTTATTTGTATTTGTACTCTCCATTTCTGTTTTCTTTTCCTATAATGTTGAAAAAAAAGAATATGAATTGAAAATAGAAATTCATTCTTTGTGTAAAGTAGTGCTTCATTTTATGTATTGATTTGTATGTGATTTTTGTGGGTTTGGCTGGTAATTTTTTGAGTGGAGGATCAAATTGGTTAAGATTTTTATTCAAATTCTTCCGTTTTGTTTATATTATGGTCTCAGTATTTTTCTTGCAAAACTCAACTTATACCCCATAAAACACACCATAGTTAATTTTCCACTCAATAAAAAAACGTATCAAAATTCAACCAAATATCTCATGTTTATGCAACTATAAATATGTCACATTTTCTCGTTTTTCTCTCTCTAATGTTTTGGAATATTTTTATTATTTTAAGTTGGACTTTAGTAGCCGCCGTAGCTTAGGGTTACTTGTTCTAACCTTAATGACCCTGGAGTCACCGACATGCCTCCAAGAAGTCAGTGATTTTGTATTGTATTGGTGGGTTGCTCTGTACTTAATATTTTGAGGTATAAATTGGATTGGGTGTCAATACTAATTTTAAATCCAAATCAAATTTTCAATGATTTAGCGCTTGAATTTTCATTCTCCAACTCAATCCAAAGAGAGTGAGTCTCAGTTTGAGTCTCAAACCAATACGAGACTCTATCAAATCACATCCAAAGTTGTTCATCTAGAATAAATGTTGGGTTGAAACTTAGGTCATTTGGAATTTTCTTTACTTGCTGGGTGGGTGATAGGTTTTTTTTTTTTCTTTTTCTTTTTTTTCATAGTGCCGAACTTTTGACCTCACAGTTCCAAGTAAAGTGCTCCCACTGAGGATGCAATCTCTTGACGGGTGATAGTGTTTTGTATTGAAGAACAACAATTTGTTGGATGTGGGACCCATCCCTTCAACTAGATACGAGGCTTCAAAATCTGGGAATAAGAACATATTTTACCGAGGGAGTTGTCTTCAAAAGGGTCAGAATATGCTTAAGCATACATGTGTTTTTTTTAAGTATTTCATATTACACAGTGTTTACCAATTTAAGCATACATGCAAGCAGTGTTATGATCTTTGCCTCCTTTTTGCTTTGCTTTAAGGTTTGTTTGTTTGTCTGGTCCTTCCAAAATGAATGTCTTTCCTGTGTGGGTCAAATTGGGAAAAGTGATGAATATTCCATTTAATGGAATCCCTGAAAGAAAAAAGATTTTTTTGATATGGACCTGTTCTATTTGAATTTTATTTTTTAAAATTAGCCACGTTATTATATAATTGTCTATTTTCTTATTTTATTTTGTGGTGAGGTGATCAGCTAGTCAATGGTTAAGAACTATTTAAGAAAAAAGAAAACATTTCTTTATGTTCTTTACTTTTCTTGGAAATGAAATTGAGTAGTCTTTTGTCACTCTCTTATTCCTAGAATATCATCATAGCACTGTGGTACTCAGAGCTCAGGGTCAGGCAGTGCTACAGCCATCATCACTCCCTCACCACTAGTTATCACAATAAAATCCCAGTGGTTTTCAATCCCATTTAAACGTGACTACTCTTTACAGTGAGACTGGATATACATTCTTTCACAAAAACTCAACTTTAGTAAAGCTAATATGTTTTGGAGATTAAATATTATTCAATTTCACTTTCAATATAAAATGCAATAAAATTTGATTTTCGCACGCCAAAAAATTCATTCGTTCCTGTTAAACATTTAAAACCCTTTGAACTATGACTGAAATGTAAAAATGAATGAATGATCTGTGATTCAAAGGGTTTAAAAAAAGCACTTCATACAATGTTTGTTCCAAATCTAAGGGGACATGAGATCTTTTCAAGATCAATTTTTTTCGATTATTCTTTTAAAAATATTAGCTTTTGCACTTCCAATAATTATTAAATTTGTTTTATATGATCTTTTAATAATTTTTACATGAATGCTGGAGCTGTCCCCAATTTCAGATAAATGTAAAAACCTCTTCCTAGTTAATGCCAAAACAATTAATCCCATTACCATATGTACACTTCAAATCAATGTTTTTGTCATCAAAACGTTCTTTGTTTCAGGTAGGTGAAGTGGGTGAGTTATCTGAGATTTTTCAGTGGAAAGGTGAGGTTCCAAGAGGACTACCAGATTGGGAAGAAGAAGAAAAGCAACACCTTGGAGAGGAGCTTTCAGATGTGTTACTATATCTTGTTAGGCTTTCTGACATTTGTGGGATTGATTTAGGCAAAGCTGCTCTTAGGAAAATGGAATTGAATGCTCTAAAATACCCAGTCAACCTTTGCAAGGGTTCTCCTAGTAAAAGGCCAAAATGTATCAGCACTAGTACATCTATCTCAGCAAATATCAATAATGACAATGGAAAGGGGGTTCCTAATGATGCTGCTTGATCTTCTGCTATGATTTTATGTCCTTCCTTTGCCATAAAACATTACTCCCTCCATTCCCTATTAATTGTCGTTTAGGAGATATCTAGGTATCCAAATTAATTGTCGTTTAAGGTTCTTTTATTAGTTGTCAACAATTTATTTCAATTATACCCTCAACATTTTCCTTTCTTTTCTTTATGATATATTAGTGAGAGAGAGGGAAGGTGGGGTAATATTGGAAGTTTAGATGAAAATGACAACTTCTTTAATTTTTTCAAATTGTGTAAAGAGTCTTATATTTAGGAATGGAGGGAGTATCTTCTTTCTTTTATTATTATTTGTTCTTAGTTTTATCTAATTTTGGTAGTAGTCGAAATGACAAAGCACAACCATGTGTTGTGTGTGAGGAAGTTCGTGTAGTAGTTTTTGGTGATCTCACAATTGTATTAGCAAAAAGATTTTGTTGTGTAGTACTTCCTCCATTCCTCAATATAGGTGGTTTATGACACTTTGAAAAAATTAAGGACATCAAACAAACAATAATTTTTTCACTACAATTCTAATAATACCCCTTTTTTCCTCCTCTTCTTTCACATTTCCAATAAAAGATATATTGAGGGTATAATTGGAATAAATTATTGACATCTAATAGAAGACGTGTAAATAACAATTGATTTTGATGCATATATATCTCCTAAATGACAATTAAATGGGAATGGGTGAATACTATTTAGGGATTGTAGTAATGTTACATTTTCAGCTTGTAAATCTTTTGTATTCTGAAAGGGCTGTCCTTATATGTTACACAAGAGTATTGTGTTGTAGAGAGTGATGTAGAGGATTTTAATTTCCGTTGTGGTGGTACATCGGATTTCTTATGCCACTTATTATAATATTTCTAATTATATTGTCATTTTTAGAGTTTAATTTTTTAATTTAGATTTTTTTTTTTTCAATTACAGTGTTATAGAAAAAGGTACTAGGATAATTCTGATATGGTTCATGTGGATCTGATTCATATAAAAAAAATTCAAGGTAGTAAGGATCCGAACCGTGATGGTGTGTGGGCGTGACCCCTACTTGTTTTATTGATTGAATTTTCTTTAGTGACAATGAGGAGAGCTTAAATATCACCTCTTGTACACAAAAAGGCGATACTCACGCCTTCAGAGACTCCACCTCCCAATTCGTCATGAATTGTGAAGGATGTTAATTAAGATGACCCAGCGGCTCGAATAAACCTTGCCTCTTGAGTTTTCAGTAGTTGTAAATAGATTCACTTATATAAAAGTTTAAGATTAATAGAAAGTAGAAAGAAATAAATATTACATTAAACACCCTAGAACACGAAATTTTTTAATATAGGACCGGCCTTAGCTCTTATTGGATTGGCCCACATCCCTCTCAAATGAGTTGAGGTGGAACCTACTTTGTAAGTAGGTTACACCCCAACTCATGTGAGAGTGTCGTGGTAGACTGGCCCATGCTAAAGTGACTCTAGTACACTCGGACAACAAATAAATAAAAATAAATAACACTCACTGCTGAGTTTATTTGTGATAAATGTTAAATAGCTTTCAGAATAATATCATAAAGCACATTAATTGTATAAATAGTTTTCTTATGCAATTTTTCGAACATGATGCCTCGTTTGCGTTATTTTTTTTATTTTATTTTAAATAAAGAAAACTTGAAAAGTTAGTTTGTTAATAATCATATATTAATAAATTATATAAATGAGTGTAAAAACAAATTTTCACAAGTTATGACAGTAAAAATATAAATGCGACTTAAAACCTAAGAGAAAACTGCTATATATTTACATTAATTATTTCTATTTTTCTATAAATAACTTTAAAAATAAAATAGAGCATTTTTAACTCAAACTATTTACGGGTCTGTTGTTTGTGTCAAATTAAGGAATCGTGCTATTTTTCAGGCCAAAAATATCATGTGCATAGCACATGTCATCAGACTAGAGGGTATAATTATCACAACAATTAATTAACTTTAGGGGTGTCAACGGGTTCGGGCCGGCCCGAACCCGGCTCACATAGCTCGAAAAAATGTGAGCGTGAGCTGAGGTAATGTGAGCGTGAGCGTGAGCTTAATATTCAAGCTCGCTTCTTATGTGAGCTGAGCGTGAGCTTGACCCCGCTCAGCCCGAAAAAAGTTCGAACCCGAATAAGATTAATATAATTAAAATATTTTATATATATAATAATAATAATAATAATAATAATACTAATTTAAAAAAAAAAACTTATATATATTATAATTATAATTATAATGTGTGGATTAACTCAATAATCTTTTTTTTGGGTAGAAAGGAGATTGTATTAAAGAAGGAGTCTTACACCAGGAGAGAGACAGGTACAAAAGTTAAAGGAAGAGAGAAAACAGGAAAAGACAGCGTGGGAAAACACGGTACAAAATACATTGGGATGAATCACAACAAAAAGTGAGACGGTGTAGAAGAATTCAATGGGATTGTCAAAATTGGAATTGCCACCGACAATGAAATTAAATCAATCTTTTGAAATTTGCAAATTTATCATTTGTTAAAATTTTAAGTGCATGGAATCTCTTGTTTTTTGTTTTTTTTATATAAGACTCCTTTTATTAGCATATCAAGCAATTCTGAAACTTTTGCTTCTTTTTGTGTATTCTTGTCCAAATTTAGTTTTAAGGCTCATTGTATTATGCTATTCTTGAGACAGAATTTTCGTTTTCTTCGCTAATATAAGTGAGCTTGGGAAGCTCGAGCTCGTGTTAAAATGTGAGCTGAGCATTAGCTCAAGGTTTATGAGCTTTTCCGGGCCAAGCGTGAACGTGAGCTTTTGAATTTTTATGTGAGCTGAGCATGAGTTATGCCAAGCTCAGCTCACATAGCTCGATTGACACCCCTAATTAACTTGAGCCCATTTTTATAACCCGACCTGACTCGTTGCAATTAATATAAGATCAATATAGAAAATAAAAAAAAATCCTACCCCATCCAACCGACCCAATCAAATCCATTTTTTGTGCCTCCTTCCCATTTCTCATTCCCCTCCCTCCGGCAATTTCTTGAGCTTCGGAAAACCCATCACAATTCTTCCCTTAGCTCCAGCTCCTACCCAACTACAGACCCAATACGTATCCAGAACCAGCTGGACCAAGCTATTACCTTTCTTAATTCGCTACAGAAAGATGATACCACAGGGGTACTATAGAAGAAGAAACCTTTGTTTTTTTAATTAGGCTATGTGAATTTAAAAGGGCTTTGGATGAAGGTTATTTAATTTATGAATATGAGTTGAATAATTTTATGGATTTGGGATTTTAAAATTGGGATAAAAAGATAAAATTGGACAGTTTTACCCTTCTACGATGACATGTGTTACGCACGTGATGTCTTTGGTCTGATTCTTTAATTTGACACAAATAGCAGACCCGTAAATAGTTTGAGCTAAAAATGTTTTATTTCATTATTAAATTTATTTATAAAAAATGAGAAATAGCTGGTGTACACATATATCAGTTTTCTCTAAAACCTAAATGAGTAAATATAATAGAAAGATATTAAAACAAACAAACAGAATTTGTCTCATGTCGTTGTAGTTTCTCTTCAACATCATTATTATACAAAGTGAACCTTGATTTATGAAGAGTTATTCTGAGCATATCAATGATTTTGAATATTAAGTAAAATGAAATCTTTAAGCTCAAGCTCGGAGCTATTATGAGCATATCAATAGTTTAAAGATTGCATATAAAAGATGTAAAAAAAACTCTGTAGGGAGAGTTTAAGGAATGAAAGGGTAAAGGAGAGAAATGCCCCATTCCATGAGCTAAAGATGATGTGCTAATTGTTTGAGTTTGTTTTAGGCTGTTGAAAAAAGTTTTCTGATTAAGCAGTTTTTCTTCCCATGCAGCAGCACTGATTTTATTTGTTGAAAAGAATAGCTAAAATTCATAACTATTTTTAAAAATGCTCATATGTACTTTTTTTTTTTTTGCTGAATAAATTTTTTCCGCTAATCACAAAATAGTCAAAGCCATTACAATCAAAGGAAAATCTGAAATTACAAGAAAATAAAAGTTATACAATGATTTAAAAAAACATGATAACAGACAAAAGTCACACTTAAGAAAACTTGGGTGGTTAGGAGATACTAATATGAAAACTAGTAAGATAAACAAATACATAATCTTATTCTTCGCAGCATCTCAATGGCAATCCTTAAACCACAAAGGCATGAGAAAATCAATTTCAACATCTTCCTGAGGATCGACAATTTATAGGATCATGGGCGTATCAACCGTCTTACAAATTGTCTCGGAAAGATGTAGAAAGTTGATAAAGGATCCAGATCAAGTCCGGGTTGAACGATTTCTCCTAGAAACAGAGCAAATAAGTCTAGATCTGAGACAAATCTAACCCCCGTGTTTTGAATCTTGAAAAAAAAACACTTTGAAAGAAGTCTCATATGATTTGTGGTACAAGATAGAGATATAATAATCAAACAAAAAGAAGATAACTGACCATGATTTAACTATTGGCCGGAATCAATGGTTAAATTTGGCCAGAGACAAAGGGAAAAAAAGAAGAAACAGGAAAGCAGAGAGAGAGAGAGAGAGAGAGAGAGATACGAACGGATTGGTCATATGCACTTTAGAAGACGAGAGAAAAGAAGCAATAGAAGTTATTTTGACTGACTTGCTATATAGTACGGGTTTTCAGTTGAAACATTAAGTTCGATATAAACTATTTTAAAAACGCACATTTATGAATACTTTTCCCAATAAACCTTTTTAAGTTTATTTCAAGTTATGAATTTAACCAGTAAACAATCAAACGAGAGGTATGAATTCTCTTTTTTATTTTTATTTAAAATATGAATTAAGATTTGACAATGAGTGGATGATTTTTTTGTGGTAAAATTGGATTTATATCTAGGACTCTTAATGAGAAGGAGGGGGGAAGAAGATGGTGTTTAGGGTTTAAAAATTAGGGAGGCTATCAACAATAACGAGATGGACACTTTTGCCCTTGTTACACGCAACATATGTTGCTCACGTGTCCTTTTTTTGCCTGAAAAATCGTCGGATTCGTTAATTGGTCATTTAGAACAACCCGTAAATAGTTGATGTTAAAAATAGCCTAATAAAAAGTTTCTGTTATTTATGCTAGTTGAATAAATTGTTGGTGCTAAATATAGGGGATTTCTCGTCAATAATAACGAGATGGACAATTTTGCCACGGCAGCATGTGCTGCTCAGGTACCCCTTTTTTGCCTGAAAACACGTCGGATTCGTTAATTGGTCATTTAGAGCAGCCAGTAAATAGTTTATGTTAAAAATAGCCTAATAAAATGTTTTTGCTATTTATGCTAGTTGAGTAAATTGTTGGTATTAAATATAATGGATTTCTCATTTTAAAAACGCACATTTATAAATTGGGAGGTAATTTTTATTTTTCAAATTCAAATCAAATTGATACTTTAGCATTGAATCTTGTTTTGTGTACGAATGTGAATTTAAATAGTTGATATTGTGAATTTGGATAATTTTGAAATTATGGCAAATTTTGAAATTAGGATTTTGTGAATTGGATACATCTTTAAATTTAGGGTTTTGTGAATTTGGATAATTTTGAAATTATGGCAAATTTTGAAATTAGGGGTTTTGTGAATTGGATATATCTTTGAATTTAGGGTTTTGTGAATTAGGTAATTTGTGTATCTATGCATGTAGACTTGTGAAAATGCGGAGATGTTGTGAATGTGCAAAATTAAATGTAAAGAATTTGTGATTTTAGGGAATTAGACAACATTTGAAATTGTTTTTTTGGTAATTTGTGATTTGTGAATCGATGTCACTAGTATATTTGTTGAAATCACCTGTGTTTTTCCTGATAATTTGTATGCATATTCTTTTTTGTATAGATGGCCGTACTCGCTCATCTTGACCCTAGTCCCTTTCGATCCAGTCCGTCTTTGAACAAACAACCATCCCATAGATCCTTAAGAATCGGCTAGGGAGATGCGACAATGAACGAACCTTTAAAGGTTATTAAAAGTTCGGGGAACTTTTACGCCGCCTACAGAGAGAAACCAACCCCTGGGGTAATAGACCTAATAGACCGTGTAGGTTTAGGAGGTTGCTTTGTAGGTTAGGTAAAAATGAATGTAGATCACACTCTCGTGGTCGCATTAGTTGAGCGGTGGCGCTCGGGAGACCCACACGTTCCACCTCCGTTGCGGTGAGGCGACCATCACACTAGAGGACGTAGGCTGTCTTCTAGGACTACCCACCAGGGGCCAGGTAGTGTCGTTGAGTCACAGCTACAATTACACCAAGGGTCAATGGGTTGATCACGCCTACAATCTTTTAGGATTTAGACCCAGTCAGGATGCAATCAGGGGGAACACTTTGCAGCTGGTAGAGGTGTATGCCCATATTAGTGAGCCCTTACGAAATGATGCTACCGACCGCCAGGTACAACAGAGAGCTAGGGCATTGATCTTCATCCTGTTGGGTACTTTTCTTTTCCCGGATAAGTCGGGGTCCCGGGCCAACATGCGTTATCTTCTAACCCCTGGATGGTAACCTGGAGCATGACACGCATTCCTGGGCCAGCGGTGTTCTCGCGCATTTGTACCGCCAGATGTGCATCTCGTGCATGTCTGATTCCAAGGACATTAGCGGGTGTTGCTTGCTGATTCAGGTTTGTCCTCTGCCTTTAAATGTAAATGTGATTTTGTGATTTAAATATTTAATAATCGATTTTGTTTGTTTTGACCAGCTGTGGGCGTGGGAGCGTATTTCATTTCTCCGCCCGGCAAACAGAGGCGACATTCCGGATGAGATCCCCGCCGGCGGTAGACCGCACGGGGCTAGGTGGAATGCCCCCCGGAGTTTCCGCAATGCTCCGAAATCACAGTTGTTGGTGTTTTGCGAGCAGCTCGATTTGATGACCGAGACCAAGGGGGTGAGTCAATTTCATTGTTCATGTTTTTGTTTTTCCGTTAAATTATTTGTAAAGTAAAGTAACAATTATTTTTTTTTTTTTACAGTTCATGTGGAGGCCGTACCCAGATGCAGTATATGCAGATAGGGTGGCTCGGGATTTTGACTTCTTTAAGACGTGTCGATCCCGTACGCCACTCGTCTGCTTCGAGATGGTTGAGTACCACCTGCCCGACAGGGTAATGAGTCAATTTGGCTTCCACCAGGTGGTACCAATCCCGGCATGCACAGAGGGCACAGATGAGGGTCGAGACCTCCACACGGTGACAGCGTCGGCCACAAACAAATGGGAGACCGTCCACTCCAGTTACATAACTTTGTGGGCCCAACACGTCGATGCACTTTGGAGGCGCATGCTCTCGCTCATTGGTAATGTGATTGCACCAACCCCCCGAGTACATGGATTGGTACAATCGCATTACGGTTCACCGCATAACAAACCCCCCAAAATCGGGACCCGAGGCCACTCGCGATGGGAATTCAACCCACCGCTACAGATTGAGGACATTTTGGTAAGTTTTTTATTCGTGTACTTATTCCCTTTTTTCATTTTTAATTTTTTGAATTTACTAAATTTAATATTCACATTGCGGGAGGAGTCGTCTAGGGTGATGCTGGAAGAGTTCGAGAAGCCTGCCACTCGAACAAATGAGGATTACAAGTCAATCATCACCTGGGCTGCCAAAACGATTAAGGATGCCTTCGCCGCTGCAGGAAAGTCGGTGTCATGCCGATCACGGGCCGCTGATGTTTTAGATGCTGCCGTTCTGCAACCTTCCACACAGTCGAGGGAGCGTGTTGCTGGTAGGGCTGAGGTTGGGAGGCAGGGTACTCGTCGGAATCGACAGGAAACACAAGAGCACCTTGCAGCGTGGCGGTGAGGCGGGTCCGTCCCAGCCGCCGGAGCAACCGACTCAGTCTACTCCTCAGTACGTGACTCAGCTAGATGTACCCCTTCAATTTCAATACCAATTCGCCAGCCAAGTCACTGATTCTCCCGGTTTTCAAACGGGGGGCCATCCTGGTGCAGGGACTTCGTCCTCGGGACAGCCAGACATGTATTTTGCTGCGACGCCCTCGTACAGTTAGGACCTGGACCAGCCACAAACGCTTCAGCAGACTCCGCAGATCCAGCCAGACTCCCCTGAGGAGACGATACGAATCGACCACGACGGTGCCGAATTCGTCGAGACGGAGCAGGGTAGTGCGGTGCGAACTAGGGCTGGCGACACCTACTATCTCCGGACTAACCCGCGGAGGACCCACAGATACACCCATTCGCAGCCGTAGATTGTTTTTGCTTTGTATTTAATACATTCGTTATATTCGTCAAGTTTTTAATACAAACAATTTTATTTATTTAATATACGATTCCATTATTTTTTCTGCCATATTATTATTATTGAAGTCCGGTTCATCAAAAGTCTTATTTTACACTTAATTTGGTTATTAGTATGCTAAAAAAAATCAACTATTCCAACGAAAACGGATATTTCTGCCATTAATGGAAAAATAGGGGATTGCAATTTTTTGTCTTGACTCTCGGGTGGTGGAGGACGGAAGTCCCACTTCCGTCCTGAGGCCAAGACGGAAATGGGACTTCCGTCCTGGTCGACGTGGCA
Source organism: Vinca minor (assembly GCA_026122235.1). NCBI lineage: Eukaryota > Viridiplantae > Streptophyta > Magnoliopsida > Gentianales > Apocynaceae > Vinca > Vinca minor. The sequence goes on from JAOCZM010000104.1 coordinate 201,379, forward strand.
AAAAAGCCTGCGGTGGCTGCCACGTCAACCAGGACGAAAGTCTCACTTCCGTCTTGGCCTCGGGACGGTTGCCAAAAATGTTTGTCCCCCAAAATTGGGTGCCATGTCATGACCGATTGAGAAAAAGTGGGCCAGGCCCATGCAAAGCCCGCCCCTCTTGTCTCCACTACTCGTGAAAAAGATCTTGGACGAAAAGATGTTATGTCTAAACATTTTAATCAAGAACACAATCAATTCAAGTAGTTTTATTATTGATTATTCACAATCTCAAAGAACATTACAGAGAAGAATGAGAAGAAGGAGACAAAGCAAAGGTGACTGAGCTCTAAGCTCGAAGAAGTAGAAGAGAAATGAGCAGAAATGGAGCTGTAATTACAGAGAGAAAGAGGGGGAAAGAGGAAGATGATAACCGTCAATTTACAATTCCAAAAGTTATCTAAAAAATATCTCCAAAACCTCTACTTATAGACCAACTGTCATATCCAGGTGAAAAGGCCCGCGAACTCCCAACCCGACCCGGAAGCTCTGATTCAACCGATGCCAGTTCGAATCCCACAAACTACACTTATTTCCATATAATATGAGCTATCATAACATTCCCTCCTCCTTAAGAATTTTGTCCTCAAAATTTCCAAGAATATGATCCCTTTATGTATGAATTCAGTCGCATACTTCCATTTTTCCCCGGGATAAAAAATGTAGTTGGACTTGTCCGCATTCATTCCAACTCTAAACCTTTGAATATGGCAAGCTTTGCGGAACGTAAATCTATTTTCCATAACCTGAGAGGAAGCTAAACCATCAGCTGCCTTGACATTGATTCCAACAAGCATCTTAGCGAGGTTAAAAAAACATCCATAACTTTAGGTAACGAGAAGTAATGGCGTAGTTCTTCCTCATTAATTTCAGATTTCAATTCACTAAGCATCTCATTCCAAAAGCTGAGATCATAGTGATTCAAATTGTCAGCTTCCGGATCATTTTCACCCTTTGTAAATTGAACCAGATCATCAATAAAACTTTCATCAACATTTTTATGCATAGCAATGTCTTCCAATCCTTCACTAGTTGACTGGTCAGAAAGGGTTCCTTACTCCATCTTTGATGCCAACCAACTTGCTTCTTGGAAAATGGTTTCAAAAGATTCTGGTAAAATTTTATGATTGATCAAGGTCTCTGTACTTTGGCTTTTGAGAGCAACAAGCTTCCCCGCAAGGGTATCAAATGATGTCGAACCAATAGCATTGGTTGTATCATGATCCTCATCACGCAATTGCCGACCAGAACTCCAGATTGATAAGCATCCATTCCCCTGTTTTTTTGTGTAGTGTTACACCCCAGGTCCTTTAGCCATTTACTGAGGTTTCCTTTTGTGAACAACAGCTTCATCAACACCACCGAATTTTTCTGAAATGATTCTATGAAGAATTAGCTGGTTCGGGGACATCCATGCTTCAAAATTGGAAAGTTCAGGAGCACCATAATTCTTTACAGAAACAGCCGAGGCTGCAGCAGCAACAGTACGAAACCAACACACTACATTTATTTCCCCATTATATGAGCTTATATAATATTCCTTTCTCCTCAAGAGTTTTGACATCCAAATTATCGAGATGTTCGAACCATTTCTGATGAGCTCTTCCGCAAACTTACTGGTTCCGCCGGGGTCAAAGATTTTGGGCAGACCTATATCTTTATGAGTAATATACAGCCTCTGAAAATAACTCGATGAGCTAGTAACTTGAATTGCATAGGTGTGTAGAGCAGGTTGTTTGGACACAGCCTCTCGACTAATTGAATGACAACACACATAGGAATGATTAGTACCTAATTCCCATGAAGGTTTCATTATAATCAAAGTATCCCTGCTACCAAGTGGTCCTTTTGGATCAAGAGTCCTTGTAATCACCTCTTATGGTCTAAAAGTCGTCTCACAATAGTTTAATTGTGCATAGAGTGTCCCTGAAGAATCCCCATTTCTACTACTTCCAAACATCTCAAGGTTCTCAAAAACAGCCGCAACCAAAACCATGCATGGTTTTTCTATGAAATCAACCAAACTGGGACAAGGTAGAAACTCAAACCTTGCAAATCTAAGTAAAGGCTCATTCATAAAAGCTCTTCTCATATAGAAAAGAGAAGTACCAAGAGCTGAGAATGCATAGAATCCATTATCTCCAGCAACTGCTAGTTCAGTCCCAAGTATCTGGTAAGCAGTTGTCATCATCTCTAATGAAAGGATCTCTTCTAAGCAAGCTATCGTCATTCTGAGAAGAATAACATGTATGACCAAGGTTGTCAAGATCGTAATTTTGACTCGGAACGGAAGGGGTCTCAAAAATCATAAACACGAGAATTGTAGCACTGATCAGAAGATCCGAAAAAATATTAAAATAATATTTTATGATAAATTTAAACCAATAGAACTAAAAAGTTGAAATTAAAACACAAACTAACAAGTGATAAACTTCAAAAGCAAACCAACAATTCATAAGGTCTTTTAACCATATTTTCATGCTTCCACCCCGGATCGCTCCTATTCCCGACTGCTTTCTTTCGGAGATTTAATTGACCACCTCCAGCGCTAGAATCATTGCCCACACTTCCACTATCCGATCCGGACGCTCCCGGCATCTTATTTTTCCTTAGTTCTTATTAATCTTGTACCTATAACAATTATTAATAGTAAGATTTTATTTTCTCAAATGTATTATAGAATTTTGTTTACAGTAAAAACCATAAAAAATGATTAAATCAGTAATTAGTAACTTCACGATTCACTAACTAATTAAATCACAAGCAAAAGAAAAAGTAGAGAGGGATTTCTCACATTAAAACAAATTTGTATTATGTTGTCGGGCCAGAATCTAAAAAAAAAAAATAAAAAATTGAAAAGACACAATATTGGATCATACGATCTTTTACGATCCAACTCTGATGCGATTTAACTCGATTTATACCCCTATCCAACTTGCGATTTTGACAACCACGTGTATGACTGCTAACAGGCCTACATATATCCTTCACTTACTTTATAGTCTTTTCTAGTTCTTCATTAAAAGAATTGACACCGATGACATGAGTGTCATGTATTACTTTCTCAGTGCCACCTCTAGTGGACAGTCTCAGTCCGCAGCTTTTCCAACTGATCTTCAAGGAGTAGTAGGGTCTCCTGATCCATCCAATTTTCTCTGCTTGCACCACCCTCCTCACTAAGTTCCATGAGGACGAAATCTGATGGGGACAGATCAGAACCAAACTTCTCATTGTTGAAACATTCAGTACATAAATCAAAATCTTCTTGCTTCGGACAATGATAGAGCTTCCAAGAACAATCAACTGGACATAAATTGCAGTGGTACTCAACGGAGGGTCCTTCAGATTTGATTATCTCCTCCACCGACTCGCTATTCTTAATTCTTTCATAAATCTCAGTAGGAGTCGAGGTCAAGCTTTTCTGCTCCAATTCTCTGAGCCTAGTCTTACATGCTTTTGAAAGCTCCAAAAATTCCCCAAACTGTCCTCCCTTGTCACTTTCCTCAGCATTCATTTCTTCTCCCACTTCCGAATTATCAAATTTGTTATACAAAGCCGATTTAAATCCATCCCAATCACTTGTTCCATATTTAGAAACATGACTAAATCCCCACATACACGCTTCTCCCCTAGAATACTCCAAAGCCATATCTATCTTCAAATGATCAGGTATTTTATGCCAATTAAAGTAAAATTCAGCTTGAGTCATCCATTTCCTAGGGTGTTGCCCATAAAATCTAGGAAATTCTAGTTTAGAAAACTCGATGTCACCATTGTCAAATCTAGTTTTATTCCATTCTCCAACAACCAAATTCTCGGTCCATTATCATGTCCAATACCATAATCATTTCTATAATGGCTAATTTGAGGTGAAGTATTCATTAATCTACTGTTATCACCAACAATAGTTTCGTCTTCCAGAAATTGATTTGTAAAACACAAGAGGGGGGGGGGGGTGAATTGGGTTTTAATCGATCTTGCAAACTTTTTCGAATCTATTCAATGCTAGTGTAAGTTTGAGCAAGATGAACAAAAGCAAATCTAAAGCCAATCACAAGACAAAGGATTTAGAGTGGTTCGATTCACTTAGAATCAACATCCACTACCTTGAGCCGCACCCAAGGATTTTCAACAACTTCACTAAGAAGACTTTTTACACTTGTGGCTAACTCACTAAGAGTTTTACAACACAACCACAATACAAAACTCACTAAGAGTCAATTGCCCACACAAAGTAGGACTTATACAAGAATTACCCTATCACTAAGAAAAGGAATTAAGATGGATAAAAAGAAAGGTTGTTCACTCTTCTAAGTGAAAGATATATACCTTTGAAGTACAAGAATTTTAGCTCTTTAGAACATATGAAGCACACTCTTTGTCTTGCTTTAGAAATGTCACCTTTGAATGATTTAGATCATGGAAATGAAGTGTATTTGCTTTGAAGGTGTTTAGACTTGATAAGAAATCAATGTAACTTTGATGTGCAAGCCTTTGAATCATTTTCTAGCTTTGGAGTATTTATACATTTCAAAATAGGCTGAAAAACGACTCTGCAACGGTCAAATAACGGCTAGTTCTCGCAGAGTTCGGTTGACCGAACTGAGACCTCGGATGACCGAACACCACTTCGGTCGACCGAAGCTGTCCATAGGTCGACCGACCTATTTAAGTTCAACTCTCTGTTTCTCTTCGGTTGATCTGACCTTTTGAGCTTTGAGAGATGTTGATTTTTCACACGTTTTGAAATCTATTGAAGTCTAAAAGGTTTTCTCAATATGTAACAAGTAAGAGCATTTAGAAAACCGTTTTAAAAGACTTATACTTTGAAATCAAAGGCTTTTGAGATATGAACACATATGAGAATCATTTTGAAACTTTAGCGTTTTGAAAACGTGTTTATGAAAACATGCAAGACTAGAGTGTTGTATGTTTATGTTCATAAGAGCAATGGTTAGAGCTTATAAGATAAAGACTTATAAAGACAAAGCTATCCTAACCAAACCTAAGTCTTCAATCTTCAATCTCGACGAGATGCGCCTTTAAGTATAACTTTGAATCTTGATCATGGCTTGATTGAAGTACTTAGAGCTTCCATTATGAGAACCATTATTCTATCACAAAGATTGAAACCATTAGACACAACATCAAATGTTTGTCCATTATCAAAAACTGAGTTTGTTCGCCCTTAGGGCTTACATGATTCATGTCATTCAATTGTTCCATAATCAAATTCAATTTATCATCAATGTCTCTTTGGTACGAAGACATTTCAGAACTTAGAGAAGCAAGAGCATGTATAAACTCATCATATTGTGAATCAATTCGAATTACCGAGGTTTCAAGTACATCTAACCTTCTAATTTGTTCTTCCAGAGGAATCCGATACTCTGCTGCCTCCGGCGACAAAACTTGAGTTTCAATCGAAGCTCGTGAGTTCACCATTGATGTACGGAGATAATCTGGTTTGAATTCCGGCGCCGGTAACCGCGTCTGCGCCACTGCTAATTGAATTTCTCCGAATTGATTTCGCGTTGCAGTAGGAATCATCTTTCGCTGATTCCAAGCATAATTCTCCGGATATTCTTCCGAGAATCAAGTGCTCTGATACCAATTGTTATGTCTAGATATTTTAATCAAGAACACAATCAATTCAAGTAGTTTTATTATTGATTATTCACAATCTCAAAGAACATTACAGAGAAGAATGAGAAGAAGAAGATGAGGCAAAGGTGACTGAGCTCTAAGCTCGAAGAAGTAGAAGAGAAATGAGCAGAAATGGAGCTGGAATTACAGAGAGAAAGAGGGGGAAAGAAGAAGACGATAACCGTCAATTTACAATTCCAAAAGTTATCTAAAAAATATCTCCAACAACTCTGCTTATAGACCAACTGTCATACCCGGGTCAAATGGCCCGGGAACTCCCAACCCGACCCGGAAGCTTTGATTCAACCGATGCCAGTTTGAATCCCACAAACTACACTTATTTCCATATAATATGAGCGATCATAACAAAAGACTATGTTTGATGTAAAAAAATGGAAATTAGAAGTGATCAACTTTTGATTTTATCGTTCAAGACTGCCATCTATGTTTTTTTTCTTCTTCTAGATCTGTTAGATGACCAGCAAAACTCATATGAAATAATTTTTGTGAAAGTTGGAAAAACATCTTTTATTTCTAGAGTGAATGTTTTCCTTCTTCATCTTTGTTTTCATGATTCATAATAATTTTGGTGTGTAACTCTATTTGAAGAAATTCATGTTTTTTTTGGTGTGGTTATTTTTAGGCTTAGTCTTGACCATCCATCGATGTCAATAATGAGGGGAAATTAATACTCTAGATTGTAACCATTTTGATTGTTTATTAGCTTATTAATAAGAAACTGGTTTTCCTAATAATGACCATATAATGAGGAAGGAATTTTTTTGATTTCCTTAAGGAAAAACACTTCCTTACAGTCTACCACTTGGTCGATTGGAAGATCCATTAGTGTTTTCTTATTATGATCATTAGGCACGCATGATATGCTAAATGCTTCTTTAGTCGGTTATCATAAGTGTCTTGGCTAATCTAGTGGTCAATGGGAGTCAGGGCGTGTACACATTATTTTGCAACATGCTTACTTACATGTACTACAAAATTGACCACTTTCATAACTAGACCATAAATGAGATTAATTTAATTGTCACATAATGTCTTTAAGTAAAGTATGTTTCTGTTGTCATTCATTTAAATACAAATGTGTACATATTAGAAAACAGAAATAGCAGATATGAAATTGTATTAAGAGCTCAATAATTGTCATGCATAAGTACAAAACTAAATTGCAGAAGAAGAAAATTAGGAACTATCTTCAAGACTCATGCTTTCAGTATGTTTATGAAAAGTCAGTGAAGGTAGTCCTTTCGTGAAAATGTTTGCCACTTTTAAGTCTGTACTTATGGACTCAACGACAATTTTCTTTTGTCTAACATCTTACTTCAGTAATAAGTATTTTAGGCCCATGTGTTTTGAACGCTTAGTTATCTTGTCATGCTTGAAGAAAAATATTGCAGCTTCATTGTCGCAGTAAACAGTTAATGGCTTAGAGATAAAACTTAAAGTGCCAATTTGTGAGACAAAATTACGCAGCCATGTTCCCTGAATTGAAGCCTCATAACATGCTACGTATTCAGCCATCATGGTGGATCCGAAAAGCTACTCAGATTTCCGACATTTTCATGATATTTCTCCTCCAAATAAGAGATACGCATAGCGAAGAGTACAATTCCTAGTGTCAGGACATCTAGCAATGTCTGAGTCTGAATAACCAGTCACTTGTAGGTGACTTGATTTTCTGTATGTGAGCATGTAATTTCTTGTTCCTTTCAGGTATCTCAGTACTTTCTTTGCAGTTTTCCAATGAGCGATTCCTGGGTTACTTTATCTACCCAGGATACCAACAACGTGACTGATATCAGGCCTGGTACACAATTGTGCATACATCTAACTTCACACAAGAGATGCATAAGGATACTTTGTCATTTCTTCTTTTCTTTTGTCTGTGCTCCAAAAGTTTGGTTTCAGTCCACATTTCATTCACTTAATCCGAAACTTATTGACTAATAATTTGTTTTCAGTCCTTATTAATGGTACTCCTCATGGTTTTTTCCGTTCTGGGCGTGGGGTAAAACAAGGTGACCCTTTGTCGCCATTATTGTTTATTATAGCAGCAGACGTTTTTTCAATGGGTCTGGATAGACTGATACATTCGGGGAGCATAGGAAGGTATGTGGTCCCACACTCATCTGTATTGATATCTCATTTAGCTTATGCAGATGATGTAGTTGTATTCTTGAATGGAGCTAAACGGGGTCTGCAAGCTTTGATAGAATTCATTCGGGAATACGAGGACATCTCAGGACAGCGCATCAATGACCATAAGTGCTCCTTTTATATGGCGGAGAGAACGACATCAAGACAATTGGAAATGATCACTCGGGTGACGGGTTTTGTCCGAGGAACTCTTCCCATGATATATCTCGGATGTCCCGTCTTTTTTGGGCGACAAAAGGTAATTTATTACTCATCTATTATTGATAAAATCACTCTTCGACTGTCGGGATGGCAAAGGAAATTTCTCGATCTAGGAGGACGCCTCACTTTAATTCGGTATGTATTATTATCCATGCCTATGCACATTCTTGCTGTGTCTAATCCGCCAAAACAGGTACTTGCTCATATGGAAAGGTTATTTGCTAGTTTTTTGTGGGGGAAAACGGAGTTTGGGGAACGACGTCATTGGATGTCTTGGAAGAAACTTTGTCGTAGCACTTCACAAAATGGTTTGGGAATTTCTACCTTAGAGTCTTATCAAATTGCTTATTCTCACAAATTGTGGTGGCGTTTTAGGACTTCGACGTCTCTGTGGAGGGATTTCCTGATGGAGAAATATTGTCAGTTGTATCCTCATCCTACTATAGTTCCTTCTCGACCTATGGATTCTCCTGTTTGGCGCAGGCTTCTTACAGTCCGTGCTTCGGCAGAGGCTCACATGGGCCTCCTGATTCGAGATGGTGGGTCTTTGTTTTGGTATGAAAATTTCACGTTGCAGGGATCTTTATTGCGGACAGTAGATGCAGAGGTGGATTCTTTGGCTATTAGAGATCATTTGGGTGATGACGGCTGGTCAGCGGTAGAGACTTTGACGATGTCTCAACAACAGGACCTTCCTTTGGTTCGGCTGTCCCCAGGTCCTGATATTCACATATGGAGCCTTGTCCCAACTGGGAAATTTACAGTTTCTTCTATTTTGCAGACTTTACAACCAAGTGGAGTTTCACAGCTCTCTTGCACACAAGTTTGGCAGTCCTTGATACCATTGGCGCAGAAACTGTTTCTCTGGCGGCTGCTCAATGGTTTTTTAGCACTAGATGAAGTCAGGAGACGTTGGGGTGTATCTTTGGTCTCAAGGTGTCAGTGTGGACATGGAGAGGATACCTTCGCGCACATTTTAACAGAATGTCAACTGGCTACAAGATTTTGGACGTATGGATGTGCTCTGGTTGGAATTGCATGGAATACTCTCAGGTTTTACTCTTATTTATCTCTTTTGAAATTGTTGTGGTGGAAAGGAAGAGACAAGTGGCGAGATATTCACTTCATTATTTTTTACTAGTGTCTCATTTGGGTCCTTTGGAGGGCTCGTTGCCGTTTCATTTTTTTATGGTAAAACATCGATATTTAAGAGCCTTTTACGTGAATTTGACAGTCACTATCTTTCTTAGTTGAAATGTGCTGATTTGTTTGAGGCTTTTACGGGAGGCACATACTCAATAGGTTTGAACCGCGTTAAGGCAATTACTTGGAGGGGTAGTTTGGCACCCTCGGTTATTCTAAATATAGATGGGGCTTCTAGGGGTAATCCGGGACCTGCAGGTGCGGGTGGTATTGTTCGCAATTCCTTGGGTTCTTTTATTGGTGCTTTCTCTAATTTCCTTGGCTTAAATCTCTCAAACTCTGCGGCTGAAATGGAAGCAATGATCATTGGTATACGGTATGTTAATTCATTGGGTTTTAATGATGTCTGTGTTCAATCGGATTCAAAGTTTCTGTGTGATTCTTTTAACAAAGGACGAATTTCTTCTTGGAAGCTTGATTCTCTTTTTCAATGTTTACTCCGCATTTCTGGATCAGCAAGAGTTCATCATATATACAGGGAAGCGAACCAGGTCGCGGACAGTTTGGCAAATGAAGCATGTGATTCTCGAAATACGGTTGTTTATTCACAGTTTTCGTCACTCCCTCGTATCACTAGAGGTAAGTGTCTTCTGGATCATGCAGGGACTCCATATCTACGGAAAACCAAAGGATAAACTCTTTAGCTTCTTAGTTTGATGCTTACTAGTATTGTATAGCTGGTTACTTTAGAAGTTTTACTGCTTTGCATATTAGTCTAGCCACTTATTGTTTCACCCTTGTGCATATATATAAATGCCCAAGGTTGCACTTTTGCATATTCTATTGTATTTGGGAGGTTAGGTTTTATGTCCCCCTCTCTTCACTTCTGCCGGTTTGGCAATAATTAATAAAACGGGGGTCCGCCCCACCACGCTGGTGGCTTTATTAAAAAAAGAAAAAAAGAAAAAAAAAGGAGTATTTGGGCATTGCTTAATAACAAGTTTGTCTCCTTTATGCAGTGGGACAGAACTAGTGGAACAAGTCGTCATTCCAAATCTCTCAAGAACTTTGTTAATATATGCTTTCTGAGTCAATCCTAAAAGTCTTTGTGATCGATCACGAAATATTTCTATTCCTATCACATAGGAAGCTTCACCCATATCTTTCATTTAAAAAATTCTTGGAGAGATAATCCTTAGTTTCACGTAATAAACCAAGGTCACTGCTAGCTAATAATATGTCATCAATATACAGAGCCAAAAATATGAACTTGCCCCCACTGAACTTGAGATATATACAAGGGTCAACTATATATTTTGTGAAACCGAAAGCTGTAATGATTTCATGAAACTTTAGATACCATTGTCTGGAAGCTTGTTTCAGTCCATATATTTCTTAAGTTTGCAGACCATGTCTTCCTGTCCTTCAATTATGAAGCCCTCGGGTTGACACATGTAGACTTCTTCTTGAAAGAAAGAAATTCGGATTCCTAAATAAATGCAGCGAAAAAATAAAAGAGGAATTATTTTCTAACAGGATCTTTCACGAGTAAGAACCAATGATATTTTATTAGGATAATTACCTTTTGTTTTACGCGATGAAATAAATGATTTCTGTTTTGATTAAGCTACGGAATCACCAACAACAACCGATCTTTATCGACTCCTGTCTCTACCGGTATCCACACGATCAACTTCAACTTGTTTTTCGTGTGTCTAATGCTAGTCAGAAAGCTCCTGATACAGTACCAACCTCGAGGCTCCCCAATTCAAAGGTCGCATATAGACCAATGCCGAGGCTTAGAACGAGAAACATGAATCGAATAACTACATCATTGGTTCGTGTATTAAAGTACAAAGAGGATTCTAAGTTACACATAAAATATAAAGTACAAGGCAGCCTCTCAAGGTTCACAAGTGTACAATTAGGCCCTATCAAGCAAAGAGGCTAAGAAGGGCATTTTAATAATCTTACAAGTTGTGGACAACTTTGCAACATTTTGGTATAATGATCATAACTTTCGATCTATGTATCCAATGGACCTGATTCCAGTTGCATATTAAACATAAGAGGCAGATCTACAACTATTATGAAAGACCCAAGATCAGATATTGCTAGCTTGGAGTCTGAAATTGTCGCCCAACCTGATCCAACAATCTGTCCAGAATTGGGACGAATTTAAAGGTTGTTTTTGTCTTTTTGTACAATTAAAGTCTATGCTAGACTTTAATTAATTTCCAGCTTTGTTATTTACTTTATTTAGAGTATTTAGGTGTATATAGCAAGGAGTTGCTATAATAAAGGACATGTTTTGCATAGTGGTTGAATAGTTGGTTATCTAGTTGTTAAGAGTCCCACGTCTTCTAGGACTCTTCACATGATTAGTTATTTTAGGCGCCTAAGATGCTAGATAATAGGACATGTTGTCCATTATATTGTTAGTGATTTACTTGATAGAAAGTTGTTGTTCAAGAGTCCTACTTCTTCAAGGACTCTTATTTTATTTGTTGTTTGTAACCGAAATCTCTCTATTTAAGAGATGGTTCGGCCTACATTATATTAACGTTAGATATATTGATATTTTGGTAAGGGTATTCCTTAGCTTCTATTGTCTGAACTTCTTTTAAGAATTCATTCATTCTTTGAGTTACTGTATCAGCAAGATTAGTTTCTCTTGTTGTGGTGTTTCAACCTCCATCGATAATTAGTCTTCCTTAGCGTTGCGTTGATTATATTCCCTAGAAAGTAGTTCAAGAATTAGAGAAAGATCCAGCACAACTTAAGCTGTTGAACCTTTTGGTACTTAGTACCTCACGGTTCTTCATCAGCTCCGAAGTTGAAGACAATCTCCAGGAATTTTGGTATATAGGTTTAAATATAAAACCGGAAAAAGAAGAACAAAAAATTAATTTTTCTTCTAACTTTTATGTTCTTGGTGTTGTATTTTTTTGGCTGAAATTCTCTCTATAATTTTCGGCAGCTTTGTGTGTGGGAGAGAGTGAATTAATTCAACTATTGCATTAATGAGAGAAAATGAAATAGTGCGGTAAATATCCATTCACCCACTACTTCCATTTCCCCCTCAAAAGGCTCCCACAACTCCTACTACACAAAATCCCTCACATGCTTAGCACATGTCCGATTTTGACTTTTTCAAACCGATTCTTGGACCGGTTTTTCGGTTCAACAGACCGGATCCAGTTCAACAGTCTGGTTCAACCATATCGGTGTGAACAATCGGGTATTGGTTGGCCCAATCCAATTAACTGCCCAATCCAATTGGAGCATCTATATCAAATGTAAATTCCCACAAGCCCAATCCAATTGATCATAGTGTGCGACCCATTAGTTATTTGCTATGTTGGCCGTGACAACAATTGTCAACAATAATGAGAGGTATCTAGCAACACGTCATTACTCCCAATTGACAAATATTCCGATGATTCAAGTAATCACGGTTATGACCTTTTGTATTAATCCATTTGTCCTCAATATCTAGATTCAACACAAGTCATGGAGAATGTCACACTTGTATTGTTCAATCAATAAGTTTCTTGATTTGTGAGTAGACTAATAAATTGACATTAATATCTCATATTAATTAACTTGTTCATGGCCATGAATTAGTGTCACTCCATCAAGGGGCCCAAGATATCACTCCTGTTATATAGGAGGGACAAATCCTCTATCTATCACACATCATCCTACACATGGTTCATTAATACACCCAACAAATGCCTTTATAGCCCATCTAGTTACAAAAGGTGTTTGACACCATCAAAGCATACCATTAGCCATGTAGAAAATCTTGTGTGATTTCAAATCGAAGGAATCAGATACAAACAGAACCATAATGAGAAACACTGGTGACATTCATACAACAATCCATGAATTGTTTCTTATAACGGGTCAATCCAGTATCACATACTCATGTGTTGATTAGATATCCAATATCAATCACGACACATACTAGTCTCCCACATTATTATTATTATCCTTTGAGAATCCAAGTGTTAAGGAGTGCTTTTGAATTTCTTCCTTTGGCACATCTCCTTTGACTTCTCCCCAATGCCACTTCTCTTTGAATCAATTCCATTGAAGCTTTGTGGCATACATCTTTATAAGAACCTATAAACTCAAGGGAGGAGTAGCTTTTGGTACCCATTTTTGTTTGGGTCCATTGGGGTTAGTCAAAGTACGTTTGATTCTCCAAACGGTTTTTACCCCTTTTTCAATCTTCCTCTTTACATGGCATCTATCACAAGTGTGACCATGTTTACCACAATATGTGCAATGAATGTGTGGCTTAGAGGAATTGTGAGCATGCACAAGATAACTACTTGGCCTATGTGACATACTAGCATTTAAAACATGATTCTTAGGTTTAAGAGAAGAGCTAGAAATATCAACACGTTTAGCAATATAAACAAGGCCATTTTTATCATGTGAAGCACATTGCATGCCAAAGTGATTCTTATGCAACTTAGAAGAGCTAGCATGATCAATGTGATTAGCAGTATAACCAAGACCATGTTTATCATGTGAAGCACGTTGCATACCAAGAATTTGATCAAGATTTTTCTTACCCTTAGTAAAGTTTTCAACAAGAAGGGTAAGATCTTTAACTTTGTTTTCCAAATGATCAAATTCAAGAAGCTTGTTTTCTAAAGAAGACAATTTAACACAAGCTTCAAGATACTCTAATGAGGAAGTGTTGCATGTAGCAATAAGCTTTTCATTTTCAACTTTTAAGCAATCAACCTCATCACATATCTTTTTGTTTTCACAAAGCAAAGATTCAATTTTAAGCTTCATAGCTTTGTTTTGCTTTGCACAATTTTTCAATTGATCATACATATCAATTAAAAGCTCATTAGGATCATCCTCATCATCATCACTATCATTAAAAGAATTAGAAATAGATGGAGAAGGATGTACCTCATTATCAAATGCCATAAGACATGTGTGATCATTTTCTTCTTGATCATCATCACTTTCTTCTTCATCCCAATGACTTAACAAGCACTTTGCATTTTTGAGAGTGAAGAACAAATTCTCTCCTTCTTCATTATTGATGATGGACTCAAGATTACTACCCTTTGTAGAACAATTTTTCTTTATCTTCATTTCAAAGGCTAGTAGTGAGCCAAGAAGTTCCTCCGTTGAATATGTCTTTAAATTCTTGGACTCTTCAATGGCAAGAGCTTTATTTTCCCAACTTTTAGGAAGAGAATTGAGAATCTTCCTATTCATTTCACCCATGGTGTACTCCTTGCCATAGGACTTCAAGCCATTTATCACATTTGTGAATCTTGTGCTCATCTCATTTATTGACTCATTTGGCTTCATGGAGAAGAGCTCATATTCTCTAACAAGCAAATTTAGCCTTGACTCCTTGATTTGATTTGTGCCTTCATGAGTAACCTCAAGCATTTTCCACATTGAGTGTGCGGATTTTCTTCCAAGCACACGGTTGTACTCATCTTGACTTAAGGCACAACTAAGGATGTTCATTGCCTTGTAATTTTTAGTCATCTTCTTGGACTCAAGCTCATTTAACTCCTTGTCCGGCTTTGGCACTTGAACACCATCCACCAACTTCATAGGCACATATGGACCATTTTCAAATATATGCCATAAAGAATAATCTATTGAGCACACATATATCTTGAAACGTTCTTTCCAAGCTTCATAATTATTACCATCAAAAAGTGGTGGCCTAATGGTGGAAGACCCCTCTAAATACGCCAATGCGGAATTACCGGCCATAATCTTTACTTCAAGCGGTTATGCTAAAAATGAAGACGAGGCTCTGATACCAATTGAAGGAACCCAAGAGGGGGGTGAATTGGGTTTCTAATAAATCTTGCAAACTATTTCCAATTTAAACAATGATAGTGCAAGTTTAACAAAAGCTAAAGCAAAACCCAATGCAAATCACAAGACAAGAGATTTAGAGTGGTTCGATTCACTGAGAATCTACATCCACTACCTTGAGCCGCACCCAAGGATTTCACCAACTTCACTAAGAAGAATGTGCCCACACAAAGTAGGACTTTACACTAGTGGCTAACTCACCAAGAGTTTTACAAACAACCACTATAAACAATTGCCCACACTAAGTAGGTCTTATCAAATAACAACAATAACCCTATCACTAAGAAAGGGGATAAGATGAAAGGTTTAGAGTACAAAGTTGTTCACTCTTCTAAGTGAAAGATACATACATTTGAAGCTCATCAATTGTTGGCTCTTTGAACATAGGAAGCACACTCTTTGTCTTGCTATTATGAAATGCACTTTTGAATCATATAGATTTTGCAATGAAGTGCATTTTACTTTGAAAGTGTTTAGACTTGATAAGAAATCAATCTCTATTGTATGAACAAGTCTATGTAAGTGTTAGAGTCATTCTAAAGCTTTGGAGTATTTATACTATTTGAAATCTCGCTGAAAAACGACTCTGGAACGGTCAAATAACGGCTAGTAACAGTGCACCTCGGTTGACCGAACACAGGCCTCGGTGGACCGAAGGGAAACTCGGTCGACCGACTTGGGACCTCGGTCGACCGACCTTGGTCATCTCGGTCGACCGAACCAGATCTTGGTCGACCGAACCAAGACAGCTCAACTCTCAGTACTTTGTTCGGTTGATCCGAGAAAATCTCGGTCGTCCGACTTTCTGGGCTTTCAGAGAAGTTGATTAAACACTTGTTTTCAAATCATTTGAAGTCTAAAAGGTTTTCCCAAAAGGTAACACATAAGAACACTTGGAAAACTTTTCTAAAAGACTTATACTTGAAATCAAAGGCTTTTTGGATAAGAACACATTTGAAACTTTTGCCTTTTGAAAACGTGTTTATGAAATCATGTATGCAAGACTAGAGTGAGAAGCTTATGTTCATAAGAGCTTTGGTTAGAGCTTTAAAGATTACGACTAATGACGACAAAGCTAAACTAACCAAACTAAGTCTTCAATCTTCAATCTTCATAGATGAGCCTTGAATAGTATGACTTTGAATCTTGAACATGGCTTGATTGAAGTACTTAGAGCTTCCTACAAGATTTCCAATATTCTATCACAAAGATTAAGATCATTAGACACAACATCAAATGTTTGTCCAATATCAAAAACAGAGTTCGTTCGCCCTTAGGGCTTACATCTCTAAGACTAATTCTCTTGGTATCTAATACCCATGCTACAAGTATGATGATCATGTTGCTGATATGTCAGCGGTTTAGTAAGTGGATCGGCGATATTATTGTTCGTATGTACTTTGCAATTCTTCACTTCACCTCCATCAATAATATCTCGGATTAGGTGATATCGCCTGAGTATATGTTTGGACATTTGGTGAGACTGTGGTTCCTTTGACTGATATAAGACTCCATTCACAATGGAGATCAATCGCATTCTAAATGCTAGGTACCACACCAAGTTCAGCAATGAACTTCTAGATACAAACTATCTCATTAGCATCATCTGATGCAACTATATACTCAGCTTCAGTTGTAGAATCATACATAACTCGACTGCGATCTAAAGTCGTCTCTATCAGTTTGGAAACTAGCATCAGTGTAACCACCCACCATAGATTAAGAACGTATTCTTAGTCCTTCGTAAGTACTTTAGGATATTCTTGACGGCTATTCAATGACGCTCATCGTATGTTGATTGGTATCTGCTCGTTATACTCAAAGCATACGAGACATCCGGGTGAGTACATAACATGGCATACATGATAGATCCAATTGCTGAAGCATATGGAATCTCAGTCATGCGTTCTTTCTCATCCAATGTCTTAGCACATTGTTTTCTTGAAAAACAATACCAAATGCTATATGACAAAGGTTCTTTTTGGACTCTTGCATGCTAAACCGATTTAGCACTCTGTCTATATATCTACTCTAGCTTAGGCCAAGGAGTCTACGTGATCTATCTATATAGATCTTGACCCCTAAGATGAAGCTTGTTTTACCTAAGTCCTTCATAGAGAAACATTGACCCAAACAGACCTTTACAAATTCCATGGATCGAACCATATCTAATAGAGTTTGTTTTCTCCTTTCGGAACACCATTCCATTGTGGAGTAGCCGGTGGAGAAAGTAGTTAGTCAATTCCACATACTTTTTGATAATCACGGAATTCTTGACTTAAGTATTCTCCGCCTCGATCTGATCGAAGCATCTTTATACTTTTGCCAAGCTGGGTTTTCTACTTCATTCTTATACTCTTTGAACTTTTCAAAGGCCTCAGACTTGTGTTTCATAAGAAACACGTATCCAAAACGCTTATAATCGTCGGTAAAAGTAATGAAATATAGATAACTACCTCTCACATGGATATTGAATGAACCACATACATCACTATGTATTAGTTCCAACAAATCCTTTGCTCGTTCTCCAGTTCTAGTAAAAGGAGAAATAGTCATCTTACCCATTAAACAAGGTTCGCATGTATCATATGATTCAAAATCAAATGACTCCAACAATCTCTCTTTATGGAGTTTCGAAATGCGGTTCTCGTTTATATGGCCTAAGAGACAATGCCAGAGGTATGCAGGATTTAAATCATTATTCTTAATCCTTTTTGTATTTATGTTATAGACCCGTGAATCGAGGTCTAACAAATATAAAACATTCACCAAAGTCGCACTACAATAAAAAATATTATTCAATGATAACGACATTCGTTGGTTTTTAATATGAATATCAAAACACATCTTGTCCAAACAAGAAATTGAAATAATATTTTTTGTTAAAGTAGGTACATAGAGACAATTATCTAAATCTAGGACAACCCTAGAGGGCAAAGTAATTCCATAAGTTCCTACAGCTAAGACAGGAACTCTTGCTCTCACTGTCAACGCGTAGGTCCACTTCACCATTTGTCAGCTCTCTATTCATTTGCTTCCCCTGCACATTCATAAAAATGTGAGAACCCAACCGGTATCCAATATCCATGAGGAAGTAGTAGTAGACAAATTAATTTCTGTAACAAAAATACCTGAGCCAGAAGCAACATTTGCTCCCTTTCCAAGTTTTTTTCCTACAAGACAGCACTTACAGTTCTTTTTTCAATGTCATTGCTTACCACAATGGTGACAAGTATCATCCTTAGCCATACCGCCCTTGGCTTTCACTGCCTTCTTGAATTGGTTAGGTTTTCCATAAGGCTTACCCTTGGGCTTACCAACACCCTTGCCTCTATTACTAACCACCAGTATGGCTTTAGACTTGCCTATTTCCTTCTCAGCAGTCCTTAACAAATTCAACAATTCAGGAAGTTGTCTGTCTATCTCATTCATGTTGTAGTTTAATACAACCTGACTATATGATTCAGACAACGATTGCAGAATCAAGTTAGTGGATAGCTCTTGACCAAGAGAAAATCCCAGTCTGCCTAGGTTCTCAATATAACTATCATTTTCAAAACGTTAGTTTTGACTTGTGTTCCCTCTGCCACCTTGCACTGAAATAGAGACTTTGACACGTCAAATCTCTCCTGGCGAGCCCGACTCTGAAAGAGCTGCTTAGATGATTAATCATGTATAATGCACACATTTCCTCGTGTTGCTTCTGAAGCTCAGAGGTCATGGTTACCAGCATTAAACTTGACACATCTAATGCGCGATCTAAATGCTTACGATAAGCAGTTCTTTCAGTGACCGTAGACCCCGCGGTTGGTGGATCAGGAATAGGTTATTCGAGAACATACAATTTTTCTCGTGTTTGAGAACGATTCTCAAATTCTTGTACCAGTCGAGGAAGTTTCTGTTAGTAGTGCCCTAGGACCATTAGCACATGTTGTGCGTTTTATTATCTTTTGAGCATGTAATTGAATAGTTAATTTTTCTTTTGATTATCAAATGTGTGATTTGATAGTAAAACTCATTAGCTTATGTAATTACTATTCTAGAAGTCCCTAGTTTTATGTAATGCTTAATTACTATGAAATAAAACTAGTATGATTGTTGATTGATGATCTTGTTTTACTGATCATGTGTAATGGATACAAATCACATCATAGATGCAATATATAGGGATACATTGTATTGGACGTGATCCGTCAGAGAAGTAATACTTCATGGTCTTAAGTCATAAGTATTACTTCCTCAATACTATTTTTGAATCCTTAGACCTTATGTCTTCATTGATTCTAGTATGAATGGAGCCACGTTTTGACTCAGTCGGACGTTACTTGTAATAGAGTAATCAATACGACTGATGATCGTGAAGGGATTCATGGGCGGAAACTCGTTCCAAACACCCATGGATCCTCCCCTGAAGGATCCGCCCATACGAAACGAATCGAAAAACAGCGATAAAAACTTACATGTTTCGGATTCAAGAAGCTACTTCTTGAATGGAGGATGACGTTTCTTGATCGAGTTTCTTTTCACCAACGGAATTCCCTTTGCGGAATTTCCCTCTACCCAGTATCCACGCTGACGAAACAAGCAAGTGATTGCTAGATCTTCGTCTTTCTGAAGTTCGGGAATTTAGAGAGAAAAGGGAGAGGCTGAGAAATCCGAAATCTGATTTCGGGTTACTTGTTTAATTTCGGCTGAATAACTTATTCTCTAGGGTTTCGGCTAAGAGATGTTATATAGAGTGTGGGAGTTTGTTCCCAGAACAACTCCCACGTCTACTCAACTTCTCTGGGCTGTGGGAGACTCGACTCCCACGCCTCCTAGACTTCTGTCGGTAGTGGGAGTCCTTATCGGATAATAACTCCCACGTAATCCCAGCTATTGGTAAAATACCGAAATTGCCCCTATCTCTAATTCGAATAATAAACACTTTATTATTTCCAGAAAAACAAATGTCAGATACAATGAACCTAGACACATTCTAGATTCATTGAATCTGGACATGAAGCTTGTTAGCTCGTCTATGCGTGTGACCCTGTAGGTTCATATCACAATGGCAATGAAAACACACTTAGTAGTAGTGTGAGTTCATAAGTCACATAGCTGCCCCCTAGCAGGACATTGTGACTACCCAAGGTGAATGAATTTACAACGGAACCTATTGTCAATCCACTATTTAATCCATTTGTCTCGCGATATCCTAATTAAGCATAAGGCATGGTGGTCGTCACCCTTATTAAGCTTAATTGTGTTTATGCTCGATCTCCAGTAGACTAGTTTTCGACAAATAGCATTTGATAACAACTTTATCAAATACATTTGAGCACGACCATGCATTTAAACAGTCTTTCCCTATCGAGGGGCCCATGGATATCTCTCTCTAATAATAGAGAGGACAAATTCCTTGCAATGTCTCTCACATTCAAGCTATGATAGGACACTACATCCGATCATCGGTCGTATTGATTACTCGTTACAAGTAACGTCCGACCGAGTCAAAACGTGGATCCATTCATACTAGAATCAATGAAGACATAAGGTCTAAGGATTCTAAAATAGTATTGACGAAGTAATACTTATGACTTAAGACCATGAAGTGTTACTTCTCAAACGGATCACGTCCAATACAATGTATCCCTATATATTGCATCTATGATGTGATTTGTATCCATTACACATGATCGATAGAAACAAGATCATCAATCAACAATCATACTAGTTTTATTTCATAGTAATTAAGCATTACATAAAACTAGGGACTACTAGAATAGTAATTACATAAGCTAATGAGTTTTACTATCAAATCACACATTTGATAATCAAAAGCAAAATTAACTATTCAATTACATGCTCAAAAGATAACAAAACGCACAACATGTGCTAATGGTCCTAGGGCACTACTAACAATCTCCCACTTGCCCTAGTTCCAATCATACATGATCCTCAATCCCATTGACCTAGTATGACTCTCATGTTTAGGTCATGGGAGTGGCTTGGTCAATGGATCTGCAATGTTGTCGTCTCAGTATGAACTTTGCAAATACTAACGCCTCTCTCTTTCGATGATCTCTCGATCGGATGGAAACGCTCGAGAATGTGTTTGGATCGTTGGTGAGATCTAGGTTCCTTAGCTTGTGAAATGGCGCCAGTATTATCACAATAGAGGTCCACTGGGTTCACAATGCTAGGGGACGACACCTAGTTCATCAACAAACTTCCCCGATCCAAACAGCTTCTTTAACTGCTTCAGAGGCAGACTAGATACTCAGCTTCATAGTAGAGTCGGCCACGGTTTCTTGCTTTGAGCTCTTCCACCACACAGCACCTCCATTCAAACAAAACACAAAACCAGATCGTGATCTAAAATCATCTACGTCGGTCTCGGAAGCTTGCGTCTGTGTAACCATTTACTACCGGACTTTCCTTCCCGACCTCCGTAAACTAAGAACATATCTTTAGTCCTTCTCAAGTACTTAAGAATGCTCTTGATCGCAGATCCAATGTGACTCACCAGTGGTCGATTGATATCTCGCTAGTCATACTTAAGGCAAATGAGACATTCAGGCGAGTGCATATCATGGCGTACATAATAGACCCAATGGCCAAGCATATGGGATCTTACTCATGCGCTCTTGGTCCTCCCTTGTGGAAGGTCCTTGAGTTCTCGCTGAGTTTAACGCCATGTGACATGGGCAAGAATCCCTTTTTGGAGTCTTGCAACCGAACCGCTTTCAAGTACCTTGTCAATGTATCCACTCGGCTCAAGCCAATCATTTTGTTAGATCTATCTCTATAGATTCTAATACCCAAAATGTATGTAGCCTCGCCTAAGTCTTTCATGGAAAAGCACTTCCCCAACCAAGCTTTTACGCTTTGTAATGTGGGGATGTCATTTCCAATCAGCAAGATGTCGTCCCACATAAAGCACAAGGAACACTACCGCATTATTAGTTACTTTCTTATAAACACAAGGCTCGTCTTCGCTTTTTGATGAAACCGAATTCTTTAATACGTTCATCAAAGCTGACGATTCCAGCTTTCGAGATGCTTGCTTCAATCCATAAATGGACCTTTGAAACTTACACACTTTGCTAGGATTTGTTGGATCAACAAACCCCTCAGTGTTGTGTCATATACACATCCTCGAGAAGGTTTCCGTTAAGAAACGCAGTCTTAACATCCATTTGCCATATCTCATAGTCATAATATGCGGCTATGGCAAGTAAAATCCTAATTGACTTTTATCATCACTGCATAGAGGAAAAGGTTTCGTCATAGTCAATACCATGAACTTGTCTATAACCTTTAACTACTAGTCGCGATTTAAAAGTGTGTACATTACCATCCATGTCGGTCTTCTTTTTTATAACACCATTTGTTATCAATGACCTTGCACTCTTCGAGTGGGTCAACCTTAGTCCATACTTGGTTGTCGTACATGGATTGCATCTCGGACTTCATAGCTTCTAGCCACTTATCTCGACTCGTAACTACGAATTGCCTCTTTGTAGGTAGTGGGTTCATCTTGATCAATCGGTTCAACTCGATGATCATCGACCACGAGAAATCCATATCTCTCAGTCGTTGATGTACCCACTCGACCTCCTCGGGGCCTTGTGTCAAAGATTGAAGCTCGATGATCGGCACGTGAGCTTGCTTGAACTTCTAAAGTTGGTTCGGATGTTGTTTGGGGATTTTGAATTTCCTCAAGATGGATCTTACTCCCACTATCCTCTTTGGAAATAAATTCCCTTTCAAGGAATACACCATTACGAGCAACAAACACTTTGTTCTCTCGATGGAAGATAGAAGTAATATCCTTTAGTTTCTTTAGGATATCCCACAAACAAACATTTGTCGATTTGAGGCGAGTTTATCGGATAACAAGCGTTTTACATACGCCTCGCATCCCCCAAATTTTGAGAAATGACAAACTAGGTCGTTTCCTGATCCCATATCTCATACTGGAGTTTTTCGAACCGCTTTAGAAGGAACTCTATTTAATATAAATGCAGTAGCTTTCAGGGCATAGCCCCAAAAGGAAATCGAAGACTTGTTTGACTCATCATAGATCGAACCATATCTAATAAGGTGCGATTCCTCCGTTCGACACGCCATTCCATTGTGGTGTGCCAGGGAGGAGTTAATTGTGAAACAATTCCACAACCACTAAGATGTTCGTCAAACTCTTGGTTAAGGTATTCTCCACCTCGATCCGATCAAGTATCTTAATACTTTTACCAAGTTGATTCTCGTACTTCATTTTGAAATTCTTTGAATCTTCCAAAAGATTCGATTTATGTTTCATTAGATAGACGTAGCCATATCTACCTGAAATCATCCGTGAATGTGATGAAGCATCGAAACCCTCCTCTAGCACTTGTGTTCATTGGTCCACAAACATCCGTATGTATGAGGCCCAACAAATCGGAAGCTCTCTCACTTTGTCCAATAGAGGGAGCTTTAGTCATTTTTGCCTAACAAGCAAGATTCACACGTCTCATAAGACTCTAAGTCAAATGATGTTAAAATTCCATCTCGTATGGAGTTTTGATATGCGCTTCTCGTTTATGTGGCCCAAACGACAAGTGCTAAAAGTAGGTTTGGTTTAAGTCATTTGATTTAAACCTTTTAGTATTAATGTTATAGATGGGCCTTTTAATGGAATCATCGAGGTTAAGAATATAAAGCCCATTCATCAAAGAGGCATCTCCATAAAAGATACGATCTTTATGAATGGTGCAAATTTTTATTCATAATACTTAATTCAAAACCTTCAATATCCAAACAAGAAACTCGAAATAATATTCCTACTCAAAGTTGGAACATACAAACAATTATCTAGTTCTATGATAAGGCCACTTGGCAAAACTAAATTAAATGTCCCCGTAGCTACAAACGAACAACTCTTGCTCCGTTGGCTACTCCGAGGTCCACTTCTCCTTTTGCCGCTGATCTACTCCTTTTGAACCCCCTGCACATTTGCACAAATGTGAGATCCACAACCTGTATCTAATACCCATGAAGTAGGAGCAGACATGTTAATTTCTATAACATAAATACCGGAGAGACAGATCAAACTGGTCTTTCCCTTTTTCTTCTCTTCCAAGTAGAGTTTGCAGCCTGTTTCCAATGGCTCGGTTCGCCACAATGGAAGCAAACTCCCTCCTTTGGTGCCTTGGCTTTGGGGTCGGGGCTTGGGCTTGTCATTGCCTTTGCCTTTGCCTCTCTTAGCCATGGGCTTTCCCTTGCCTTTCTTCTTGAAATTCCCTTTTCGAACCATTAAGACTTCGGGGATTTCTTAATGTTCGGTTCAGCTCGCTTGAGCATCCCGTGAATTTCGTGTATGGTCGGTCTTCTCCATGGCATGCATGTTGAAGTTCATTACGAATTGGTCATACTCCGGTGGGAGTGAGCCCAAGATCATATCTGTGGCCATGTCATGACCTACGGCAGCTCCAAGCTTCTCAAGTTGGTCAAAATAGCCCTTCATCTTAAGAACGTGTGCACTCACAGAGGTTCCAGGGGCCATTTTGCAACTATTTAACGCCTTAGTTGTGAGGAATCTTTCATGACGAGCTTGCTCTTGGAACATTTCCTTGAGCTGGCCCATCATCTGGAAAGCCTCAACTCCTTCAAACTGTTTTTGAAGGTCATGGCTCATCGTGACTAACATGAGACAAGTCACATCGTTAGAGTCATCGAAATGCTTCTTCCAAGCATCTCTTAGAGCTCTAGGGGCGTTATTTTCGAGTCTGTTTCAGGGAATGTCCGTTTCAAGAACGTGCATGCTTTTCTTTCCTGCTTAAGGACAATCCTTAAGTTGCGGGCCCAATCAAGGAAATTGGTCCCGCTTAGTTTTTCCTTCTCAAGGATTGATCGCAGTGAATTGTGTGATGAATTGGTTGCCATTATCTACATTAAGTTAATTGCAAAGTTATTAGTTTTTGAGCAAAAACATTTTCCACAATTTCAACACTTGATAATGGTGGGTAAAAACATTTTACAATAGTTATAGGAAAGCTTTGGCTTAACACCCACAATTAAAGTAAAATCATCTAATGGGAATGACATCTATATGTCCCGGCTATTTCCCATTTTATGCCCTAGGCCCAAAACTATTTTGATAGCCTAGTTAAGTCGAACCATGTCTAAGCATATGGAAATCACTATTTTCCCATCTCCTCTTGCCTAGATAACCACTTATCCGTTGCTTTGGCAACCAGACATAATGATGATCCAAGCTCATGGAGTGCTTAGGGTTATGGTAGGCACTTTAAGACTTAATTAAAACCATTTGATGTGACGTTCAAAAATTAAATCCATCCAGACATAAAATAAACATTACACGCGAGTTATGAAGCGTAAAAAGTAAATGTGATATAGCATGGCCTATTTCTATAATGACTCCCACGAGCCTTGTGGGAGTCAAGGGGTCAATCTAGGTCAAAATCCATCTCATGGATAATGTCTTCGATCTTGCACCTCCAGCCTTTGTTACATATTTGCATGGGCATACCCAGCCTTCAATGTAAAGCAAGAAAGCTAATCTAATGAAGCGATTACAATTTTACAACATTGAAAAACGACTCGCAGGTCGTATTATAAAATTACAATCAAAATATGTAAAACAAGGGGTATAGTAGGCCATGCTATTCACCATGCTAATATCACATAAAGCACAATGAAATCATACACAAAATCTTAATTCGGGGGGAACGACGAATCGGGGCGACGCAGACATCAGCTCATCGAATGAGTTTTTCCTCCCAGATTTACCCTACAATCGCCTTACATACATAATCGGATTATGTAATGGTTAATCGGATTAACCGAAACAGTTTATGCGTAATAATAGAATTTAATCAAATTAATTTCAGATTCACGCAAACAGTTTATGCTGAATCAATATTCACAGAAACAGTTTATGCATAATTAATGTTCACAGAAACAGTTTATGCCGAATCAATAACCGAAAACAGTTTATACCAAAAACCGAAAACAGTTTGTGCATATTCTCATCAAAAGATGCAATCTTTAAATGCAATGAAATAGCTTTATGCGGTATTATAATCACGAAAACATAAAAGATACAATCTTTTTCGTTTTTCACAAATACACATACCAAATCGAATTTGATATATGTTGAGATGTGATTAACAATATCGAATTCGAATCGTATGAGCAAGGCTCTGATACCACTGAAGGGATTCATGGGAGGAAACTCTTTCCAAACACCCATGGATCCTCCCCTCGAGGATCCGCCCATACGAAACGAATCGAAAAAGCAAAGTGATAAAAACTTACATGTTTCGATTCAGAAGCTACTTCTGAATGGAGGATGACGTTTCTTGATCGGGTTTCTTTTCACCAACGGAATTCCCTCTATGGGAATTTCCCTCTACCCGGTATCCACGCGACGAAACAAGCAGTGATTGCTAGATCTTCGTCTTTTCGAAAGTTCGGGAATTTAGAGAGAAAAGGGAGAGGCTGAGAAATCCGAAATCTGATTTCGGGTTACTTGTTTAATTTCGGCTGAATAACTTATTCTCTAGGGTTTCGGCTAAGAGATGTTATATAGAGTGTGGGAGTTTGTTCCCGGAACAACTCCCACGTCTACTCAACTTCTCTCTGGCTGGGAGACTCGACTCCCACGTCCCCTGGGACTTTCACTGGTAGTGGGAGTCCTTATCGGATAATAACTCCCACGTAATCCCAGCTATTGGTAAAATACCGAAATTGCCCTCTATCTCTAATTCGAATAATAAACACTTTATTATTTCCAGAAAAA
Source organism: Vinca minor (assembly GCA_026122235.1). Taxonomy (NCBI): domain Eukaryota; kingdom Viridiplantae; phylum Streptophyta; class Magnoliopsida; order Gentianales; family Apocynaceae; genus Vinca; species Vinca minor. Next base: position 228,242 of record JAOCZM010000104.1, read on the forward strand.
CAAATGTCAGATACAATGAACCTAGACACATTCTAGATTCATTGAATCTGACATGAAAGCTTGTTAGCTCGTCTATGCGTGTGACCCTGTAGGTTCATATCACAATGGCAATGAAAACACACTTAGTAGTAGTGTGAGTTCATAAGTCACAAGCGGCCCCTAGCAGGACATTGTGACTACCCAAGGTGAATGAATTTACAACGGAACCTATTGTCAATCCACTATTTAATCCCTTTGTCTCGCGATATCCTAATTAAGCATAAGGCATGGTGGTCGTCACCCTTATTAAGCTTAATTGTGTTTATGCTCGATCTCCAAGTAGACTGTTTCGACAAATAGCATTTGATAACAACTTTATCAAATACATTTGAGCACGGCCATGCATTTAAACAGTCTTTCCCTATCGAGGGGCCCATGGATATCTCTCTCTAATAATAGAGAGGGACAAATTCCTTGCAATGTCTCTCACATTCAAGCTATGATAGGACACTACATCCGATCATCGATCGTATTGATTACTCGTTACAAGTAACGTCCGACTCGAGTCAAAACGTGGATCCATTCATACTAGAATCAATGAAGACATAAGGTCTAAGGATTCTAAAATAGTATTGACGAAGTAATACTTATGACTTAAGACCATGAAGTGTTACTTCTCAAACGGATCACGTCCAATACAATGTATCCCTATATATTGCATCTATGATGTGATTTGTATCCATTACACATGATCAGTAAAACAAGATCATCAATCAACAATCATACTAGTTTTATTTCATAGTAATTAAGCATTACATAAAACTAGGGACTACTAGAATAGTAATTACATAAGCTAATGAGTTTTACTATCAAATCACACATTTGATAATCAAAAGCAAAATTAACTATTCAATTACATGCTCAAAAGATAACAAAACGCACAACATGTGCTAATGGTCCTAGGGCACTACTAACAGATCGGATGTAGTGTCCTATCATAGCTTGAATGTGAGAGACATTGTAAGGAATTTGCCCCTCTCTATTATTAGAGAGAGATATCCATGGGCCCCTCGATAGGGAAAGACTGTTTAAATGCATGGCCGTGCTCAAATGTATTTGATAAAGTGGTTATCAAATGCTATTTGTCGAAACAGTTTACCTGGAGATTGAGCATAAATACAATTAAGCTTAATAAGGGTGACGACCACCATGCCTTATGCTTAATTAGGATATCTCGAGACAAAGAGATTAAATAGTGGATTGACAATAGGTTCCGTTGTAAATTCATTCACCTTGGGTAGTCACAATGTCTTGCTAGGGGCCGCTTGTGACTTATGAACTCACACTACTACTAAGTGTGTTTTCATTGCCATTGTGATATGAACCTACAGGGTCATACGCATAGATGAGCTAACAAGCTTCATGTCCAGATTCAATGAATCTAGAATGTGTCTAGGTTCATTGTATCTGACATTTGTTTTTCTGAAAATAATAAAGTGTTTATTATTCGAATTAGAGATAGGGGCAATTTTGGTATTTAACTATAGCTGGGATTAAGTGGGAGTTGTTATCCGATAAAGACTCCTACTACCAGCAGAAGTCTAGGGGACGTGGGAGTCAGAGTCTCCCACAGCCGAGAGAAGTTGAGTAGAGTTGTTCTGGGAACAAACTCCCACACTCTATATAACATCTCTTAGCCGAAACCCTAGGTCATCAAGTCATTCAGCCGAAATACCAATACTAAAAGGAAAAACATTTTTCTTTCTGCTTTTCCCTTTTTCTCTCTAAATTCCCGAACTTCAGAAAGACGAAGAGCTAGCAATCACTCGCTTGTTTCGTCAGCGTGGATACTGGGTAGAGGGAAATTCCGCAAAGGGAATTCCGTTGGTGAAAAGAAAACTTCCAAGAATCGTCATCCTCCATTCAAGAAGTAGCTTCTTGAATCCGAAAATTGTAAGTTTTTACCACTGTTTTCGAATTGTTTCATATGAGCGGATCCTTCAGGGGAGGATCCATGGGTGTTTGGAACGAGTTTCCGCCCATGAATCCCTTCAGTTTCCTCCCTCAAAACAGATCGCAACGAAAGCGAGTTTGAAACATTTGCATTTGCCATTTATATCTACAATAAAGATTTTGTATCTTATTTTAAAATCATTATTAGGTCTTTAATTAATGATTCTCCCACTATTTTCTTCAAATGAATAACCCTCAAATATTCATTTGGAAAGTTCAAAACTTTCTAGTAGGCCAAGATCCATATATCACCAATCCCGAGGCGACTTTGGCTACATAGCTCGAGATATGGCTTTATTGAAGGGATTCATGGGCAAAAACTCGTTCTAAACACCCATGAGTCCTCCCCTGAAGGACCCGCTCATACCATAGGAATCGAAAACCAGCGAAAAATTACTTACATTTTTTCGGCTAAAGATTCTGTCTTTTGGATGTGTGCTGCTGCCACCGAGTCCTTTGAGTTTTTTAAGCAGTACTGAAGTTCTTGACATTTTAACATTAGTGTTTTGCAATTGGGGATTCTTTGTATATTTTCCATTTCATTCGCACAGAATTGATTTTTGTGGTTGTTTCTTTTTCATGGATTACCAATCATGCTCACCATTTTGTTGCAGATAGATTTATGATGAATCAAAAGGGCTATTTCGTGATGCCTCTTGTTAGTTATCAATCGAAGCATTTTTTGGGTTAAAATAATGTGTCTATGGTCCAAATGCAGAGCTATGACTTGGCTCAGACTTCGATCAGGTACTCCACATATCAATCTTTCTTCCTTCTTTTAATAAATGATTTGAAGAACTAATAGGTAACATGATGTGATTCCTAGTGACAAATGTTTTGTTGCAAACAGTACATAATGTTTGTGAATAATTTCTATGGTGGTTGAGATATTGGGAATAACTATTCAAAACTATCTAAATCCTTTTGATAATTCCACATTGTCACCAAAGAGAATGGGGAAGGGGATTCAGAAGATTTGTTTTCCTTTCATATCAAACGAAGTTAGAAGACATGAATCATTTGGAATTCTCGGACTCCAGCCTCCACAAAATCCCCCCCCCCTCCTCCTTTCTTAAGAAGGTGAAGAATGCTGTGATCTTGTGCTAGTTAAAGTGGTGTTGCATTTATTGTGAATATGTTGTAAGAATCTCATAACTTATTTCATTTATCCAAGTAATGTAGTGTGCTTTCCAGATTGTGCAATACTAAAAGCCGAAAAAGGGTTTCAGCTTGGGGATTTTTTAATGTGCTGCCATATTTTCCCGCTTTGTTAAAAACTTTTACAAATCAATGATTGATGCTAAAGCAGCAGAAATGTTTTCGACATTTTTTCTCCCTAATGGTAACGTCCAAGTGTTTATTAAGAACAGGAGGCGGTGGCTGGCAGCAGAGGCGCTTATGACAAATTCATTTGGAATTACTCTCTACCGATATCCACGCGACGAAACGAGCAGCGAGTGCTAGCTCTTTATTTTTTAGAGTTTTGGAATCTAAAGAGAAAAGGAGGCCGAAAACAAGCAATCTGATTTCCAGATTTTTGGTATTTTTGCGGCTAAAACATTAGTCTCTAGAGTTTCGGCCAAGAGAAGTTTATATAGGGTGTGAGAGTTTTTCAGAAAACTCCCACGTCCTTTCCACCTCTTCTGGCACTAGACTTCTGCTGGTAGTGGGAGTCTTTATCGGATAATAACTCCCACGTAATCCTAGCTATAAATAAATACCGAAAATGCCTCTTATTCATCTCTAATTCGAATAATAACGTTTTATTATTCTCAGAAAAATAAATGTCAGATACAACGAACCTAGACACATTCTAGATTCATTGAATCTGGACATGAAGCTTGTTAACTCGTCTATGCGTGTGACCCTGTAGGTTCATATTACAGTGGCAATGAAAACACACTTAGCAGTAGTATGTGTTCATAAATCACAAGCGGTCCCTAGCAAGACATTGTGACTACCCAAAGTGAATGAATTTACGGTGGAACCTAATATCAATCCACTATTTAATCCCTTTGTCTCGCGATATCCTAATTATGCATAAGGCATGGTAGGCGTCACCCTTATAAAGCTTAATTATATTTATGCTCGATCTCCAGGTAGACTGTTCCAACAAACAATATTTAATAACCACTTTATTAAATACATTTGAGCACGTCCATGCATTTAAACAGTCTTTCCCTATCGAGGGGCCCATGGATATCTCTCTCTAATAAGAGAGGGACAAATTCCTTACAATGCCTCTCACATTCAAGGCATGATAGGACACTACATCCGATCATCAGTCATATTGATTACTCGATTTAAAGTAACGTCCGACTGAGTCAAAACGTGGCTCCATTCATGCTAGAATCAATGGAGACATAGGTCTAAGGATTCCAAAATAGTATTGAGGAAGTAATACTTATGACTAAGTGTTAGAGGAATAACCGGGTCATACACATAAGCGCAGCGGAAATAACTTTGACCCGCCTCTATCAGGATCTTTCACGAGTAAGTACCTACGACTATGGGATAGTGTTTTACCTTATATGGATGCTAGAATGGCTGAAACGCTTTTCAGCGGTTTGTTGTAACGAACGGAACACCACGCTTGCGAGCTCAGTCTCTTCAGGTATCCACTCGATCTTCCGGAGATGGTCTTCTACTGCTTAGTGCTAGCCAACGCCTTGTAGAAGCTTTGAAGACACTCTTCAATGGATGGAGTATGAACGACCTTTTCAAGAACAAGAAACAAGCTTTCTAACTTCTTTTCTATTAGCAAAAATGCAAGAAAAAAAATCCAGAAATTTGTCTTGTCTTTTTCTCTCTAAAACTCACTTTTTCTCTCCTTTCTCTTAGCTTCAAAAGGCTGGAGAAAACTGATTAGAATTATAGGAAAAATCTGAATTTTTCCTCTAGTCTATCAAGAGAGAGTGGGGTGAGATAATGGGGGAAGTGGGAGATCATGGAGAGAATTACTCCTCCACTCTCTCCACCACTTCAATCACCATCAAGAGGGCTGAATTTATGTCTAACATTCCAGCCATAAGGTCGGGATCCAAAGCGGGTCGGTCGGCCCAATCATATTGGTCGACTAACCCGATTAAGGGCCCAATCAATCCGGCCCGGCCGCCCGACAGCTCGGCCCGACCCGGCCCAATCGAATTGGCGCACCTTAGATTAAATGTACTCCAACAAGCCCAATCCAGTTGATCTATGAGTGCGACCCAAGAGGTATCCATGATGTTGGCCGTGACATCATATGTCACAAGTAATGAGAGGTATCTAGCAACGCATCATTACCCCCAATTCATAAATATCTGGTGATTTATCATAATCACAACATTTGACATTTGTAGTTAAATCCTTTTTGTCCTTGATATCTAGATTGAACACAAGTCATGGAAAAGTCACACTTGTATTGTCCAATCTTTTAGTTTCTTGATTCACGAGTAGACTAATCAAATGACATCAATATCATATACTGATTCACTTGTTCATGGCCATGAATTAGTCAGACTCCATCAAGGGGCCCAAGATATCGCTCCCTGCTATATAGGAGGGACAAATCCTTTTCGCATCCCACTCATCCCGAACAAGATTCGTGATATACCCAATAAATGCCTTTATTGCTCACCCGATTACGGATAGCGTTTAACATTATCAAAGCATAACACTAGCCATGCAAGAACTCTTGTGAGACCTCAAGTCGAAGGATCTCATATACAACCCTGAGTCAAAAATTTTGAGAAACACCGTTGACTATTATATAACAACCCATTGTGTGTTTCTCATGTCGAGTCTGCATCCAATATAATGATTCTCTAATCATATATACCTATGTGACGATCCGATATCTTATATCAATCACTTGCACATACTAGTCTTGCGCATTATTATTGTCCTCGAAGATTCCAAAATAATGTTCGACTAGGGGACGTTTTCGAATAGTATCTCATAACAATTATAAATACTATTCTAAGGACATATTATTTATTTATGTTGTTAAGAACGCGAAACATAATGAATAATACTCGAATTAATTGCCTTTTATTCATCAAAATGAAAATTACATTAAATACGGTACAATAATCTCCCACTTGCACTAAAGACCCAAATTACAATAAATGGTCTTTATGGCATACTAATGATCTGTCTCTAAAGATCGGTCCCTCCGGATATCGGATACCCATGGAGCTAGTGTGACGATCATGCTGCTGCTGCGACAGTGGCTTCGTCGGGTGGATCGGCGACATTGTCTGCCGAATCTACTCTACATATATGCACATCACCTCTCTCTATAATCTCGCGGATTAGGTGAAATCGCCGTAGTACATGTTTGGACCTCTCGGTGAGATCTAGGTTCCCTAGATTGTGAAATAGCCCCATTGTTGTCACAATAGAGGTCTATCGGGTTCTCAATTCTAGGAACCACATTGAGGTCGGGAAATAAATTTCTCGATCCAAACCGCCTCCTTAGCCGCTTCACAAGCTGCTATGTACTCGACCTCGTCGTAGAATCTCGCTATGGTTGATTGCTTTGAAGCTGCGCTCACTCACAAAGCACCTCCATTCAAGTTAAACACATATCCCGATTGCGATCGGGAAATCATCTCTCGCCGGTTTGGAAACTAGCATCGGTGTAACCCTGATTATAACGAGCTCATCCGCCCTCCATAAATCAAGAATGTATCCTTAGTCCTTCGTAAGTACTTGAGGATATTCTTGATCGAGATCCGATGACGTTCACCGTAATTAGATCGGGTATCTCGCTCGTAATGCTTAAGGCAAACGAGACATCCAGGGCGAGTACATATCATGGCGTACATGATTGATCCTATGGCGTAAGCATAAGGAATCTCTTTCATGCGTTCTAATTCGGCAGGGCGTTTTAGAACATCTGTTCCTTCGACGTAAACGATTACCATGTGCCATAGGACAAAGTCCTTTCTTAGACTCTTGCATGCTAAACCGCTTTAGCACCTTGTCTATATATGTACTCGACTTAGGCCAATGAGTCTCTCGGATCTATCTCTATAGATCTTGACTCCCGAATATAGATGGCTTCGCTTAAGTCTTTCATAGAGAAACACGTACTCAACCAAGCCTTTACAGACTTTTAAGGTTGGTATGTCGTTTCCAATGAGTAGTATGTCATATACATACAAAACCAGGGAATACAATTGAGCTCCCACTAACCTTTTTGTAAACACAAGGCTCATCCTCATTTCTAATGAAGCCAAACTCACTGGACGGCATCATTAAAAGCGGATGTTCGACTTCAGAAGCTCGCTTGAGTCCATAAATGGATCTCTCAAGCTTACATACTTTTCAAAGCATTCTCTGGAGTGACAAAACCTTCAGTCGTGTCATATACACATCCTCTTCAAGTTTTCCATTAAGGAAAGCGGTTTTGACATCCATTTGCCGATTTCATAGTCATAGTAAGTCGCAACAGATAAAGCAAAATCCGAATGGAGTTGAAAATAACTACAGGGGGAAAAGGTCTCGTCATAGTCAATACCATGAACTTGTTTGAAACCTTTCGCGACCAGTCGCCCTTGTACGTTTGTACATTCCCTTCCATGTCGGTTTTAATCTTAAAAACCCATTTGCACCCTATGGGAGTTACCCCTTCAGGTGGATCAACCAAGATCCAGACTTGGTTTGTGTACATGGAGTCCATTTCAGATCTCATGGCCTCAAGCCATTTCTCGAATCCAGGGCTATTAATTGCCTGCTTTGTAGGTTGAAGGTTCATCGTGATCCACAAACATAACATCACCATGTTCTCATTATGAAAAATCCAATTTTTTTCCGGAGGTGGACGACGTAACTCTACCGGACCTACGCAATTCTTGTGTTTCTTGAATCAGTGCTTTGGCCGCATAACTGTTTGTGTCACTCGCCGCACAACAACTTGTGGAGTCTGTTCAATTTCCATCTCATCATTAGTGCTAGTTTGAGAGTCCGGAACTTCGATGAAGTTCTACGCTACTCCCACTTGTGTTTCTAGAAACAAATTCTTTTTCTAGAAAGACTCCGTGCGAGCAACAAACACTTTGTTCTCGTTAGGGGATATAAAAGTAGTATCCTTTAGTTTCCTTAGGATAACCTACAAATATGCACTTTTCAGATTTCGAGCCGACTTATCGGAAGTCGAGCGTTTCACAAACGCTTCACGACCCCCAAATCTTGAGGAAAGACAAATTGGGACGCTTCCCTACCCATAACTCGTATGGTGTCTTTGCAACCGATTTAGATGGAGCGCGGTTAAGTGTTAAAGCTGCCTGTCTCTAGTGCGTGTCCCCCAAAAGGAATCGGGCGTGCTCGTGTGACTCATCATAGAACGAACCATATCTAATAAGGTTCTGTTCCTCCTTTCGAGATACACCATTCCATTGTGGAGTAGTCGGGAGGAGAAAGTTGTGAAACGATTCCACAAGCTTTTAGATAGTCACAGAATTCTTGACTCAAGTATTCTCCTCCTCGATCAGATCGAAGAATCTTAATACTCTTGCCAAGTTGGTTTTCTACTTCAAGTTTAAACTCTTTAAACTTAGCAAATGCTTCGGATTTGTGTTTCATCAAGAACACATATCCATACCTACCGAAGTCATCGGTAAAGGTAATGAAGTAGAGGCAACCACCCCTTGCATGTATATTAAAAAGGGCCACATACATCACTATGTATTAGTCCTAATAAATCATCGACTCTCTCACCTAGCTTAGTGAAAGGTGATGTCTGTCATCTTACCCAATAAACAAGATTCGCATCGATCATAAGACTCAAGTCAAATGATTCTAATAGCCCATCTTTATGGAGTTTGGATATGCGATCTTCGTTTATGTGGCCTAAGCGACAATGCCGAGATATGTCGGATTAGAATCATTAGTCTTAATCCTTTTGGTATTTATGTTTAAAATTGGCATATCAAGGTCTAAAATATATAGACCATTAATTAAAGAGGCGCTTGCATAAAACATATTATCCGAAATAACGACAATCGTTGGTTTTTGATCGAAATCTCAAAACCGTTCTTGTCCAAACAAGAAAGCTGAAATAATATTTTTAATTAAACTAGGGTACATAGAAACAGTTTTTCTAAACCTAAAACAAGCCCTCGAAGGCAAAGTAAAAGTACAAGTCCCTACAGCTTGAGGGTCGCAACACGTGCTCCGTTGCCTACTCGTAGTTCCACTTCACCCTTTGCCAACTCTCTACTCCTCTGCGCTCCCTCGCACATTAGTACAAATGTGAGAACCACATCCGGTATCAAATACCCAAGAAGTAGTTGTATTTAAATTGATATCAATCATATTAACATCAATAACATAAATACCGAGCCCGAAAGCAACAATTGCCTTCTCCTTTTCCAGCCTTTTTTGTTGCAAGATAGCTCTTGCGGTTCCTTTTCCAGATGACCCTTCTCACCACAGATGATGACATATAGAGTCCTTGGCTACACCACCCTTAGGTTTCGAGTGCATTGTTGAAAGTGGTTTGCTTGCCCTGGGCTTACCTTTCGGTTTGCCTTTGGATCTCACAAAACCTTTGCCTTTGCCCTTTTGCACCATCGAGATGGTGTTGGGCTTGGACTTGCCTATTTCTTCTCGGCAGTCCTTAGCATATTCAACAACTCAGGGCAATGGCTTGTCAATTTCATTCATATGATAATTTAGAATGAACTAATTGAATGATTCAGGCAACGATTGCAAGATCAAATCAGTCGACAGCTCTTGTCCCAAAGGAAACCCCAGTTTTTCAAGGTTTTGAACATAACCTATCATCTTAAGAACGTGAGTTCCTACTGGCATTCCCTCAGACATTTTAGGTCTTTATCTTTTAATGATTTCTCCCACTATTTTCTTCGAGTGAATAACCCTCAATATCAACTCGGAAAGTTCGTTAACTTTCTAGCGGGCCAAGATCCATATTTCACCTCGTTCTGAGTCAGCTTTGGCTGATCGCCCAAAACTTAGTTATTTAGGTAGGCAACATTTGCCAATTACATCAAATTATGTAATTCTTGGTTAGTTGAGTGAATAACATTTATTCAAGCGTATCATTATACACTTTTTCTCAACTCTTTTGCCTCTAGATCCTCAATCCATTTATTGAGATAATCCAGTTAATTAGGACCCTAAGTTTTAGCCGGCGAATATCACAACTTATCCTTCGCGCCTCACCCGGATAGACATGTATGCACAGCTTTGGCATGTCCCATACTTATGTCGATCTAGGCCTTGACGAGGGCCAAACTTAGGAAGGCACTAATTAATATTTTAAATGAGGGATTTTGTTTTTAACAATCTCACCAGAAAGCATAAATAAAACAGTGTATGCTTATATACATATGCATCCAATACATAAAAGTAAAATGCAATAGTAATCGCCAAGATCCTATTCGGTTTTTCCAAGCCAATGGAAAAACCGTGAAGTCAATTTAAGGTGTGAAAAGAAAAACATCTATTCTACACCGTCTTGACCTTCAGTTGGTTGCCTCCATATCTTCATCATCTCAGCTGTACATTCTCCTAATCTAGAATTACAAAATTTCTAAGGAAACCTCGAGTTACATTCGAGGGGATATTCAAAGGAAAAATTACAACTTTTGATATTTAAAAGGCACGATACGCAGATCGTATTATAAAATAAAACCAACAGGGTAAAGGCGATTACTATGCATCATGCTCAATTAACATAACAACTTATGAAAAATAATGAGCAAAACAGTAAAATGAACATTTCATATTCTGCCTGGGTTCGGTTGACCGGCCACTAAGCTTTCGGTCGACCGAAAAAGTACTCGAGAGTACTCGGTCGACCAAATGAGCACTTCGGGTCGACCGAAGACCAACTCGGATCGATCAAGACCAACTCGGTTGATCCGAACCTAATACCATTTAGCTACTGTCTTGCCTCGGTCGACCGAAGATGAGTCCCGGTCGACCGAAGTGACAGAAACTGAGAGTTTTTCCAGCTTTTGAATGACTTCAAAAATGGAAATTCTCAACAGATATACTTACAAAAAGCTGGAAAAGCATGTCATACATGGTTTTAACAACATTTCTAGCAATCCTAAGGCATACATAACATAGATTCAAAATCTATAAAAAACACTATAGCACATTAAAGTCAATAGAGGTACTCGTGAGTGGCTCGATACCATTGTTAGAGGAATAACGGGTCATACACATAAGCGCAATGAAATAACTTTGACCCGCCTCTATCGGGGATCTTTCACGAGTAAGTACCTACGACTATGGGATAGTGTTTTACCTTATATGGATGCTAGAATGGCTGAAACGCTTTCAGCGGTTTGTTGTAACGAACGGAACACCACGCTTGCAGTGCTCCGTCTCTTCGGTATCCACTCGATCTTCCGAGATGGTCTTCTACTGCTTGGTGCTAGCCAACGCCTTGAAGAAGCTTTGAAGACACTCTTCAATGGATGGAGTATGAACGACCTTTTCAAGAACAAGAAACAAGCTTTCTAACTTCTTTTCTATTAGCAAAAATGCAAGAAAAAAGTCCAGAAATTTGTCTTGTCTTTTTCTCTCTAAAACTCACTTTTTCTCTCCTTTCTCTTAGCTTCAAAAGGCTGGAGAAAACTGATTAGAATGATAGGAAAAATCTGAATTTTTCCTCTAGTCTATCAAGAGAGAGTGGGGTGAGATAATGGGGGAAGTGGGAGATCATGGAGAGAATTACTCCTCCACTCTCTCCACCACTTCATTCACCATCAAGAGGGCTGAATTTATGTCTAACATTCCAGCCATAAGGTCGGTCCAAACGGGTCGGTCGGCCCAATCATATTGGTCGGCCCAACCCGATTAAGGGCCCAATCCCGGCCCGGCCCGGCCCGAAGCCCGGCCCGGCCCGGCCCAATCGAATTGGCGCACCTTAGATTAAATGTACTCCAACACTAAGGATCATGAAGTATTACTTCTCTAAACGATCACGTCCGATACAATGTATCCCAATATATTGCATCTATGATATGATTTGTATCCATTACACATGATCAGTAAAACATAATCATCAATCATACATCATACTAGTTTTATTTCATTGTAAAGAATATTACATAAAGCTAGGGACAATTAGAATAGTAATTGCATAAGCTAATGAGTTTTACTATCAAATCACACATTTAATGTTCAAAATCAAAATTAACTATTCAAAGACATGCTCAAAAAGATATAAAACGTACAACATATGCTAATGGTCCTAGGGAACTACTAACATTTATATCGTTCAATTTTACCTCTGCTACCACGTTTGATCTTAAAGACCCACTTACGGCCCATTGCTTTGTATCCTGGAGGCAATTGAACAATTCCCCATACTTGATTATTTTCCATAGATTTCAATTCACCTGTCATGACATCGATCAATTTAGTAGAATTAACGTCCTTAATGGCTTGTGAATAAGAAATCGGGTCTTTAGTCCCTTCAGATTCTATTACGTAAAGTAGATAATCATCGAAAATAGCCGATCTCCTTTGTCTTTGAGATCTTCTTAAGGGTGGTTCGGTGGTGCTTCATTAACATTTTGATTTGTGATAATCGCATTATGGAGTTGATGATCATTTATTGGAGTTTTCGCATTGTGAATTGGTTCAAAAATGGGAGGATTCCCAAAATTCTTCGGAATAGTGGGTAAAAGGATGGGTACCCTTATTTCCTAAATGATCACTTCTTGTTGTTATGTACTCCCACTGATTTCACCATTCTCACAGAATCTGGCATTACCGGTTTCAACAATTATCATACTATGGTTCATATATCCTTTAGATTTTTCTGGGTAACCAATAAAGTAACCACTGATTGTCTTAAATTCTAATTTCTTTTCATGTGGATTGTATATTCTAGCTTCAGCTGGGCAACCCCAAATTTGGAGGTGTCTTAAACTAGGTTTCCATCATTTTCAAAGTTCAAAAGTAGTCTTTAGAACTACCTTACTTGGAACCCTATTTAAGATGTAAACAGTTGTCCGTAATGCATCCATCCACAAGGATATAGGTATATTGGCATAACTCATATGGATCGAACCATTTCCATACATGTATGATTTCGCCTTTCAGCTACACCGTTCTGCCAAGGAGATCCAGGCGTTGTGTATTAGGCAACAATTCCAAGTTTTTGGAGAAGTTTAGCAAAACGTCAGGGATGTTGTTCTGTTTCATCATACCTTCCATAGAATTCACCACCTCTATCTGACCTAATGATTTTAACTTTTCTTTCTAGTTGCCTTTCGACTTCAGTAATGAATACTAGTACAACATCCACAAACTGAGATTTGTCATGCAATAGATAAAGATAGAAATAACGTTAATAATCATCGATAAAAGTAATGAAATGTTTCTCTCCTCCAAAATATAGAACATCAAAAAGTACACAAATATCTGTGTGTATTATTTCAAGAAGCTGTGTGCTTCTTGTGGCTCATTTCTTTTTCTTCGTTGTTTTTCCTTTAATACAATCAACACATGTTGTAATGTTAGTAAAATATAGACTTGAGAGGACACTGTCTTTACTAATCGTTTGAATCTTTCACTAGATATATGACCTAGTCTTTTATGCCACAAGAAGTAAGAGTCATTTTTTAACGACTTACGTTTTGTTTCTTTATCATGCAAGGTTAGATAGGTTTCAACATCTTGATATTGAAGATGACGTTTATAAAATTCATCAATTAAAGTTCCATAACCAATAATGATAGAATTTTTAAACAAACCGAAGTTTCCATTTCCTACTTCAAATGAATATCCAAACTTATCAAGTGCGCTTACAGAAATCAAATTATGGGAAATAGATGGAACATAAAGAGTTAGACTTAAGTCTAACTGGTAACCGCTATCTAAAATAAGATGAAAAGTTTCAATAGCTTCAATTGGAGCTTTGTCTTTATTCCCCATGAAAATGAAATTATCACTTGGGTTTATGGTTTGGATCATAATGAATCCTTGCATCGAATTCAAAACATGAACGTTAGCACCAGAGTCAATCCACAAAGTAGAAAAAGACACATTAGTAAGGTCTAATTGTAAATGACTTACGAAAAGCATGGAGTTACCTTTCTTTTTGAACCATGCTTTACGCTTAGCACAATCTACCTAGAAATGTCAAGATTTCATGCAGAACTTGCAAACATCATTCTTCATTTTCTTTTTGGATGATTGATTAGTCTCATTAGATTTGGGTGGTGCTCTTTTATGGACTGAATTATTCTTTTTCCTAGTTTGTTTTCCAACTCCTTGAATGAAATGAGCAACTTTAATTCCTTACGATCCTTTCCCAGACTTGCCAATAAATGAAAGCATGTTAATTGATTTTATGTGTTATGTGATTATTAAATGTTAAATATTGTGTACGTTTGTGTATGAGTGGCTTTAATATTATGTATAACTTGGGGGACTTATGTGTGTGCTTTAGAAAACTATTGTGAGTGATTTGGCATATTTTGAAAAGGTGTGTCTTTGTGAAGTTAGTGCAGGAAAATTGGAAGTTAGAAAGTAAAAGAGTTTAGAGGAAAAAGAAAGAGAAAGAGAGAAGAATAAGAAAATCTGGAAAGCAGGAGAGCTGTGAGGAAATCGCAAAATTGCAGTAGTAAACAAACTCTGTTTGGGGTGCTTTTAGTTGCGTTTCGAAGCTTACTGAAGGGCTACGCGTAAGAAGTGAACGAGAATTTTTAGTTGAAGTTGCTACATTTTTATGGAATTTTCTATATTTTGCTTGCTTGCTTATTATACCAAGTAAGAATCTTCACCATTATCTTTTCGGTACTAAAAACTCATGAAATGTATTGTTTAAACTTCTGGAAATCTATGTTTAAAGGATTTTATAGCATGATTTACTGCATTGGATGAAACGTTGAATTGTTCATACTTGTATGTAGATAACATTGAATCTAATTGCGTATGTTATTTGCATTCTGTTTCTTATCATTATTGATGTTGAGTATTTATTGAATTTGGAGTCTTATAAGCTATATGTTGGAGTCGTCACCGATTGAGCTATAGTCTAGAATCGATTCCATTACAAGGATTCATTCGTTTGCATTGTGAGTTTGTTGTCATTGAACCCAGAAGTTCTCGATATGTGTCACTGTCATTGAGCCTCGCTCCTAACCGGGAAAAATGTTAAGAACTACAAATAGTTGTTATGGAGTCCACGGTGGTGGGCAATGACATAATGCGAATGGATCCTTAAACATTGATCTCTTCGTTCAGGAGTTTTACTGGACCCATGTATTGCATACTGATGCCTTTCCCTTATAGGTTTAAATTTAGGGCCATTGTAGTAGTTGCGTTAGAGTTGTGCATAGACGATCGAGCTCTGTTGTGTGAATGTTGAGTCATAGTATAAATTACATTCGAATAGTCCAATGTTGTGTATGTCGTTTGTTGGTATGAACAACACATGGTGTTTGTGTCTTCATTCCGATGTGTATATGTTGAATTTTGACAAGTGTAGTTTATTGTTCACTCGTTATTATTTTGGTCTTGTCATTATATATGCATATGAGTCAAAATTGAGTATTTTGGGGCTGGGATTCGAATAGTGCAGAACTGCACTTTTACTTCACAAATTTACACTGAAAATGGCTTTCACTGGATCTCGGTCGACCGGACTATCTGTCCCATCGTCCGATCAAACTACTATCACCAAACGGATGAGGGAATGGTCTATTTCGGTTGACCGGGGGTTAAGAAACCCCTCGACCGAAGGTTGTTTCGATCGACCGGACTTTTGGACAGTGGGTCTGTCCTATTTTCCTAAGACCATTTGGTCGACTGGTCTTGTTGTTCATGTCGACCAGATGGGTATTATGACCATTTTGATTTTTGTTTTTGTCCTGGTTCCTTCTAGTGATTTCTAAAGGTTGTCTAGTGAGGTTTTAATGTGTATATTGTGAGGTACAGAGGAACCCAAACATTGCATGTTTCACAATTGTTTTGGGAAGTCGGGAAAACGGGTTTGTGTCATATTTGATGTTTCATCCCAAGGGTGTTGGTGTTTACTGGGCTTCATAGCTCACGTTTTTTATTTTCCTTACTTGCAGATGATAAGGAAATGGATGATGGTGGCTATGTGGAAGCCTGAGACGGAGATTTTGACGAGTGATCATAATATGGTTATGATGTAATGGATGGACTAGTTTGTTTACTTTCAAACTTACATATGTAATAACAGATAGAATAACTCACTTTTACTTATGTTGGATTACACTAATACTCGTGATAATATGTAAATTGTTAGTCTCATTTAATAATGGTTTAACAAACTTAATCATCTCTTGTGAGTTCTATGCCTCGTTGGCATACTAGGTACTGCTAAGTCATCACCCGGTTTCGGGGTGTGACAAGACTCCTCTTGAACCAGTTTGTTAGTCAATTCATTCAAACTCCACTTTTCCGTAATAGTGTTGTAATGAATTTTGAATGGTTCATATTGATGAGGTAAGATAGTCATGATGGATTAGACGAGAAAAGCATCCATAACCAATCCCAAATTCTTAAGTTTGGCAGTAATGTTAATCATTTCAATGATATGAGCACTCATTGAGCGAGAACCATCAAACTTCATGGTAAAGGGGATTTATCTGCAGTCTTGAACCGGTCTTCAATGGCTTACAAATATTCTTATGCACTCTCTGTTTTGGGTATGGAGGTTTTGATGTAGGTGTCAACCACCATTCACATAAACATCATGCTTAGTCCGATCACAATCAATATGGAGTTTGTTTTCCTCGGTAGTACTTTCGTCAGAAAGTGGAGTTGGCTTCTCTTTAAGGAGAGCCATGTCCAATTCAAGTACTCCCAAGGAAAACTCAACTTGCTCTATCCATTCTGAGTAATTGGTTCCATTGAGTTTAATAATGGACGTAGCATACGAATTAAGGGTTGAGGGTATATTAACTGCAAATTGGGATACAAAATTTTAGGCTTAAAACAACACATCTAATTATATTGAATATAAATACTATAATTCTAGACTCTTCTGTGGGTAATCACCAAAAATTATATACATGATACCATCTTAGGGTCATTATATTCAAATATCATAATTAACATATCTATTGAACATTTTCCTTGATTATTGCTCAAATATATGAATACTATTTGTTTGTGGACGAAAATTGATTCATGCATTTGATCAATAAAAATCATTCACATAAGATGGTATTTATAAAATGACCAAAGTTAACATGTATTATGGTAAACCCGTGTTTAAGGAATATCTATAAGCATGCAATAGCCCACATTATGTGATTTCTAAAAATGGAAAAAGCTATATCGCAAACTATCTAACAACTGTAAGAAACAAAATTAACAACTGTTAGTGGAAAAAAAATAACAGCTCTTACAATATGATATAACAACAGTTAGTGAAAAAAATCAGCTTTTAGTGAAAAAAAGAACAAGCTGTTAGTGAAAAAAAAAAATAACAGCTGTTACAAAATGATATAACAATTGTTAGCGGAAAAATAACAGTTGTTAGTGAAAAGAAATAACAGTTGTTACAAAATGATTTAACTCTTAGCAAATTTTAGAAAATATCAATTTTAGAAAATATCTTAGCACCTTTTAACTCTTCAAACATATCATCTAAGCGAGGTATATGATGTCTATATTTAACAGTCATCTTATTAATAGCTCGACAATCCGTACATAATCTAATAGTTCCTTCCTTTTTAGGCACTAATATAATAGGACTCGCACAAGGACTTAAAGATTCTCTTACCTGCTCCTTCTCAAGAAGTAAATCTATTTGCCTTTGAATTTCACTGAGTTTCATCCGGATTTTCTCTATAAGCCGGTCTATTTGGAAGAATGGATCCTGAGATGAAGTCGATTTTATGTTCAATGCCCCTAATTGGAGGTAGACCTTTCGGCAACTCCTTGGGAAATACATCTTTGAATTCCTGCAATAGATCATAAACAAGACTAGGTAGAGAACAAGAAGTTAGCTCAAAAGTGTTAGTGCAATAGGACCTTTCCGCTCCTTTAAAAATTAGCAAAACAATTGCTTGTTTTGCTCGAATATCCCTATCTACCTTTCCCGGGTTTATAAATAAACACTCTTTCCTCACTTTTTGAGCACTTGTCTTTTTTCTCACATTTGTCTCGGTTTTTTCATCATTTTTACCTCGGTTTTTATCTCAAGGGTGAGATCACTATTCTTTTGCAACTCATCTCTCATTATTTTCTCTCTATTCTCGGCCATTTGTTTATGAACCTCACTTGCTGCTATTGGTGTTAAAGAATGTAATGTGAACCTTACTTTATCCATGGTGACTTGTTACACATTTTTCCTCCCAATATGATCCACACACCTATCATATTGCCATGGTCTCCCTAAAATAATATGACTTGCAGTCATTGGAACCACATCACCTAACACTTTATCCACTTTGATTTCACCACTATTGTTTAACCAATAAAGCTTATAAGGATTTGGATAAGCTTTCCAAGGTAATTCAAGATCGGTGACCATATCAAGAGAGCAAACCTTAGTACAACTTTCATTATCAATAATGAGTAAACAAAGCTTTCCTTTAACTGCACTTGGTTTGGAAAAAATTGCTCATTTGTTGATGTTCATCATCTAATGGTTGAGTATTTAGAAGTTTCATAGTCACCAAAAGTTGATTCCCTTCCTCAGATTGTTCCTCTAGAAGCTCGGTTTCATCCTCCAAAACATCATCCTCGGCTTCTCCATCACTTACCCATGTTCCATCATCTTGCATGATCATTACGCTTCTATTTAGGCAGTCCCTAGCAAAGTGTCCCTTTCATCTACACTTAAAACATTCCTTCGAAAGGTTAGGAGTGGTACTTAACCTTGAATTGGATGAATTTGATGTAGAAGAAGTCTTGGCTGCCCCACTTGATGTCGTGGCTATTTTGGAACCTCCAAAAGTCTCATTTGCTTTGTTTAGGTTCGGCAAAGGTGATGAATTATTTAAGGGCTGATTCGGCTTTTTCCAAGATTGGAAATTTGTTGAATAAGTCTTTAAACTTTTCTCCTTTTGTTGCCTTTCAATTTGCTCTGTATAATAAACCATTGCAATAAGATTATCATGGTTAGCACTTTCTACCTTTGACCTAATTTTGTCATTTAGACCCGCCAAGAACCGCGCCAATGTAGCCTCATTATCTTCTTGAATATTCGCTCTAATCATGGCAATCTCCATATCTTTGTAATACTGATCCACCGATTTAGTACCTTGCTTCAATCTTTGCAAGCAATTGAAAAGTTCCCTAGTATAATTTTGGGGAACAAATCTATGCTTCATGACCACTTTCATATAATCGCAAGTATCAATTTGATGTTGACCAACTCTTCTAATTGTATCCGCTTCTTTATCCCACCAAATTGAAGCATAATCCGAAAACTCATTGGCTGCCAACTTAACCATTTTCTCCTCCGAATAGTTATGCACGACAAAAATATGGTTAACTTTACAAATCCAATCTAAAAATAATTCAGGATCATTCGTACCTTCAAAAGAGGGAATCTTGGTCTTGATTGCACCAAGATTATTTTCAAACCTTTGATAATATTCTCCCCTTCTCGGCTCAAAAGCAATATTGTCCTCAACTCTAAATGGTTGGCGTGCTCTCGGCTGAGGTGGAATAAAATCCACCCTTGGCCGAGTGTTGTCCCTCCTTGGCTCATTGGATTCATATGACTCAATCTCATCCAACTCGCCCTCAACAAGATCATCTTGTGTCTCAACTTGTTTACCTCTCCTAAGTACATATGGATGCCTTTGTGTTTCAACAAGATTCAATCTTAAGGTTACCTCCTCCAATTTTTGCATAATTTGTCGACACATTTGTAGGGTGGCTTCCCTAAAGAGTTTATCATCTCTAAAGATCTCATCTTGCTTTGAAGATCCTCCCTGTTAAGACATACTGTCTAAAAATCACTCAAACTGTTCGATAGGAAAAAAATCACTCTTTATTCCAACAATACTTGTAAAAGAACTTCAACTCTATATGAATTAAAGGTTCCTAATTCGTTGCGTTGAGAAAAAGCTGAAAAATAAAGGAATAGAAGTTCTAGACCTAAACAAATAGCTTAAATAAAGAAAATAGAGAGTAATCTTGAAAATCCTAGACCTAACAAGAAAAGACGATACTTTTTATGTATCATTTTTGTGTTTAGGAAAAGGAAGATCTCAAACTTTATGCTTCTTGAATCTTTTCTTTCTTTCTTTTACTTTTGGTAACCCTTTTTCTTGGCCGAAAAGTATCAAGAATAGAGGCTCGAATGCTATCGATTCTTGATTTTGGGATTGTATTTCACGGCTCAAAGAAACAAAAGGGGTGAACTTGTGCCAATTCTTGAAACGAGACTCGAAGTGCTAGGAATCATAAAGTTTTCTTTTGGCTTATGTTCACTAACAAACTTTCGGCCTTCTTTAATTTTTTTTTGACCTTTTGATCTTTTTTTTTATCCAAGAAAACAAGAAAATTTTCAAGAAAGCAATAAAGGTACACCAAGAAAGAGATCAACCTTGAGCTCTGATACCAACTGATGAAGAACCTTGATAACTTGTATCAAGATCCAACAACAAAAGGTTGAAACAGATCTTTCTCTTCTTGAAATAGTTTCAAAGAGGAATATAATCAACGCAACACTAAGTATGTTAATTATCAATGGTGGATGAAACACCACAGCAAGTGAAACTAGTTTGTTGATACAGTAACTCAAGAATGAATGAAAATCTAAATAGAACTTCAATTCACAAGTATCTAAGGAATATCCTTACCAAATATCATATAACATAATTATAAAGTTGGCCGAATTGTCCTTTTTATAGAGGAACAATTCGGCTCAAAAGAACCCACAAAGGAAGAGTCCTATTCTAATTATGTCTCTTCAATCTCTAGCATAACAAACTTGCTATAAAAGAAACGCTGACTAAACACATGGACCAGGACCTTTATTTTAGCACCACTAACATTACTTGGCCTAAAATACTTAAAAACAGTAATTCTAAAAGCTGAAAAATCTAATTAAAGTCTAGAATACACTTTAATGTACAAAGTTCCTAAAATGCCCTTTTAGCCAATTTGTTGAGTTGGGCTGTTTGTAACACTTTGAAAAGTTATGAGGTTGACTTGAACATCATCTTGTAAGTTAAGCTTGGCTTCTTCCTTACCTTTAACTTCACGGATGAATGTAGACATTCCTTGATGACTCTTCCTCAACCTTTCTCTTGTCATAGGAACTAGGTTCAAAGGAAAATACTAATAGGGGTGATGATCCTTACTTGGTATAATAAGCAAGCAAGTGAAATACAGAAATACACATCAACTTCAATTACAAATACCCGTTCACGCGTAACCCTTTTAATTACCTTCGAAACGCACTAAAGAACGTCAAAAACGGAGTTCGTTTAGTTCTTCAATTATGCGATTTCCTCACAGCTCTCATGTTTTCCAGATTTCTTATTCTTTTCTCTTTCTCTTTCTCTTTCTTTTCCTCTAACTTCTTTTCCCTTTCTAACTTCTAAATTTCCTGCACTAACTTCTTTAACACACACTTTTTCAAAAGCTATCAAACCACTCCCATGAGTTTTCTAAGGCACACACACGCAAGTCCCCCATGTTATACACAATATTAAAGCCACCCATAGACAAACATACACAATAATTAACATTTAATAATCACTTAACATATAGAAATTCAATTAGCATATTATCATTTAATGGAAAAAAGTTCGGGTTATCACATCCTTCCCCTCTTATCGAAACTTGCTTACCTCGGGATTCAAACAGTTGTGGGTACTTCCGACGAGCTTCTTCCTCCAGTTCCAAAATGGCCTCCCTTTCGGTATGATTCGACCACTATATCTTGACATAGGGTATAGTTCGTCGCCTTAGAATCTGGTCCTTACGATCTACTATTCTTATCGGTACCTCTTGATATGACAAGTCTTCCCGAAGCTCCAACGGTTCCGCTTCCAATACGTGCATGACTAGGATCCGACACATAAAATACGTTGTGTATTCGTGACAGCTTTGGCGGTAATGCCGAACGATAGGTAAGATCTTCCAATTTTTCAAATTTCTCGTACGGTCCCACATACCTCGGACTTATCTTCCTGCTTTTACCAAACCGCATCACCCCTTTCGTTGGTGAAACCCGTAAGTATACCTTATCACCCACCTGAAGTTCCAGCGGTCTTCGTTCGCTATCCCGCCCAACTTTTCTACCTATCTTGAACTGCCTTTAACTTTTCCCGGATAAGTGGAACCACTTTCATCGTCAATTGCACCAATTATGGCCCTGTTGCCGTCTTCTCCCCAATATCATCCCAACATATCGGTAACCGAAATTTCCTACTATATAATGCCTCATAACGCGCCATTCCGATGCTTGCTTGAAAACTATTGTTGTAGGAAAATTCAACCAAAGTTAGATGATCCACGCAACTACCTTTGAAATCCAATACACGAGCCCGTAGCATGTCTTCTAATGTCTGGATTATCCTTTCCGAATTTCCATCGGTTTGAGAATGATATGCAGTACTTAAAGACAACTTGGTTCCCATTGCCTCCTTGAAACTCTGCCAAAAATGAGACACAAAACGTGACTCCCGGTCCGATGCTATACTTACCGAAACCCCTTGAAGTCGGACTATTTCACTCATATACATCTGCACTAAAGTATGTGATTTTCATAGGCAAAGGTGGGCATATTTTGTGAGTCGATCAACGATTACCCAAATCGTGTCTTTTCCAGTTTTGTCCTTAGGTAAACCGACCACAAAATCCATAGTAATATGTTCCCACTTCCAAATGGGAATTTCTAAAGGCTTAAGTAAATCGGCGGTTCTTTGGTGTTCCGCCTTTACTTGTTCGCACACTAAACACTTAGCTACAAAATCTGCTATGTCCCGTTTCATAACTTTCCACCAAAAGTTACCCCGAAGATCCCGATACATCGTTGTAGCCCTACGATGTACCGACAACTTAGAACTGTGGGCTTCTTGCAGAATTCCTGTTCTCAGCCCCAAATCAGAATCTGTCTATAACTGTTAGTAGTGCCCCTAGGACCAATAGCACATGTTGTACGTTTTATATCTTTTGAGCATGTATTTGAATAGTTAATTTTGCTTTTGATTATCAAATGTGTGATTTGATAGTAAAACTCATTAGCTTATGTAATTACTATTCTAGTTGTCCCTAGTTTTATGTAATGCTTATTTACAATGAAATAAAACAAGTATGATGGATGATTGATGATTGATGATAATGTTTTACTGGTCATGTGTAATGAATACAAATCATATCATAGATGCAATATATAGGGATACATTGTATTGGACGTGATCCGTTAGAGAAGTAATACTTCATGGTCCTTAGTCATAAGTATTACTTCCTCAATACTATTTTAGAATCCTTAGACCTTATGTCTCCATTGATCCTAGCATGAATGGAGCCACGTTTTGACTCAGTCGTACGTTGCTTTAATCCAGTAATCAATAAGACTGATGATCGGATGTAGTGTCCTATCATGGCTTGAATGTGAGAGGCATTGTAAGGAATTTGTCCCTCTCTTATTAGTGAGAGATATCCATGGGCCCCTCGATAGGGAAAGATTGTTTAAATGCATGGCCTTGCTCAAATGTATTTAATAAAGTGGTTATTAAATATTGTTTGTTGGAACAGTCTACCTGGAGATCGAGCATAAATATAAGTAAGCTTAATAAGAGTGACGACTACCATGCCTTATGCTTAATTAGGATATCGCGAGACAAAGGGATTAAATATTGGATTGATATTATGTTCCACATTAAATTCATTCACTTTGGGTAGTCACAATGTCCTGCTAGGGACCGCTTGTGATTTATGAACACATAATATTGCTAGGTATGTTTTCATTGCCATTGTGATATGAACCTACAGGGTCACACGCATAGACGAGTTAACAAGCTTCATATCCAGATTCAATGAATCTAGAATGTGTCTAGGTTCATTGTATATAACATTTATTTCTCTGAGAATAATAGGATGTTATTATTCGAATCAGGGATTAAGGAAGGGCATTTTTTGTATTTGGTTATAGCTGGAATTATGTGGGAGTTATTATCCGATAAAGACTCACACTGCTGAGAGAGGTGGAGGACGTGAAAGTTGGTTATGGGAACAAACTCTCACACCCTATATAATCATCTCTCAGCCGAAACCCTAGGGAATGCTTGCTTCAGCCGCAATTAACCAAACACACCCGAAATTAGATTTCGGATTCGGCCTTCTCCTTTTCTCCCTAATTCCCGAAACTCAGAAAAACGGAGAGCTAGCACTCGCTGCCCGTTTCGTCGCGTGGATACCGGTAGGGAGTAATTCCGCAAGGGAAGACTCGAGGTGATCGTTGCTAAGAGCCCAAAGACAGAATCTTCAATTCAAGAATCGGATTCTTGAGCCGAAAAACTTTCTTGAATTTTTCCGATTCGTTTTGTATGAGTGGATCCTTCAGGGGAGGACTCATCGGTGTTTGGAACGAGTTTCCGCCCATGAATCCCTTCAATAACCCTGGCTGTACAACATTCTGTTCCCTTTCCAAATATGAATATATTTTATGCCCTTCTTTAATCCGACCCAAGAGTGTCGGTTGAGCTACCAAAGTTGCCAAAACGTTCTCGGTTGACTCAATGACCTCCAAACTTAGGTTTTCAAAATCGATATCAAATTTGGTTGCTCGATAATCAAACATGACAGCTGTTCCAAACTCTTTCTACTTAAGGCATCGGCTACCCGATTAGCTTTCCCGGGATAGTAGCTAATTGTGAAGTTGTAGTCGTTAAGCAACTCCAACCATCGCCTTTGTCTCATGTTAAATTCCTTTTGGGTGTAAAGGTACTTTAGCTTTGGTGATCACTAAAAACCTCACACGGTTCTCCATATAAGTAATGCCTCCAGATTTTCAAGGAAAATACCACCTCTGCCAATTATAAGTCATGTGTTGGGTAGTTCTTTTCCTAAGACTTCAACTGTCTCGAATCATAAGCTATCCCTTTACCATTCTGCATTAGAACACACCTCAATCCGATGCCCGATGCATCACTGTAAATAGTAAAACTCCCAGACTCTTCAGGTAGTGCCAATAACGGTGCAGTAGTCTACCATTCCTTTAATTTCTTGAAACTCTCTTCACAATATGATCCCCATTTAAAGTTCACCCGCTTCTATGTTAACTTAGTCAACAGTGCAACAATTCTAGAAAAGCTTTCAAAGAACTTTCTGTAGTACCCGACTAACCCCAGAAAATTGTGAATCTCTGCCACTGCCTTTTGTCGAGGCCAGTCAACAATTTCCTCGATCTTACTTGGATCCACTGATACCCCTTCAGCTGATACTACGTGTCAAAAAAACATCACACTTCTCAACCAAAATTCACACTTACTAAACTTGGCGTATAACTTTTCCTTCCTCAAAATCTCCAACGCCACTCTAAGATGCTTTTCGTGAGCTTCATCCAACGGTGAGTAAATCAAAATATCGTCGATGATGAACTTTCATGTATGATTGGAACTAGGGCAAGTGGGAGATTGTTAGTAGTGCACTAGGACCATTAGCATATGTTGTATGTTTTATATCTTTTGAGCATGTCATTTGAATAGTTAATTTTGCTTCTGAACATCAAATGCGTGATTTGATAGTAAAACTCATCAGCATATGAATTACTATTCTAGATGTTCCTAGTTTTATGTAAGGTTCTTTATAATTAAATGAAACTAGTATGATGTTTGATTGATGATTATGTTTTACTAATCATGTGTAATGAATACAAATCATATCATATATACAATATATTGGGATATATTGTATCGGACGTGATCCGTTAGAGAAGTAATACTTCATGGTCCTTAGTCATAAGTATTACTTCCTCAATACTATTTTGGAATCCTTAGACCTTATGTTTCCATTGATTCTGGAGCAACGTTCGACTCAGTCGGACGTCACTTTTAATCGAGTAATCTATACGACTGATGATCAGATGTAGTATCCTATCATGGCTTGAATGTGAGAGGCATTGTAAGGAATTTGTCCCTCTCTTATTAGTGAGAGATATCCATGGGCCCCTCGATAGGGAAAGACTGTTTAAATGCATGGCCGTGATCAAATATATTTAATAAAGTGGTTATTAAATATTGTTTGTTGGAACAGTCTACCTGGAGATCGAGCATAAATACAATTAAGGTTTATAAGGGTGACAACTACCATGCCTTATGCTTAATTAGGATATCACGAGACAAATGGATTAAATAGTGGATTGATATTAGGTTCCACCGCATATTCATTCACTCTGGGTTGTCATAATGTCCTGCTAGGGATCACTTGTGAGTTATGAACACATACTACTACTAAGTATGTTTTCATTGCCATTGTGATATGAACCTTCATGGTCACACGCATAGACGAGCTAACGAGCTTCATGTCCAGATTCAATGAATCTAGAATGTGTCTAGGTTCATTGTATCTGACATTTATTTTCTGAGAATAATAAAACGTTATTATTCGAATTAGAGATTAATGAGGGGCATTTTTTGTATTTGGCTATAACTGGGATTACGTGGGAGCTATTATGCGATAAAGAGTCCCACTACTAGGAGAGGTTTATGGAACGTGGGAGTTAAAGACTCCCACTGCCGAAAGAGGTTGAGGACGTGATAGTTGGTTCTGGGAACAAACTCTCACACCTTATATAAATCTTTTTTAGCCGAAACCCTAAAGACTGATCAATTGAATCGCAATCCAAAAGTACTCAGAAATTAGATTTCGGTTTTCTGCCTCTCCCTTTCTCTCTAATTCCCGAAACTCAGAAAACAAAGAGCTAGCAATCGATGTTCGTTTTGTCGCGTGGATACCGATAGAGGAAAATTCCGCAAAGGGAAAACTATTGGTGGCAGCAACACAAACTATGAAAGTCCAAGAATCAGAATCTTTCATTCAAGAATCAGATTCTTTAGCAAAAAAATGGAAGCTTTCGTTTTAATTTTCGATTCCCATGGTATGAGCGGATCCTTCGGGGGAGGACTCATGGGTGTTTAGAACGAGTTGCTGCCAATGAATCCCTTCAGTGGTATCAGATCCTTGCTTATGCTATTCGAATTTGGTATTGTTAATCACATCATAACACATATGAATTTCGGTTTGGTATGTGTATGTGCAACAACATAAAAGATTGTTTCTTTGACTGTGTTTTATAAGTTTATGTGATTCTGATAAGCATAAACTGTTATGTATGTTATTAATTCGATTAATATTGCATGAACTGCTATCGTATGTTATTAATTTGATTAATTATGCATAAACCGCAATTGTATGCTTTCTGTCGTTAATCCGATTAACAAACCGCATAAATTGTTTAGGCGATTATGCTTGTTAGGCGATTGAGGGGTTAGCGGGACCGCCGTCTGCGTTGCGCTGGCCTTAGACTTTGTATTTGTACTCGTTACCGTATTTATTATGCTTTATGTGAGTTTTAGCATGGTGAATAGCATGGCCTACTATACCCCTTCTTGTTTTACATTTATTGGGTTGTAATTTTACAATACGGCCTGCGAGTCATTTTTAATGTTGTAAAATTGTACTAGCTTTCTTAGATTAGTTTTATTGCTTTACATTGAAGACTGGGTATGCCCATGCATTTATGTAACAAGACTGGAGGACGCTGGATCGAAGACACTATCCATGAGATGGGTATTGAGTTAGATTGACCCTTGGCTCCCACAAGGCTCGTGGGAGTCATCATAGGATTAGGCCATGCTATCTCACGTTTACATTTACGCTTTATATTTTGCATGTGATGCTTATTTTATGTCTTTTGGGGCTTGATTTTTTATACGTCACATTAAATCATTTTAATTAAGCCTTAAAATGCCTACCATATCCTAAGCACTCCTTGAGCTTGGATCATCATTTTGTCTGCTTGCCAAAGCAATAGATAAGTGGTTATCTAAGCAAAAGGAGATTGGAAAACAGTGATTTCCATATGCTTAGACATGGTTCGACTTAACTAGGCTACCAAAATAGTTTTGAGCCTAGGGCATAAAATGGGAAATAGCCGTGACATATAGATGTCATTCCCATGAGTTGATTTTACTTTAATTATGGGTGTTAAGACAAAGCTTATTTATAAATATCGTAAAATATTTTTCCCATTACTTATCAAGTGTTGAAATTGTTGAAAGATTTTTGCTCAAAACTAATGACTTTGCAAATAATTTAATGTAGATAATGGAAACCAATACTTCACACAATTCATTGCGATCTGTTCTTGAAAAAGAAAAACTAAGCGGGACCATAGGCGTTGAATAGTTGCAAGATGGCCCCTGGCACCTCTGTAAGTGCACACGTTCTTAAGATGAAGGGCTATCTTGACCAACTTGAGAAACTTGGGGCTCCCGTAGGTCATGACATGGTCACATATACGATCTTGGGCTCACTCCCACCGGAGTATGACCAATTTGTGATGAACTTCAACATGCATGCCATGGAGAAGTCCATAAACGAGATACACGGGATGCTCAAGCAAGCTGAACTGAACATTAAGAAGACCCCTGAAGTCTTAATGGTTCAAAAAGGGAATTTTAAGAACAAAGGAAAGGGTAAGCCCATGGCCAAGAATGGCAAAGGCAATAACAAGCCCAAGCCCAAACCCAAGGCCAAGGCACCAAAGGAATGGGTTTTCTTCCATTGCAATGAACCAGGTCATTGGAAACGGAATTGCAAGCTCTACTTGGAAGAGAAGAAAAAGGGGAAAGCCAGTTTGACTATCTCTCCAGGTATTTATGTTATTGAAATTAACATGTCTGCTCCTACTTCATGGGTATTAGATACCAGTTGTGAATCTCACATTTGTGCAAATGTGCAGGGATTCAAAAGGAGTAGATCACTGGAAAAAGGAGAAGTGGACCTAAGAGTAGCAAATGGAGCAAAAGTTGCTGCTGTAGCTGCAGGGAAATTAATTTGGTTTTGCCAAGTGACCTTATTATAGAACTAAATAATTGTATTTATGTTCCAACTTTGAGTAGGAATATTATTTCAGTTTCTTGTTTGGATATTGATGGTTTTGAAATTAATATTATGAATAAAATTTGCACCATTCATAAAGATCGTATCTTCTATGGAGATGCCTCTTTGATGAATGAGCTTTATATTCTTAACCTCGATGAATCCATTAAAAGGCCCATCTATAACATTAATACAAAGAGGTTTAAATCAAATGACTTAAACCAAACCTACTTTTGGCACTGTCGTTTGGGCCACATAAATGAGAAACACATATCAAAACTCCATCAAGATGGAATTTTGACATCATTTGACTTAGAGTCTTATGAGACATGTGATTCTTACTTGTTGGGCAAAATGACTAAAGCTCCCTTTACTGGACAAAGTGAGAGAGCTTCTGATTTGTTGGGCCTCATACATACAGATGTATGTGGACCAATAAACACAAGTGCTAGAGGAGGTTTTCAGTACTTCATCACATTCACAGATGATTTCAGTGGATACGGCTACATCTATCTAATGAAACATAAATCAGAATCTTTTGGAAGATTCAAAGAATTTCAAATGAAATACAAAGTCAATTTGGTAAAAGTATTAAGATACTTCGATCAGATCGAGGTGGCGAATACCTTAACCAAGAGTTTGACGAACATCTTAGGGGTTGTGGAATTGTTTCACAATTAACTCCTCCTGGCACACCATTATTGAATGGTGTATTGGAACGGAGGAATCACACCTTACTAGATATGGTTCGATCTATGATGAGTCAAACAAGTCTTCCAATTTCGTTTTGGGACTACGCCCTCGAAACTGCTGCATTCATATTGAATAGAGTTCCTTCTAAAGAGGTTCAGAAAACTCCATATGAGATATGGATTGGGAAACGACCTAGTTTGTCATTTCTCAAAATTTGGGGATGCGAGGCGTATGTAAAACGTCTGTTATCTAATAAATTCGCCCATAAATCCTACAAGTGTTTGTTTGTGGGATATCCTAAAGAAACTAAAGGATATTACTTATTTTTTTTACATCAGAGAACAAAGTGTTTGTTGCTCGTAATGGTTTATTCCTTGAAAGGGAATTTATTTCCAAAAAGGATAGTGGGAGTAAGATCCATCTTGAGGAAATTCAAGATCCCCAAACAACATATGAACCAACTTTGGAACTTCAAACAATCTCACGTGCTGATACTGAGCTTCAATCTTTGACACAAGGCCCAAGGAGGTCAAGTCGGGTACATCAACAGCCTGAGAGATATGGATTTCTCGTGACTGATGATCATCATATTGAGCTGAGAGATCAAGATGAACCCACTACCTACAAAGAGGCAATTCGTAGTTCCGAGTCAGATAAGTGGCTAGAAGCTATGAAGTTTGAGATGCAATGCATGTACGATAACCAAGTATGGACTTTGGTTGACCCGCTCGAAGGGTGTAAGGTCATTGATAACAAATGGTGTTTCAAAAAGAAAACCGACATGGATGGTAATGTACACACTTTTAAATCTCGACTAGTAGTTAAAGGTAATAGACAAGTTCATGGTATTGACTATGATGAAACCCTTTCTCATGTCGTTATGACAAAGTCTATTAGGATTTTACTTGTCATAGTCGCATATTATGACTATGAGATATGGCAAATGGACGTTAAGACTACGTTTCTTAATGGAAACCTTCTCGAGGATGTGTATATGACACAACCCGAGGGCTTTGTTGATCCATCAAGTCTTAGCAAAGTGTGTAAGCTTCAAAGGTCCATTTATGGATTGAAGCAAGCATCTCGAAGCTGGAATCGGTCGCTTTGATGAAGCAATTAAAGAATTTGGTTTCATCAAAAATGAAGACGAGCATTTTGTTTATAAGAAAGTAACTAATAATTCAATAGTGTTCCTTGTGCTTTATGTGGATGCCATCTTACTGATTGGAAATGACATCTCCACATTACAATGCGTAAAAGCTTGGTTGGGGAAGTGCTTTTCCATGAAAGACTTAGGCGAGGCTACATACATTTTGGGTATAAGAATCTATAGAGATAGATCCAACAAAATGATTGGCCTAAGCCAGAGTGGATACATTGACAAGGTACTGAAACAGTTCAGTTTGCAAGATTCCAAAAAGGGTTCTTGCCCATGTCACATGGCATTAAACTCAACAGAACTCAAGGACCTTCCACAAAGGAGGACCAAGAGCGCATGAGTAAGATCCCATATGCTTTAGCCATTGGGTCTATTATGTATGCCACGATATGCACTCGCTCGGATGTCTCGTTCGCTTAAGTACTTGAGAATGACTAAATATATGTTCTTGGTTTACGGAGGTCAGGAAGGAAGTCTGGTCATAAATGGTTACACAGACGCAAGCTTCCAGACCGACGTAGATGATTTTAGATCGCAATTTGGTTTTGTGTTTTGTTTGAATGGGGGTGTTGTGAGCTAGAAGAGCTCAAAGCAAAGAGACCATGGCCGACTCTACAACAGAAGTTGAGTATTTGGCTGCCTCTGAAACAGCTAAAGAAGCTGTTTGGATCAGGAAATTTGTTGATGGATTAGGTGTCATCCCTAGCATTGTGAACCCAGTGGACCTTTATTGTGATATTACTGGTGCCATCTCACAAGCTAAGGAACCTAGATCTCACCAACGATCCAAGCACATTCTCAGGCGTTTCCATCTGATTAGAGAGATCATTGACAGAGGAGACGCTAGAATTTGCAAAGTTCATACAAACGACAACATTGCAGATACATTGACCAAGTCACTCCCGCTACCTAAACATGAGAGTCATACTAGGTCAATGGGATTGAGGATCATGTATGATTGGACCTAGGGCAAGTGGGAGATTGTTAGTAGTGCCCTGCAACCATTAGCATATGTTGTACGTTTTATATCTTTTGAGCATGTCATTTGAATAGTTAATTTTGCTTATGAACATCAAATGCGTGATTTGATAGTAAAACTCATCAGCTTATGTAATTACTATTCTAGTTGTTCCTAGTTTTATGTAAGGTACTTTACAATGAAATAAAACTAGTATGATGTTTGATTGATGATTATGTTTTGCTAATCATGTGTAATGAATACAAATCATATCATGGATACAATATATTGGGATATATTGTATCGGACGTGATCCGTTAGAGAAGTAATACTTCATGGTTCTTTAGTCATAAGTATTACTTTCTCAATACTATTTGGAATCCTTAGACCTTGTGTCTTCATCATTTCCAGATGAATGGAGCTACATTTTGACTCAGTCGGACGTTACTTTTAATCGAGTAATTAATACGACTTATGATCGGACGTAGTATCCTATCATGGCTTGAATGTGAGAGGCATTGTAAGGGGTTTGTCCCTCTCTTATTAGAGAGAGATATGCATGGGGCCCCTCGATAGGGAAAACTGTTTTAATGCACGACCGTGCTCAAATGTATTTAATAAAGTGGTTATTCAATACTATTTGTTGGAACAGTCTACCTGGAGATCGAGCATAAATATAATTAGGCTTTGTAAGGGTGACTACTATGTCTTATGCTTAATTTGGATATCGCGAGAGAAAATGATTAAATAGTAGATTGATATTAGGTTACACCGTACATTGATTCACTCTGGGTAGTCACAATGTCCTGCTAGGGACCGCTTGTGATTTATGAACACATACTACTACTAAGTGTGTTTTCATTGTACGCATCGACGAGTTAACGAGCTTCATGTCCAGATTCAATGAATCTAGAATATGTCTAGGTTCATTGTATCTGGAATTTTTTTTCTTCTGAGAATGTTAAAATGTTTTTATTCGAATTAGAGATTAATGATGGGGGCATTTTGAGGAAACCCAAGAGGGGGGGTGAATTGGGTTTATATAAATCTTGAAAACTATTTCCAATCTTTTCTAGGTAAGTGCAAGTTTAACAAAAGCTAAAGCAAAACCCAATGCAAATCACAAGACAAGAGATTTAGAGTGGTTCGATTCACTAAGAATCTACCTCCACTACCTTGAGCCGCACCCAAGGATTTTGCCAACTTCACTAAGAAGAATGTGCCCACACAAAGTAGGACTTTACACTAGTGGCTAACTCACAAAGAGTTTTACAAACAACCACTATAAACAATTGCCCACACTAAGTAGGACTTAGAAAACAATAACCCTATCACTAAGAAAGGGGATAAGATGAAAGGTTTAGAGTACAAAGTTGTTCACTCTTCTAAGTGAAAGATACATGCATTTGAAGCTCATCAATTGTTGGCTCTTTGAACATAGGAAGCACACTCTTTGTCTTGCTATTATGAAATGCACTTTTGAATCATTTAGATTTTGCAATGAAGTGCATTTTACTTTGAAAGTCTTTTGGCTTGATAGGAAATCAATAAGAATTTGTTTTGCAAGCCTCTCTAATTGTTAGAGTCATTCTAAAGCTTTGGAGTATTTATACATTTCAAATTTGGCTGAAAATCGAGTTTCCAACGGTCAAATAACGGCTAGTAGAAACAGAGTTCGGTGGACCGAAGCAGAGCAGTTCGGATCCACTTGCCCAGGGTCGGTCGACCGAACCTCCCTATGGTCGACCGAAGCACATTTTACCAAGTCTCAGTTTCTGCTCGGTTGAACCGAACTTGAGCTCGGTTGACCGAACTTCCAAAGTGATTTTTCACACGTTTTGAATTCTTTTGAAGTCTTTTAAAGTCTAAAAAGGTTTTCCTAAAAGGTAACAAGTAAGAACACTTGGAAAACTTTTCTAAAAGACTTATCTATGAAATCAAAGGCTTTTTGGATAAGAACACATGTAAAGATCATTTTGAAACTTAAGCCTTTTGAAAACGTGTTTATGAAAACATGCAAGACTAGAGTGAGAAGCTTATGTTCATAAGAGCTTTGGTTAGAGCTTTAAAGATTACGACTAATGATGACAAAGCTAAACTAACCAAACTAAGTCTTCAATCTTCAATCTTCATAGATGAGCCTTGAATAGTATGACTTTGAATCTTGAACATGGCTTGATTGAAGTACTTAGAGCTTCCTACAAGATTTCCAATATTCTATCACAAAGATTAAGATCATTAGACACAACATCAAATGTTTGTCCAATATCAAAAACAGAGTTCGTTCGCCCTTAGGGCTTACACATTTTTGGTATTTGGCTTTGTTGTGATTACGTGGGAGTTATTATGCGATAAAAACTCCCACTACCAGAAGAGGTTGACAGTACGTGGGAGTTGGTTTTTGGAACAAACTCTCATGCCCATATAATATCTTTTGGCTGAAACCCTAGGGTTACACTTTTGATAGCCGCAAAACCCCATCACCCGAAATCAGATTTCTGCCTAATTTTCTCTCTAGATTCCTGAAACTCAGAAAACGAAGAGCTAGCACTCGCTTCGTCGCGTGGATACCGGTAGAGAGTAATTCCGCAAGGGAGGACTTTTGGTGGTTGCAGCTAAGCACCCGAAATCAGAAACTATTAACGATAAACGTAAGTACTTTTTCGTCAAATTTTTTATTCCCATAGTATGAGCGCATCCTTCAGGGGAGGATTCATGGGTGTTTAGAACGAGTTTCTGCCCATGAATCCCTTCAACAACTAGGGGCGAAAAAGATCTCCGCTTTTAAAAAGGTGACGAAGCGCCGGAAATGTGAAAAGGTCCAACTTAGCTGGCAGTTGCCTAGGGCTAGGGCTGGTCTTGGACGCTTTGCGCCGGGTGTGGTCTTCCGTTTAGTGAAGGCGTAGATGAATATGCATAGATCTCGGGTTAGCGTGATCCAAACTGTTCTCAATACATTTGTTGTCAGTGTTTACTACCTTATTACTGAGGTTCGTGGCAGAATAGGTCCATCTAATTTGAAGCGCCTTATCTTACCCGGGAGCACATGCCAAATGGACCGACCATTTTTTTCTAGAAATCAGTTGTACCTGAGGTGGAGGACCCAAATGAAGAACCGATTTCCCGGAGCTTATCCCGCCCAGACCTTCTTAAGAAAATATCCAGAGCCTGAAGCGGAAGATATATTGTATCGGACTTGATCCGTTAGAGAAGTAATACTGCATGGTCCTTAGTCATAAGTATTACTTCCTCAATACTATTTTGGAATCCTTAGAGCTTATGTTTCTGTTGATTCTAGCGTGAATGGAGCCACGTTTTGACTCAGTCGGACGTTACTTTTAATCGAGTAATCAATACGACTGATGATCGGATGTAGTATCCTATCATGTCTTGATTGTGAGAGGCATTGTAAGGAATTTGTCCCTCTCTTATTAGAGAGAGATATACATGGGCCCCTAGATAGGGAAAGACTGTTTAAATGCATGGCCGTGCACAAATATATTTAATAAAGTGGTTATTAAATATTGTTTGTTGGAACAATCTACCTGGAGATCGAGGATAAATACAATTAAGGTTTATAAGGGTGACGACTACCATGCCTTATGCTTAATTAGGATATCGCGAGACAAAGGAATTAAATAGTGGATTGATATTAGGTTCCACCGCATATTCATTCACTCTGGGTAGTCACAATGTCCTGCTAGGGACCGCTTGTGATTTATGAACACATACTACTACTAAGTATGTTTTCATTGCCATTGTGATATGAACCTACAGGGTCACACATATAGACGAGTTAACGAGCTTCATGTCTTGATTCAATGAATCTAGAATGTGTCTAGGTTCATTGTATCTGACATTTATTTTCTGAGAATAATAAAACGTTATTATTCGAATTAGATTGAGGGGCATTTTTTGTATTTGGCTATAACTGGGATTGCGTGGGAGCTATTATGCGATAAAGACTCCCACTAGCAGCAGAGGTTTATGGAACGTGGGAGTTAAAGAGTCCCGCTGCCGAAAGAGGTTGAGGACGTGAGAGTTGGTTCTGGGAACAAACTATCACACCCTATATAAACCTCTTTTAGCCGAAACCCTAAAGACTGATCAATTGAGCCGCAATCCAAAAGTACTCCGAAATTAGATTTCGGTTTTCTGCCTCTCCCTTTCTCTCTAATTCCCGAAACTTAGAAAAACGAAAAGCTAGCAATCGATGTTCGTTTTGTCGCTTGGATACCGGTAGAGTGCAATTCCGCAAAGGGAAAGATATTGGTGGCAGCAATCCAAATTCTGAAAGTCAAAAATCAGAATCTTTCATTCAAGAATCATATTCTTTAGCCGAAAAATGTAAGCTTTCGTTTTAATTTTCGATTCCCTTGGTATGAGCGGATCCTTCGGGGGAGGACTCATGGGTGTTTAGAACGAGTTTCTGCCCATGAATCCCTTCAAACTTATCTAGACAATCCCGGAATATTCTTTTCATCATGTCCATGAAAGCCGGGTGCATTGGTCATACCGAATGGCATAAAAAGGAACTCATAGTACCTATACCGGGTTCGAAAGAGACTTTTGAAAATGTCTTCGGGTCTGATTATAAACTGATGGTAACCCGATTTTAAATTAATCATAGAGAAAACTTTTGCACCTTTCAACTGGTCAAAAAAGCCGTCGATGTGAGGGAAGGGATATCAGTTCTTAATGGTTATCTAATTTAGCTCATGGTAGTCTATACACATCATAATACTTCAATCCTTCTTCTTCACTAATAAAACCGGAGCGCCATAAGGTGAGACACTCGACCTTATAAACTTCTTGTCAAGAAGTTCTTGAAGCTGATCCTTCAACTCCCTCAATTCCAGCTGGTGACATACGGTACGAGGACTTAGATATTGGCTCCGCGCCGGGTTGTAACAAGATTTCAAAATCAATTATCCGGGCAGGTGGGACACCCGCCAAATCGTCGGGAAAGACATCCCCGAACTCCCTCACTATAGGAAACGTCATCAAATCAGACTTCCTTCTTATCAGCCTTCATCGCCGAGATTACAGGCATACTACAACCACTCTTCTTCTTATCTGAACCTAGAAATTCAACCACTTATTTATCCGCAATTGTAAATTGTATATTCTGTTCCCGGCAATCCACTAAGACATGATCAACATATAACCAATCCATTCCCAAAATCACATCAAAATCTACCATTTGTAAATATATAAGGTCGGCTTCTAGTACCCCTAGAGTCTATTTATACCCAGCACCCCTTATGTATTCAGTTAGACACTAAAATCTTTCCATTAAGTACCATTACTTTGTAAGAATCCAAACAACCAATAAGGGAGGTCTTAAGTACCTTAGAAAATCTACGTGACACAAAAGAATAGTAGCTTCACAATCTTAGAGTACAAATGCAGGTACTGAGTTTATTAGAAGCGTACATGTGACTACTTAAGAAGCATCCCCCGCCTCTTGTTGAGTTAAGGAAAAAACTTGAGCATTAGGCTTCTGCATTGTATCACCGACCTTCGGTGCTTCTGTTGAAGTCTGGCCCGCATTCGGAATATGCATAGTACACTGGCTGACCAGATGACACCTTTTCCTGCACCTGAAGCAAGCCCCACTAATCCAATTACACTCTCCCGAATGACTTTTGCCACACTTGATACATTCAACAGTAGTTATAATCCCACTCGGTGCCCTTGCGGGTCCTCTAAGACTAACTAAATTGGTTAATGTCCTTACTCCCGGCCTAAAAGTGTTGGTAGGTCCCGATGTGGGAGCAAACCTCTTTCGAGCCAAAGTAGCATTGATATTAGGACGGGAACTTTGTCCTTGAGTCATAGTGGTAAAATTCCCATTCCCTGTTCTTTCCAAGTCTGACCTCTTAAACTCCGCTTCAATACTAAGACTTCTTTGATAGGCCTCTCTGAAAATAGTGGTGGGTGACTTGATAACCTTCCTCTGATTCTTGATAATAGCCCCATAACAAATCTTTGATTCCTCATCTCAGGGTCTGTTCCATCTCATCTCAGAATTATCCTCAAATTCGGTTCCATCTCCTCCAGCCATTCCTCAGATTGATCAACAGTCATGGTACCATCAAACTATACCTTTCTCATTTTCTTCAATCTTTCAGAGTAACTCCCTGGATCTGCCTCAACTCTCGCCGCCATGGCTTGATCCAAATTCTGGTTGATCTGGTTCTGTTGATTCTATAATAGATTGTTCCGACTCTGCAACAATTGTGTGATCATATTGAATGCAACCCCAAGATCTGTAGGCGTCCCATAATTGAATGGTGGTGGTTGCATAAATTTTTCCTGTCTAATTAACCCCAGCCTGTTGCTAGCTTGATGAACCGTACAAATTGACGTCAATTGCCCATAGAACCCTACGGAGGCCCAACACAGTAACCAGGATGTTCAAATCATCATTATTGTCTTGGTTTCGGTCCATCATTTCCCATTGAATACCCAACAGTATATGGTAAGCAATAAATTCACATAACATGCTCAAAACATTTGAAACATAATGATGGGTAATAAGGTATAAAGCAATGAGTAAACGAGTACGCCCTATGCTAAAGTCTCTACCCATCACACATCTCACATGTTATCTACCAAGTTCATCCTATATTCTTTTTGGGTTTTATCCCTAAGGTTCGACCTGCTCTGATACCACTTATGTCACACCCCGAAACCGGGCGATGACCTGGTAGTACCTCGTATGCCAACGAGGCACAAAACCCACAACATAAATGATTAAATTATTAAACAATTACTAAGGAAATTCTCAGATTACATATTATTAGAGTTTTGGTAATAATCGAATAGAAATAAAAGCGAGTTAACCGTTATACATAATAGAAGGTTTACGGGAAAATAAACTAGTTCAACTATTACGACATGCCATATTATGATCACTCGTAAAATTCACCATCCCAGGCCTCCACAAAGTCACCATGATCGATCACCTCATCATCTGCAAGTAAGGAAAATAAAAACGTGAGCTATGAAACCAAGTAAGTATCAACACCATTGGGATGAAACATCAAATAAGACACAAAACCATTTTCCCGACTTCCCAAAAACAAGTGTGAAAACATGCAATGTTTAGGTTCCTCTATACCTCACAATATTCACAATAAAATTTCACAAGATAACCTTTAGAAAACACAAAAGGAACAAAGGTCAACAATGCGTGCAGACGAAGTAGCGGACGCAGTATCGTTCGTGAGGGCCGCGGACGAAACACATCGTTTGCAGTATCGTTCGTGGTAAGAAAGTAGCATCAGTACTTGTGCTGACGAAAGGGCAGACGAATGTGAGGACGAATCACTTCGTCTGCGAGCTGCATGAACTCGTTTTCAAGTATAAATTTGTACACAAAATGTCCATTTCTTCACTTTAACATTTTCAACCACAAAATACAGTTTTGAAACACCAATGCACATATAATAAACATACCAAAACATAAACAAGAAACTACACTCGTCAAAATCCAACATCTACACATCAGAATGAAGACACAAATACCATGTTTTGTACATACCAACAAACGATATACACAACATTCGACTCTTCGATTGCAATTTATGCTATGACTCAACATTCACATAACAGAGCTCGATCGTCCATGCACAATTCTAAAGCAATTATTACAATGGCCCCAATTTTAAGCCTATAAGGGAAAGACATCAATTTGTTGTACATGGGTCCAGTATATCTCCTGAACGAAAAGCTCAGTGCTTATGGATCCATTCGCATTGTGTTATTGCCCACCACCGTGGACTCCACAACAACCATTTGTAGTCCGTAACATTTTTCCCGGTTAGGAGCGGACTCAGTGACATTTACACATAGGTTCAACGACAATACACTCACAATGCAAACGAATGAATCCTTGCAATGGAATCGATTCTAGACAATAGCTCAATCAGTGACGACTCCAACATATATCATATAAGACTCCAAATTCAGGAAATACTCAACATCAATAATGACAAGAAGGAGAATGAAATTAACATACGCAATTATATTCAATGTAATCAACATACAAGTATGAACAATTCAACGTTTCATCCAATAAATTAAATCATGCTATAAACTCCTTTCAACATAGATTTCATGAACTTTAAAAATTATATTTCATAAGATTTTAGTATCGAAAAGACAAAGGTGAAGATCCTTACTTGGTATAATAAGCAAGAACCTAAAATACAAAAAATCCAGAAAAAATGCAATAACTTCAATTACAAATTCCCGTTCGCTGGAAACTCTAAATGCCCTTTCAATTACCTTCGAAACGCCAAAAGAACGTCCAAAACGGAGTTCGTTTACTACTTCAAATATGCGATTTCCTCTTAACTCTCTTGTTTTCCAAATTTCTTATTCTTCTCTCGTTCTCTTTCTTTTCCTCTAAATTATTTTCCCTTTCTAACTTCTAATTTTCCTGCACTAACTTCCTTAAGACACACCTTTTCTAAAGGTGTCAAACCACTCACATGAGTTTTTAAGGCACACACATAAATCTCCTAAGTTATACATAATATTAAAGCCACCCATAGACAAACGTACACAATAATTAACATTTAATAATAACATAACACATAAAAATTCAATTAGCATGTTATCAATTAATGGAAAAAAGTTCTGGTTATCACAAATTTGAAGGATTAAATTACTTTGAGATCGACTGGCTTTAAGAATGTTTTGAAAGAATGTAACAGCTCCATCTTCCAATGATTGGTTCTCAAACTAAACACCCGAATAGTTTTTTGGTTTTGTGATCAACAACTTTTGCTTTTTCCGCCGATAATATTCGTGATATAGGTTCTATTTGCATTTCCTTCTTTAATTCATCTCAAACGGTATTTGATTGTGTTTGTCGGGATGGGGACTTTATTGGATGCTTGGTGCTCATGTATACATGGGGTGGCTCCTTTGCACATATCTTCTTTTGTTACTCTTTAGCAATCTGACTTTAGGGGCATGGATCATCTCTGGTTGGGCATCGACTATACAAGAAACATTTTTGAAATACCTTTGGGCAGGGGAAGGGAGGGGGTGAATTTAGCGTTTAAATCTTTACATCTGTAATCACATGAGCTAGAGGAACAACAATCAAAGTATGAGCTCAAGGATTAAACAGAATCATAAACAACACATGTTGAATAGTGGTTCGATCAACAAGAGGTACATCCACTACCTTGAGCCTCACCCAAAGATGATACGGTACCAACCTCGAGGCTCCCCAATTCAAGGGATCACA
This sequence comes from Vinca minor, assembly GCA_026122235.1. NCBI lineage: Eukaryota > Viridiplantae > Streptophyta > Magnoliopsida > Gentianales > Apocynaceae > Vinca > Vinca minor. The sequence continues at coordinate 269,342 of JAOCZM010000104.1, forward strand.
TACATAGACCAATGACGAGGCTTAGAACGAGGAACATGAAGCAGATAACTACATCATTGGTTCGTATATTAAAGTACAAAGAGGATGCTAAGTTACACATAGAATATAAAGTACAAGGCAACCTCTCAAGTTCACAAGTGTACAATTAGGCCCTATCAAGCAAAGAGGCTAAGAAGGGTATTTTAGTAATCATACCAGATGATGAGGGATTGGACAGCTTTACAACAGTTTGGTAGAATGGTCATAACTTTCGATCCAGTTATCCAATAGAGCTGATTCCAGATGCATATTAAAGATAAGAGGAAGATCTACAACTTTCATGAGATCACGAGATCAGATTCTGCCTTCTTGATATCCAAAATCGTCGTGCAAGTTGGCTCAATAAGCTGTCCAGAATTGGGACGAAATTAAAAGGGCATTTTAGTCTTTGTACAATTAAAGTATATGCTAGACTTTAATTATTTTCCATCTTTGTTATTTACTTTATTTAGAGTATTTAGGTGTCTATAGCAAGTAGTTGCTATAATATGGACATGTTGTCCATAGTTGGTTATCTAGTTGTTAAGAGTCCCACATCTACTAGGACTCTTCACATAGTTAGTTTAATTTCAGCTTTGTTAGTTGTTATTGCCGCCTATAACCAAGAGAATAGGACATGTTGTCCATTATCTTGTTTAGGTAGTTTACTTGAAAGCAAGTTGTTGTTCAAGAGTCCTACTTCTTCAAGGACTCTTCTTCCTATTGTTGTTAGGAACCGAAAACTCTCTATTTAAGAGTGATTTCGGCCTAAATATTATTTACGTTAGATATATTGATATTTTGGTAAGGTTATTCCTTTGCTTCTCATGTATGAACTTCTTTTAAGAATTCATTCATCTTTGAGTTACTTTATCAACAAGTTTAGTTTCTGTTGTTGTGGTGTTTCAGCCTCCATTGTTAACTAGCCTTCCTTAGCGTTGCGTTGATTAAATTCCCTAGAAACTAGTTCGAGAATTAGAGAAAGATACGGCACAAATTACGCTGTCGAACCTTTTGGTACTTAGTACCTCACGGTTCTTCATCAGGTGGTATCAGAGCAAAAGGTTCAGTATTTTCAGGTATGGGAATCTGACTATGCACGGGCAGTATTTTCAGGTACAAACCATTTCAATGTCAAGATTAAGGCTTTCTTAGGACGAAGTTCAAAAAATTCTCCTATATGTACACCAGAGTGAATGAGTATGAAATACTCCTAGAAGCTAAAACAAACCTTCAAGGAAGAACACTTTTAAGTAGACCAGCCATGTAATATCTTTCATCGAAGAATTAGGTACAGTTGGAGGAAGTAGCTGAGATTGTCGGCCATAAACCTTACACTTGTGAGACACTTATTCATCCGGAAAAAAAAAAATTCTAAAACCATTCACATTGGTGGGAAACAAAACATTCGAGGATGATCAAAAGTATGGTTTCCACATCATTAGAATGGATCAATTAAGAACTCTTTCCATTATCACTTTGCTCAAATGATTCCAAGTAAAAATATTGCAACATCCACAAGAGCTATTAAATCAACAATATAAATGCAAGCTCAAGTGTAAAGAAGAAATATAAATCACACCATGATTTATACTGGTTCGACACTCATCTACATCCACTAACTTAAACCTCGCCCAATGATTTCATAACACTCCAACAACTCATTAAAGACGCGAAAGTCCAATGTACAAGGTGGATCACCCAATGTTACGCTAACAGGCTTTGCACTTTAACCACCACTCAACATACAACTCACTAAGGGGGATCACCACTCAACTAGACTAAACTAAACTGAATCTCTTCCAAGGTCCTGCTTATGGAGGGATCTAGTAACACAAGACCTCACTCGAGGCAGATCCGAGAACAAGTACCAAACGATAACACTACATGTGATAGACAAAACAATTCAACACAGAATTACACTAGATCGATGTGATGGATATTACAATTCTAGCACTACACTTTCCACTCACTTAAGAAAGAATCATACCAATTTGGCACCATGGTGAACTTGAAATGATTTGATAAAATATAAAAGATAGAAATGCAAAAGGTAAAGGGGTCATAAATGATGCAAAAATAGACATTTAAAGTTCACCATGGTTTTTATCTTTTGGGAGAAGCCGAAACAGTCCCAGATTTTTCTACTATTTTTTCCGAGCCAAAGCAAGGGTAAAGAGGTCATAAACGATGCAAAAATAGCAACGGGTCAGTTTGAGGCAGTAAGCTCACAAAATCCAACCAATTCGGCCAATACAAGGGTAAATTCTACTCCAAATCTTGTTCGGGAATGTTTTAAATGTAGGGTCAAATGACACTTTGCTATGGACTGCCCTAACAAGAGTGTAATGATAAAATTGGATAATGGATCATGGATAAGTGAAGAATAAGCCGAAAGGGCTGTTTTAGAGGAGAAAAAAGAGCGAGAGAGAAAAGAAACGAGTGACCCTACCCATGAGGTAAAATTTGAGGGAAAAAAAGATACAAAAGCTGCGAGCTTAGTGAGAAAAAAGGCAAGCTCACAAAAAGAGTGTTTATACATTAATCCCCGGAAAGGTAGATAGGGCAATTCAAGCAAAACAACTTGTTGTTTTGTTCGATTTGAAAGGAACCGCAATGAATCTTTTTACTAACACTTTTTCTTTTAATCTGACATTTTTTTCTACATCTAGTCTTGCTACTTTTCATAAATTTCATGAAGTCTTCCCCAAGGAGTTGCCGAGAGGGTTATTTATGAGCTTTCAAAATCGTGAAAGGTATAAACCATCTTCGGTTAAAAATCAGAAAAATCGAAACCATGGTGATTAATTCTTGCAAGGAAGAAAGCAAGTAAGTCTTTAAATGCTTATATTAATCCGGGAAATATGGTACTAAAGCATGAGGGGACTTTTAGAATCTATACGGATAGTCTAAATATTAATAACACAACTTTTAAGTATAGACATCCGATTTCTTGTTTTGATAATATATTTATTTATAAGTGAAAACCGAGAGCGTTTTAGTAAACATCTTAGGGCTGTTTTTACTATTATAAGTACTCAAACCTTGTATGCTAAGATGGGAAATTATATTTATTACATTAATTCTATTAACCTTCTTAGTTACATTATGAGTTTTTAAGGTATTGAAGTTAATCCGACAAAAGTTAATGCAATGGAAGAATGGCCGTGCACAACTAGTGCAATTCAAATGCATTCATCATATGAGTTAGCAAGCTTTTACAAACGTTTTGTTCATGATTTTTGCAAGCTTGCTGCCCCATTAAATGCAATTGAGAAGGAAGAGATACAATTCTTTTGGGACAGCCGCCATAAAGTATCTTTAAAAGTTAAGTACGGTGAACATTCTACTTTCTATATTTCTAACTTGCTCCCTTTTAATAATTTTTCAGATTATGAAGCTGATTGTGATGATGATTCGAGGACGAATCAAGCTTTTCAAGGGGAAGGGGATGATACGGTACCAACCTCGAGGCTCCCCAATTCAAGGGATCACATACATAGACCAATGACGAGGCTTAGAACGAGGAACATGAAGCAGATAACTACATCATTGGTTTGTATATTAAAGTACAAAGAGGATGCTAAGTTACACATAGAATATAAAGTACAAGGCAGCCTCTCAAGTTCACAAGTGTACAATTAGGCCCTATCAAGCAAAGAGGCTAAGAAGGGTATTTTAGTAATCATACCAGATGATGAGGGATTGGACAGCTTTACAACAGTTTGGTAGAATGGTCATAACTTTCGATCCAGTTATCCAATAGAGCTGATTCCAGATGCATATTAAAGATAAGAGGAAGATCTACAACTTTCATGAGATCACGAGATCAGATTCTGCCTTCTTGATATCCGAAATCGTCGTGCAAGTTGGCTCAACAAGCTGTCCAGAATTGGGATGAAATTAAAAGGGCATTTTAGTCTTTGTACAATTAAAGTATATGCTAGACTTTAATTATTTTTCATCTTTGTTATTTACTTTATTTAGAGTATTTAGGTGTGTATAGCAAGTAGTTGCTATAATAAAGGACATGTTGTCCATAGTTTGTTATCTAGTTGTTAAGAGTCCCACATCTACTAGGACTCTTCACATAGTTAGTTTAATTTCAGCTTTGTTAGTTGTTATTGCCGCCTATAACCAAGAGAATAGGACATGTTGTCCATTATCTTGTTTAGGTAGTTTACTTGATAGCAAGTTGTTGTTCAAGAGTCCTACTCATGGCAGTCAAAATCGCGAGTCGACTCGTAGAATCGTACGATTCTACGAGTTTTAAGGGGTGGACCAAGTTAGATTCTACGTAGAATCGAAAATTGGTAGGATCGGAGTAGGATCGGTGTAGGATCGTTACGATCCTACCGATCCTACGAGTCTACTATTCCCTAATTTTATTTTTATTTTTTTCTGAAACACTTTATATGTTTTAAAATTTTTTTTATCATTTTTTATCTTCAGAACTGATACTTTAAGATGTATACAAATTTATATATCTCAGGAGATATTTGAATCTTAATTAAAAATAAAAAATAAGCACATTTTAGCAATTAAATTAACTCCGATTGACTTGGACTTTGGAACATGATTTATGTTTTTCAATTTAGTTTCAACTAAGGTAATTTGGGTAGAGAAATTGTGATTTTATATTTTAAAATTGTGATTGAAATGTTTTTCAAAGAGTACATATATATTTTCAAATAATTTTTTAACGCAAGTAGGATCGGCGATCCGAGTTACGATCCTACGATCCTCATATGCCTTCCGATCCTACCTAGGATCGCGAGTTTGACTGCCTTGGTCCTACTTCTTCAAGGACTCTTCTTCCTATTGTTGTTAGGAACCGAAAACTCTCTATTTAAGACTGATTTCGGCCTACATATTATTTACGTTAGATATATTGATATTTTGATAAGGTTATTCCTTAGCTTCTCGTGTATGAACTTCTTTTAAGCATTCATTCATCTTTGAGTTACTGTATCAACAAGTTTAGTTTCTCTTGTTGTGGTGTTTCAGCCTCCAATGTTAATTAGCCTTCCTTAGCGTTGCGTTGATTAAATTCCCTAGAAACTAGTTCGAGAATTTGAGAAAGATCCGGCACAAATTACGTTGTCGAACCTTTTGGTACTTAGTACCTCACGGTTCTTAATCAAAGGATTTCTACAATACTCTACTAAACACCCCTTTTCAACCCATTGATGGCGGGAAATTCAAATACAAAGTTGGATCAATCAACAAGAGCTTTACGAACCACCAATCAATAACCTAGCTCACTAAGAGCAAATAAATTCTCGCAAAGGTCTCACTTGTGGAGAGATCTAACAACCAAGCTACACTCGAGAACATCAGAAAGAACCCAAACGATCACACTTTCCGTGTGATGGTTTTTGCATTTCAGCATAATTGAATCACACTAGATGTAATGGATATTACAATTATAGAACCACACTTTTGCTCACAAAGATAGACACAATATGCTACTTGGAATGATTAGAGAAGATACAAAAGATAAGAACACTTGAGAACAACTCTCACTAACCTCTTAACCCTTTATCAACTTAGAGGCTTATATAGAATACTCCCTCCATCCCAAAATAAGGTTAACATTTGGGACTTTAATTTTGTCCCAAAATAAGGTTAACATTTGGATTATCAATGAGAATTTAATGAACTTTTACCATTTTTACCCTCTTAATACTTTTTTTTAAACACAATTTCAATTTTCAAGATGTAGTTAATGAGGATATATTAGTCTTTTAGCTTTAGCTTTTTATAGTTTTTAGGAATTTCTTAATTCATGTGAAATGGTCAAATGTTAACCTTATTTAGGAATGGAGGGAGTAACAATTTGAAATTCAAAATATTCGTTGAGAAATTGCTAGTTTCTAGCACGACAGTGACAATACTGTTAACCGAACTGAAACCATTGCAAGGTTTTATGCAGCATTGGAAAGGTACGGTTAACCGGACATACTTGTGGTCAATTGAATAAGCAAGTACAAAACACAATTTCTGCCTGAAGAATAGAGTAACTTTAGCATCACCTTTAACCAAGCAACAAGTGCGGTTAACTAACGCGATCATATGTTTCTTAGAACATGTCTGAAGAAAGTATGAATCACTCAAGTTATGTTCTAGGCAAAAAACTAATCAAAGCAATAAAGCTCAGTTTTAAAAATGAAACATTTGAACAACTTTTAATACCAAATGAAAACACATTTAATCTGATTGACCAAAAATCTAAAAGTTATTTCCAAAACATTTTGTATTTTGTATATTTTAAAAACAGTTTAAGCTCGGTGCCATTTTTGAGTGATTCAAACTAAGTGAGTAAAGGCTAGGGTTTACAAGACACGCCTGGTAAGATCAACCATCAAATCTAAATTTTCAATCTTAAGTAGTAAGTTATTCTTGATAACTTCTGTGGATGTAAACTTGCATCTTTCATAGAGCATATTTGAAGTTCTTAGGATTCCTTCTTGATATGTAGCACTATCACAATAAACATATGACATTAGATACCAACATCAATGTTTGTTTATACTCAAACCTGAATTAGTGAGCCCTTAGAGCTAACATTTTTGCTACTCCGTTTCAATTGCTTCAGTTTTGGTGGCTTCAAGAACAGGTGAGTTGCATAAATATACGTGTTTTGATACCTAGTCACTTTGTTTTTTAGAGCAAGTTTTTATTTTTTATTTTTTATTGCCATTTGTGTGTACTGGGTTTGATTATCAATTGATATTTATGTTGCAGGCAGCTGGCTTGTATACAACATTTTCTGGTTTATCTCACTCTTCTTGGCACAATCAATGTAGAATAAGGGTGGTCACTTGGACGAATTTGTCTTTGCCTTCTTGTAAGGCAAGGGACGAAGTCAGAAATTTGGTGTTGGAGGGCGAAACTGCAATAGTATGTCGAACTAAATATAAAAACGACAAAAAAAAAAAATCTTGGGGGGCGAAACTGAAAAAAAATTCCGAACTACATATAAAATTTACTATACCTAGTAGCATTTTTAAAAATCTCAGGGGCTGGGGGGAGTAAGGTGATTCACAATGTAGATGGGGATTCTAGGGGGCAATCCAGGTATTCCAAGAGCAGAAGGGGTGTGGTAGTTCAAAGCTGCCTCGTTTATTGCAAGATTTTATTCTTATGTTGGTAAAAGTTTACGAAATTCGGCTACGGAGATGGAAGTTTGGATTGCATGAATGCATATTATGGTACAATGCGATTCCGATTTCGCTATTAAGGCACTTAAACGGTTGCACTATCTCATCCTGGCGGTTGGACTCTTTGTTTCAACGGGCTTTGACACTTCTAGGTTCGATTTAATATCTCATATTTATAGAGAAGCTAACATGGTCGCGGATCAACTCGCAAATTTAGTGATTCTAGTTCCACTCTATTTTTTCATGCATTTTCGGACTTACCTGATGAAGTCCGAGGCCTATGCAAACTGGATAACCTTGCAACTCCGACTCATCTAGTACAATGTTTCGTCTCTTATTTGTGCTATGCGGTTATGCTTCTCACTAAGGATATCTCATGTTGCCAACTAGGAATTTTCTTTCTTGCTCTATCTATTTTGTCCTATGTTGGAGTGTATTTGTCTTCACATTTTGTAGAAGGTTTTGTTATATCCCCTCCTTGTATTCTATTTTTTGTTTCAATAAACTGGTAGGGCTCCCTACCAAACCCCCCACGACAACATGTGACCTCTAAAAAAAATCCATCTCAAAGAGGACTTCTACTTCCAGAATATTGTTTCACTTTTTTTATATATAAATAAGGTTTACCTAAGCTCTATTTACAGCAACAAAAACTTGCCAGGCTTTACTAAATTCATATTGAGCCTCCTTAAGAAAGACATCTTCATCAGAAAAATTGATAGAGACTTTCTTGTACCAAGAAGTTTTAAATTTTCCAGAATTCACCAAGTTCTTGGCTAATTATGACAAATCCACGATTGAACATATACGCCGATTCGTATTGCAATTTGTTGATGTTGCTAAGACCCATTTCCTTCAGTAGAGACCTTTCCCTTTCATTGACAGACAATGTATTCGAATGGTATAATCGATCACCATAAAAATCTATATTCTCCGGGGAGCAGATGAAGGAACAATTACATCAACGATTGTATCAGCTCAAGGAGAAATTTATTTTACTGATCTCATGCATATTACTCATAAAGTAGAAGAATCTTTCTCTCAATACTTGAAAGACTCAAATCATCAATAAGGAACAAGTATGGGAATCTGACTATTTTCAGGTACAACCCATTTCGATGTCAAGATTAAGGCTTTCTTAGGACAAAGTTTCAAAAATTCGCCTATCTGTACACCAGAGTGAATGAGTATGAAATGCTCCTGGAAGCTAAAACAAACCTTCAAGGAAGAACACTTTTAAGTAGACCAGCCATTAATATCTTTCATCGAAGAATGAGGTACGGTATAAGGATTGGATGGCCAAGTGGGTAAGGCCATCACACTTGGGGCTTAGGTCCCAAGTTCAATCCCTATATCTCACACAAGGGAATGATTTAATTGTCATTTCTTTGGGCTCCCTTGTGTGGATCTTATACTCCCCTCTTGGGGCAGCTGCTCAACGGACTTATACGACACCCGCTCAGCCGGGCTTCTACTACTCCTCCTCTGGTGAGGTCGACCTCCTCTGGAGAGGTCTAATAATAAATAATTGTAATAAACTAGACCATACTTATAAATAGTCTAGTTTTTTTAAAAAATAAAAAAATAAAAAAAGAATGAGGTACGGTTGGAGGAAGTAGCTGAGATTGTCGGCCATAAACCTACACTTGTAAGACACTTATTCATCCGGAAAAAAAAAAACAAATTATAAAACCATTCACATTAGTGGGAAAGAAAATATTCGAGGATGATCGAATGTATGGTTTCAACATCATTTTTTTTTTTAGCGCCCGAAGGCGATTGCCCCCGAAGGGAAAGAGCGGAGAATACCCTAGATAAAGAAGATTGAAGCACACCCCATGCCTGGGGAGGGAATTGCCTGACCAGAGGAGGAAGAAAACGCCTCACCAGAGGAGGAGATATATTATTGCCCCATTGTGCGGGGAGCAGGTGTCGAACTTGGGACCTTCCGGTCCCAAGCCAAAGGCTTACCCACTGGGCCAAACCTTTTGTTGACGTTTCAACATCATTAGAATGGATCAATTAAGAACTCTTTCCACTATCACTTTGCTCAAATGATTCCGGGTAACAATATTGCAACATCCACAAGAGCTATTAAATCAACAATATAAATGCAAGCTCAAGTGTAAAAAAGAAATATAAATCACACCATGATTTATACTGGTTCGACACTCATCTACATTCACTAACTTAAACCTCACCCAATAATTTCATAACACTCCAACAAATGATTAAAGACGCGAAAGCCCAATGTACAAGGTGGATCACCCAATGTTACACTAACAGGTTTTGCACTTTAACCACCACTCAACATACAACTCACTAAGGTGGATCACCGCTCAACTAGACTAAACTAAACTGAATCTCCTCCAAGGTCCTGCTTATGGAGGGATCTAGTAACACAAGACCTCACTCGAGGCAGATCCGAGAACAACACCAAACGATAACACTACATGTGATAGATAAAACATTTCAACTCAAAATTACACTAGATCGATGTGATGGATATTACAATTCTAGCACCACACTTTCCACTCACTTAAGAAAGAATCATACCAATTTGGCACCATGGTTGAAATGATTTGATAAGATATAAAAGATAGAAACAATTTAGAACAACTTATCACTACTCTTCTACCTCTTAATTATCTTTAGCAACTTATATAGAGGGGAGAATGGCGATTTAAAATTTAAAATGTTCGTTGAACAACAACTATATTCTTGCTCGATGGAGACAGTGCGGGTAACCAAATTAAAACCGTGGCGAGATTTACTACTATACTGGAAAAGCACTTATGCATTCTGGTTAACCGTGCTTTAATGTTGGTTAACCGTGGTGATCATATTTTTCTCAGAACAAGACTGCAAATAATCTAATACACTCAAGTACTATTCTAGGCTAGAAAGCAAAAAAAATAAAATAAAATAAAATTAAAGCATTTTCAAAAATAAAAATTATAAAAATATTTTTGTAACAATTGAAAACACATTTGATCATAAAGACCAAAAGTTTGAACGTGATCTCCAAAACATCTGAGTCTTCTAAAACAATTTAAGCTTGGTTCCATTTCTATGTGATTCAAACTAAATGAGGACAGATTAGGGCTTACAAGATGTACCTACAAAGCGCAACTCTAACATCTAAGTCTTCAATCTTCAGTAGCAAGTCATTTTTTATAACTTCAGTGATTTCATACTTGCATCTTCAGTAAGACATATATGAAGAGCTTAGTCTACCTTCTTTGTATACACTATCACAATGAACAATAGACATTAGATACCAAACATCGATGTTTGTTATACATAAAACTAAGTTAGTAAGCCCCAAGGGCTAACAAGTATCATGAGACTTCTACTCATGCTACTAATCATGGTGTTGTTTTCTAAAGAAAGATACAAGTTCAAATAAAAAAAAAAGGATGTTCAAGTTTGCAGATGAAGCATTGACCTAGGTGGAGAAAAAAATCATTTACAAAACTGGATAGGGGTTAACATGGTCGATGCATTCTCTATATGAAAAGGAAATATAAGTTCGGAAGAAAACATGTGTCAAGAATGTACAATCACAACCATGGGGAATGTAATCAGTCGGTTCCAAAACACTAACTGAAAGAAATATTCGTTAATATCTGTGCAAAACAATTAACATGGATAAGGAAGGATAGTCCTGATACGGTCAAGGACATATGCATAACATCAGCAGACAAATTCTGGAGTTGATTTGGTTGTAGGAGAAAACATCGGTGGATGAGACAATATAACTAGGTTTAGGCCAGAAGTAGTGGAAGGAAATGACCGAATTCCTCTGAGCCCCTGTAAATTAGCATTTATCGTAGGGGAAATTTATCGTTGGAAGGATAAATTTTCACCGAGGAAATCGATTTAGAGGGGCAACTCTCATTTTAGAGTAGATATTTTCCAAAGCAAACTAGCATTGAGGAGCAAATCAATAACGCGAGTATATTGGGAAATAGACTTTACAATGAGAGGAATGTTACATTTGGATATGATTCAAAGAAATTTTGAATAGGCCTGCCTCATTTTGTACCACAGAGAAATTTGTATTTGGAAGAAAGTAATTCCAGGAGGGCGATAATGCCCACAACACTAGATTTTATCAATGGCAAGTGGCTCGTCATCACAAATTTCCATATGAGAGAGATCCACAAACCATGACGAAGACTCAAAAGCGAAGATGGCGAAAGGAAAGATAAGATTATTGGGGTCGAATATGATGCCAATCGAGGTTCATACAAAGGAGCAAGAACCATCAATCCAAGAAAATAGAGCAGTTGAGACATCAGACGGTGCAATGGATGTTTCAAATAACATGGTACATATGGTTTGTGTTACTAGAATATTTCAGGTCTAACGAAAAGCATACCGTGATGGTTCAAGAAAGGGAGGACGAGGATCAGCAACCAGGACTTCTATTGGAAGTTGCTATTTAGGATTGCCTAATTAATTAGGAAATGCCTAATTAAATAGGAAGTGTCTAATTAGTATTTAGTACATGTACTTAAATAGTTTTTACCTAATGTATAGTAGTTACCTAAATAGTGTGTAGTATGGTATAATTGGTAGTTAACTAATGTCGTGTAGGAACACGTGTATAAATACACATGTACTAGTTATTTATTTTGTAAGTGTGAAATATATATTTTCCCTTCAAATCTTTTATGGTATCAGAGAAAAAACGATCCTGAAAAGAAAAAAAGAGCGAGGTTGAAAAAACCAGCCCCAGCGCAGAAAACTATTGACAACGCATCATCTCCGTTGCAGTGAACTCCTTTTGCATTTTTTTAAATTCCAAAAAAAAAAATCATCAAGTTTTATCTCCTAGACTAATATGTCGGAGACAAGAAGTGTCATTGACACCATCACGCATTGCGCAAGCTACTCAGGACCAGCGCAAGCCGCGGTCTATTTAGTGCAGCAAGGACCAAAGCAAGACGCGGCCTATTCGGTGCAGCAAACAGCTACCACATCTTTGAACAGAGTGCAATTGAGAGAATTGGCTCAAGAAATAGCTGGAATATTCCAAGAAAATAAAGTTGCGGCCTTTCACGTCACTGGTAAAAACGTCGCATTTTATTCTTTCCCATGGATTTTTTATAGCGGTGCCTCTCATCACATTACTTGCAGAAAAAAAAATTGAAGAACTTGCAAAATCTGGTAATTCCTATTAGCATGATTTTGCCCTATGCGAAACGTATTTGGGCACAACAGTATGGTACAGTGACTCTAAGCTCCAATATTCGTCTCACTAAAGTATCGTATATGTCACAATATCCGTGCAATTTAATTTCTATATGTCAATTAACACGGGAATTACGATGTTGTGTCTCCTACATTGATGAGTATTGTGTTGTGCAGGACCTAATCCGAAAGACGCTAATTGAGGAAGGTGAGCTAAGTGGGGGCATCTATCGTCTTAAAGACGTGACTCACGAAAGCGAAGTGGGGGTTGTCCGTTCAGAACAAAATTGTAAGTTGTGACACCAAAGACTCGGGCACCCATCTTTTAGTATTTTATCTCATATTCCTATTTTGTTGAAACCCTCAAACGATAAATATCTACATTGTGATGTTAATTTGTCATCTTGCGAAAGATTACAGATTACCTTTTCCTCATAGTCAAAATAAAGCGGAGCGTCCTTTTGAATTAATACATTGTGATTTATGAGGAAAAAAACCAAACGCCCTCCTTAACTGGGGCGCATTATTTTTTCTGTTTGGTGGATGATTATTCTAGGTGTGTTTGGGTTTATCTCCTTAAGAAAAAAAGTGAAACAAAAAAAGTCTTTATTAATTTTCACAACATGATCTCCACACAATTTAAATGAGTCATCAAAAGAGTTAGGAGTGATAATGGGACCGAATTTTTAAGTCTTAGATATTATTTTTTTCCAAACTGGAATCATTCACGAAAGATCTTGTGTCTATACTCCTCAGCAAAACAGGCGGGTAGAAAGAAAAAAAGGCACATTCTAAATGTCACACGAGCCCTTCGTTTTGAGGCCCATCTACCAATTCGTTTTTGTGGGAAATGCATTTTAACCGCGGGATATCTAGTCAATCACACTCCTAGTAAAATCCAAAAAAAAATAAAACTCCCTATGAGACTCTGTCTGGAAGACCACCTAGATTTGACCACCTTCGAGTTTTTTGGTCTCTTTGTTACGCCCATTACACAAATTTCACGAGAGATAAATTTATTAAGCGGTCCACAAAATGCATTTTTGTCAGATATCCTATAGGACAAATGGGTTGGAAAGTTTATGACCTACACTCTAGAAAATTATTTATCTCCCGAATTGTTCACTTTTATGAAGACATGTTTCCATTCGCTCCTTTGTCAAAAAATATTTCACACTCTCTCTCGAAACTGTCTCGGCTAAAAACTCAAATGGACACCCCTGACCCTTATTGATGCTAAGCCCAACTGAACTTTTCATCCAGCCCAGACCAGTCCAGACCAGCTAGGTCCAGATCATCTAATAAGCCAACCCAATCTTCAGTCTCCAGCCTAAAGGCAATTTAATTTAGACCCACATGCGGCCCAAGAGAACATAAGCCCAATCCCACATTTGGCCCAGCCCCTCACGCCAAGCCAACCCACTTCCTCCACTCGCGGATCTCCCTATCCTGATCGTGATCCCCCGTCGACCCGCGAGATCCATCCGACCCCAGATCTCCAGCAGACCCGCGAGCCCCAGCCCGTTACTCCAACTCGTGGTGGGCCTTTCCCTTCTGTTGACCCGTACCAGCCCAGTCTAGCAGCGACGTAGCTTAGTTCTCCGGGGTTTGCATGGGCTTGGCCCGCTTTTTCCCAGGATCAGTCATAATACGTAGACTGGAAAAGTGGGGACAAACATTTTTTGTCCATAACTGAGTCCCCACTTCGTCCCGGCCATAACGGAAGTGGGGACTTCCGTCCCTGACTGACGTGATAGCTTTTTCCCACGCTAGCGCTGCGCGTGTCGGGAAACTGAAGTGGGGACTTCTATCCTCACCTTGAATTTTTTTTTCGCTGAATTTTTTGCTACATTGTGCGCACAATCTCCCACCTTTTGTCTTTTTTCTTTCTCTTTCTCTTTTTTCTTTTTTCTTTTTTTTTGTTTTCTTTTTTTTCTTAAGGTTTAATATATATATATATATACACACACACACACACAATTGCGAGTCGAAAAAACTCTAAATCTTTTTAGACATTATTTAATGTAGTAATATGATTATTTTAAACACATTATATATATATATATATATATATATATATATATATATATTAGTTTTCTAAAATTGCGTGTTTGAAAAAAACTCTAAATCCTTTTAGACATTATTTAATGTAGTAATATGATTATTTTAAACACATTAATTGATTTTACTCCAATAGCACTACTACATATACAATAATTTTAATAATATATTAGATAATGTTTTCTAGTATACACTTAAATGAGATTGACATTTTAAAGGGAAATAAAATTGAGTCATATCCACTGTTCCTTTCCTTTTTAATTTTCTACTTTATTTCTTATATTATTTTATTAAGTAACCCCTATTTAATTCCTTATTAAATTGATGTGATTTTCTATATATATTATTTATATTATACTAACTTTCCTAATCCAAATAAAATTCCTAATTAATTCTAATACCAATCCCACATCTAATTAACTTATTCATCTACGTGATTTACAACTACACCCCCGATTACGATATGCCAGTGAAACGCCCATCAACAAAATGTTAATCAAATATAGCACGTAATACGTGATGAAAAAATAAATTGTTCAAAATCTCATATCGAGCAAAATAAATTCAAGTCAATGTAACAAGTCGTGAAAAAATTTAATTACACATAATTAACACGTAAGCGAAAACTTAAGAGTATCACAAGTGCTTTTCATACAGGCACAGGGGAAGGGATGACATGCACCTGTAGGGTAGGCCCCTCCTCAATTCAGGTTATACAGTCCCATTGGGACCTGTCCACCCCAGATTTTTCTAAGTCACAGAGTCTAGTTTGTCAAGGAACATTCTCCAAATTGTTTATTTATTTTATTATTTTTTTAGTAGAGTGTGGAGAAATTACAGGAGGTGCCTACTAGTCTTGATGTCAAACTCGCAAGAGAGAGTACGCTATCATTAAAACATGTTCCCATTGACTCCAAATTAACTACTTAGGAGTATAAATTCTAACCCTGATAACCCTAACAAACCCTAATAACACTAACAACCCCTACTAACCCTAACAAACCCTAATAACCCTAAAACCCTTTTAGTCTTGATGTCAAACTCGCAAGAGAGAGTACGCTGTCATTAAAACATGTTCTCATTGACTCCAAATTAACTACTTAGGAGTATAAATTCTAACCCTAATAACCCTAACAAACCCTAATAACACTAACAACCCCTACTAACCCTAACAAACCCTAATAACCCTAAAACCCTTTTAGTCTTGATGTCAAACTCGCAAGAGAGAGTACGCTATCATTAAAACATGTTCCCAATGACTCCAAATTAACTACTTAGGAGTATAAATTCTAACCCTGATAACCCTAACAAACCCTAATAACACTAACAACCCCTACTAACCCTAACAAACCCTAATAACCCTAAAACCCTTTTAGTCTTGATGTCAAACTCGCAAGAGAGAGTACGCTATCATTAAAACATGTTCCCATTGACTCCAAATTAACTACTTAGGAGTATAAATTCTAACCCTGATAACCCTAACAAACCCTAATAACACTAACAACCCCTACTAACCCTAACAAACCCTAATAACCCTAAAACCCTTTCATAACATTAGATTTGTATTTTCCTAATACATACAAAAAATTGACTTTAGGAAAGATATATAAATGTTTATCATATCCTTTAAGGGGAACCAAATGAGAAAATAATAAGGACAAACACAAACCACTTTTAAAATTCAATACGTAAATACAAACTATGGTCCCTAATGAGAATACGCTGTCATTAAAACATGTTCCCATTGACTCCAAATTAACTACTTAGGAGTATAAATTCTAACCCTGATAACCTTAACAACCCCTAATAACACTAACAACCCCTACTAACCCTAACAAACCCTAATAATCCTAACAAACCCTAATACTTAGAAGTAGAGGTTGTTAGTGTTATTAGGGTTTGTTAGTAGTTATCGTAGCTAGAAATATTTTTAACCATGAGTAACATAAGTTCGTAATGTTTCATTTGTATATCTTTCTTAAATTGAATATGCAATTTGTACCCTCCTCATTTTCTTCTACCTAATTTGTTAGTGCAAGTCAAAGAAAGTGATTTTATTGACATTTCTTACGATTTTTTCTTGTGATTTAGGAAACAAAAAAGAATATCGACTCTTTTATATGTATGTTGTGAGATTTGTTATTTATATCTATTCTAGATTTGACTTCTTGATTTTAACTATATGACTTCCAAGTACATTGATAATAAAGAAATTGTATATATTATTTTATTCCTCCTTATAATGCATTCGTTTAAAATTGTTTTGTGGTGCTTTTGTTCCACTAACTCAATTTTATTCATGACCTTTATTTTTTCTTTCCTTTGAGATTTTATTTATTTAGTCCTCCCTATATACTTGTTTTGAGTTAAAATATAATTAAATATAATGAGTGATTAATTTTAAAATCACAAGAAACAATGTGTGAAATGCTTTGATCTGCTTAAATGTCAAACTAATGAGCAAAAATATAATTGTACAAAAATTAATTGTAGTTTACTTTAGAATATTTTTATTCCGTGTATATAATATAACATGTTTTCAATTTTTTCAATGTAGAGTACATACCATAAATATGTTGTTCACAGTTATTGAGTATGAACAATATAATTTTTTTATTTTGTGATCTCTCACCGTGCATAGCACGGGTATTTTGCTAGTGTGTGTGTATGTGTGTGTGTGTGTATATATATATATATATATATATAAATTAAACCTTTTTTTTTTTAAAACCATATATATTAAACCTTAAGAAAAAAAGAAAACAAAAAAAAAAAAGAAAAAAGAAAAAGAGAAAGAGAAAGAAAAAGACAAAAGGTGGGACATTGTGCGCACAATGTAGCAAAAATTCAGCGAAAAAAAAAAAATTCAAGGTGAGGACGGAAGTCCCACTTCCGTTCTCATCTCAGAACGAACGGAAGTGGGACTTCCGTCCTGGACACGTGGCAACGCGCGTGGGAAAAACTGCCACGTCAGCCAGGACGGAAGTCCCACTTCCGTTATGGCCCCGGGACGGAAGTGGGACTTCCGTTATGGACAAAAATGTTTATCCCACTTTTTGGGGTGCCATGTCATGACTGAAATGGAAAAAGTGGGCCAAGCCCATGCAAATCCCCTTAGTTCTCCAGTCAAAATTCCAGTAGCTTGTTACCTTCTCAGTTTGCGACTTTGCCCCCATTCAGGGGGAGACTCAATTTCTCCTCAAGATGTTCCGCTTCGTCGGTACACACGAGACACTCAACCTTCTATTCGGCTTCGCGATTATATTTGCTTGTTCACATGGCTCACCATTCTCATACGGCTTCTTCAGGTATGGTCTATCCACTACATAATTATTTATCTTATGAGAATATCTTTGTTTCCCATAAATGTTACTTGCCTTCTCTATCCCGCTATACCAAACCTCGCAGTTATGCAGAAGCTGCTGGTTCTCCTATATGGTGGGATTCCATGGCAGCCGAAATATGCGCCTTTGAGAGCAACAACACTTGGGTGCATGCACCATTACCTTCTGGAAAAAAATCTGTTTCCAACCGTTGGGGTCTATAAATTGAAGTTTCGAGTTGATGGTTCTCTATAATGCCCTAAATCTCGCGTGGTGGCTAAAGGTTACTCTCAGGTCGAGGGGGAGGATTTCAATGAGACTTTTGCTCCAATTGCCAAAATGACCACAGTTTGATTTTTTTTAGCTTTGGCAGTTACCAAAAATTGGAGCATCTTCCAATTGGATGTCAACAATGCATTCCTTCATGGTGATCTTGCAGAAGATATTTACATGGTACCACCACCTGGATTTCCTCCATCAAGGCCAAATCTTTATTGCAAGCTCTAGAAGTCCATATATTGTTTGAAACAAGCAGGAAGGAACTGGTTCGGTAAGCTCACCATAGAGCTTTTCAAATTTGGCTTTAGGTAGACTGCAACAGAACCTACCTTGTTTATCTATCGGAGAGGTAATATCTTTATTGTGATCCTCGTTTATGTTGACGACATCATTCTCACAGGAAACGACATCAAAACGTGCCAAGAAGTAAAAAGGTACTTGGATTTTAAATTTACAATCAAAGACCTTAAAGTTCTCAAATACTTCTTGGGCATAGAAGTAGCACATTCACCCAAAGTTTTGTTTTCTGTGTCAAAGAAAGTATGTTGTAGATATTCTAATAAAATGTGGTTTATCTGCTTCACGACCATGTTCTACACCAATGGAGACACAACTCAAGTTGACAACTGAGGATGATAGTGGAACGTTAATCAGAGATTCAGGGCAATATATGCGGTTAGTAGGGCGATTACTTTATCTCACCATAACAAGGCCCGACATCACTTACGCAGTCCATAATCTTAGCCAGTTCATGTAGAATTTGAGGGAAAGACATTAGGATGTTACAATTCGAGTTGTTCGTTACATTAAGGGCAATCCGGGAAGAGGGATTTTTCAGCCTACAAAAAATCCCAATGCAGGACTAGTGGCTTCTTGTGATTCTGATTGGGCCGTTTACCCCCACAACTATAATATCTGTTACAGGGTACTTTGTTCAATTAGGAAACACTCCTATTTCTTGGCGATCACGAAGCAACAAGTTGTCTCTCGATCTTCAGCTGAAGTCGAATACAGAGCTATGACCAATGCAACAAGCGAACTAGTTTGGTTAAGAGAGTTGTTCAAATCACTTGGAGTCACTTTGGGAGCCGCTAAGTTGTATTGTGACAGTCAGTCAGCACTCCACAATGCAGCCAGTCCAGTTTTCCATGAAAGGACTAAGTATATTGAGATCGATTGTCACTTCGTTCGAGAAAAAGTTCAAAATCGAACACTTGTTACTTGTCATGTGGGAACAAATGAGCAACTCCCCGATGTGTTAACCAAAGCTTTGAGTCAATGACAGTTTAATTATCTGGTTAGCAAGTTGAGTGTTCTCTTTATCAAACTCCAACTTGAGGGGGAGTATGGGAAGTTGCTATTTAGGATTGCCTAATTAATTAGGAAATCACTAATTAAATAGGAAATGTCTATTTAGTATTTAGTACATGTACTTAATTAGTTTCTACCTAATGTATAGTAGGTATCTAAATAGTGTGTAGTATGATAACTAATGTCATGTGAGAACACGTGTATAAATACTCATGTTCTAGTTCTTTATTTTGTAAAAGTGAAATATATATTTTCCCTTCAATTTTTTTAAGTTCTCATGCTCGAGGGTCGAAGAGGATAGAGGAGAAGTTCACATCATCATAATAGAAGGTGCAGCCAATAAAGTCGAACTAACTCAACCCCCGGACAATTCGTTGAGGCACCTAACCTAAACCTTTGTATGTTCAGGGGATCACTGAAGGAATCCGTGTACCAAGAATCTTGTGGACAATGTCCCTTCTATTAACATACTTCATGCATAGATGATGAGAAAACTAAAATACGCTAATAGGAAATTTTTTTTTTTTTTTTTTTTGTGATATTTTCTTATAAATGTTGTATTTGCCCTCCCTAAAAATTTTCAGAAATTTGCCCCCATTGACAAATTTCTGACTCCGTCACTGATTTCCATGTGTGTCCCTCTATTAAATTTCGTTACCTATATTCCACTAAAAAATATTTAATAGCTAAAGTTACTCTTCCATTTCTGTTAAATCCCACACATTTTCTTTCTTTCTCAAATTTATTACAATCCACAATATCTCTCATATCTCATCTCTTTCTTTCTCTAATCGCTATCACCGCATATAATGATGACCCATCATCCCTATTTCCCCCTCTTTTTTCTCTCATCAGCGCACGTTTCAACTTGAAACTTTTGCCTTCTTTCTCTTTTATTTTTTATTTTATTTTTTATAGTAAAGTAAGAATACACACTTTAAAACTCTTACGTCTATTAGCTATTTTTTTTAGTGATGCACATATCAGCAATGCACACTTGCATAACATATTGCTAAAATATCATTACATTTGTCTTTGCTATTTTAAAGCTTTAAACGTAAATGTAAATTTGAATAAGATATGAACTTTTATTTACATTAGAAACTATATTGTTCACTTTGGGCCATGATTTTAAATCTCAAAGTTTAAACTTGGTCACATATTTTTTTCTGCAAATTTTCAACTTTTACGAAATATAATATGAAAGCTTAAATAAAAAATATTATGTAAAACAAGTCTAATCTTCATACTCTTAGTAAATTGAATGACAACAATTAACAATTATGATTCATGTCCAACCTATGATTCAAAATTTTGTACGTCAATATGATTGTTGAATAAATAAATCAAAACATTACAGTTACTTTAGTCTTAAAATCCTATTTATTTTCCCTAAACAATCACGCTAATATCATATTATTATTACATCATTTGTGCAGTGCATCATTTTTTGTATCCTTCAATTTCACTGTCTGGACTTCATCTATAGCGGGTTGCATTTGTGCCTAGAAAATGGTTGGAGAAAAATAGAGAAATATGTATTAAAAATGAATAAATAAACTATAATATAGTGCACTCTAGAACTAATAGTTAAATAATACAAGTTACGTTAATATTTCCATCATACTCGGGCTATTAATAATTGGTTCAAAATTGTAACGGTTTCTACAATTTAATAATTGGGCTATATATATATATTTTAAAATTTTATAACGGTTTCTATTAATAAAGATTTAAAATTTTAAAATTTTCTCAAGATAAGTAACAAAGATGAATAATGAAAAAGTGAATAAAGGAAGAAGTTAAACAATTTAAAAAAACAGTTTACTCGGTTTGGCTAGCATGCAACATAAGAATTGTGTCCCTCTCGCGATTTAGGAACTCTTGTCATTATAGTTGTGGGGATATGAACAAATAATTTAATATCAATAAATTGAAAGTAGAAATAGAGATAAACTATGAGAAAACTAATAGCACAATATTGTATTCTTGCATATTTAATTACTTTTTCTCCCTCTTCCATCACTTTTCCTCCTTCAAAAATAATTTATCATGGAGGTAAAGGCCCTCTTGAAATGTAAGATTGTATACTTTTCTAAAAAATGTGAAATAGATGAAAGTGCAATTCATAATTAGAGAACTATGAATTATGTACAATTCATAATTATATTGTTATAAAGACTAACTTTCAGTATAAAAGTAGATTTTAAATCATTTCGCTGCAAAGTATACTCACACCACTTGGACTGTGATTGTTTGATCATGTTCAAAAAAACAAAAAACAAAAAAAAACAATTTTTTAACCACAGGAAAAACCATTAAAAACAGGAAAAAAAAAAAAAACTAAGAATTAGGATTCTTTGTACCCAGCAATCAATAAATCGAAACATTTAAATGAAAAATCATAATAAAAAATTAAAAGTGGCTAGCAATGATCAATAGTTTCAGCTATCATAAATCAATGCAAAAAAAGCAAAATTTTACTAATAATATAAAAGAAATTTAGAAAAATAACACAAGGGTCATAAGAAATATGATGATACATAGTTATCAGAAACTCGAATATTATTTAGTCTATATACTTTAACAAATATAATATTGCTTCAATCTTGAATTTAATGTTTCACTTTGACTTAAAATGAAAATTAATAAAAGTATTTTACTTTTAATAAAGTTGTCTTCTGACAATATTAGTTAAGGAAATTTAATCTCCTTAAATTACGCTTAAACTAAGGAACGTCAGTAGTGGAAGTTTATATGAAAAAATATTATTATTTTAGGAAATGAGTAATTTAATTCTAGTGATTCTGAAAAGAAAAAAAAACTCATAATAGACATATTTTACTCGATAAAAACTCATTATGTATACTTTATTCGACAAAAACTCATTCTGTATACTTTATTCGACAAAAACTCAAAAACAGTAAGGTCGGTAAGTAACTTATAGATTAATGTAAAAATTATTACAATATAAAAGTTCAAACGAAACAAATTTTTTCTTACGGAATTTATTACAATATTCCAACTATCTCATAATTTTCTATAATTTGAAAAATGGGGGAAAAAAGGCATAAGATTGTAATATGAAAATCAATTTAT
Organism: Vinca minor; assembly: GCA_026122235.1. NCBI lineage: Eukaryota > Viridiplantae > Streptophyta > Magnoliopsida > Gentianales > Apocynaceae > Vinca > Vinca minor. The sequence goes on from JAOCZM010000104.1 coordinate 291,795, forward strand.
AACCATCTCCTAAATTTTCTCACATAAGAAAAGAAAAAATATACAAAATTTTCTCACATAAAAAATCCCAGAAAATGACACGTGGCATGATATATATATATATATATATATATATATATATATACATTAGGCTAGTGTATATATATTACAGAAGCCCTTTTCAGATTTGTATATATATCAAGCCACGTGTCATTTTCTAGGATTTTTTATATTTTTAATTAGTTATAAAACTTTTGATTGGTGCAAAAAATTTGAACTATTTTATTCAATTTGGAGGAGGCAGGATTCGAACCCGCAACATGCACGTCAAATGCTATACCACATTGCCAGCTACTCTGACGGCCATTTCACAACTATTTTCTTTAATTCTTTTAATGGAATGCTAATTTAAGTAAAATTTCAGTATTTTTGATTTTGATATAATAATCTACATTAAATATACTATACACATGTTTTCCTGTAGCTTTATTATAGACATTTTTTCCTATAGTTTTGTTTATGTTTGATCTAGATTGTTGACGTGAGTGATAAAGGGGACGGAGGTCGAGTAGTGGTAGAACGAGTTCGAAATTGGTCGAAGATGAAGCTGAGAGTGAGAGCGAGGAACAATTCTCAAGATTTAAATGACTTTTCGTGTTTGTATATTTTTTCTTTTCTTATGTGAGAAAATTTAGGAGATGGTTATAAATTGATTTTCATATTACAATCTTATGCCTTTTTTCCCCCATTTTTCAAATTATAGAAAATTATGAGATAGTTGGAATATTGTAATAAATTCGGTAAGAAAAAATTTGTTTCGTTTGAACTTTTATATTGTAATAATTTTTACATTAATCTATAAGTTACTTACCGACCTTACTGTTTTTGAGTTTTTGTCGAATAAAGTATACAAAATGAGTTTTTGTCGAATAAAGTATACATAATGAGTTTTTGTCGAGTAAAATATGTCTATTATGAGTTTTGTTTTTCTTTTCAGAATCACTAGAATTAAATTACTCATTTCCTAAAATAATAATATTTTTTCATATAAACTTCCACTACTAACGTTCCTTAGTTTAAGCGTAATTTAAGGAGATTAAATTTCCTTAACTAATAATGTTAGAAGACAACTTTATTAAAAGTAAAATACTTTTATTAATTTTCATTTTAAGTCAAAGTGAAACATTAAATTCAAGATTGAAGCAATATTATATTTGTTAAAGTATATAGACTAAATAATATTCGAGTTTTTGATAACTATGTATCATCATATTTCTTATGACCCTTGTGTTATTTTTCTAAATTTCTTTTATATTATTAGTAAAATTTTGCTTTTTTGCATTGATTTATGATAGCTGAAACTATTGATCATTGCTAGCCACTTTTAATTTTTTATTATGATTTTTCATTTAAATGTTTCGATTTATTGATTGTTGGGTACAAAGAATCCTAATTCTTAGTTTTTTTTTCCTGTTTTGAATGGTTTTTCCTGTGGTTAAACAATTGTTTTTTTTTGTTTTTTTTGTTTTTTTTGAACATGATCAAACAATCACAGTCCAAGTGGTGTGAGTATACTTTGCTGCGAAATGATTTAAAATCTACTTTTATACTGAAAGTTAGTCTTTATAACAATATAATTATGAATTGTACATAATTCATAGTTCTCTAATTATGAATTGCACTTTCATCTATTTCACATTTTTTAGAAAAGTATACAATCTTACATTTCAAGAGGGCCTTTACCTCCATGATAAATTATTTTTGAAGGAGGAAAAGTGATGGAAGAGGGAGAAAAAGTAATTAAATATGCAAGAATACAATATTGTGCTATTAGTTTTCTCATAGTTTATCTCTATTTCTACTTTCAATTTATTGATATTAAATTATTTGTTCATATCCCCACAACTATAATGACAAGAGTTCCTAAATCGCGAGAGGGACACAATTCTTATGTTGCATGCTAGCCAAACCGAGTAAACTGTTTTTTAAAATTGTTTAACTTCTTCCTTTATTCACTTTTTCATTATTCATCTTTGTTACTTATCTTGAGAAAATTTTAAAATTTTAAATCTTTTTTATCATTAGTTTATTTAGTGTTTAATAAATTTGCTTATCTATACCATTTGCTTATCTGCATTTGGACTGGAGAGTTGAGGAGTCAAACCTGTGTGATCCAAGGAATGAGTGTACAATCCGCCAACTCCTTCAAGCTCATTTTAGTTTTAATCCAATACGTACTACTTTATTATCAAAATTCAAACACTATCAACTTTTAAAAATTAAAATTAGCGTTAGATTTTTTAGTCTTCATATTGCTTTATTTTTGTTATATTTTAAGCCTCCCGTGCATAGCACGGGTCATTAGGCTAGTGTATATATATATATATATATTACAGAAGCTCTTTTTACTTTTTGTATCTATATTATGCCACGTGTCATTTTCTAGGATTTTATGTTTTTTAATTAGTTATAAAAATTTTGATTGGTGCCAAAAATCACCATTTTATTTAATTTGCAGGAGGCAAGATTCGATCCCCGACATGCGAGTCGAATACTATACCACGTTGCCAGCTACTCTGACAGGTATTTGACAACTATTTTCTTTACTTCTTTTAATGGAATGCTAATTTAAGTAAATCTTTTGTTGTAACATCTTGATTGGTTCATAAAAGTATCCCACATTGAAAAGTTACATTGTTTGTTTATTTTGACAATACTATAAAAAAAGAGTATTATCACATGTTTTGAGTGAGAAATTGGGTTGGCATTTCAACCCATCAGAGTGGGGAAGCAAAATTATTTGCTTCTTACATTTTTTATTTATATAAATATAAATAGTTAAAGTTTTAACAAATAACGGGTTATTCAGATGACTGAATCCTCTGAATTCCGATTGAGCTTAAAATCAAGTTCGATTTTGAGAGTTTAAAAATTTTAAATTTTAAATTTTTTTAATAGAATAAAAATAAGTAAAAAATATTAATTAAAAGTTATGGGTTTTAATATATTTATTGTTTTTCTTTATTTCTATTTTAATATTTAGATTTTTCTTTATTTCTAATATTTAGATTTTTCTTTATTTCTATTTTAATATTTAGATTTTTCTTTTATTCTATTTTAATTTTTAGATTTTTCTTTTTTTTCAATATTAATCAAGATCCCACGTTGAAAGTGTACGAAATTTTTGGAGTTTGACAGCATTATAAATAAATGGGTTTGAGCATGTTTTTCAATTGAATGAATTGGTGGGTTGATATTTAGCTCATTGAGTTCAGTGACAAACTCAATTTGCTTTTCAACTTTTTAATTCCAATAGTCAATTTTTTTTTAAAAAAATAGCTCACGTAGACATTTTATTTTGGTACAACCTGCGAGAAAAACCTACTTATTATTAATTTTTTTTTCATTTAAAGAGTCAAAACTTCAAAACAAATATAGCTTACTGAGCCATTTGTTTTCTTATACTCTTAATTATATGATAAATGGAATCCTGAGCATAGCACATGTTATTAGACTATCTACTCTAACTATCTATCTATATTTATATTACAGAGTCTGTTTTTAGTTTCAGCCAATCACAGTCTTCTAAATCCTACGTGTAATTTCCATGAATTTTTTATCAATTAATTATTTTATAAAATTTTGATTGGTTGGGTAAATTTTACTTTTGTTGTAACCTCTTAATTGGTTCATAAAAGTATCCCACATTGAAAAGTTACATTGTTGGGTCTGGGTTTGAGTCTCAAACCAAACCAAACCCAAACCAGACCCAATCAAAGCACAATAAAATGGATCTTACAACAATGCAAGTTTGGCGAAAAAAATTTGAGCAGAAAATTGCTCGCTCTTGTAGAAGAAGATGGATTATCTCAAAATGTGGAGCACACAGTGTTGAAAAAACTTCATGAATTATATGGCTCCATAAGAAAAATGAAGTCACAATACGTACTCTCATCATTTTTCTTAAAAGATTTGGTGATTAATATGTAATAGTAGTAGTGTAGTGATTATTGGACCAAAACATTGGATGAAACATTAATCGAAATAGTATAGGATTATGTTTAATTATTTTGCTTATATATTATTTGATCCAATATTTTTTATCCAATAATCATTCGGTGTTCACCCTTATATTTGTGAGTTACTCAATAAAAGTCATATTACAGTTAACGAGTTTTTGTTCTAAATACAATTGTCCAACCAATAAATTAATAATTTGAAATTCAGTATTTCCGTGCATAGCACGGGTCATTTGCTAGTATATATATATATATATATATATATATATATATATATATATATATATATATATATATATATATATATATATATATATCAATCTATATATATATTACAGAAGGTGTTTACATACATAATCTATATCTATATATATCTTCAATCCTATTTTCTTAGAATTTTATATTTTTTATTGAAAAATTATTATAGATAGACATCTTAATTAGAATACTATTGAATTTTAAAATTTAAAACTCTTTCTTATCAGTTTCTATATATTTTGTCCATTAACTAATTATAAATTTAAGTAAATCATACCTAATATACTTTGAAAACCTATTAGGAAGGATAACTACCACCTACAACTTCTCTCGCACACGTCTCTCCTTTCTCTCCACCATCACCGTCGATACCATCAGGACTCTAACATTGGTCATCATAACTCCTTCGTCCTCTTCGTGACTCTCATGTCAATCACTGATTATCGGGTATTTTATCTCACTATATTCTAAGTGATTCATTGTATTTTGTTTCGTTTAACTCATAAATTAGATTCCTTTCCTTCTTCTTTTAGATGACAATTTCTCCATTACCACCATGATTTTGTTCCTTGGGCAATCAGTTCACTCATCCAAGGATGATAATTATGTTTTGCAGGTTAAGTTTTCGTTTAATTTTTCTCACCACCATGCTTTTTAGTTTAATTTTTTTCTCCTTTTTCTAGCAGATGGAAGCGTCTTCGTCCTTTTTCTCTCCATCTTTTTATGTGCAGGGAGTGAGACAGTTCCTATGGCTAATCAAATGGTTCATTTCATTCAGGTTGGTTTATCTATATTTATTTTATTCTTTTTGTTGTTTCATTGGTTCATTCATTAAGTTTGTTTAATTTAAATAACCTTTGGGTTTCTTCTAGGTGATTTTTACAGGAATCGAAGTATTAATGAATATTTTTTGTTCAGAATATTCACATTTTTTAAGACTTTAGGAACATTTCATTCAAAAGTATCCAAATATTAAGTTTAACTCAGTTTATTTGTCTTGCTTGATATATTCATTTTTTTTCATTTTTTTTTCTCGAATACTTTATTTTCACTACCTACTGATATTAGTTTATTTTATTATTTTTGTTCTCAGAATTGAGTTCTTATTCCGACGTGCAACAATCTCTCTTAGAGAGAAAACAAGTAATTTTCCTTCATTTTTTCCTACCTTTCTGCCCTTTTATTGTGCTATTTTTATTCTAATAATTGATTTTTTGTCGCTGAATTAAGTTCTCGAGGCACAAATTAAGTCTTTCAATCATAGCGCAATAGAGTTGTTTCAAAGGTAAAATATATTAAAATCTTTGTTATTGTTGCACCCGCCATTTATTCATGTGTTTGCCATTGTTTATGTTTAGGATGGATTTTCAATCTGCAACTTCAAGACTTCCATTACTTGGCCTCATAAATTATTTTTTTCCTTTTTAGATATTCTGTTAGTTATTATGATTTGATTATCTTATTATTATTCTTCTTCTATCTTATACAAGATGGCAATCTCTAACTTAGATTTTATTCGTGTAGTGGCATATACATATGTTAATTAAAAAATAAAAAATTCTACAATATAAAACAAATTGAACTCTTGAAGAAAAAGTGAACACTTAACAATCATCTATTAGTGGGACAAAGAGGAGACAGAAATTCGAGACATTAAATGTTTTCGTTGTCAGAGCTATATTACCTTACTTCTGGCTCCTAATTGCATTTTGATTGAAGACTAATCCCTTTTCTGCTTCTATTGCATTTTGACTCAAGATGATTTTCATCAATGTGATGGCACAAACTCTTAGTAATATTGATTTTGACCAATGCTTCTAATGCATATTGAGTTTGATTCAATTTTGCTTGCTTCATATTCATCCATAATCCATTTTCTGCTTCTATTGCAGTTGGATTCAAGACGATTTTGACTAATGGGATGGCATAAACTCTCAGTAATATTGATTTTGACCAATGCTTCTAATGCATTTTGATTCAATTTCACTTGCTTCATATTCATCCAATAGATTTATTTTTCAGTTTCTGTCTTCCTAATTAATTTTGTAGAATTAGGATTGAATTCAATTGGAAGACTTGCTTTGTATTTATATATCTCTCTCGCGTGCTATTTCCCCTTCATAATTTGTTACTTATACTATCCCCCCCCCTTTTCCATTACAAAGGGCAAACAATAAATATCAGACATCCCTGATTTGTTCATTCTTTAGTCCAAGATAATCCAATATTGGAGACACATGATAAATCTTTTTCCTTCCATAATTTCTTAGGGCTCTTCAATGTCTTTATTTTGAGTTTCCTTTTGATAAATATTTTACTTTTGTTTTTACAGATATTGGAAGGCAAAGGGGACCATGGTGAAGATGATCCTCCACAGTTGACATATATTTTCACAGTAATTCTTGAAGAACTCTTTGCATTAGTTATTGAATTTGAATAAAGTTATACTCTTTAATTATTTTCTGAAATAGTGCTAAGATTCATCAATAACTCTTAACACATTTCTTCATTGTTGATAGCATTTCCTAAACTATGAAGGGCACAAATTCACCCATATACATCAATGTGAGCGGGGGTATCAATGTACCTCAGCATTTTAGGAGATCCTACATGTGAAAATTTACAATGGTAGTCTTCTACCATTGATTCTCTTGAAAAGTTTTTTTATTTATTTTTTATTTTTTTGTATTTACATTTTTGTTCTTTGGTTCGATTTGACTTGGCATGTTTTTTTTTATAACTTTTTCCTATCAAAGTTTCACAATATAACATTGCTATTGGTAAGCTTATAGCAGTTTTTTTTTCAACTTCAAGACAAATTTTTTATTTTTCAATTTATTTTATCAGCCTCGATTTTACTCATATATATTATTAATTTAGAATCATATTATTGGCTTTGGAAAGTTTGTGTGTTATAATTTTCTTTTGTCAATGTATATTATAATTATGAGTATTATAATTTAACACTAAGTTTCCATGAATAATGTTAAAGAATTGAACTTTTTTTTTAAACATTGAAGGACAATTTACTTTATTGGGAAGCTTTTGTTTGAAGGAAGAGATCATGTTTTTATATATTTTTAAATAAGTGCAGGACGTAGGTTCTAAAGTGGCTGGAAAATATTTGAGTGTTTTGCTTTTATGTTGGGAAAATTCTGATATGGACCGGGTCCATGTGGATCATGCGGTCCAAATTTGACCACATCACTGCATTTTTTTCTCTCCAGTGATGTGGCTAAATCTGAACCGCATGGTCCACATAGACCCGGTCCATGACAGAAGTGTTCTTTATGTTGTGGTGCAAGATCGTCTTTTCAATCAAAATATGCAATATTTTTCTATTTATTAACACGATTGCTTGGTTATCATACTATATTGAATACACATATATTTTCTTTTCAAGAATTTGATTCTTTATCGTTGTTGGCTTTTGATTTTTTTTTTTTTTTTGGTAATTGATTCTCTCTCTCTCTAGCATTGCAGCTTCAAATTTATAATCAAAATATCAAGTTCTTTTAGTCAAAGATGCACGGGGTAGGTGGGATGTAGTCGATTTCAAGTGAAACTTTATTTTATGCAGTGGTTTGCTCGGGAGAGGGCCAGGGACGATTACAGGTCGGCCCCCGAGATTTTTAAAAATACTACTATTTATCAAAATTTTATGTGTATTTTGAAAAAAAATTATCAATTTCGCCCTCCCCCCCCCCATAATTTTTTTTTGCATTTTTTATCGCCCCCCAAGAATTTTGGAATTTTTTTATCAGTTTCGCCCCCCAACATCAAATTCCTGGCTTCGTCCCTGGAGAGGGGAGATAGATGAATTGTTTTGATATTTTGTTTGAGAAATTGTCCTAATTATTTTGTAAAAATGAATTTTTTTAGAGGAAAAGAGGTGAAAGATTTGTATTAAATTTATATTGAAATTGTATTCAATTAGCTTTCTGAAGTGAAAGGAAAATGGAAGAATTATTTTCTGTAAAATGAACTTTTGAGCATTCAACTTATAGAAAAGGGTTTCCTTTATAAATAAAGATTTTCTTTTTATGAGAACATTAAAAGGTGCCATGATCAAAATTTTCCACTTTTATCTCATATATTTAATTTTTTTACCAATTATTTTTCCATAAATGATAAGAGATAAAATAAAAAATTTATTGTCGTGCATAGCACGGGTCATTTACTAGTATATATATATTACAGAGCATGTTATAGATACGTATATTTGTATCTATATATTTCTTCAATAATATTTTCTTAGATTTTCACATTTTTTAATTAATTTACTAATTTTTATTGGTTGAGAATATTTAGGTTAATTAAATTAATTGAAAATTAACTTATCTTAATAAAAATTAAATATCAACTTTTATTGGTGCAAAACTATTAAACTATTTTACTTAAATTGGGAGAGGGTGGATTCGATCCCCCGACTTGCAAGCCGAATGCTACGCCACATTGCCAACTACTCTGGCAGGTATTTGACAACTATTTTCTTTAATTCTTTTAATGGAGTGCTAATTTAAATTTTATTTTGGTTGTAAACTCTTAATTGATTTATAAGAGTATCCCACATTGAAAAGTTACATTGTTTTTTGAGTTTGACAATACTATAAAAGATGGTACTTTGACATGTTTTGAGTTAAAAAATTGGGCTGACATTTTAACCCATCAAATTAAGGAAGCCCGCTTATTTTCTTCTTATATTTTTTATTTATATAAATATAAATAGTTAAAGTTTTAACAAATAACGGGTAATTCAAATGACCGGGTCCTCTGAATTCCGATGTTTTGAGTGATAAATTGGGTTGGCATTTCAGCCCATTAGAGTGGGGAAGCAAATTTATTTGCTTCTTACATTTTTTATTTATATAAATTTAAATAGTTAAAGTTTTAACAAATAAGGGGTTATTCAGATGACTGAATCCTCTGAATTCCGATTGAGCTTAAAATCAAGTTCGATTTGGATATTTTAGAAATTTGTAATTTTTTAATATTTAATAGAATAAAAATAAGTAAAAAATATTAATTAAAAGTTATGGGTTTTAATATATTTATGAATTGGTAGTTGATATTTAGCTCATTAAATTCAGTGACAAACTCAATTTGCTTTTCAACTTTTTAATTCCAATAGTCAATTTTTTTTTATTTTAAAAAAAATAGCTCACAGAGACAATTGATTTTTGGTAAAACCTGCTAGAAAAACCTACTTATTATTATTATTATTTTTCATTTAAAGAGTCAAAACTTCAAAACAAATATAGCTTACTGAGCCATTTGTTTTCTTATACTCTTAATTATATGATAAATAGAATCCTGAGCATAGCACATGTTATTAGACTATCTAATCTAACTATCTATCTATATTTATATTACAGAGTTTGTTTTCAGTTTCAGCCAATGACATTCTTCTAAATTCTACGTGTAATTTCCATGATTTTTTTATCAATTAATTATTTTATAAAATTTTGATTGGTTGGGTAAATTTTACTTTTGTTGTAACCTCTTAATTGGTTCATAAAAGTATCCCACATTGAAAAGTTACATTGTTGGGTCTGGGTTTGAGTCTCAAACCAAACCAAACCCAAACCAGACCCAATCAAAGCACAATAAAATGGATCTTACAACAATGCAAGTTTGGCGAAAAAAATTTGAGCAGAAAATTGCTCGCTCTTGTAGAAGAAGATGGATTATCTCAAAATGTGGAGCACACAGTGTTGAAAAAACTTCATGAATTATATGGCTCCATAAGAAAAATGAAGTCACAATACGTACTCTCATCATTTTTCTTAAAAGATTTGGTGATTAATATGTAATAGTAGTAGTGTAGTGATTATTGGACCAAAACATTGGATGAAACATTAATCGAAATAGTATAGGATTATGTTTAATTATTTTGCTTATATATTATTTGATCCATTATTTTTTATACAATAATCATTCGGTGTTCACCCTTATATTTGTGAGTTACTCAATAAAAGTCATATTACAGTTAACGAGTTTTTGTTCTAAATACAATTGTCCAACCAATAAATTAATAATTTGAAATTAGTGATTTCCGTGCATAGCATCAGTCATTTGCTAGTATATATATATATATATATATATATATATATATATATATATATATATATATATATATATCTACCTATATATATATTATGTAAGCCTTATACATACATAAATCTATATCTATATATTTTCCAATCCTAATTTCTTAGATTTCGTAATTTTTTTTTTATTTTCTCTAACTTATCTAATCCTAATAAACCACTTATGCATTTGAATTTTTTTTCATAAACAATTTTCTTTCTGATATTTATCTAATGTAAGTCTCCTAATATATCTTTACTCTAATCTATTAAAGTTTTTTTTTCAAAAAGAGTTGTATACATTAATGATGGTTTTGATAATGATGACAATTTAAACATTTCTGAAATTTTTATTTATAACAAAAATTTCCTATTTCTCTCCAAAAGAAAAAAAAAAATAATTCCAAAGTTCTTATAGTTAAATGGTTTACATCTGACCTCCTAACTTATAGGAATGAGTATCTTTTATTTCCTTTTGAATTTTATCTCTATAAAATTATAGTTATCTTCTTAAATATAGCATTTTTCTTATATTTCCTTTTAAATATAGCATTTTTCCTATCTAAAACTTTAACATTTGTATATATTTATCTCCTTAAATGTAGCATTTTTCCTATATAAAACTCTAATCTTTCTAAAGTTTTCTACTGCTTTTTTTAACGATAGTAGTTTGTTTCAACGAGGATGATTTTTATGTTGCTGCTAAGCTTGAAAATTCAGGTACTTTCTCATGTTTAATTTTTAATTATGTCGATATAATCTTTTTATGATGTACTAATTGTTGATTTTTTTATATATTTTTTTTTGTATATCAGTTCTTTTATTAATAAAATTTTAGTTTGTGAAGAATTCACGTAATATTGTTTGCTCATTCTTACACAGTTTTTTTTATACAAACTAAAGGTCATCACAAGAAGCAACAATTTGGTGAGTAGCTTGCCTTTGCCTTTGATTCTCATATTGAAATTATTTTTTGACTCACTTTCGTGTAGTTTATTGATTGATATTCTTGGGGTGGGTCTTTTAATTCCATCCAACAATTTTGGTCTCTTTTTTTTTTTTTTTGGGTCTAGGTATAACAATTTTGGTGATGTTTTGATGGAAGAGAAAGTTTCAGATCATTAGTATCAAAGCAAATGGACGTTTCCATCCAACGGTGTCAATTTTATTTTCCCTCTTTTTACTCTTTTTTAACAACTTTTCCTATTATATTTTAAACATTATTGATGGATTACTATTTATTTTTGCAGTCTAATTAATAATAAATTACCGAGTAAGATGCAGGAAACAACTAAGATTACTCTATATTTTATATTAACTTTTTCAAAATCGTTTTAAGTTTTCTTTACTTCTGATTCAATGGATAGAAGTTTTGTGTCAAAACCTTTTCATAACTTCAATAGAAAGTAATACTATATGAAACAGTTATGAGTATTATCAAACTTGAAGTCATTTTTTCTTTTTCATTGCCTTCAAGGATTGTTTTTGGGTGATAGAGCGATATTTTTAGGACGACCAATTTTTAAGTTAGCCGAAAATGCATATTTTTATTTTATGTTTGTTAGGTGTAGTTTGATTTTGACATTTACATTACCATATTGAAGCAATTTCTCAAAAGTTGTTTGTCATTTGAAAACAATAGGTATACAACATAATGTAGTTTGTATAAATACTATTGTGATGAGATTATGTATCCTATTTCATTGGACTTTTTCTACTCAATTGCTTCCCTTTAGTTTTGTTTTTCTTTTTAGAAGTAAGAAATGCACTTCCGAGTTTAAAGATTTCTATACATATTTATTATACTAATATTAATTTTTTTTTTTATTTTAATAATTGCTTAATGTGTTTTCTTTTCTTTTAATTATTTTCCAAATTTCATTGCTTGAAACATTAAACTTTTTTACTATTGTTTTTTATTTATTTTTTGCACACGTCTAAAATTGCTAAACTGTTGTAGACACAACACTTATGTATTGACTAAATGAGTGAGTGCAATGGAAACAAGTCTATGAGGTTATATTTGAAATAATTATTTTTGCTTCCTATTATCAGATAAATTAATGGAAATGAAAGCTTCATTTGATGGATTTTTTTACAATAGAAATTATTTCATTCAAAAGATTGAAAAAGGAACTTCAATAGTTACATATTTACAAAGTTTGTAAGTCATGTTCAATTCTCTTTGAAAAAAAATTTCTTTTTATTTAGTACTAAAGCTTTGTTTTATTAAAAAAAATTGTTGTCAAATTATTATTTTTTATATATTTATGATTCCTTTTCTTATTTTAATTTTCTTTAAGTTTTATCTTTTCATTAGGTTAAAAATGTTCAAAAACTTTTGTTATATTAATAAAACTAATTTTTATTAATAAATTTTTATCTCAAATACATCTCTTATCTCAAAACTGATACCTTATCTCAAATACATCTCTTATCACAATTCAAAATTGATACCCTATCTCAAATAGAATTTTATATTCTTCCTAAGTCTATTTTTCTGATATAAACTTATTCATTAAGGGCATCATTTCTTCCGTCATTTATATTTCTTCTCTTAATTTTCCACTTCATCAATCTTATATATACGTGTAAGTATCTGTGTTATTTTGTCTGTCTTCTGAATATGTGTGAGAAATGTTACTAACATAATGTTCTTTCATAATGTAGAGATCTTCGATCCATGGAAAAGTTAAGGTATGTTTTTGCTTTTTTAAAGTTTTTCCCTTTAGTTTATGTCTTCAAATTAAAAGAAGCACAATAGTATTGATTAATTTTTCTTCTCTCTTTTTTGCAGTCTTTTGCTTTGAGGATTCAACAATTTATTTTGGGAGAAAGCTACCGATTCGGAGGAAATTGTTGATTCCATTAGTTTTTTTTTTTCCTTGAAGAAAATGTTATATGCTGAGTTGCATTTTAAAACGATGTCTCATGTTTGTTTAAAATATTTTTTTGTAAAGATTTACTATCTAAAGCAAGTAAAGATTTGATGATTAAAAAGTTTTTCACGGTGATTGTTCATGTTTTAAGCAAACGTTTAGATGTAAGCGTGGTAACCCTTTATTAGATGTGAAAATATTTTTTTACACAAATATTTATGATATAAATCCTAAACTCCAAATATAACCTTTTAAATATTTACGTTTTAGAATTTTGAAGGCAAATGTATTTTCATGTAACTTAAATTAAAATTTCAGATTATTTATTTTAATTAAAAACATTTATTTCCCGTGCATAGCACGGGTCATTAGGCTAGTATATATATATTACAGAGCATGTTATAGATACGTATATTTGTATCTATATATTTCTTCAATAATATTTTCTTAGATTTTCACATTTTTTAATTAATTTACTAATTTTTATTGGTTGAGAATATTTAGGTTAATTAAATTAATTGAAAATTAACTTATCTTAATAAAAATTAAATATCAACTTTTATTGGTGCAAAAATGTTAAACTATTTTACTTAAATTGGGAGAGGGTGGATTCGATCCCCCGACCTGCAAGCCGAATGCTACGCCACATTGCCAACTACTCTGGCAGGTATTTGACAACTATTTTCTTTAATTCTTTTAATGTAATGCTAATTTAAATTTTATTTTGATTGTAAACTCTTAATTGATTTATAAGAGTATCCCACATTGAAAAGTTACATTGTTTTTTGAGTTTGACAATACTATAAAAGATGGTACTTTGACATGTTTTGAGTTAAAAAATTGGGCTGACATTTTAACCCATCAAATTAAGGAAGCCCGCTTATTTGCTTCTTATATTTTTTATTTATATAAATATAAATAGTTAAAGTTTTAACAAATAACGGGTAATTCAGATGACCGGGTCCTCTGAATTCCGATGTTTTGAGTGATAAATTAGGTTGGCATTTCAGCCCATTAGAGTGGGGAAGCAAATTTATTTGCTTCTTACATTTTTTATTTATATAAATTTAAATAGTTAAAGTTTTAACAAATAAGGGGGTTATTCGGATGATCGAATCCTCCGAATTCGATTGAGCTTAAAATCAAGTTCGATTTGGATATTTTAGAAATTTGTAATTTTTTAATATTTAATAGAATAAAAATAAGTAAAAAATATTAATTAAAAGTTATGGGTTTTAATATATTTATGAATTGGTAGTTGATATTTAGCTCATTAAATTCAGTGACAAACTCAATTTGCTTTTCAACTTTTTAATTCCAATAGTCAATTTTTTTATTTTTTATTTTAAAAAAAATAGCTCACAGAGACAATTGATTTTTGGTAAAACCTGCTAGAAAAACCTACTTATTATTATTATTATTTTTCATTTAAAGAGTCAAAACTTCAAAACAAATATAACTTACTGAGCCATTTGTTTTCTTATACTCTTAATTATATGATAAATGGAATCCTGAGCATAGCACATGTTATTAGACTATCTAATCTAACTATCTATCTATATTTATATTACAGAGTTTGTTTTCAGTTTCAGCCAATGACATTCTTCTAAATTCTACGTGTAATTTCCATGAATTTTTTATCAATTAATTATTTTATAAAATTTTGATTGGTTGGTTAATTTTTACTTTTGTTGTAACCTCTTAATTGGTTCGTAAAAGTATCCCACATTGAAAAGTTACATTGTTTGTTTGGTTTGACAATACTATAAAAAAGAGTACTATCACATGTTTTGAGTGAGAAATTGGGTTGGCAATTCAGCCCATCAAAGTGGGGAAGCAAACTTATTTGCTTCTTACATTTTTTATTTATATAAATATAAATAGTTAACGTTTTAACAAATAACGGGTTATTCAGATGACTGAGTCCTCTGAATTCCGATTGAACTTACAATCAAGTTCGATTTGGAGAGTTTTGAAATTTGTAAATTTTTTTAATATTTAATAGAATAATAATAAGTAAAAAAATATTAATTAAAAGTTGTGGGTTTTAATATATGTATGGTTTTTCTTTTCTTCTATTCTAATTTTTAGATTTTTCTTTTTCCTTTTCAATATTATTCAAGATCTCACATTCAAAGTGTACGAGAAATTTTTGGAGTTAACATTATAAATAAAGGGGTTTGAGCATGTTTTTCAATTGAATGAATTGGTAGTTTGATATTTAGCTAATTAAATTCAGTGACAAACTCAATTTGTTTTTTAACTTTTTAATTTCAATAGTCATTTTTTTTTAAAAAAAAATATCTCACATAGCCATTTGATTTTTGGTAGAACCTGCGAGAAAACCTATTTATTATTTTTTTTCATTTATAGAGTCAAAACTTAAAAAAAAAGAAGCTTACAGAGCTATTTGATTTTCTTATACTCTTAATTGTATAGTAAAATGGAATCCCGTGCATAGCACGTGTTATTAGGCTAATATATATATTACAGAAGCCCTTTTCAGATTTGTATATATATAGTGCCACGTGTCATTTTCTAGGATTTTATGTTTTTTTAATTAGTTATAAAACTTTTGATTGGTGCAAAAAAATTGAACTATTTTACCTAAATTGAGTGAGGGGGAATTCGATCCCAAGCCATTCAGGTTGCATGTTTTACCACATTACCAGCTACTCTGGCAAGTATTTGATAACAATTTTATTTAATTCATTTAGTGGAATGCTAATGTAAGTAAACTTTTCCATGATCTCTAACAAATCTAAACTAACAATATTTTTGGTATGATATAATAATCTACATTAAATATATTATATTCCTTAATTTCAAAATTCAAAACTCATCTCATACTCTTAACATCTTCTTTTATCATTATATTTTAGATGTTTATAAAAATTTTAACAATTTAAATTCTTTTATAAAAAAGTTCATTGGTTTAAAATATTTTCCATAATCCGTCTATATTTATATTACAGAACATGTTTCCAAATTTTAACCAATAAAAAATCTTCAAAACTCTAACCCAAATTTCTCAAATTTTCATCTTCTAATCCACCACTTTCTCAGTCAAATCTTTAGATTTATTTCCATCCTTTTCTTTTTCATCTTTTTTAATCATATCAATAACTAAAGATAAGTCCTCTTAAAATTTTGTGTTTCGAATTTTATTTGATCAAGAAATTCATGGAAACTTTAAATTCAAGTAGGTTTTTTATTCTGTTGTTTTTTTGTTTTCTTCGTTTTCTTTAACATGTTAAGAGATTGAGCGCAAACTGATGTACGGGTTTTGAAAATTATAGGTACAATTTATTTTTCCCACTTATTTTCTATTTCTTTCATTTAGTAATTCACTATTTTTAGATTGATTTATTTTTTTTCTTTAGAAAAACAACGACTTACCTCTACCACTAACCTATGATTTTAAGAATCCATATTTTTACTCATCCTCATATTTTTCTTTAATGATGATTAATCATCAAAACTGCTCTTTTTATTGTCATAATTTTCCATATTTCAGTTGTTTTCTTATGTTTCACGATTCTTTTTATTTTATTTTTTCAATATTAAAAGTAACAAGCATCAAAATGGATTTAAAGCACCAGTAAAGTTGAAGAAAACAAGCCACAAGTGAACCTCAAAAGTGTAAATGAGTGAAAATTTCAAATATGTGTTGCCTACTTACTCTACTCTTAACACTCAATTTGTTTTTTCGAGGTGTTTGGGTGATCAAAATGAAATTTGTTGTCAGGAATGAAACATGAAAATTTCAAATATGTGTTGCCTACTTACTCTTTTGTTTTTATTTGTGAATTTGGATCTTTAATTCTCTCTCATACAGGTGGTCGAAAGTTTTAATGAAACTTGCTTCATCAAAAGGTATATTAGCTTACCCACTATTTCTTATCATTTCTTAGATGTCTTGAGAGAGAATTCTATGATATAAGAAATATCATTCTGATTTTTTGTCGATTAAAGTAAGTCCATTATGAATTTTTTTCTAGAATTTTTAGCATTAAATTACTCATTTCCTAAAATAACAATATTTTTTCATATAAACTCCCACTACTAATCTTCATTAGTTTAAGCGTAATTTAAGAGCATTAACCTTCCATAACTAATAATGCAAGAAGACAACTTTATTAAAAGTAAAATACTTTTATTAATTTTCCTCTTAAGTCAAAGTGAAACATTAAATTTCGGATGAAGTAATATTGTATTTGTTAAAGTATATAACCTAAATAATATTTGAGTTTCTGAGAATTATGTATCATCATATTGCTTATGGCCCGTGTGTTATTTTTCTAATTTTTTTTTACATTATTAGTAGAATTTTGGCATTTTTTTTACATTAATTTATGATAGCTGAATTTATTGATCATTGCTAGCTACTTTTAATTGTTCATTTTGATTTTGATTTGAAATGTTTCAATTTATTTGATTGTAAGGTACAAAGAATCCTAATTTATGTTAACCTTTTATGTTATATGTATTGATTTACTTATGTCCTAGAAGTCTTAGGAAAAAAACTTAATTTAGACTTGATTTATTATTTTGATTCCAAGAATTAAGTTCTTTTGCCATGCCCAACATAGTTTTTATAAAAGTAATTTTTCTTAAAAGATTGCCAATATACTAATAGACTAATTTTACTTTTTAGTGAATAAAAATATTTACTAAAATAAATCTTACAGCAATAGTTTGGCGAAAAAAGCTTGAGTAGAAAATTGCTCGCTCTCATAGAAGAAGATACATTATCTCAAAATGTGGAGCACACAATGTTGAAAAACTTCATGAATTAGATGGCACCATAAGAAAAATGAAGTCATAATATGTAGTCTCTCCATATTTTCTAAAAAGATCAGGTGATTAACATTTAATAATAGTAGTGTAGTGATTATTGGATCAAAACATTGTATGAAACATTAATCGAAATGGTATAGGACTATACTTAATTCTTTTGATTATATATTATTTGATCCAATATTTTTTATCCAATAATTATTCGGCGTTCACCCTTACATTTGTAACTTACTCAATAAAAGTCACATTACCTAATCATGTTGAATTTTCTTATTTGTTTTCTGAAAAAATAAAATTAACGAGTTTTTGTTCTAAATATAATTGTACAACCATTCAATTAATAATATGAAATTTAGTATTTCCGTGCATAGCACGGGTCATTTGCTAGTATATATATATTACAGAAGCTCTTTTCATTTTTTAAGTTTATAATCTTTATCTATACTATATCTATAATTCCTTTTTATTTTTCAATTAAAGATAAATTCAAACCTATTAAAAAGAGTTTGACTCTCATTTCAAATCAATGAGTTTTACTCCTAACATCTCACAATAACCTCCTCCCATTATCACGTAAAGTACTCCCACGATCCATCGTCGCAATAACCTCCCCATGATCACATCACGTAAGCTACTCCCCATCCATCATCAGAAGGAGTAAGATACATCTTTCATCATCTTGCTTTTCTTTCAATTTGTTTAATTCGAATTGTCTTTTTATTTCACAAATTCAAGGTGTTCTATAGTCTCCAACGTTTTTGGTATCCTTAATGTTGTTGCTATCAAAGATCCTGGATTTGGTGAGAGAAGGAAGACCATTCTTCAAGATATCGCCATTCTAACTGGTAACATTGTTTTTCCTGCCCGTTTACTTTCTATTTTTTTGGTTGGATTGGTAAATAGGGGTAGTTTTAATTAATATGTTAGTTTCTTTGCCAATGTCTTTTCAAGCTAATGAACAAATCTAAGCAAATTTCTGGCTGGTTTCTTGGTTTCTTTCCTAATCATCATAAAACAATTTGGTGTCGAATGACTTCTTCAATTTAAACCTATCTTTCTATTTTTCGACTGAAAACTCTATTGAAAGATTCATTCTAAAATTATGTGAGTATCTGATTTTCATAATTTTGACTTTGTTGATTTCTTGCAGGAGCTGTGTACCAAGCTAGCGACTTGGGTCTGTTAGTTGAGAATACATCAGTTGAGCAACTGGGCATTGCAAGAAAGGTTACTATTACCAAGGAATCAACAATCATATGCTTTTAGTTTTTCAATTTTCTTGCAGCAGAAAATGATTTTTTTTATTAATTTATTTGGGTATCATTTCATTGTTTTTCTTCTTCTTTTTAAGAACAACTAACATATATTCTCTCTTCTCCAGGTACTACATATGATTTAGATTGTAGAGATCTTCTGTTACTCTGTTGCTTGATTATATCATTTATTGAGGTCATTTAGATCTCGCTTTTTTCTTTCTTACTTCAAGCAAGATTTGCATTTTTATAATCTGTTTAATTTTAACATTGCGGTCATGGATCCGATAGAATCCTTTGCTTTAATCGTTTCTATCCAACAACTCAGTAAGTTTCGGATAATTTTGCTTCATTTTTTGTTTTTGATTTCATATGTTTTTTCCCTCGATTGAATAGGGGCTTGAAAATTTTACAATATAAACATGTATAATTCGGAGTATACTTCAGGAGGATATAATACTCGACCCTCACCATGAAGAAAGTAAGCCTTTAGATCCACTTCCGCATGCAAGACATTTTCCATGTCAGTGACATTTTGAGGATTTTGAAGGCCGTGTTGTTAATCAACCAAAATTATTCGAAATCATGAATGATCCTTTAGAAAATGATCATTAAGGTGAAAGTAAGTAAAGGTGAACACCAATCATATGGTTTCTTTTCAAGTCTAATTTTTTAGACTTCCAAGAGGATTTCAAGCCATCGGTGGGTTGTTTTTTTTTTTTTTTTTGTTTTTTTTTTGTGTTTTGGTGTTAATTTGTTTCATTGTCGTAAAATTTGAGACTTTTAATAATCTGTTTAATTTTAACATTGCGGCCATGGATCCGATAGAATTATTTGCTTACGTTTTTTTCTTATAAGGGCGAACTTGCATGAGTTCAAAATCTCATATAACATGCAAACTACTACCTCTATTCCTAAATAATTGATACATTTAACTTTTTTCAATGTTTCAAAATATTTGATAAATTTCAAAATTTGATAAACATTTGTAATGTTTTTTTACAACTTTGCCCTTAGTCAACTTTATTGAATAGTGTAGTTTTTCCAACAAATTCACACTTACTCATGCATATCAAAGCATGCTTTAATGGCTATAATTAGGGGCAATTTGGAATTTTTTTCTTTATAGTTATAGTCTCCTAATCATTTTTTTTTGGTGTGTGTGAAAATGTAAAATGTATCAATTATTTACGAACGGAGGTAATATGTAGTAGACAAGTTTTATCAACTTCGTATTTATTTCTTGATAATAGCTTTGCAGTTGTTGGGCTGTGGCCTATCTTTTTTATTCATTTTTTTAATATCTCTGGATGGAGGAACTTTCATTTGGAGAACTACAAAATATACAACTCACATGAAATTTCCCCTTCCCCTTCCCCCTTCCCCCCTCCCGCCCTCGCCCCCACCTCGACCCCATTTCCCCGATATCCTTTTTTTTTCTTTTTTTCCTTTCCAATCATAAGATTTTTATATTTTAGTGCTCTTTTTTCCTCATATTTGATTAATTATCACTTTTGTACCTTACTATATTTTTATTAATGCAGGGGCGCTAAAGTCTCCAAAGTGTTCATATTAGATAATTAAAGCCAGATAAATGATAATTGAATGCCGGGAAGGAGGATTTGTTTCCTTCCCTTTCTTAATTTTTATATTTTTCTTTTTGAGATGGAGAAGGGGTTCATGTTCGAGTAGAGGGGTATTTTTACAAGTTAGAGCAAGTTGCTAGATATTTCTCTTCCTTTTAAAACTTTTCCCCTTTCTTATCATTAGTTTTTCTTATTAAATTTGAATGAGAGCTTTACTTTAAGCTATCTTCAGATCCGACATAAAGATATGTGTGTATCTGTGGAGCTACACACATAAATCTTGAGCAAGAGAATCAAACCTGAAGGATTAATGAATGACGGCGACAAAGCGTCCAAGAAGTATTGGAAAACAGTGGATGATGTAATGTCAATCTGAGATCATATTTATGTGCAAATAATAGATGATATAATATATTGAAATTCTTTGAATGAAGCCTCTATAGTGATGGATGATATGAATGTATTTTTTGTGAATCACTTTTTTTATGCATTTAGTTTTCATACAATATCAAGAATCATTATTTTAAAGGTAAGTTTAGGAACTTTGGTTGATTTTATGTGAATAGCCCAGGAATCTAAGTCGCCTAAGGTGCTCACCTTTACTGGATGGAAGGCGTTTATGTATTTTGTGTGAATGTAAATTGATTTTTAAAAAGTAATCCAGGAATGGTGAGGAATTGAAGAGTTCTTTAAGATTATAATGATTAACAATATGATGGTTTTGTATACGGGTTAGGGATTGCTTTGAAGATGGTTAAAAAATTACCATGAATTGATTGAGTTAAATTGAAGTATCAGTACAATTTAAAAACACTAACAAGTATTATAATTTTTTTTTACTAAAATTTTTTCCTGTGCATAGCACGGGTCATAATGCTAGTATATATATATATTCCAGATGTATATTTTTAATGGTCTTTATTTATTATAAATATTTTAATTGCTAAAGAACTAGTATTACCTCTAAAATTTAGAATGGTTACATAAAAAAAGAAGGCTTTGCTGTTCTGATGCTATTTTTTAAACTTTTTTCTGTTGCTGTGATATCCATGTTTGACTAGTACACACTATTGAAAACTTCCTTATCCGTTCAACATAATTGAATGAAAACAAAATTACTTAAATAGTTAATCATACATATAGATAATTAAATTAAACATTATAAAAGCTAATCACTATTTCAAAGTTACATGTGTGTCTATTCCAACCAAGTTTGGATTCTCGTCCAGTGATGATTTTTCCTTTGGCCTTTTTTTTTGTGGACTTTTCTAAAGCATTCTGAAACACTTTATTGGATTTTCTTGTAATTTTTTATTTGCTTTTAATTCCGCTCACTTCTTGACCACAATGACTAGAATTAATTGGAACACGTACTTCACTTTTATCAATGTTATTAGTCTTACTGTTCAAACCACTATTGACTTATTCTAATATCTTCAGGATACATTATTTTTCCATTTCATATGTCTCTTTAGTTTCAGCAACTCTTGTAACCAATTTGACATATAACTGACATAACTTTTTATATCGTATTTCGATCATCACCTTCTCCTCACTATCCTTTGGAATTTCAGAACATTTTACTTTGCATTATTCTTTTAACTTGTTTGTCCACCGCAACAATATATATTTATCTGGAATCTTAACAATATCCCTGAGTGACAATACTCTTAGTGTAAGAGAACATAAGATGTAAACAAAATCAAACTTTTTACAACTACATGGAACAATACACTTCTCAAGGTCATACTTAACAGTATGTTGATACTTGTTTCTGTGATTTGTGGTTAGGTACTCAGTAAAAACTCCATTTTCTTTTGAAATATCTACATTAATATCATAGGCTTTTAAAAACCTCATCTTGAAAGGATTTAAATACCTCTTGTATGTAGATTTCTGCAGCATGTTGCAAACTTTTCACTAGCATTGAGAGAAACGTTGAGCTCTGTCTTGCTCTAAAATCATCTCTTGATTCCTTATAACGTCGATCAGTAACCAAACTATCAAAAGGTTAAAAAAAATCAATCAATTTTCGTTTCGTAGTTGACATATTTTTTCAAAACACTATTCATACTCTCACTCCGTTGTGTTGTAGTCATGTCTGCACGAAATGTCTCTCTTCCATATACTAATGCCCATTTTCCCTTCACATCATACATCTTTTTATACCAATCATTTTCTTTAAGGTTATATTTCTTTAACATGAGCTCCAAGTATCTTTGAAATCATCTTTTTCCTCATAGTCATATATGCAAACTGCTAAAATCTTTGTAAAAACCATAAAATTTTGCAAATACTCCACTAAGATGAATAGCATCATTATGATATATATATATATATATGCCAAATACATAAGCGGTGACGTGTTTCTGGCCATTGGGATGTCATTGCTAGTGCCATTACTTGGCACTGATAAGTAAGTATAGTTTTTGTCTTACCTCCCGACATAGCTCTTGAGAATGTATCAAATAGCCATTCAAAAGTTGAAGTTGTTTCATCATACAATAAAGTAGCACCAAGAATAATTGTTTGCTTATGATGATTGACACCAACGAATCAAGAAAAATGTCTGCCATCGTTATTGGATCTGTAAGTGTTATCAAAGCAAACAACATCACCAAAACATGCAAAATTCACCATCATTTTTGTATCAACCCAAAAAATATTAGTAATCAGACCGTCTTTCATCCACTTCTGTGGCATAAAAGAAATTTGGATCCTTTAACTGCATTTTTTGTAAATATTCAAGAACACCCCCAATATCACAAACTTTCATCTCTCGTGTACGCTTGGAACTTACATAATTTCTATAATCTAGATGAATAAATCCGAGTTTGTCACAACCTCCTACTTGTTTACTCGTGAAATCGATTGTTGCTTTTGAAGTTATCCCACAACTTTGTGCCATATCTGCTTCGACAGCTTGAGCAATAGTCAATTTTCGATGAATTTAATTATATGAGTTTTACTTGGAGTGCACAAATCACGAGTGTGTTTGTGAATAAATTCAATTATAGAAAACGTCCCTATTTGAGATGAAATAATTATCTGCATCATTGCCTTACAATTGAATTTTCTAGCTTGTGAACCTTAACACCAACATCTCTTTTATCTTTACCACTTTGGCCCTCACAAGAACAACAAAAAATTCTATCTTTTATGTTATCTTGACCATCCCTATGAAACTTACTCCATCGAATTCCAAACACGTTTTTCTTACCATAGTTTTTATAGAACTCATAAGCATCTTGCTTTGTGTGAAATTCCATACCTATTTTAGGGATCATGTCAGTGGAAATTTGTGAATGAAGTTGATTTTTTGCATTAGGGCCCTTCATAAATGTTGAATTTTCATTATATTTGTCATCACAAATATTACTCTCCTCTTCATCTTGAAAGTCCAGTACACGACGTGGTGAAAAATTAATGTTTGAACCTTCTACGGTCTCCATTATCTAAAAAAAATAAACTAAAATATAAATTCAACATCATAAAAATATTAAGAAATATTCTGTCAGTTGAATAATTAATACATTGTGCATGTTTAATATAATGGAAACCACAACCTTGAGAAACTAAAAAGAAAATATTGTTTATACTTTACTATTATTTAGTTTGCAATAAATATTCGTCTATAATTAATTTATAACAACAGTACCCATTAATTAACTCCAGACTATAACAATTAATCTGTAGGTAAAATAATATTTAACCAAAACATATTAAAACTAATAATAGTACAATTTACCTTGAGAGTTGGAGAAAAATTATAAAATCCACTGTAGTAATACAATCAATTCTTGCAAAATAGACAAGTAGCAATATGGGCAAGAATGGAGATGAAATAAAGTGACGGAGAGTGGAGACAATAGAGAGGAGAGAGAAAAGGAAAAAAAAAATGGCAGAGAAGAATTATTAAAAAATCGAGACAGAAGACAAAAAATTTCAAGTTGAAACGTGTAGTGAGGAATGGGAATCATGGGAGCCCAGTGCAAAAGGTTTTCCATCCCAGTGGTAAGATCCTGGGTCAATTTTCGTATCCCCCTCATCCAAAAAAAAACACGTGTAGTGAGGAGAGAGAAGGGGAAAATAGGGATTCTGGGTCATTATATGGGGTGACAGCGACTAGAAAGAGAAAGAGATGAGATATGAGAGATATTGTGGGTCCCAATAACTTTGAGAAAGAGAATAAATAGGTGGGACATAATAGAAATGGAAGAGTAACGTTGACTGTTAAATATTTTATATTTTTAGTGGAATACTGTTGTTTTTTTACAAGCCCATAATATTCTACTCAAATTGGACACAAGAAACTCAAGGCAAGAGCACCTATCGTTAATGTAATGTAGAGTGAGCAACTAAGGTATCGTATTCGCGAAGAAGGGTAAGTACTAGTAGTGACTTTTATTTTATTGTTTAGTTGACTAAAAATTTAAGAAGGTTTGTTACTTAACTAAATTAATCTACTTATAAGCTAAAACTAAGATTTAGAGTGTTTAGAGAGAAAATTCAATTAGGAGATTTAATACTTGAACGGGTATCCCCTAGATGTACTTATACCAAGTGTCACGGGTCGTCTCTCGAAGGTCTTAGATGCACCGTGATGCCGAGTGACCTTGGCCCTTGGCCCTAGTCACTCCCGGCTTCGAAAATGGGACAAACGCACTTCAATGGCAAAATCGTAAATAAACACAAAATAAATGGCACGGGACAAATTTCACTAAAACCACTTCATTGAATTGAATGCATAATTACAGAGTTTGAATGTACAATACGACGAGGGGGAGGAGTCGTTTTACAATTGCTTGTTTGCTTGCTTGCTTGCTTGTGTGTAGATTTTTGTTCCCCCCTATAGGTGCTAAATAAACATTTGCCCTAGTGACAGGAGTGTAGCACTTTTTTCTTCTTTTTGTGTTTAAGAAGGGGAATTGTGAATTAGAAGTCTTAGGTGAACCTATAAAGGGATTTCCAAATAAACTTCACTCATTTCTCAATTTGTGAAGTTCCTACTCTAGGATTCATCAAGTTAGTGTCTCTACTTACTCAATTTTACACCAAAAGTGCATTAAACCCAAAAACCCCTAATTATCCAAACTCAAATTAGGAAGAATTACTTAAACCCATCTCTAGGTCAAAATTAATTCCCATTTAAAGTGAGTGTTCTAGTCAAGTAATTCAATTTCTCAATTAATTAAATGACCAACAAGATAGAAAAAGATAATTCACAAATAATTTCACTAATTAATTTCAATTCACATAAACCCACAATTGTCAACACATAAATAACATGCTAGTGTTCAACCCATTCAAGTAGTTTACAAATTTAGCTACCCATATTCATGAAGGAAAACAATAAATTAAAAGAGAGAGAGGAAGAAATTCTCATTGCTAAGTAATCTTCTTCAAGCTTCTCTTCTTCTTTGAAATCCTCTTTCTTCCTTCAAGAAAAACCAAGTCTTGAGCCACACTTCAATTTCTTGCCAAGAATCTTCAATGAAGCTTCAAGCTTTTCTTTTAAAACTACCTCTAAATCCATCTCTAGAATTTAGGAAGTGTTTTTCTCTCCCAAAACTCTCTTGAAAAACCTAGGAGAATAATATCTTCCTTTTCTCTTCAAAGTGATGAGATATGCACAAGACAAAAGGGAAGGTGTAGATATTTTTAACACTTTATTCTATTTGCAAAAAAAGACCCCTGAAGTTTTAGCTCTTTTACAGTCTAGTCCATGTACTTTCAGTGTTCTACATTTTGGTCCACATTTGTTGACTTTAATCTTCTTTCATCCAAGTATTTTCCACCTAAACTAAAAGTAAGAGAAAATGGAGTATAAGTAGCATCTTCCCCATGCAAATATGAAATTATGAAACAAATTATACAAGTTAAAATATTACTTTCAGAACAAATATCAAATACATGTGGCGAAATTTAATAAGCAGGGACACATGGAAACACTAAATTGGGACAAATGATTTCTGGCCCAAAAATACCCTCTATGTAACACTCAATATTGAGTATAAGATTGAGCACACTATCACCTTTCTCAATCTCTTCTGCTATCCTCAAAGGTCTAATCCAATAATTTTGATTATAAGGGAATCACACTACTTAAATTAGGGAACTTCCCTAAAGTCACTTTCCATAACCTTAAATTTTGTTAATTATTCCGGAGAAGTACAAAAAGGTGATTTCTCCATTATTTAATAACGAAAAATTAGTTGTCACGCCTTGAGCCCATGAGCCTAGAATATGACATATAGGTCTGACAATACCTACTATCAACCACTTGACAATATTGGTCGTTATACCAAAATGGATATCCTAAGGTGAGCATGGTATTTAGAATCATGCTTATATACTACTAGTAAAAATATTTCAGAGCTATCTCATGTGAATTGAGGCTCAGTACACCCCACTTAAGGCATGATATTTTGGGGGTGACTCCACGTGTACATTATAACACGTAGTTACCGTATTGTCGACTAATGTAGCATAATTTCACATCCCGAGCCCGCGGGCCTAGAACGCGACTCATGTGTCTGTTAGTACCGATGACCACCAATGGGAAACCCGGACCATTTCTAAGGATTATAGTGATTAAGTCTTAAAATCCTTGGGCAATATTAGAAATAGTAAGTAAGTAGGGACTAGGATTGCGATTGTTATCCCTCTATATTAATCTTTTAGGGTTGGTAGTCCTTAGTTTTACGTTCTTTTCCTCCTATGGCTGCAGACAAAACTTCTGAGGCAGAAGTTGAGTAGACTCCGAAGTCAGAAACACCAATCATAGAAAATTTATTTTGGATTAATTAGATTAATTCGTAGCCTAGGTAGTGTTTGATAATATGGTGTGGTTTGTTTTGTTAAGATTTTTGGTGGAAAATCATGTGATTTCAGACGATTAAGAATCGATCACAGTAAGTATAGATCCTCTCTGTCTTCGTTAAAATTTCTATAAATTGATATTAAATACAGGCAAACTCTGGCATATTTCCTAGATATATATATATTATTATAAAGGCAGACTACGTCGTTTAAGGAAAAATGAAAAAGAAACAGGGGATTTGTGTAATCGAATTCAATCTGATATGATTAAGTGGCTTATAAACCATATTCATAGTGTATCTGTTTAATCCTCAGCAATCTATATTTCTTGAACTTCAGTTTGCCATGTGATTGAGATGGTTTATATATATATATATATATATATATATATATATATATATATATATATATATATATATATATATATATATTGGTGACCACATGCTTTGATGGGTGGTCAACTACATTGTTGTGGGTAAGCTATTGGATCCTTTACCTCCAAATAAATTAGCTTGATCTTAGCAGCCTCTTAATTCCTTCTCTATACCTTGGACAAGTTAATTTTTCATTGGATTCTACTCTCTTGTGTAATTTCAGTAGTATTTGTTTTTATTTCTTCCAGCAATTCTATACTGAAGCAATCTTGGTCTATTCCATTGTGATCACATTATTAAATCAAATTGTTTTGAATTTGGACATATCACTGGAGTCTTTGTGAACATACTCTAAATGCTTACTCTCTTCTTATGTTGATCCGAGAATTGGTGAAGTGATTAACTTCTACATCCTGTTTAATTTTTCCAATGCATTGTTGTTACATTCATCTTCTGTAAAAATGATCTTCTCCTGGATTAAATACGGGAACAATCTCTCGGCTTTAAAATGAAGAATTTGTTTCAATGGTTAATTATTATTCTGAATAATTATGTTACTTTTTGATTCTTTGCAGGTTGACTTAAGAATACTGTCTGTTCATACCCAACTGGCAACAATTTATGTCACCATTTCGGTGAACAATTGGAACTCTGTACCAACCTAACTAGCAACAGTTTCTGTCTCAATTTCAGTGAATAACCGGAATTCTGTACCGACCCAAGTGGCAACAGTTTATTTCCCATTTCGGTGAACAACCGGAATTCTGTACCAACCCAACTAGCAACAGTTTTTGTCCCCATTTCGTTGAATAACCAGAATTCTGTACTAAGCCAAAGGATACTAGTTTTCTGTTTCTGTTAAAGTTTTTTTTTGTTAAAGGTTATGTTTCTGATAAAAGTTATGTTTCTGTTAAACGTTCTGTTTTGTTAAATTATGGGAAAACTGTCTAAATTTCTGAAAGATTCTAAAAATATTTTTATGTTAAAGGTATACGTTTAAAAATATATTTCGCTAAAATTATGTCTGTTTCTGAAAACTATATATATATATATCTGTTTCTGAAAAATATATATATAGTTTTCAGAAACAAACATGATTTTAGCGAAATATATTTTTAAACGTATACCTTTAACATAAAAATATAACGAGATGTTTGCTGAGAGGTGTGAAGGGATTCATGGGCAGAAACTCGTTCTAAATACCAGTTATATAGGGTGTGAGAGTTTGTTTCCACAACCAACTCTCACGTCCTCAACCTCTTTCGGCAGTAGGAGTCTTTAACTCCCATGTTCCATAAACCTCTGCTGGTAGCGGGAGTCTTTATCGCATAATAACTTCCACGTAATCCCAGCTATAACCAAATACCGAAAATGCCCCTCCTTAATCTCTAATTCTAATAATAACGTTTTATTATTTTCAGAAAATAAATGTCAGATACAATGAAGATAAACACATTCTAGATTCATTGAATCTGGACATGAAGCTCGTTAACTCGTCTATGCGTGTGACGGTGTAAGTTAAATCACAATGACAATGAAAACATACTTAGTAGTAGTATGTGTTCATAAATCACAAGCGGTCCCTGGCAGGACATTGTGATTACCCAGAGTGAATGAATATGCGGTGGAATCTAATATTAATCCACTATTTAATCAGGTTGTCTCGCGATATCCTAATTAAGCATAAGGCATGGTAGTCGTCACCCTTATAAAGCTTAATTGTATTTATGCTCGATCTCCAGGTAGACTATTCCAACAAACAATATTTAATAACCACTTTATTAAATAAATTTGAGCACGACCATGCATTTAAACAGTCTTTCCCTATCAAGGGGCCCATGGATATATCTCTCTAATAAGAGAGGGACAAATTCCTTACAATGCCTCTCACATTCAAGACATAATAAGATGCTACATCCGATCATCAGTCGTATTGATTACTCGATTAAAAGTAACGTCTGATTGAGTCAAAACGTGGATCCATTCATGCTAGAATCAATGGAGACATAAGGTCTAAGGATTCCAAAATAGTATTGAGGAAATAATACTTATGACTAAGGACCATGAAGTATTATTTCTCTAACGGATCACGTCCGATACAATATATTCCAATATATTGCATCTATGATATGATTTGTATTCATTACACATGATAGCAGACTCTGGTGGCAGCAGCACACATCCGAAAGACAAATCTTTAGCCGAAAAATGTAAGTCTTTCGTAAGTATTTTTCGATTCGTTTTGGTATGAGCGGATCCTTCGGTGGAGGACTCATGGGTGTTTAGAACGAGTTTCTGCCCATGAATCTCTTCAGTGGTATCAGAGCCTTTCTCATGCTATTGGAATTCAATATTGTTAATCACATCATAACACATATCAATTTCGATTTGGTATGTGTATGTGTAAACATATAAAAGATTGTTTCTTTGACTGTGTTTTATAAGTTTGTGTGATTATGATATGCATAATCTGTTATGTATGTTATTAATTCAATTAATATTGCATGAATTTCTATCGTATGTTATTAATTTGATTAATTATGCATAAACTGCAATTGTATGCTTTCTGTCGTTAATCCGATTAACAAACCGCATAAACTGTTTAGGCGATTAAGGGGTAAATCGAGGCAGAAAACTCATTCGATGAGTAGATGAAGAATCAGATTTTACCGTATTTATTATGCTTTATGTGAGTTTTAGCATGGTGAATAGCATGGCCTACTATACCCCTCTTGTTTTACATTTATTGGGTTGTAATTTTACAATATGGCCCGCGAGTCGTTTTTAATGTTGTAAAATTGTACTTGCTGTCTTAGATTAGTTTTATTGCTTTACATTGAAGGTTGGGTATGCCCATGCATTTATGTAACAAGACTGGAGGACGCTGGATCGAAGACACTATCTATGAGATGGGTATTGACTTAGATTGACCCTTGGCTCCCACAAGGCTCGTGGGAGTCATCATAGGATTAGACCATGCTATCTCAGGTTTACTTTTATACTTTATATATTGCATGAGATGCTTATATTCTTGTCTTATGGGGCTTAACATATTATACAAACTAAATTGTTTTAATTAAGTCTTAAAATGCCTACCATATCCTAAGCACTCCTTCATCTTGGATCATCATTTTGTCTGCTTTCCAAAGCAACAACTAAGTGGTTATCTAGGCACAAGGAGATGGGAAAATAGTGATTTCCATAAGCTTAGACATGGTTCGACTTAACTAGGCTACCAAAATAGTTTTGAGCCTAGGGCATAAAATGGGAAATAGCCGGGACATATAGATGTCATTCCCATGGGTTGATTTTACTTTAATTATGGGGATAAGACAATGCTTACTTATAACTATCGTAAAAAGTTATTCTCCACTATTTAACAAGTGTTGAAATTGTGGAAAGATTTTTGCTCAAAACTAATGACTTTGCAAATAATTTAATGTAGATAATGGAAACCAATACTTCACACAATTCATTGCAATCCGTTCTTGAAAAAGAAAAACTAAGCTGGACCAATTTCCTTGATTGGGCCCGCAACTTAAGGATTGTCCTTAAGCAGGAAAGAAAGCTATATGTTCTTGATACGGATATTCCTGTATAGCTTGCAAACAACGTCCCTAGAGCTGAAAAAGATGTTTGGAAGAAGCATTGTGATGACTCTAACGATATGACTTGTCTCATGTTAGTCACAATGAGCACTGACCTTCAAAAACAGTTTGAAGGGGTTGAGGCTTTCCAGATGATGGGCCAGCTCAAGGAAATGATCCAAGAGCAAGCCCGTCAAGAAAGATTCCTCATCACTAAGGCGTTGAATAGTTGCAAGATGGCCTCTGGCACCTCTGTAAGTGCACACGTTCTTAAGATGAAGGGCTATCTTAACCAACTTGAGAAACTTGGGGCTCCCCTAGGCCATTGGGCTCACTCCCACCAGAGTATGACCAATTTGTGATGAACTTCAACATGCATGCCATGGAGAAGTCCATAAATGAGATACACTGGATGCTCAAGAAGGCTGAACTGAACATTAAGAAGACCCCTGAAGTCTTAATGGTTCAAAAAGGAATTTTAAGAATAAAGGAAAGGGTAAGCCCATGGCTAAGAAGGGCAAAGGAAATAACAAGCCCAAGCCCAAACCCAAGGCCAAGGCACAAAAGGAAGGGGTTTGCTTCAATTGCAATGAACCAGGTCATTGGAAAAGGAACTGCAAGCTCTACTTGGAAGAGAAGAAAAAGGGGAAAGCCAGTTTGACTATCACTCCAAGTATTTATGTTATTGAAATTAACACGTCTGCTCCTACTTCATGGGTATTAGATACCGGTTGTGGATCTCACATTTGTGCAAATGTGCAGGGATTCAAAATGAATAGATCACTGGCAAAAGGAGAAGTAGACCTAAGAGTAGCAAATGGAGCAAAAGTTGTTGTTGTAGCTACAATGACATTTAATTTAGTTTTGCCAAGTGGCCTTATTATAGAATTGAATAATTGTCTTCATGTTCCAACTTTGAGTAGGAATATTATTTCAGTTTCTTGTTTGGATATTGATGGTTTTGAAATTAATATTATGAATAGAATTTGTACCATTCACAAAGATCGTATCTTCTATGGAGATGCCTCTTTGATGAATGAGCTTTATATTCTTAAACTCGATGAATCCATTAAAAGGCTCATCTATAACGTTAATACCAAGAGGTTTAAATCAAATGACTTAAACCAAACCTACTTTTGGCATTGTCGTTTGGGCCACATCAACGAGAAACGCATATCAAAACTCCATAAAGATGGAATTTTGACATCATTTGACTTAGAATCTTATGAGACATGTGACTCTTGTTTGTTAGGCAAAATGACTAAAGCTCCCTTAACTAGACAAAGTGAGAGAGCTCCTGATTTGTTCGGCCTCATACATACAAATGTATGTGGACCAATAAACACAAGTGCTAGAGGAGGTTTTCAGTACTTATCACATTTCACAGATGATTTCAGTAGATATAGCTGCGTCTATCTAATGAAACATAAATCAGAATCTTTTGGAAGATTCAAAGAATTTCAAAATGAAGTACAAAATCAACTTGGTAAAAGTATTAAGATACTTCGATCAGATCGAGGTGGCGAATACCTTAACCAAGAGTTTGACGAACATCTTAGGGGTAGTGGTATTGTTTCACAATTAACTTTTCCTGACACACCACAATGGAATGGTGTATCAGAACGGAGGAATCACACATTACTAGATATGGTTCGATCTATGATGAGTCAAACAAGTCTTCCAATTTCCTTTTGGGGCTACGACCTAGAAACTGCTGCATTTATATTAAATAAAGTTCCTTCTAAAGCGGTTCAGAAAACTCCATATGAGATATGGACTGGGAAACGACCTAGTTTGTCATTTCTCAAAATTTGGGGATGCGAGGCGTATGTAAAACGCTTGTTATCTGATAAACTCGCCCATAAATCTGACAAGTGTTTGTTTGTGGGATATCCTAAAGAAATTAAATATCTTCCATCAGAGAACAAAGTGTTTGTTGCTCGAAATAGTTTATTCCTTGAAAGGGAATTTGTTTCCCAAAAGGATAGTGGGAGTAAGATCCATCTTGAGGAAATTCAAGATCCCCAAACAATATCTGTACTAACTTTGGAACTTTAAACAAGCTCAAGTGTTGATACTGAGCTTCAATCTTTGACACAAGGCCCAAGGAGGTCAAGTCGGGTACTTCAACAGCCTGAGAGATATGGATTTCTCTTGACTGATGATCATCATATTGAACTGATTGATCAAGATGAACCCACTACCTACAAATAGGCAATTCGTAGTTCTGAGTCAGATAAGTGGCTCGAAGCTATGAAATCTGAGATGCAATCCATGTACGATAACAAAGTGTGGACTTTGGTTGACCCACCCGAAGAGTGTAAGGTCATTGATAACAAATGGTGTTTCAAAAAGAAAACCGACATGGATGGTAATGTACACACTTTTAAATCTCGACTAGTAGTTAAAGGTTATAGACAAGTTCATGGTATTGACTATGATGAAACATTTTCTCCTGTCGTTATGATAAAGTCTATTAGGATTTTACTTGTCATAGCCGCATATTACGACTATGAGATATGGCAAATGGACGTTAAGACTGCGTTTCTTAATGGAAACCTTCTCGAGGATGTGTATATGACACAACCTGATTGGTTTGTTGATCCATCAAGTCCTAGCAAAGTGTGTAAGTTGCAAAGGTCCATTTATGGATTGAAGCAAGCATCTCGAAGCTGGAATCGTCGATTTGATGAAGCAATTAAAGAATTTGGTTTCATTAAAAACGAAGACGAGCCTTGTGTTTATAAGAATGTAACTAATAATGCAGCAGTGTTCCTTGTGCTTTATGTGGACGACATCTTACTGATTAGAAATGACATCCCCACATTACAAAGCGTAAAAGCTTGGTTGGGGAAGTGCTTTTCCATGAAAGACTTAGGCGAGGCTACATACATTTTGGGTATAAGAATCTATAGAGATGGATTTCTCATAAAATGATTGGCCTAAGCCAGAGTGGATACATTGACAAAGTACTGAAACAGTTCAGTTTGCAAGACTCCAAAAAGGGATTCCTGCCCATGTCACATGGCATTAAACTCAGTAGAACTCAAGGACCTTCCACAAAAGAGGACCAAGAGCGCATGAGTAAGATCCAATATGCTTCAGCCATTGGGTCTATTATGTATGCCATTATGCACTCGCCCGGATGTCTCATTCGCGTTAAGTATGACTAGCAGATATCAATCTGACCCTGGAGAGTCACATTGGACTGCAGTCAAGAGCATTCTTAAGTACTTGAGAAGCACTAAAGATATGTTCCTGGTTTACGCAGGTCAGGAAGGAAGTCTGTGTTAGTAGTGCCCTAGGACCATTAGCACATGTTGTGCGTTTTATTATCTTTTGAGCATGTAATTGAATAGTTAATTTTGCTTTTGATTATCAAATGTGTGATTTGATAGTAAAACTCATTAGCTTATGTAATTACTATTCTAGAAGTCCCTAGTTTTAAGTAATGCTTAATTACTATGAAATAAAACTAGTATGATTGTTTATTGATGATCTTGTTTTACTGATCATGTGTAATGGATACAAATCACATCATAGATGCAATATATAGAGGGATACATTGTATTGGACGTGATCCGTCAGAGAAGTAATACTTCATGGTCTTAAGTCATAAGTATTACTTCATCAATACTATTTTAGAATCCTTAGACCTTATGTCTTCATTGATTCTAGTATGAATGGAGCCACGTTTTGACTCATTCGGACGTTACTTGTAACAGAGTAATCAATACGACTGATGATCAGATGTAGTGTCCTATCATAGCTTGAATGTGAGAGACATTGTAAGGAATTTGTCCCTCTCTATTATTAGAGAGAGATATCCATGGGCCCCTCGATAGGGAAAGACTGTTTAAATGCCTGGCCGTGCTCAAATGTATTTGATAAAGTGGTTATCAAATGTTATTTGTCGAAACAGTGTACCTGGAGATCGAGCATAAATACAATTAAGCTTAATAAGGGTGACGACCACCATGCCTTATGCTTAATTAGGATATCGCGAGACAAAGGGATTAAATAGTGGATTGACATCAGGTTCCGTTGCAAATTCATTCACTTTGGGTAGTCACAATGTCCTGCTAGGGACCGCTTGTGATTTATGAACTCACACTACTACTAAGTGTGTTTTCATTGCCATTGTGATATGAACCTACAGGGTCACACGCATAGACGAGCCAACGAGCTTCATGTTTGGATTCAATGAATCTAGAATGTGTCTAGGTTCATTGTATCTGACATTTGTCTTTCTGAAAATAATAAAGTGTTTATTATTCGGACTAGAGATAGGGGCAATTTCGGTATTTTACCTATAGCTGGGATTACGTGGGAGTTATTATCCGATAAGGACTCCCACTACCAGCGAAAGTCTGGGGAACGTGGGATTCTGAGACTCCCACTGCCGAGAGAAGTTGAGTAGAGGTGGGAGTTGTTCGAGTAACAAACTCTCACACTCTATATAACATCTCTTAGCCGAAACCTAGTAGGCCAATGTTTTTTCAGCCGAAATACTACATAGAATCAGAAAACCGTTTTCTATTCTTGCTTCTCCCTTTTCTCTTTGATCCCCGAACTTTAGAAAGACGAAGTGCTAGCAATCACTGCCCGTTTCGTCGCGTGGATACCGGTATAGGGACATTCCGCAAAGGGAACTCCATTGGTGACAGCAAAGAATCCAAGAAACGTGATCTTCCATTCAAGAAGTAGCTTATTGAATCCGCAAAAGTAAGTTCTTTATTGCTGTTTTTCGAATTGTTTCATATGAGCGGATCCTTCAGGGGAGGATCCATGGGTGTTTGGAACGAGTTTCCGCCCATGAATCCCTTCAGTCTGGTCGTAAATGGTTACACAGACGTAAGCTTCCGGACCGATGTAGATGACTTTAGATCGCAATATGGTGTTGTGTTTTGTTTGAATGAAGGTGCTGTGGGCTGGAAGAGCTCAAAGCAAGAGACCGTACCGTGGCAGACTCTACAACATAAGCTGAGTATTTTGCTGCCTCTGAAGCAGCTAAAGAAATTGTTTGGATCATGAAATTTGTTGATGGATTAGGTATCATCCCTAGCATTGTGAACCCAATGGACCTTTATTGTGATAGTACTGGTACCATCTCACAAGCTAAGGAACCTAGATCTCACCAACGATCCAAACACATTCTCAGGCGTTTCCATTTGATTAGAGAGATCATTGACAGATGAGACGTTAGAATTTGCAAAGTTCATATAGACGACAACATTGCAGATCCATTGACCAAGCCACTCCCGCAACCTAAACATGAGAGTCATACTAGGTCAATGTGATTGAGGATCATGTGTGATTGAACTTAGGGCAAGTGGTAGATTGATAGTAGTGCCCTAGGACCATTGGCATATATTGTACGTTTTATATCTTTTGAGCATGTCATTTGAATAGTTAATATTGCTTCTGAACATCAAATGCGTGATTTGATAGTAAAACTCATTAGCTTATGTAATTACTATTCTAGTTGTCCCTAGTTTTATGTAAGGTTCTTTACAATGAAATAAACCTAGTATGATGTTTGATTGATGATTATGTTTTACTATCAAATCACGCATTTGGAGGTTTAGAAGCAAACTTACTATTCAAATGACATTCCTAAAAGATATAAAACGTACAACATATGCCAATGGTCCTAGGGCACTACTAACAAGGTGTTTCTATACTTACTGAGTTGTAGCTCACTCCTTGCAATTGTTGTTTTTACGGATAATGAGTCAGAGGATACGATTGTTCAAACGAGGAGGACTGGATGTATAAGCAATTCTGGATTATTATCGAGAATAAAACTTTAGGATAGTTCTATTAGGAGTATTTTTCTCTACTTTAACGTATTAAATTTTATTGAGGAATTTTAATAGTTGAATTAAACGTATATTTAATTATATTGCGGCATATATTCTTTAAATGTAAGGACTTTGTAGTCCCAGAATTTACTTTGGGAGTACGGTCATGACAGATTTTCGGATACGAACTTATAGACCCGGGTCCAGAGCGTGACATTTAGTGGTATCGGAGCTTAAGGTTCAAATTTGGGAAATAGCTTAAAATTTAGACTTCAAAATTTTCAACAAAAATATTTTGTTTGAGAGTTGAAGTTTGATATCTTGGTTAGTGTTTAGGAAGTGATTTACAACCTTGAGTTGAGAATTTTATTGGTTAGTATTTAAGATTTCATTCATGAGTTTAAGGCTAAAATCTTTAAGACAAAACTTAGGTATTCAATTATTGATGAAGATATATGATGGGTAGTTCTATATGTATGTTATTACTACAATAATTTAATATAAATATTTTTTTGTTAAAATGACATTTTGATTATCATATATGGAAAATGTCTAAGCTATTTTGTCTTTGTTTATTTTATGTGTGCATCTGAAATTGATTTGGTGGGTTAGAACTAGTTTGTACTATTACAAGGTTGATTAATGTACAAGGTAATTGAAATTTGTGCTTTCGTAAAGGTAACCAGACCTTGTGAATAATACTCTTCCTCTCTCTTCTTGTGAGAATTCTTTGAGCTTGTTCATATAATTCTGAGTTTCGATTAACTGTAAGTTCCAAATCATCAACCACAAGTGCACGTGTTTGAGGATTAGTTGTGTTAACCTTGGGGAGCAAACAACATTTTGGATTGCACCGAGGTCGTGCCGAAATTTCCTTTCAGGGCAGTGGTTCCATTCACGGCACAGCTTGTAAAATCGATAAGTTCTTCCTATTCTCTACTAATATTTCCTACAATCTGAAAGCAAATCTATTTTTTTTTATATTACGTTATCAGTAGAGAATATCTATGGTTGTTACTTTGAATTGTAAAGTTCTACTTGACTGGTATAAGTTAGAACTTTTTTATGATACCAATTATAAACTTTGTTTCCTAGAATTCTATGTCTGAGTCTTGTTAGAATTGCACATTTGTGTTTTAATTCGTTTTGGGTTTACTAATTGGAAAATTTTGTTCAATTATAAACATGATCTGGGTTGTGGTTCAAGCTTGAACTTTATATTTGTCATGCTCCTGCTGGACTCAAACGGTAATTGATGATACTTCAATATAATCTTACTATGAGACTGGTTTATCCAAGAAAATATGAGCCTTGATGATATTTGTAGAGAAACATCAATGATGTGTGAAGAAATTATCTTGATTAACTCATTATTTTCTTCTTTATGAAGCTTATTTGATAGATTTATACCTTTTTACATTGAATGAGAAGTTGACTGTTAAGGCTTTGAAGTACAATAAATAAATTGGCAATAATTGTACTGTAGAATGTGATATTACCAGTTAGTCTTCTGATCCATTTGATGATTACTCATTTACTCTTCTTGAGCACGACGCATGCACGATTTTTAGATATTTTTGAGATAAAACTCTAAAGTGTTTGGACTTGAACTTGATACCCCTAAATTATTAGAGTACCATGAACAGATAAGACATCATGACCATTCTTGCCTTTAGTAGTCATAATTTTTGCTACATGATGATAATTTATTATACTTTTGTGATAGTAGAGAACCAATATGATCATTACTTTATCTATATTAGAACCTATGTATGATGATCTTGTCATGATGAATATTAAAAGAGAAATTGATAATGCTACTGACAAAGAATGTAGGGGTTGAAGTATTATTGTTGTATATAATAAGAGAATAAAACAGTTCATAGATCTTGTTCCCCAAACAAGAGAAATGTTTTGATGGAATCATTGTAAATTTTTAATTGTTGAATTGTTGAATTGTTTTGATTTGAATATTTGTTCCTATATAGCTTTGGTTGATCTATAACTCACTACTCTCTTTTGTATATATATTTAAAGTTGTGATCAACAATTTCTATTGTGCATATATATAAATTAAGAGTTTTTTTTTTGTGTGGAGGAAATTTGGATGTGCTTGTTAATCTTGAATTGAGTCTGGATGTGCTTTCATGATCCCGTGAGAGTTTCTACTGCTTTTATTAGTGACCGTGATTCTTGCTTTAAAGCCATTGTACTAGAATTGATAAAAGAGTCTGGTTCCCTATAGAGAAGTCGATGAAACAGGTTGACATGTTATTGCTTTACGCTCTGGTGTACTCGCCTTAAGCCAGTGACTAATGAAGTCAAGATTAATGTTCTTTTTAGTCATTTCCTTGGGTAAACTAAAAGTTATGATTTAGTGATGATCAAGTTATGCGGTTTTCTTTTGTCCACTGTATGACTTTCCAGAGAAAAGATGTAGACTATTTTGACACTTATTCTCCCCTCTGTAAAACAGCAAACTATTAGAACCTTAGTAGCTCTTGCCTCCATTCATAGTCCAGAGGTACATTATATGGATGTGAAATATCATTTCTTAGTGGAGACTTGACAGAAGAAATTTATATGGAATTATACTAGACATGACATGCATATGCGGAAGATTAAGCCAGTACACTCATAATCCATGTAATGAGCATTGAAATGAAGTTCATTGTTCGCTTAAGTATCTTAGAGGTACTATTGTGTTTGCATCTTAATAAATTTCCTATTGTTTGAGAAGGATTTTGTGATGCAAACTGGTTAACTGATAATTCTGAAGTTAGCTCTCCTAGTGGTTATGTTTTATTCTTGGAAGACATGTTATGACATGGAAGTCTGCAAAACATACATGTATAACACACTCTACCATGGAATCTGAATTTATTTTTCTTGAGGGACGTGGCAAGTCAAGAACATGAAAGGTTAAGAACTTTTTAGCAGATATGCATATGTGGGGAAACTCATCTGACCCAATTTCTTTATATTGTGATCTCAAACAGCTGTCGAGATTGCTAGAAATAATGCGTACAATATGGTAAATCAAGACGCATCGCATTAGACGGTGCGATAAAGCAACTACTAAGAACTAGTCTTATTTTCCAAATCCTCCGACTAAGGGATTAATAGGGGAAATAGTTCTTGAATTATATCAAGCGGAATACGATTTAAGCCCATGGATTGAGAAAACATGGTGGATACCATTTATGGTCAAACGAAGCCATATCATTTCTCTATTTGTACTACTTATACCATTTTATATGTGGTAGTAGTGGATTGTGAATTCATAGCCCTTTTTATTCGGTCGGTCCTATTGAGAAGGACTTGATGTTTTGGGTGGTCCTATTGAGAAGGACTTGATGGATTCATAATCTTTTATGGAGGTTGAGTCTAAATGACTCTTAATGATTGAATATAAATCACCTACTTGAGTGTGAAGGTGGGCCGCCTTTTATGGAAGGCTAGGGCTGTCTTTCTAGAGCACTCATGAGAACCCAAGGTTTGCGCATGGCCGTTAAAAGCGCTTGTGTTACTTTCATCGCGGAACTTGCAGTTATTAAGGTTTATTACTTGTTGTGTGCGTCTCAATTAAAGTCATTGAAGTTCAAGAGAAATTCACTTCGTAGACTAGATTGTTATCTCATGCAATTTGGCATCAATTCAATCGAAAGATATTGGTGCTTAAGTAATTTAATCTTTTTTTCTTACTCAGAATTTTTCATATAAGCATGCCATTTGGGGGGGATTGTTGGAAAATGGCAGCCTTTTTAGGAGCACATGACTTATATGTTTGGGTTAGAATTAGTCAAAAACACATGTGCTCATTTCATTTGACTATTTCAATAACTACTCCCCCAC
Source organism: Vinca minor (assembly GCA_026122235.1). Lineage (NCBI taxonomy): Eukaryota > Viridiplantae > Streptophyta > Magnoliopsida > Gentianales > Apocynaceae > Vinca > Vinca minor. The sequence continues at coordinate 333,100 of JAOCZM010000104.1, forward strand.
TATCCCACTTGACCCGGTTTTTCTCACAAGTAGTTGGTCACAAGATCAACCTAAAAGATCTTCATTTGAGTTTTATAAATACCGAGGTGTTAGTATTGATTGGGGACAACTGAAAAATACTCTTCCTCTCTCTTCTTGTGAGAATTCTTTGAGCTTGTTCATATAATTCGAGTTTCGATTAACTGTAAGTTCCAAATCCTCAACCACGAGTGCACGTGTTTGAGGATTAGTTGTGTTAACCTTGGGGAGCAAACGACATTTTGGATTGCACCGAGGTCGTGCCGAAATTTGCTTTCAGGGCAGTGGTTCCATCCACGGCACAGCTTGTAAAATCGATAAGTTCTTCCTATTCTCTACAATATTTCCTACAATATGTGTATCTTGATTTCTGTTTTAACTCTCTTTCTATCGAGTTTTAATGTCATGTATACATAATTTACTTTACTCACTCTCGATAGTGGATGATGCCGTAATGAAGTGCAAGAAATGAGCCTCATATGTGCGAGTCAAGATATTGAAGGGTAATGGAGTTTAATTCCTATGTTCCAACAAACACATTTCCTTGTGTGCGACAAATGCGGAAACAAATAATCCTACTTTGACGAATGAACTATACTAACTTCGATATAGTCTAGTTTCTAATGGAGAAAACGGATCGCGATTTGGAATTTTCTACAGAAAGTTGTAGTCGTTTTCCAAAGATTGATCTTGGCTTACTGAAGCTACGAGGTTTGAGGAATCTATTCTTATTTTTCTAACTCTTATCTCTTTCATGACTTCCTTGGACATACTAGTTTACTCTTGTTGGTTCTAAATTCATTCGCAACTTGAAATATTTTGAATTTCTAGATTTCTCGGTACATTGATTTGTGTCCTTTTGCATTATTGTGTTTCGACTCGATTGATTTATAACCTCGTCTTTTCATTTGGTGTATCATTTTGCTAACCTATTATCATCAACTCTTGCCATTTATATGTGGATTTTTACCACTTTACGTTGTTTACGATGAAGATCTCCTTGGTCTATTCACTTCATCGGCTCAATTCATTCATAGACTCATTCCTCCATACATTTTATTTCAAGTTTCTTCAATTGAGCATTAATAAATTTTTTGTTCTCTTCAGCCACCCATATATTCAATTTCTTGGATATATATTGGAACGCGTGTTTGAATTGTTAAGTTTATTTTCTCCCTCTTTTTGACGAACTCTTACTTTAACAATTACAAATTCTCTCCCTTCGCGATCTTGCAAATATCTTTTGGAGTTCCCATTTTGCTTAAGATTGTATTACTTCTATTGATGTATTTTATAATTCCTAAATGCAACAAGATTTCTGCATCACTAATAGTTATTTTTTCTCCTTATTCTTCAATTACTTTATCCTTTCATCATTTGTCAGATATTTACTCATAGTCACTAAGATAGTCAATTGAACTCTCACTAAATCAGATGTCTTTTACCTTATCGCTTCTGGGCTTGGGTTTCTTCGTCCGAAGTCATTTTTCATCTTCCCTCTAGTTTTGCGTGTGAACTAGACCACTTGAGATTTGTAGTGTATACTAGAGCGTAAACTCATTGCGAAATATGTATTATCAGAGTGGCACAGCAGAAGCGTGATATGACCCCGTTCAACCTATGAGAATGATAACTGAAGAATCACTCAAAGAAAATATTATGGAGAGTTGGATAAGATATTATTAAGATAATTGTTGATAAATGACCAATGTCTACTCCCTTTCTACATGTGAAAGTTCATGCTACCACGGATGAAGCGGTCAAGTCGTAGAGAGACTCTATTGTCAGACTTCACAGAGTACCTTGTGAGTATCGTGTCTAACCGAGATTCTAGATTTGTTTCTAGATTCTGACAAAGTTTCAACCAAGAAATAGGAGCCAAGATAACTCTCAATACCATATTTCAACCACAAATGATGGACAGTCTGAAATGACAAACCAAACGTTACGAGATACTGGAGTTCAAAGGAATATGGATGGACTATTTGGTGCTTATTGAGTTTCGTACAATGCACGTCACCTAGAAAAGCATACGAATGGACCCTATTACGAAGTTCTTTACGAAAATAAGTGCATATAACTTGTTTGTTGGGATAAAGTTCGAGAGACTGATTTTCGGACTTGAATTACCACAACTAATCGCATAAAAGATTCTCATTATTCTAGAGGAACACAAAGCTCTCATTGAAGATGTTTGAGTTCGAGTGTTGGAAGGTGTATTTACGTGTTTCGCCTACAAAAGGAGTGATAAGATTTGGCAAGAGTCGAAAGTGGAGTTCGAGGAATGTTAAAGCATTTGAAATTTTGGAGGAAGAGATGAAAGCCATGTACCCACACCTTTTCGAAAGACAAAATGCGTAAGTTTCGAGGCCGAAACTTTTCTTTAGGGGGAAAGGATGTGAAACCCGGACAATTTCTAAGGATTATATTGATTAAGTCTTAAATTCCTTGGGCAATATTAGAAAATACTAAGTAGGTAGGGACTAGGATTACGATTGTTATCCCTATATATTAATCTTTTAGGGTTGGAAGTCATTAATTATACGTTCTTTTTCTCTTATGGTTGCAGACAAAATTTATGAGACAGAAGTTGAGTAGACTCCGGAGTCAGAAACACCAATCGAAGGTAAAATTCTTTTGGATTAATTGGATTAATTCGTAGCCTAGGCAGCGTTTGATAATATGGTGTGGTTTGTTTTGTTAGAATTTTTGGTGGAAATTCATGTGATTTCAGACGATTAAGAATCGATCACAGTAAGTATAGATTCCCTCTGTCTTTGTTAAAATTTCTATAAATTGATATTAAATACTGGAAAAATTTGGCATATTTCCAAGATATGTATATTATTATAACGGCATACTACATCGTTTAGGAAAAAAATTAAAAAGAAACAGGGGATTTGTAAAATCGAATTCAATCTGATATGATTAAGTGACTTATAAATCATATTCATAGTGTATCTGTTTAATCCTCAACAATACATATTTCTTGAACTTCAGTTTGCCATGTGAATGAGATGGTTTTTTTTAAAAAAATATATATATTGGTTACCTCATGCATTGATAGGTGATCGACTACACTGTTGTGTGTAAGTTATTGAATCCTTAACCTCCAAATAAATTAGCTTGATTTTAGCAGCCTCTTAATTCCTTCTCTATACCTTGGCCATGTTAATTTGTTATTGGATTCTACTCTCGTGTAATTTCAGTAGACTCCCTGAAGCATGAAGATATTAGTATTTGTTTTTATTTCTTCCAGTAATTCTATACTGAAGCAATCTTGGTCTATTCCATTGTGAACATACTCTAAATGTTTACTCTCTTATGTTGATCAGAAAATTGGTGAAGTGATCAACTTCTACATCCTGTTCAATTTTTCCAATGCATTATTGTTACATTCATCTTCTGTAAAAATGATATTCTCTTGGATTAAATACGAGAACAATATCTCTGCTTTAAAATGAAGAATTTGTTTCAATGGTTAATTATTATTCTTAATAATTATGTTACTGTTTGATACTTTGTGGGTTGACTTAATAATACATGCATTGCTCGACCCAACTATCAACGGTTTTCATCCCCATTTCGGTGATGAACAGAGTGCATGTACGACCCTAGCGACAACGAGTTTGTCCCCATTTTGGTGAACAACCGAAATTCTATACCGACCCAACTAGCAACAGTTTATGTCCCCATTTTGGTGAATAATTGGAATTCTGTACTGACCCAACGGATACTAGTTTTCGTTTCTGTTTCAGTAAACCTAAGACCCTTGGTCAAAGTATCATCTGTGTATTCTGTTTCTATTAAAGGTTTTTGTGATGAAAGGGATGTTTCTGATAAAAGTTATGTTTTTGTTAAACGTTCCTTTCAGTTAAATTATGGGAAAACTGTCTAAATTTGTGAAAGATTCTAAAAATACTTTTCTGTCAAAGGTATAGGTTTAAAAATATATTTCGCTAAAATTATGTCTGTTCTGAAAACTATATATATATATGTAACGAGATGTTTGCCGAGAGGTGTTTCTATACTTACTGAGTTGTAGTTGTGCTTGCAATTGTTGTTTTTACAGATAATAAGTCAGAGGGTATGATTGTTCATACGAGGAGGACTGGTTGTATAAGCAATTCTGGATTACAATCGGAATAAAGCTTCAGGATAGTTCCATTAGGAGTATTTTTCTCTACTTTAATGTATTAAAGTTTGTTGAGGAATTTTGATAGTTGAATTAAACGTATATTTAATTCTATTGTGGCATAGATTCTTTGAATGTAGGGACCTTGTAGTCTCAGAGTTTACTTTAGAAATACGGTCATGTCATGTTTCCGGATACGTACTTATAGACTCGGATTCGGGGCATGACATTTACTGGTATCAGAGCTTAAGGTTCAAATTTGGGTACTAACTTAGGCTTCAAAATTTTCAGGAAAAATATTTGGTATGAGTTGAAGTTTGATATCTTGGTTAGTGTTTAGGAAGTGATTTACAACCTTAAGTTGAGAATTTTATTGGTTAGTATTTAATATTTCATTCATGAGCTTAAGGCTTAATCTTTAGGACAGAACTTAGGCATTTAATTATTTGTGAAGATATATGATGGGTAGTTCTTTATGTGTGTTACTACTATAATAATTTAATATAATTTTTTTTAGTTAAAATGACATTTTGATTATCATATAAGGAAAATGTCTAAGCTATTTTGTACTTGTTTATTTTATGCGTGCATCTGAAATTGATTTGGTGGGTTAGAACTAGTTTTTACTATTACAAGATTGATTAATGTACATGTTAATTGGAATTTGTGTTTTCGTAAAGATAACCGGAGCTCACCGCTTGAAACTACTATGAGATACATCTTTCACTAATGTCTCATGAATCTCACTCATGGGTCGTTGAGTTTTGAAAAAAAAAATAAGGACTTCGGGTTTGGGGCGTGTCAACCAACTTGATAACCAATCTCACTATGACAAAATGAATATTCCAAAGTTACCATTTGTGCTTAGACTTGTGCTTATGTGCAAGTAATGTTTTTAGAGTTATCTCATGTGGGAGGGCTCACAAAAGCTCTATTTTTTTAGGGTGAAAAAAACTCTATTTTATAAGTCTCTCTGTCTTAGCTAACTAAAGAATATAGCGAGCATACAAGTTTATTTATCACACAAATGGAATCCATTATGTATCATATCTCAACATATACTCTTAGTTCTCTATACCACCAACTCATATTCAAAACATAGAGTACTCGTCCACGGAGTAGTAATAATAATCTCAGTTCCTCTTAACATTTTATTGTACTTTAATAGGAACTACTATACTGTAGGTCCTGTGCAACCTATGTGAAATGCGCTTACAAATTATTAGAAACATTCTCATTGACTTGATATTTGTTATTGTATTAAAGAGAAACTATTCCTTAGTGATATTTGTTTGATGCGCAGTTTCATCAATCGATCATGAACAAATTTTATTTGTACATCAAATATTCACAGTCTATACCTTACTGTTTATAACGACTAATTACATAGACTATTTATTTAGTTTACTTGTACCATATATAATTATGTGTATTCAATAGAAACAATCAATATTTAATTTATTTAATAATTGCAAGCTGTTACACATTTATAGATGTCATTTTTAGCATAAAATTTAAGATACAAGTCGTGCTTGATCAAGAGAAAACTTCCCATATGTTGAGCCCCAATGATACAAAGGTATGAGCAAGGCAACTTTAGGCACTTCTATGTTATAGTAGGAGTTACGATACTTGAGTTTGATTATTTGCAGGGCCACAAGAACGTCTCCAATATTGTTTCTTTCTGATGGAGAATCTTTTGAACAATTTAATGCTACTTCCATGATAGATGATAAGCACTCCAATTTTTCAGTCAAATGTTCTTCATCTTCTTTGATAAGATTACTATCTATTACTTGAACAAAAGAATCAGGCTGAGAATTTTTCACCCAATATTTAAGACTCAAAGTTCCTCCAAACATTTCATCACTAGGTCTGATCCTGTTAAATACTTTCATCAACATGATTCCGTAATCCTAAACATTGCCTCTTCTCGAAATTGATCCTTCTAATCCGTACTCTACAGAATAACGATATCATTATTATGTTTTTGTTTTTGTTGCAAATTTTGAATAAAAAAAACTATAATAATTTATATAAGACATATTATGAGTATAAGCAATTTGGTATAAGCATAAGAGATTCAAATTAGCAAAAAGAAAAAAGAGTTAAGAGATTTCACCTGGCGCGACTGGCGGAGGCACAGTGTTTTTTCAAAAAAAAATATATATATTTATTTATTATAGTTTTAGTTTTATTTTTGTAACACCGCGTTCTGTGAACAGTGTTTATTGTACCCATTTTAAATCACTTTACAATTTAAAATTCGATTATTTAGTTCGTGAATTATAAAAATGACACCACTTATATATCTTAACAAATTTGGTTAAAATTATAACAAGTTTAAGTGTGTAAGAGACTATAATATTTATTTAATAAAAAAAAAAATTGGAGATGAAAATGATATTGAAATTGATACAAAAATGAATGTTGAAGAGGATTTACTTGAAACTAATGTGGAAAATGTTAGAGATGAAAGACTTGAATTTGATATTAAACAATTGTCTTCGGATCCTGGATTGAGAATCCCAATACAAAATTATGATGTTAGTGCTTGAGATTTAATTCGGAGGACATATATTCAGAGAGGTCCTTGTCAACCTAGAAACCATTTATTTCCAGCTACAAAAATTGGTACGAAAGATAGGCGATTTTGTATGTCATGGTATAATGAGAATTCTAGTTGGTTGGAGTATAGTATAGCAAAAGATGTCGTATTTTGTTTATACTGTTATCTTTTCAGTGATGGATGTGGTTCATTTGTTAACAATGGGTGAAAGAACTCATTAGAAAGCATGTTGTAAAATCAAGTAGTGTACACAATCATGCTCGTATCAAGTATGAATCTTTCAAGGATCAGGGACACAATATCCGAACTTGTCTTGTTAAGCAATCGAATCAAACTCAAAATGATTATCGAATTCGGTTGAACCGTCTATTGATTGTGTTCACTATCTCGTACGACAAGGTTTGGCCTTCCGTGGACATGATAAATCTGAAGAATCGAGTAATCGAGGTAATTTTCTTGAACTTTTGTATTGGTTATGTGATCATAATACTGAAATTAAAGAAGTAGCTTTGAAGAATGCGCGTGAAAATCTCAAATTAACATCTCCGTGTGTTAAAAAAGATATTGTTAGTGCCATTGCTTCTACAATTTTAAATATGATTATCAAAGCTATTGGTGATAGATTGTTTTCTATTCTTGTTGATGAATCTCGTGATATATCAGTGAAGGAGCAAATGTCGGTAGTATTTAATCTACATCTCATGAAGAAGATCTTGGGAATTTCAAATGAATTGTCTAAAACATTACGAAGGAAGAAAGATCAAGATATTGTCAATGCTATGAAATTAGTGAGTACTGTAAATTACAGCTCCAAACATTGAGGGATGATGGATGGGATTCTTTTATTGAGATTGTTTCGTCGTTTTGTGTATCTCACAGTATTAATGTTCCTGACATGGAAGATGTATTTAGGCCTATAGGTCGTTCAAGGTTTGAGAAAGTGACAAATTTACATCACTATCTTGTTGAAATGTTTTATGTTATCATTGATATGCAACTTCAAGAATTGAATAATCATTTTTCGGAGGTGAATAGTGACCTAATAATTTGCGTTGCGTGCTTGTGTCCAAATAGATCCTTTTGCTGATTTTGACAAGAACAAATTGATTCGACTATGTGGATACTGTCCATTGGATTTTGATGCAGGACATATCTTAGCAATGGATGGTCAACTTGATACATATATTATTGACATGGTATGGACTTAGTGAGCTTTCACAGAGGTTATTTGCAGAAAACAAGCATTAAGTTTATTCATTAGTTTAAAAGCTTTTGACATTGGCTTTAATTTTACCAGTGGCTACTGTTTCAGTTGAGAGAGTATTTTCTGCAATGACATTTGTCAAGAATCGTCTACGCAATCGAATTGGAGATCAGTGGTTGAATGATAGTTTAATTGCATTTGTTGAGAAAGATGTGTTTGATACTATCGAAAATGATGTAATTATAGAATATTTTCAAAGTATGAAAACGCATAGGGAACAATTGTAATGAAATATTTTATATGCTCTTATGAATTTATTTTGTCAATGTTAATTGTGCCCCCAAAGATAAATTCCTGACTCCGCCACTGCCTGGCGCCATGTATCCAAATGTGGCTAGTGTTTGGGTGTTTGTGATACTGTCCTCTGCCCTCAATAGTTTGGCAATACCAAAATCGTTTAGATGAGCAATCATATCGTAATATGACAAATCACAATGTACAATTGGTGTTGAGAAACGAAAGTGCAAATAATGCAATCATCGAGCTACATCAAACATTATATTCAATCTTTGCATACTATTTCAAAAATAACTGTGGAATACAACCACTTGTCGAGACTTCCATTAGGTATAAATTCTAGTACAATTGGCTTAAATCAGAAAGGGTGCAACTACTAATTACTTTCGTGACGAATACTACGTAACACTTGACATTCTACTTAAAAACTCCTTCAACCTGCAAATTGAACACCTTAACAGCCAAATTTCTCCCATCATTTAAAATAGCTTTGTAAATTGATCCTACCCTCATTTGCCAATTGATGCGTACCAGATAAACGGGTTTCAATCTCCGATCTCCGCCATCTATTCAAGCAAACGGGTCTTGACAAGAAATAGAGTAACATGCAAGCAAAGAAACAGTCAAAGGGTGTATGTGGATGTTCCCAACCACTCTCTCATGCTAAAGTTAGTTTTCTTTAGAGAAAGAGACACGAAGAAAGAACTCAATGTCTAGTAGGCAAGTAATTAGAATGAATTAAAGAAGTAATTGATACATGATATTTATAATACATAAATCCCATGATTATAGTAGTTACCTATTAGAAGTACACTTACCATATACGTGTCATGGTCGAATATGGAATCGGGAAACGCAGTCCCATGAGGAGTCGAACTTTATAGTAATTGACATCAACCAAACATGTCTATTTAGCACATATCAATTAATATCGGAGCGGATCCACCAGGTCGGGTCCAACCCGAGGCCCATTAATAGATCTTGGGCCGGAACCCACCATATGCCAGGTGAAAATCCTCTGTCCCCGTTTGTGTATGTCCCCGTGTCCCTAACCAATCAGAATTTACTATATAAATATTTTTTTTAATTATATATACACATGGTGAATTGTGATTGGTTGGGGACACGGGGACATACACTGACGGGGACAGAGGATTTTTTGCCCCATATGCCCCTCAATACTTCGGGTGAAAATACCTGAAGCAAAGGTCATTAATCAGTTACTATCAAGGTTGTTAAAAACGCGAGTCAACACGTAGAAACGTACGTTTTTACGATTCTACGGAGGTAAAACGTGTTGAATCGTGAGTAAACGCAATATGGTAGAAACGGAGTAGAAACGTAGACTCGGAACGTAAAAACGTAGAAACGAACGTTTCTACCGATTCTACCAAAAGTATGATGGGTCGAGTTGGGTTATTAAATTTGGGGCAGATCACCTTTTTAACCTTGGTCACAATTGAGCCTCCCTTCTTCGAATTCCCCTAACAGAAACCCTCTTCCTCCCATCACTTCGTCCCCCCATCTCAGCACCACCGCCTCCCTTTCCAACGGATACCATGAAGTAGAGATCTTAACACCATAAAAAACTTCTCCTTCTCAAGCATATATATATATCTATCCTAATCTTACATCTTTATTGTGCTTCGAGCAACAAAAAAATTCAAGTTTTTTCTTGGAGGTAGCTCGAAAATCTAGACACCTTTTATTTTCTGTTTTTGTTTATATCTCTTCATATCATGATGTTTTTCTCGCCATTGGGTTCCTTTTCTTTTTTTGTTTCAAATTTTCATGTTTCGTTTATCGGTTTCTTGAATTGGTTAGTGAAATTTATATTATTTTTTTTCTGAGTTACGCTTATTTTCTTCAAATTTTGATTGATTTGAACTATTATTACTTGTGCATGCTCTGTTTTCCAGAGATAAAGATTTCAGTTTTTTTCTTGAATTAACTTGTGTCTTAATGTATAAAATGAGTTTATGGGCTTGATTTTATGTGGGTTTTTAATAATAATTCTCTGAATTAACTTGATAAAGTCTTTGAATGACTTGCTCTATTAGATCATAAACTTATTACGTACTTTATTTTATTTTATGTGTAGTCATATTTGTATATTTTGAAAAAACTTACAAGTTCTTTATTGTGAAACTATGTTTAATGGTTTTTTTTACATATTTTTGGATCATATAATATGATTTGTATGTTAATTATTGTTATATATATAAAATATATTTATTTAAATTTCTCGATACGATTTTACGATTTATTTTACGATTCACGAGTTTACGATTTTTCACCCCTCCACCGAGTCTACGTAGAAACGCGTTTTTAACAACCTTGGTTACTATGAAGACACGAGATCAGGAATCCGGTAGAACTTAAACCTCGGGTCAACATGAAGGATATTTTTTGTCATTCATCAGGAGCCTAAGTAAATAATGTCTTTGGGTAACCAACCCCCGAGTGGATGATCTCCAAAGAGGCAAAATGTATATATATTCCATGTCCAGGTGAAAAATATAACGTAATAAGATGCCAAATCCTTATTTGAAACTTATCCTCAAATATGCCCAAGAGTAGTAGTTCGGGGTAAATTCCTCGAAACAGATATAGACACCATTACGGTTCCCAAGAATCGTTTTCAGTAACCCGGGGCTTAAACATTAAGTAATACCCCTGGAGTTTACTTTATACAATGTGTGTCTATACAACTTCTCAATGACGCATCGTTTCATCTTTTGTCAATGAATAATGTCCTCATGTTCAGTAGAATAGCCATGACGATATTATTACCACCCTATAAATAGGTGGACCTGGACAGAGGAGTTTTACCATGTAGAAACTCCATTTTTGCTTCATGCTATTTTCATGTTCTTCTTCCCCATCGAAGTGTGAAATTACGGTACCATTTCCGATTTATTTCTTTATGAGTTTCCAACTTGCGACTGTACCCTCTAGCCCCTTAGAAACGTAAATGCGCAAATCCTTAAGTTATTATTCAAATTAGAGATTAAGGGTGGGGGCACATTTTTGGTATTTGTCTTTCGCTGGGATTACGTAGGAGTTATTATGCGATAAAAACTCCGACTACCAGAAGAGGTTGACATGACGTGGTAGTTGATTTTCGGAACAAACTCTCACGCTCAAGGTTGTCAAGATCGCAAATTTGACTTGGAACGGAAGGGGTCTAAAAAATCGTAAACACTAGGATCGTAGCACGGACGGAAGATCCGACAAAACTATTAAAATAATATTTCATGATAAATTTATGTCAATACGACATCATTTTATATGATATTGAGCAAAAAAAAATAAATATAACAATGCTTCAACGGGAAAAAATAAGAATACCAATAGAACTAACAAATTGAAATTAAATCACATACTAACAAGTGATAAACTTTGGAAGCAAACCAACAATTCATAAGGTCTTTTACTCCAACCAATTTCATAACAACAAGTCTATCTTTCTAATGTTCTAATCTAGAAAACCATTCAAGGCGTTATTATTATCCTCCACTTTTTTTATTTGAGATAACCCGTTACCGACCCAGTTGAAAAGAAGCAAGTTTGAATCGCACCGGATCGTACGATTCTACAATTTTACGATCCAGATTGACGATCCTCTACGATTCAATCCTGCAGCAATTTTTAGTACGATTTAACTCGATTTATACCCTTAGGATCGCAGAATCGTACGATTTTACGATCCAACTCGCGATTTTGACAACCTTGCTCACGCCTATATTGTAACACCCCACCCCGTGAGCATTTTTTTCGTGTACCCAATTTGAGTCCGTTTTCAATTTGATATTCGATTTTGTGTTTCGAGAATTTAGGAATGATAATATTTTTATCTCAACAAGTTGGAAAAAGAATTCAGCTAGCTTGTATTTTTGAGCGAGTATAATTTTGACTTGATAAATGAAATAAATAAAATTAGTATTATATGCATCCTTGGCCTCCAAGTTTGAGTAGCCACCAAGTTTTAATAAATTACAATTTTACCACAACTCTTCTCTATATATAGAGTTGAGCCGGGAGCATCTGTTATTCATTCTTACTCCTCCTTTCGTTTTGTCCGTGAAAAAGAAATCATTTCTTAGTACTTAATTTCTGGCTAATGTTTCCTTGTCCGAAAATCTCAGTAATCCTTTACATCTATATTTCATCCGAGCTTGGATCACCAATTTCCTTCTCCAAGAGCAGCCATCAATTCCATTGAATCACCATATATTTATTTTATTTCATTTGTAATCATGGTGTACCATCTCATTTCCTTGCATCTCTTATTAAATTCATGTTCTGCCATTTTTAGGCAAATAGTTTCACCCTAAGTATCATACTATATGGGTTCCTTTGCTTTTCGTATACATTCTTTTGCATCTCACGGACTTCATTAATATCTTAGACAACTGCAGCTCTAGGATTCTTGACGGGTTCTCTTAAAATCTAAGGATTTGAATTATCGATATCTCAAGAAGGTAGACTGTTTATCAGGTGAGTGGTCCTAACCCTTTTGTAAAAGTATACATATGTAATGTGTGTGCATTTGTTTCATTGCACTCATGATCTGGATCCACTCATGACATGCATTGTGACACCATGAAATATGTTTCTGAATTTGGGGCTTTATTTTGAAATATTATTTTATTGCATTGAAGATGACAAGTTTGACTGAACCTTATACGGACTTGTCCAGTGAATATTGACATGGCATGATAAGACTATGAATCTGTTGAGTCGGGCCCAATGATTTGATTTGAAGGACCTAAGTGCTACACCAAAGGGTGTGAGCCACCTCTAGATTCCTAATTTGGATATGTGCATTGTGGCCCGTATGAAATGTGATCTGATGTTATTGTGATGCCTTTGTCAATTTCACCTCGACAGTCCTGTATAATTGTTTTTGAATCAGGCCCCTTATTATACGAGTATAAATATGACTTTCTCATTGTGCGAACTATTTTCCATATATAAAGTACTTTGGAAGGAAAATGGTTTTAAGGACATAAACACCACTTGCACGGCCCTCACTGAGCTTCGGCTCACGTTTTACAAATGTTTTCCCCCTCCACAGGTATCTGAAGGTGGTGCGACATAGGGGTGGTATCAGAGTGCGCAGCGGGAGTTTTGGATAAGCAATTTGTATTTATGGATTCCTTTCTTGTATCGTATTAGATTATTTGTAATGAACTTGTGGATATTTTAACCGTGTGATTTTGGGAGTTAATTGAATGTTTGTTTAGAGCCTTCCTTTACCGAGAGGTAGGGCGACGGGCGGCTCGACTCGTCTCCGTACGGACAGGGGGCGGGTAGGGGCGTTACATATATAATCTTTTTTGGCTGAAACCCTAGGGTTACATTTCTGTTAGCCGCAAAAACCCCATCACCCGAAATCAGATTTCTGCCTCATTTTCTCTCTAGATTCCTGAAACTCAGAAAATGAAGAGCTAGCACTCACTGCTCGTTTCGTCACGTGGATACTGGTAGAGGGTAATTCCTCAAGGGAGGACTTTTTGTGGTTGCAGTTAAGCACCTGAAATCAGAAACTATTAACGATAAACGTAAGTACTTTTTTGTCAAATTTTCGATTCCCATAGTATGAGCGGATTCTTCAGGGAAAGATTCATGGGTGTTTAGAACGAGTTTGTACCCATGAATCCCTTCAGTGTTATCAGAGCCCTGCTCATACTATTCGAATTCGATAATGTTAGTCACATCATAACACGTATCAATTTCAATTTGGTATGTGTATGTGTGAAACAGAAAAAGTGGTTATCTAAGCAAAATGAGATTGGAAAATCGTGATTTCCATAAGCTTAGACATGGTTCGACTTAACTAGGCTATCAAAATAGTTTTGAGCCTAGGACATAACATGGGAATAGCCGGGACATGTAGATGTCATGCCCATAAGTTGATTTTACTTTAATTATGGGTGATAATCCAAAGCTTACTTATAACTACCGTAAAATGTTTTTCTCCACTATTTATCAAGTGTTGAAATTGTGCAAAGTTTTTTCTCAAAAACTAATTAATGACTTTGCAAATAATTTTTAATGTAGATAATGGCAACCAACACTTCACACAACTAATTGCGACCTGTTCTTGAAAAAGAAAAATTGAGTGAGTCCAATTTCATTGATTGGGCTCGCAACTTAAGGATTGTCCTTAAGCAGGAAAGGAAGCTATATGTTCTCGACACTGATATTCCTGAACAGCCTGCAAACAACACCCCTTAAGCTGAGAAAGATTCTTGGAAGAAGCATTGTGATTATTCTAATGATGTGACTTGTCTCATGTTAGCCACAATAAGCTATGAGTTCCAAAAACAGTTTGAAGAGGTTGAGGCTTTCCAGATGATGGTCCAGCTCAAGGAAATGTTCCAAGAGCAAGCGCGTCAAGAAAGGTTCCTCACCACTAAGACGTTGAACAGTTGTAAGATGGCCCTTGGCACCTTTGTGAGTGCACATGTTCTTAAGATGAAGGGCTATCTTGACCAACTTGAGAAACTTGGGGCTCCCGTAGGTCATGAAATGGCCACAGATATGATCTTGGGCTCACTCCCACCTGAGTATGACCAATTTGTCATGAACTTCAACATGCATGCCATGGAGAAGTCCATACATGAGATACACGGGATGCTCAAATAGGCTGAATTGAACATTAAGAAAACCCTTGAAGTCTTAATGGTTCAAAAAGAGAATTTCAAGAAGAACAAAGGAAAGGGAAAGCCCATGGACAAGAAGGGCAAAGGAAATAAGAAGCCCAAGGCCAAGGCACGAAAGGAAGAGGCTTGCTTCCATTGCAATGAACCAGGTCATTGGAAACGGAACTGTAAGCTCTACTTGAAAGATAAGAAAAAGGAGAAAGCCAGTTTGACTGTCTCTCCAGGTATTCATGTTATTGAAATTAACATGTATGCTCCTACTTATTGGGTATTAGATACCGGTTGTAGATCTCACATTTGTGCAAATGTGCAGGGGTTCAAAAGGAGTAGACAACTGGCAAAAGGAGAAGTGGACCTGAGAGTAGCGAATGGAGCAAGAGTTCTTGTTGTAGCTACATGGAAATTTAATTTAGTTTTGTCAAGTGGCCTTATTATTGAACTGAACAATAGTCTTTATTTCCTAACTTTGTGTAGGAATATTATTTCAGTTTCATGTTTGGATATTGATGGTTTTGAAATAAATATTAAGAATAAAATTTGTACCGTTCATAAAGATAGTATCTTCTATGGAGATGTCTCTTTGATGAATGTGCTTTATATTCTTAACCTCAATGAATCCATTAAAAGGCCCATCTATAACATTAATACAAACCTGTTTAAATCAAATTACTTAAACCAAACCTACTTTTGGCATTGTCGTTTGGGCCACATCAACGAGAACCGGATATCAAAACTCCATCAATATGGAATTTTGACATCATTTGACTTAGAGTCTTATGTGACATGTGATTCTTGCTTGTTAGGTAACATGACTAAAGCTCCCTTTACTGGACAAAGTGAGAGAGTTTTCGATTTATTGGGCCTCATACATACAGATGTATGTGGACCAATAAACGCAAGTTCTAGAGGAGGGTTTCAGTACTTCATCACATTCACATATTATTTCAGTAGACATGGCTATGTCTATCTAATGAAACATAAATCAGAATCTTTTGGAAGAATTCCAAAATTAAGTACAAAATCAACTTGGTAAAAGTATTAAAATACTTCAATCAGATCGAGGTGGCGAATACCTTAACCAAGAGTTTGACGAACATCTTAGAGGTTGTGGAACTGTTTCACAATTAACTCTTCCTGGCACACCACAATGGAATGGTATGTTAGAACGAAGAAATCACACCATAATAGATATGGTTCGATCTATTGGGGTTACACCCTACAAACTGTTGCATTCATATTGAATAGAGTTCCTTTTAAAGCAGATCAGAAAACTCCATATGAGACATGGACTGAGAAACGACATAGTTTGTCATTTCTCAAAATTTTGGGGAAGCAAGGCGTATGTAAAACACTTATTATCTAATAAACTCGCCCCTAAATCTGACAAGTGTTTGTTTATGGGATATCCTAAAGAAACTAAAGCATATTATTTCTATCTTCCATAAGAGAATAAAGAGTTTGTTGCTCGAAATGGTTTATTCCTTGAAAGGGAATTTATTTCCAAAAGGGATAGGGGGAATAAGATCCATCTTGCGGAAATTCAAGATCCCCAAACAACATCTGAACCAGCTTTGTAACTTCAAGCAAGTTCACGTGCGGATACTGAGCTTCAATCTTTGACACAAGGCCTAAGGAGGTCAAGTCGGGTACATCAACAGCCTTAGAGATATGGATTTCTCGTAAATGATGATCATCATATTGAACTAATTGATCAAGATGAACCCACTTCCTACTAAGAGGCAATTCATAGTTCTGAGTCAGACAAGTGGCTAGAAGCTATGAAGTCTGAGATGCAATCCATGTACGATAACCAAGTGTGGACTATGGTTGACCTACCCGAAGGGTGTAAGGTCATTGATAACAAATGGCGTTTCAAAAAGAAAACCGACATGGATGGTAATGTACATACTTTTAAATCTCGACTAGTAGTTAAAGGTTATAGACAAATTCATGGTATTGATTATGATGAAACCTTTTCTCCTGTCATTATGATAAAGTCTATTAGGATTTTACTTGTATAGCCGCATATTCTGACTATGAGATGTGGCAAATGGACGTTAAGACTGCGTTTCTTAATGGAAACTTTCTTGAGGATTTGTATACGACATAACCTGAGGGGTTTGTTGACACATTAAATCCTAACAAAGTGTGTAATCTTCAAAGGTCCATTTATGGATTGAAACAAGCATCTCGAAGATGGAATCGTCACTTTGATGAAGCAATTAAAGAATTTGATTTCATCAAAAAATGAATACGAGCTTTGTGTTTATAAGAAAGTGACTAATAATGCAGTAATGTTCCTTGTACTTTATGTGGATGACATCTTACTGATTGGAAATTACATCCCCACATTACAAAGCGTAAAAGCTTGTTGGGGAAGTGCTTTTCCATGAAAGACTTAGGCGAGGCTACATACATTTTGGGTATAAGAATATATAGAGATAGATCCAACAAAATGATTGGCCTAAGCCAGAGTGGATAAATTGACAAGGTACTGAAACGGTTCAGTTTGCAAGATCCCAAAAAGGGATTCCTGCCCATGTCATACGACATTAATCTCAGTAGAACTCAAGGACCTTCCGCAAAAGAAGACCAAGAGTGCATGAGTAAGATCCCATATGCTTCAGCCATTGGGTCTATTATGTATGCCATGCTATGCACTCGCCCGGATGTTTCATTCGCTTTAAGTATGACTAGCAAATATCAATCTGACCTTGGAGTGTCACATTGGACTGCAGTCAAGAGCATTCTTAAGTACTTGATAAGGACTAACGATATGTTCTTGGTTTACGAAGATCAGGAAGGATGTCTGGTTGTAAATGGTTACACAGACGCAAGTTTCTAGACCGACGAAGATGACTTCAGATCGCAATCTGGTTTTGTGTTTTGTATGAATGGAGGTGTCGTGAGTTGGAAGAGCTCAAAGAAAGAAACCGTAGCTGACTGTACAACAGAAGTTGAGTACTTGGCTGCTTCTGAAGCAGCTAAAGAAGATGTTTGAATCAGGGAATTCGTTGATGGATTAGGTGACATCCCTATCATTGTGAAAGTGGACCTTTATTGTGTTAATACTGGTGTCATTTCACAAGCTAAGGAACATAGATCTCACCAACGATCTAAACACATTCTCAAGCGTTTCTATCTTATTAGAGAGATCATTGATAGATGAGACGTTAAAATTTGCAAAGTTCATACAGACGACAACATTGCAGTGTTAGTAGTGCCTATGACCATTAGCATTTGTTGTACGTTTTATATCTTTTTGAGCATTTCATATGAATAGTTAATTTTTCTTATGAACATCAAATGCGTGATTTGATAGTAAAACTCATTTGCTTATGTAATTATTATTCTAGTTGTCCCTAGTTTTATATAATCTATTTTTACAATGAAATAAAACTAGTATGATGTCTGATTGATGGTTATGTTTTACTAATCATGTGTAATGAATACAAATCATATCATAGATGCAATATATTGGGATATATTGTATCAGACATGATCCGTTAGAGAAGTAATACTTCATGGTCCTTAGTCATAAGTATTACTTCCTTAATACTATTTTGGAATCCTTCGACCTTATGTCTCCATTGATTCTAGCATGAATGGAGCCACGTTTTGACTTAGTTCGGACGTTACTTTTAATCGAGTAATCCATACGACTGATGATCGGATGTAGTATCCTATCATGGCTTGAATGTGAGAGGCATTGTAAGAAATTTGTTCTTCTCTTATTAGAGAGAGATATCCATGGGCCCCTCGATAGGGAAAGGCTGTTTAAATGCATGGCCGTGCTCAAATGTATTTAATAAAGTGCTTATTAAATAATGGATTGATATTAGGTTCCACCGCATATTCATTCACTCTGGGTAGTCACAATGTCCTGCTAGGGACCGCTTGTGATTTATGAACACATACTACTACTAAGTATGTTTTCATTGCCATTGTGATATGAACCTACAGGGTCACACGCATAGACGAGTTAACGAGCTTCATGTCCAGATTCAATGAATCTAGAA
Organism: Vinca minor; assembly: GCA_026122235.1. Taxonomy (NCBI): domain Eukaryota; kingdom Viridiplantae; phylum Streptophyta; class Magnoliopsida; order Gentianales; family Apocynaceae; genus Vinca; species Vinca minor. The sequence goes on from JAOCZM010000104.1 coordinate 352,013, forward strand.
CGTGTCTAGGTTCATTGTATATGGCATTTATTTCTCTGAGAATAATAAGATGTTATTATCGAATCAGGGATTAAGGAAGAGTATTTTCGGTATTTGATTATAGCTGAAATTATGTAGGAGTTATTATCCGATAAAGACTCACACTACCAGCAGAAGTCTAGAGGACGTGGGAGTTAAAGACTCCCGCTGCTGGGAGAGATGGAGGACGTGAGAGTTGGTTATGGGAACAAACTCTCACACCCTATATAATCATCTCTCAGTCGAAACCCTAGTTACTTCTTGTTTTTAAGCCGCAATTAACCAAACACACCCGAAATCAGATTTCAGATTCTGCCTTCTCCTTTTCTCCCTAATTCCCGAAACTCAGAAAAACGGAGAGCTAGCACTCGCTGCCGTTTCGTCGCGTGGATACCGGTAGGGAGTAATCCCGCAAGGGAAGACTCGAGGTGATCGTTGCTAAGAGCCCAAAGACAGGATCTTTCATTCAAGAATCAGATTCTTGAACCCGAAAACGTAAGTCTTTTTCTTGAATTTTTTCCTATTGTATGAGCGGATCCTTCAGGGGAGGACTCATGGGTATTTGGAACGAGTTTCCGCCCATGAATCCCTTCAGTGGCATCAGAGCCTTGCTCATACGATTCGAATTCGATATTGTTAATCACATCATAACGTATATTAAATTCGATTTGGAATGTGTATTTGTGAAAAAACAGAAAAGATTGATTCTTTGACTGCCTATCATATGTTTCTGTGATTATAATATGCATAAACTGTTTATGAATCTGTCTTTAATTCGATTATACCGCATAAATTGTTTATGAATCTGTCTTTAATTCGATTATACAACATAAACTGTTTATGAATTTGTCTTTAATTCGATTATACCGCATAACCTATTTATGTTATCGTTTAATTCGATTAATTCGGTTATGATTCATGCGTTAATCAGATTAACCAATGCATAATTCGATTATGAATGTTAGGCAATTTAGGGTTAAATCGGGGCAGAAAAACTCATTCGATGAGCTGATGTATAATCTGATTTTTCTTCCAGGGGCGTTGCGAGCTGTTTTTCAATGTTGGGTTGTAATTTTATAATACGGATTAGCTTTATTGCTTTACATTGAAGGCTGGGTATGCCCATGCAACTATGTAACAAGGCTGGAGGCCGCTGGATCGAAGACTTTATCCATGAGATGGATATTGACTTAGATTGACCCTTAGCTCCCACAAGGCTCGTGGGAGTCATCATAGGATTAGGCCACGCTATCTCACGTTTAATTTTTATGCTTTATATATTGCATGAGATGCTTGTATAATTGTATTATGCGTTTTAATGTCTTATTCAAACTGAACGTTTTAACTAAGTCTTAAAATGCCTACCAAACTCTAAGCACTCATTGAGCTTGGATCATCATTTTGTCTGCTTGCCAAAGCAACAGACAAGTGGTTATCTAAGCAAAAGGAGATGGGAAAATAGTGATTTACATAAGCTTAGACATGATTCAACTTAGCTAGGCCATCAAAATAGTTTTGGGCCTAGGGCATAAAATGGGAAATAGCCGGGACATATAGATGTCATTCCCATTAGATGATTTTACTTTAATTATGGGTGTTAAGCCAAAGCTTTCCTATAACTATTGTAAAATGTTTTTCCCCACTATTTATCAAGTGTTGAAATTGTGGAAAATGTTTTTGCTCAAAACTAATAACTTTGCAACTAATTTAATGTAGATAATGGCAACCAATACTTCACACAATTCATTGTGATCTGTCCTTGAGAAGGAAAAAACTAAGCGGGACCAATTTCCTTGATTGGGCCCGCAACTTAAGGGATTGTCCTTAGCGGGAAAGAAAGCTATACGTTCTTGATACGGACATTCTCGAGCGACTCGCAAACAACGCCCCTAGAGCTGAAAGAGATGCATGGAAGAAGCATTTTGATGACTCTAACGATGTGACTTGTCTCATGTTAGTCACAATGAGCACCGACCTTCAAAAACAGTTTGAAGGAGTTGAGGCTTTCCAAATGATGGGCCAGTTTAAGGAAATGTTCCAAGAGCAAGCTCTTCATGCAAGATTCCTCACTACTAAGGCGTTGAATAGTTGCAAAATGGCCCCTGGCACCTCTGTAAGTGCACATGTTCTTAAGATGAAGAAGGGCTATTTTTTACCAACTTGAGAAGCTTGGGGCTACCGTAGGTCATGACATGGCCACAGATATGATCTTGGGCTCACTCCCACAGGAGTATGAGCAATTTGTTATGAACTTCAACATGCATGCCATGGAGAAGACCATACATGAAATACACGGGATGCTCAAGCGAGTTGAGCCCGAACATTAAGAAGACCCCTGAAGTCTTAATGGTTCCAAAAGGGAATTTCAAGAAGAAAGGAAAGGGAAAGCCCATGGCCAAGAAAGGCAAAGGCAATGACAAGCCCAAGCCCAAGCCCAAGCCCAAGCCCAAAGCCAAGGCACCAAAGGAAGGAGTTTGCTTCCATTGCAATGAACCAGGTCATTGAAAACGGAACTGCAAGCTCTATTTGGAAGAGAAGAAAAAGGGAAAAGCCAGTTTGACTGTCTCTCCAGGTATTTATGTTATTGAAATTAACATGTCTGCTCCTACTTCATGGGTATTAGATATTGGTTGTGCATCTCACATTTGTGCAAATGTGCAGGGGTTTAAAAGGAGTAGATCACTGGCAAAAGGAGAAGTGAACCTGAGAGTAGCGAACAGAGCAAGAGTTGTTGATGTAGCTACCGGGACATTTAATTTAGTTTTGCCAAGTGGCCTTATTATAGAACTGAATAATTGTCTTTATGTTTCAACTTTGAGTAGGAATATTATTTCAGTTTCTTGTTTGGATATTGTAGGTTTTGAATTAAATATTCTGAATAAAATTTGCACCATTCATAAAGATCGTATCTTCTATGGAGATGCCTCTTTGATGAATGGGCTTTATGTTTTTAACCTCGATGAATCCATTAAAAGGCCCATCTATAACATTAATACTAAGAGGTTTAAATCCAATGACTTAAACCAAACCTACTTTTGGCACTATCGTTTGGGCCACATAAATTCGAAACGCATATCAAAACTCCATAAAGATGAAATTTTGACATCATTTGACTTAGAGTCTTATGAGACTTGTGATTCTTGCTTGTTAGGCAAAATGACTAAAGCTCCCTTTACTGGACAAAGGGAGAGAGCTTCCGATTTATTGGGCCTCATACATACAGATGTTTGTGGACCAATAAACACAAGTGCTAGAGGAGGGTTACAGTACTTCATTACATTCACAGATGATTTCAGTAGATATGGCTACGTCTATCTAATGAAACATAAATCAGAATCTTTTGGAAGATTCAAAGAATTTCAAAATGAAGTACAAAATCAACTTGGTAAAAGTATTAAGATACTTCGATCAGATCGAGGTGGCGAATACCTTAACCAAGAGTTTGACGAACATCTTAGAGGTTGTGGAATTGTTTCACAACTAACTCCTCCTGGCACACCACAAAGGAATGGCGTGTCAGAACGGAGGAATCGCACCTTATTAGATATGGTTCGATCTATGATGAGTCAAATAAGTCTTCCAATTTCCTTTTGGGGCTATGCCCTAGAAACTGCTACATTTATATTGAATAGAGTTCCTTCTAAAGCGGTTCGTAAAAGCTGCATATGAGATATGGGATGGGAAGCGACCTAGTTTGTCATTTCTCAAAATTTGGGGATGCGAGGCGTATGTAAAACGCTTGTTATCCGATAAACTCGCCCCTAAATCGACAAGTGTTTGTTTGTGGGATATCCTAAAGAAACTAAAGGATATTACTTCTATCTTCCATCGAGAGAACAAAGTGTTTGTTGCTCGTAATGGTTTATTCCTTGAAAGGAATTTATTTCCAAAGAGGATAATGGGAGTAAGATCCATATTGAGGAAATTCAAGATCCCCAAACAACATCCGAACCAACTTTGGAACTTCAAGCAAGCTCACGTGCGTCATCGAGCTTCAATCTTTAACACAAGGCCCGAGGAGGTCGAGTCGGGTACATCAACAGACCTCGAGAGATATGGATTTCTGTGGTCGATGATCATCGAGTTGAACCCGATTGATCAAGATGAACCCACTACCTACAAAGAGGCAATTCAGTAGTTACGAGTCCGATAAGTGGCTAGAAGCTATGAAGTCTGAGATGCAATCCATGTACGATAACCAAGTGTGGACTTTGGTTGACCCACCCGAAGGGTGTAAGGTCATTGATAACAAATGGTGTTTCAAAAAGAAAACCGACATGGATGGTAATTTACACACTTTTAAATCTCGACTAGTAGTTAAAGGTTACAGACAAGTTCATGGTATTGACTATGACGAAACCTTTTCTCCTGTCGTTATGATAATGTCTATTAGGATTTTACTTGCCATAGCTGCATACTATGACTATGAGATATGGCAAATTGATGTTAAGATTGCGTTTCTTAATGGAAACCTTCTCGAGGATGTGTATATGACACAACCTGATTGGTTTGTTGATCCATCAAGTCCTAGCAAAGTGTGTAAGCTTCAAAGGTCCATTTATGGATTGAAGCAAACATCTCGAAGCTGGAATCGTCGCTTTGATGAACGCATTAAAGAATTCGGTTTCATCAAAAACGAAGACGAGCCTTGTGTTTATAAGAAAGTAACTAATAATGCAATAGTGTTCCTTGTGCTTTATGTGGATGACATCTTCTCGATTGAAAATGACATCCCCACATTACAAAGCGTAAAAGCTTGGTTGGGGAAGTGCTTTTCCATGAAAGACTTAAAGCGAGGCTACATACATTTTGGGTATAAGAATCTATAGAGATAGATCTAACAAAAATCATTGGCCCTAAGCGAGTGGATACATTGACAAGATGCTTGAAGCTGTTCGGTTGCAAGACTCAAAAGGGATTCTGCCCTTGTCACATGGCATTAAACTCAGCGAGAACTCAAGGACCTTCCACGAGAGGAGGTCCAAGAGCGCATGAGTAAGATCCCATATGCTTGACCATTGGGTCTATTATGTACGCCATGATATGCACTCGCCCTGAGATGTCTCTTTTGCTTTAAGTATGACTAGCGAGATATCAATCGACCTTGGAGAGTCACATTGGACTGCGATCAAGAGCATTCTTAAGTACTTGAGAAGGACTAAATATATGTTCTTAGTTTATGGAGGTCGGGAAAGGAAGCTCTGGTTGTAAATGGTTACACGAGACGCAAGCTTCCGGACCGACGTAGATGATTATAGATCGTAATCTGGTTTTGTGTTTTGTTTGAATGGAAGTCTTGTGAGTGGAAGAGCTCAAAGCAAGAAAGCTATTGCCAACTCTACAACGAAGCCGAGTATCTAGCTGCCTACTGAAGCGGCTAAAGAAGTTGTCCGGATTAAGAAGTTTGTTGATAAATTAGGGTGTCGTCCCCTAGCATTGTGAACCCGGTGGACCTCTATTGTGATAGTACTGGTGCCATTTCACAAGCTAAGGAACCTAGATCTCACTGATGATCCAAACACATTCTCGGGCGTTTCCATCCGATTAGAGAGATCATTGTGCAGATGAGACGTTAGTATTTGCAAAGTTCATACAGACAACAACATTGTAGATCCATTGACCAAGCCACTCCCACAGCCTAAACATGAGAGTCATACTAGGTCAATGGGATTGAGGATCATGTATGATTGGACCTAGGTCAAGTGGGGGATTGTTAGTAGTTCCCTAAGACCATTAGCATATGTTGTACGCTTTATATCTTTTTGAGCATTTCATATGAATAGTTAATTTTGCTTATGAACATCAAAAGCGTGATTTGATAGTAAAAGTCATTTGCTTATGTAATTACTATTCTAGTTGTCCCTAGTATTATGTAATCTATTTTTACAATGAAATAAAACTAGTATGACGTTTGATTGATGATTATGTTTTACTAATCATGTGTAATGAGTACAAACCATATCATAGATGCAATGTATTGAGATTTATCGTATCGGACGTGATCCGTTAGAGAAGTAATACTTCATAGTCCTTAGTCATAAGTATTACTTTCTCAATACTATTTTAGAATCCTCAGACCTTATGTCTCCATTGATTCTAGCATGAATGGAGCCATGTTTTGACTCAGTCGTACGTTGCTTTTAATCAAGCAATCAATGCGACTGATGATCGGATGTAGTGTCCTATCATGGCTTGAATGTGAGAGGCATTGTAAGGAATTTGTCCCTCACTTATTAGAGAGAGATATCCATGGGCTCCTCGATAGGGAAAGACTGTTTAAATGCATGGCCGTGCTCAAATTTATTTAATAAAGTGGTTATTAAATATCGTTTGTTGGAACAGTCTACCTGGAGATCGAGCATAAATATAATTAAGCTTAATAAGGGTGACGACTACCATGCCTTATGCTTAATTAGGATATCGTGAGACAAAGGGAATAAATAGTGGATTGATATTAGGTTCCACCGCATATTCATTCACTCTGGGTAGTCACAATGTCCTGCTAGGGACCGCTTGTGATTTATGAACACATACTACTACTAAGTATGTTTTCATTTCCATTGTGATATGAACCTACAGGGTCACACGCACAGACGAGTTAATGAGCTTCATGTCCAGATTCAATGAATCTAGAACGTGTCTAGGTTCATTGTATATGACATTTATTTCTCTGAGAATAATAAGATGTTATTATCGAATCAGGGATTAAGGAAGGGTATTTTCGGTATTTGATTATAGCTGAAATTATGTAGGAGTTATTATCCGATAAAGATTCACACTACCAGCAGAAGTCTAGAGAACGTGGGAGTTAAAGACTCCCGCTGCTGAGAGAGATGGAGGACATGAGAGTTGGTTATGGGAACAAACTCTCACACCCTATATAATCATCTCTCAGCCGAAACCCTAGTTACTTCTTGTTTTTTAGCCGCAATTAACCAAACACACCTGAAATCAGATTTCAGATTCTGCCTTCTCCTTTTCTCCCTAATTCCTGAAACTCGAAAAAACGGAGAGCTAGCACTCGCTGCCCGTTTCGTCGAGTGGATACCCGGTAGGGAGTAATTCCGCAAGGGAAGACTCGAGGTGATTGTTGCTAAGAGCCCAAAGACAGGATCTTTCATTCAAGAATCAGATTCTTGAACCCGAAAAAGTATGTCTTTTTCTTGAATTTTTCCGATTCGTTTTGTATGAGCGGATCCTTCAGGGGAGGACTCATGGGTGTTTGGAACGAGTTTCCGCAAATGAATCCCTTCGTGCAGATCATGTATGATTGGAATTTGCAAAGTTCATCCCATTGACAAAGCCACTCCCACAACCTAATAGTGAGAGTCATACTAGGTCAATGGGATTGAGGATCATGTATGATTGGACATAGGGCAAATGGGAGATGTTAGTAGTGTCCTAGGACCATTAGCATATGTTTGCTGCGTTTTATATATTTTAAGCATGTCATTTGAATAGTTAATTTTTCTTTTGATCATCAAATATGTGATTTGATAGTAAAACTCATTAGCTTATGCAATTACTATTCTGATTGTCCCAAGTTTTATGTAATGTTATTTACAATGAAACAAAAACTAGTATTATGTTTGATTGATGATTATGTTTTACTGATCATGTAATGGATACAAATCATATCATAGATACAATATATTGGGTTATATTGTATCGGACGTGATCCGTTAGAGAAGTAATACTTCATGGTTCTTTAGTCATAAGTATTAATTTCTCAATACTATTTGGAATCCTTAGACCTTGTGTCTTCATCGTTTCCATAATGAATGGAGCTACATTTTGACCCAGTCGGACGTTACTTTTAATCGAGTAATTAATACGACTGATGATCGGATGTAGTATCCTATCATGGCTTGAATGTGAGAGGCATTGTAAGGGGTTTGTCCCTCTCTTATTAGAGAGAGATATGCATGGGGCCCCTCGATAGGGAAAACTGTTTTAATGCATGACCGTGCTCAAATGTATTTAATAAAGTGGTTATTCAATACTATTTGTTGGAACAGTCTACCTGGAGATCGAGCATAAATATAATTAAGCTTTATAAGGGTGGCTACTACCATGCCTTATGCTTAATTTGGATATCGCGAGAGAAAATGATTAAATAGTGGATTGATATTAGGTTACACCGTACATTCATTCACTCTGGGTAGTCACAATGTCCTGCTAGGGACCGCTTGTGATTTATGAACACATACTACTACTAAGTGTGTTTTCATTGTACGCATAGACGAGTTAACGAGTTTCATGTCCAGATTCAATGAATCTAGAATGTGTATAGGTTCATTGTATCTGGAATTTATTTTTTTGAGAATATTAAAATGTTTTTATTTGAATTAGAGATTAATGATGGGAGCATTTTTGGTATTTGGCTTTCGCTGTGATTATGTGGGAGTTATTATTCGATAAAAACTCCCACTACCAGAAGAGGTTGACAGTACGTGGGAGTTGTTTTTCGGAACAAACTCTCATGCCCATATAATATCTTTTGGCTGAAACCCTAGGGTTTCACTTCTGACAGCCGCAAAACCCCATCACCCGAAATCATATTTCTGCCTAATTTTCTCTCTAGATTCCTGAAACTCAGAAAACGAAGAGCTAGCACTCGCTGCTCGTTTTGTCGCGTGGATACCGGTAGAGAGTAATTCCGCAAGGGAGGACTTTTGGTGGTTGCAGCTAAGCACCCGAAATCAGAAACTATTAACGATAAACGTAAGTACTTTTTCGTCAAATTTTTTATTCCCATAGTATGAGCACATCCTTCAGGGGAGGATTCATGGGTGTTTAGAACGAGTTTCTGCCCATGAATCCCTTCAACAACTAGGGGGAAAAAGATCTCCACTTTTAAAAAGGTGACGAAGCGCCGGAAATGTGAAAAGGTCCAACTTAGCAGTACCCGAGGACCGACCATTTTTTTCTGGAAATCAGTTGTACCCGGAGCTTATCCCGCCCAGACCTTCTTAAGAAAATATCCAGAGCCTGAAGCGAAAAATGCCGATGACAACCAGTCAATCATGTTGTCCCTGACCAGTCTTTTGGTGAGATTGTACCTTAGTGTAGGCTTTCATCTTCATTGTTTTTGTAATATCCGAACATTATATTTCATTTTGTATTTTCATTTATTTTTTGTCTTTGCTTTCGCATGTTTGAGTAACTATATTGTTTATGGTTGGGTTTTGTTGTTTCTAATTTTTTTTTGCCTGAACCTCGGAAGGTTAGGACTTTTATCTACTGAACCTCGAGATGTTAGGACTTGTATCTGCCTGAAACTCGGGAGGTTAGGACTTGTAGTTTCCTGAACCACGGGAGTTTAGGACTTGTATATGCCTAAACCTCGGGAGGTTATGAATTTTTCTACCTAAACCTCGTGAGGTTAGGACTTTTATCTTCCTGAACCTCGGGAGGTTATGAGTTGTATTTGCTTGAACCTCGGGAGGTTAGGACTTGTATCTGCTTGAACCTCGAGAGGTTATGGAACTATTGATACGTCAATAGTAGGGGATCATGAGCAAGTGGTACATGTAAAGTTTAATAATTTTTCTGTTATGCGCGCTGTCAATACACGCAGCATTGAGCTGTGTGGGACGAGCTAATCAATTTTGCAGGTTCCCACGATGACCCATGGATAGTAGGTGGCGATTTTAATGTGGTAGCGAGGCAAGCCGAGAGTTTCAGCTCAATTCCGGCAGCTCTCCCCATGTTGGAATTTAATGAGGCAATACATGATTATGGTTTGCTAGATGCTGGCTTCATGGGCAGCCCCTTTACTTGGAGCAGAAGCTGAAGTTATTCAGTATTGACACGTCTTGACATGGTTCTTGTTAACAATAAGTGGAACGGTTGTTTCTCATTAACGACAATTGAACATCTACATTGCAATATCTTCTTTTATTACGAAGACTTCACTCTCAACTAGTGCATTGCAACACTTTCTCCCTGCACTACGCCGGAGTTACAGATAAGTCGGATATGTGATTTTTTGGGGAGGACAGGATGGAATAAGTAGTATTTGAGTATATGCATGTCCGTGAGTGTGATAGAGTTGTTTCCAAATGCTGTAATCCGAGAGGGGCAAGACAAATGGGTTTGGAAATTAGAACCGCAAGGAGGCTTCTCTTTATCATCTATGGTTGCCTTGTGCAGGGACAGATCGGTGTCTTGTCTCTCACGCCAAATAATTTGAACATAAGAATTGTCGCTAACTTTGTCCATTTTCTTATGGAAATTCATTAATAATTTTTTTGCCAATGGAGGAGGTGCTTTGGAAACAAGGTTTCAGCTTGGTGACAAAATGCTATTGTCACAAGGGTGGCGACATATCGGCAAGTTTTTCTGGAGTGTGAGCTTTCTCGACGCCTTTGGCATCATGCCTCCTTGCGCGCTGATTTTATTGTTCCCAGCAGAGCTTATGAATCTCCAAAGGCAATGCTCAACTCTTGGTGGATGTCCAGCTCGGGAAGGAATAAAAAATTGCTTGTAGTTTTGTACAATATGTTCTGTTGGCAACTTTGGAAGGCTGGGTGTAAGCATTTTTTTAGAGGACAAGTTCAAACCAGAGGTTATTGACACAAGGATTTGATCAATATCTATCCGCATTGTGTGAATCACACAACATTACTATGGTTCAGTCAGTGACAAGTGTGCATCATCAAGTTAAAGTGGTACGATGGAAGTCTTCCTCTTATGGTCCGGAAGCCATAATTTTCAACATTGATGGGTGGCGCGAGGCAATCTAGGAGCTGCCGGCGTTGGCTGTGTTATTAGGCGGGGAAGTGGTCAATTCGTTTTTGCGTGTGCTTCTTATATTGGCGATCATGAAACCAATACTCGGGCCAAGATCACTGAGTTGGAGCACGGATTCAAGTTGGCAGCCAAGATGTGGATACAAATAACATTGGTACAAACAGATTCACAAGTATTGGTACGTGCGATGACCCAAGGCCGCATCTGTTCTTGGACTCTTGATGTTTGTTTCCACTAGGCAATACGGCTTGCCAATGGCGTGGAAGCTTTCCATATCTATTCAGAAGCTAATAAGGTAGCAGACTTGTTAGCTAATATAGGAGGTGATGCAAAAACTTCTTTGTATTTCCTTAGTTTCTCAACACTCCCTTTACAAGTAAGGTGACTACTTCATCTTGACCGTTGAGGGATTCCCGCTCTCACGGTCCTTTGAAACGGGTTTTTTTTTATGTAATTGGGTTTTCCTCCCATCTATCAATAACAAGGAATACACCTATTTAAAAAAATAATCTTTGTAAACCTACATGTTCCGTTCGATATGGTCTACGAATTGTGTGTTAACCATCTCCCAGAAGTCTTCCCCAACATTTTTCAACCCGAAGGGCATCCTTGTGTAACATAATATACTGTCATCCGTGATGTATGCTGCTTTAGACATTTCCATTTCCGCCATGGGAATATGGTGGTATCCATTGTATGCGTCGAGGAAACACAATGTGGGATGTTCGGCCACTGAATCTACGAGTCGGTCTATGTGTGGTAGAGGGTATGGCTTCTTCAGGATGGAGTCATTCAGATCTTTGAAATCAACACACATCTTTCGAACCATAATAGGGTTGGACAGCCACTCTGTCAAGTTTATCTTTTTTATTATTCCTGCCTTGAGTAGGTCTTTGACCTCTGACCGAATTGCCTCTTGCTCTTCCCTACCGAAGGGACGCTTGAGTTGAAATTGGCCGGAGGGCACCCCCAAGCTATTTTCTGTGATGACTCGGGATATATTCCACAGGTTATTGGAGTTGAATGCGAATACATCCATGTTCTCCCGAAGTACCTGTGCTACTTGGTAAAAAAAATAGGTAAGGGTAGCGCAACCCCCACTTGAACTATTTTTCCAAGGTCCATACGTTCCATCTGGACTGGGACAGATTTACCCGCGGACTCAATTGGTGGCGATCTATCTCCCTCTTTGGGATCTTCTTCCTCCTCAACACCTTGTACATCATAGTTCTGGTTCCCACAAGTCATTTTTCTGACCGTGAACCAATACTCGATGACTGTTCTTTGGGCGCATTCTTATGGCTAACATCGTGATACCCGAGGTTTTTCGATTTATGTGTTGCATGATTGTAATTAATTTTGCTTGATAATGTGTTTATTAATTGTTAAAGTATGAATATACGTGTTTTGGAATGTGATTATGTGGCCACTAATTGTTAGGATATGTTTATGTTATATGTTGGGTACGTTTTATTTAAGGGGGCACACTTAATGATTTTGAGAATAGATGGGCTTAAGTACGGATTTAAGGAAGTGTTGTGACTGATTTGTAGAGTCTTGAGAGGCCTAGTAGAGGGTTTTGTGCTAGAAAATAGAAGAGTAACCCGCAAGAAAAAAAAAGAGTGCAGGAAAACATAGGGCTGTGATGTTTTTTTTGGGGGGGGTTTAACCTTGCAAATGGAGTCGGAATTGAGCGAGGTTTAGTGCATTGGAAATATAATTTAAAAATCTACGCGTGAGCGCTAACGGATTTGAATTCCAAGTTTCCTACATAAATTAATTGCAGTTTGACGTTGTTATTTCAGGTTTTTGGGTGATTTCGGGATTTTGGAAGAAATCTTCCCTAAGTTGATCAAGTAAGGATCCATGATCTTTTTTCAGTCCTAAAAGATGCATAAACTGTTCTTTTACTGGTTTTCTTTCATTCGGGCTTTAAATTCAAGTTTGATTACGTTCAAAATTGGATGAAGCGTTGATGTTAATTGCCTTTGATCACATGTCAAATAATTGGAATTGATGTGTTTGGTAATTGTTATGTGGTTGATCATCCTATTTGGAGTCTATTTTTCATTCCCAATTAGTGCTCTTGTTTGTCGGTGATCCTATTCTAGGACATCATCAAATTATATATGTTTAAAGTGTCAGAATGCCTATCTGTTCTGTTCTGACTCGGTACCTAATGAGAATAAAAAGTAGGCTATGTTCTATTCTTACTCGGTACCTTACGAGAATAAAAAGTATGATATGTTGTGTTCTGACTAAGTCCCTAACGAGAATAAAAAGTGGGGCTTTTAATAGTTGTTGTGGAGTTCACAATGGTGAGCGATGACATAACCAATGTGTCCTTAAACTTTGGTCTCGTCGTTTGGAGAGTTAATATCCAAATCCCTATTAAGTACTCTGGCTCTCTTTAACGGGTTAATGTTAGGGGCTGTTAACAGGGTTTAGAGTCAAAGCAAGAAAGCTAGCTCATTGTGTGAATTATATGGGTTGGGTCATTATTAGAAGTATACTTGATTATCTGACGTTAGCATCCGTTTGTAATGCATGAGTAGTTCATGGTGATAATAGCACGATTTCTAATTTGTTCGTGTCAGATATGATGTGTATAGTTTTAGCATTTTATGTGAGTGTTTTGTATATGTTTTGGTATGTGTTGGAAGCTCAAAGTGGGGGGTTTTGGGTTGGTTTATTTGAAAATGAAGAAATCCACTTTTTATTTGTTATTTTGTGCAGGAAAATGTCTGTTCTGAATCGGTCGACCACAGGCCTCTCCAATTTTGGACGATAGGAAGCTGAGCTCGGTCGACCGAAGGTCGTCCGAACTAGGCCTAGACGATAAAAACATCTTCGGCCGACCGACGTAATGTTTTTATCATCTGGGCCTAGTTCGAACGACCTTCGGTCGACCGAGCTCAGCTTCCTATCGTCCAAAATTTTGAACAGACTTTTTGTCTCAATCCCGGATGACCGTTCAGGTCGACCAGGGCCTTCTCCTATCGCCCGGACCCTATTCAATCTCTGTTCCGTTTTCTATTATGATTTATGTTTCCTACCCGTTTTAGGTCTTTCGCTTACTATTTTATATGCATTATTAAATTATTTTTGTTAACCTCTGTTACAAGTATTTTGTACTTGGGAAACATATTTTCGAGTATTAATTGATGCTTCATCCCAAGGGTGATTGATACTTATTGGACTACTTTAGTAGCTCACCCCTCAATTTTCCCTTTTTGTAGATGATTACAATGAGGGTACTATTGATGTACCATTGACAAGGATTTCGAGGATGACTTAGTGTGATCATTGATGTAATAACATGCTTAGTTTCCTTTTTTTTTTATTTGTTGAACAATAGTATTTCCCTTTCAGTTATGTAAGAACATATGGGTGATGTAATTTTCCTTTTTAGTATCGAATAGTGAATGAGTTTTATTTTTATTATCTGGGTTAGGTGTCCCTAGTAACATGGGGTGCTGTCATGTCATCACTCGGGTTACGGGGTGTGACAAACATGTGCGTGGATATGTCAGCCCTCCACGCCTTAAACCCCGGCATGCCAACTATGGCATTGTACATGGATAATGCCTCGACGACGTAAAAGACCATGCTCTCGGGATAGTTCTATCCTCATTCGTCTATGACGGGAAAGCAGATGAACCCCTAGCCCGAGTAGTTCGTCTTGCGAACCCTGCTATGGGTTGTTCGCAGGGTGTCACATGTGTTTCAAAAATTCCTGCCTTGAAAGCCGCTTTAAAGATAATGTTGACCGAGCTCCCGGTATCGACCAATACGCAAGGAACCCAACATGTGCCTACACTTAGCTCAATGACGAGAAACTCCTCGTTATTGATTGATTGTTTGCATACATTCGCCCGTGACATGATTGTTGAGATGATGGAGCCAAAGAATTTGTAATGTGCGTTGCTTTAAAAAAATAACCACGGTGGGCGCCAAATGTTGTGTACTGGACAAATGGGTTCCAATCTCCGAATGGAATGAAATGCTTTGAATGTGGAAGCAAAGAGCACTTCATAGGAGATTGCCCAAAAGTTAAAAACAAGGACAATCAAGGTGACAAAAAGAAAATAGTGAAGAAGAAGAAGATCACTCAAACAATCAAAATGCAAACATTTGCTTCATGGAAATTGAGGATGAGTTGAAACAAGAATGAAAAACTCTTTCGGCAAAGTGGTTTCTTGATAGTGGATGTTCAAGACACATGATCGTAGATGGTACTCTCATGAGAGATGTAAAGCCAATAAATGAAGGGTTTGCCACATTTGGTGAAAAACAAAAGGGAAAGATCATTGGCATTAGGAATGTTGGTAAAGGCTCCTCTACTCTAATTATACGAGTTCTTTTAATTGAACTCCATAAGTATAACTTGCTTAGTATTAGTCAACTTTGTGATAATGACTTTGTAGTTTCTTTTAAGAAAGATGCATGCACTATCTTTGATGAAAATTCAAATGAAGTCATTTTTGTAGCTAATAGAGTTGTTAATGTCTACATACTCACACTTGATGAATTGCTTACATATGATATACAACGCTTAAATGTCCTTGATGATGATGCATTCCTTTGGCATCGTAGACTAGGACATGTTAGCATGGACTTGCTTAATGCGTTTATCGAGCCAAGATCTTGTACGGGGTTTACCAAAAGTAAAGTTTGAAAAAAGAAACATCTATGTAATTCATGTCAATTTTGAAAACAAACCAAAACCTCCTTTAAACCCAAGAAAATGGTATCATCTTCAAAACCTCTAGAATTAGTTCATCTTGATCTTTTTGGACCTATGAGGACCACTAGTCTTGGTGGTAAGAGGTATGTGTTTGTTATTGTAGATGAGTTTTCTAGATTCACTTGGATAATTTTTCTTTTACAAAAGGATGACTCCTTCATAGAATTTTCAAATCTCTTTAAGAAAATTCAAAACTCACTTGATACAAAATTGATTTCTATTGGAAGTGACAATGGAGGAGAATTCAATAACCAAAGCTTTGAAACTTTTTGCAATAAAAATGGCATAAGTCACAATTTTTCGGCACCAAGAACTCCTCAACAAAATGGTGTAGTTGAGAGGAAAAATCGCACTTTGCAAGAAATGGCTAGGTCTATGCTTTCCGAAAACTCTTTACCCACATACTTTTGGGCCGAAGCCATTAACACCGCTTGCTACATAATGAATCGAGTTCTTTTAAGACCTTTTCTAAAGAAAACTCCTTTTGAACTTATCTTTGGAAAAATTCCTTGTATTTCTTACTTTAAAGTTTTTGGTTGCAAGTGTTTTGTGCTCAAAATCAAAGATAGCCTTGGAAAGTTTGATAAGAAATCACATGAAGGCATATTCCTTGGCTATTCATCCAACAAAAAGGCTTACAAATTTTATAATAAACGAAGCCTTTGCATAGAAGAATCGGTGCATGTGTCATTTGCTGAATCTAACATATATATTTCTAACAAAGATGATGATGATATAGTTACACAAATTGAAAACTTGATTAAACATCCTCAAGTACCTATGATGGAGGGTCATGCCTTAGAAGCAGAACAACTTGAGGCTCCTCAAGAAGAAGCTCAAGAGGAGCAAAGAAATGATCCCCCAACAAATGAACTACCAAAAGAATGGAAGCACACTCATGGTCACTCTCAAGATCATATCATAGGTGACACATCCAAAGGAGTAAGAACTAGACGGTATTTTAGCGATACCTTTGCTCTTTTATCTCAAATTGAACCTATATGCTTAAATGACGCTTTAGATGATTATTTTTGGATTTTGGCAATGCAAGAAGAATTGAATCGGTTTAAAAGAAATCAAGTGTGGACACTCCTAGACCCATTGATCAACTTATAATTGGCACAAAATGGATTTTTAGAAATAAGCTAGATGAACTTGGTGAAGTCAAAAGGAACAAAGCTAGATTAGTTGCCCAAGGATACAATCAAGAGGAGGGCATGGACTTTGAAGAATCCTTTGCACCGGTTTCTAGACTCGAGTCAATTAGGATGCTTCTAGCGTTTGCTTATTTTAAAGGATTTAAAATCTTTCAAATGTATGTAAAAAATGCATTTTTAAATGGCTACATTGAGGAGGAAGTTTAGGTTGAATAACCTCCCGGTTTTGTTCATGAAATTTCTTCAAATTATGTCTACAAACTTTCTAAAGCTTTATATGGTCTTAAGCAAGCTCCTAGAGCTTGGTATGAAAGACTTAGTAACTTTTTTCTTGCAAATGGCTTTCTAAGAGAAAAAGTAGACACCACACTTTTTATTAAAACAAATAAATTCAATGATATCTTGGTTGTACAAATTTATGTTGATGATATTATATTTGGTGCTACTAATGTCTCTTTCTGTGAAGCATTTTCCAAACTAATGCATGATGAATTTGAAATGAGCATGCTGGGCAAATTTAACTTCTTTCTTGGACTCCAAATCAAACAACAAATGAAGGTATATTCATCAACCAAGGTAAATACACAAAGGAGTTGCTCAAGAGATTTGAAATGAATGATGCTAAAGAAAGAAAACCTCCTATGAGTTCAACATGCAACCTTGACAAAGATGAAAAGGGTAAGAAAGTGGATGTAACCAAGTATAGAGGTATGGTTGATAGTTTACTTTATTTAACTGCAAGTAGACCGGCCATGTTTGTCATATGTCTATGTGCACGTTTTCAATCTTATCCTAAGGAATCACATTTAGTAGCCGTTAAACGTATTCTTAGATATCTTATAGGAACCTTTGATTATGGCCTTTGCATCCCAAAACCGAGACTTGTGACCTTATCAGATATACCGATGCAGACTAATGGTCATTGCCAATTCCTTGGAGGACATGCTCTTGTCTCTTGGCATAGCAAGAAACAAGCATGTGTTTCTTTGTCTACAGCCGAGGCCGAATATATCGCCGCCGATAGTTGTTGTGCACAATTGCTTTGGATGAAGAACACCTTACTTGATTTTGGCCTTACATTCAACAATGTTCCAATCTTATGTGATAACACTAGTGCCATAAATTTAACTAAATATCCCATTCGACACTCTAGGACAAAACACATAGAAATTAAGCACCACTTTATTAGGGATCATGTTGCTAAAGGTGATGTATGTATTGATTTTGTGTGCACCCATGATCAACTTGCGGATATTTTCACAAAACTCTTGGGTACTGGACGCTTTGATTACCTAAGGCGCTGCCTAGGAATCACACAGTTGCAAAGTTAAGCTGTTTGTTAAGATAGTGCAAGAAACAAGGTAATACCGGTCGACCACATTAAAGTGACGGTCGACCGGAAAAATGGTAAAAATCTTATCCATTCACAATGTCGACCGGAAAAATGGTAAAAATCTTATCTATTCACAATTCAGGGATATCGATTGACCAGATCCTATCCAAGGACGACTGACATCAAGACCTAAACATTAAAGGATTTGCTTCAGACACAGTTCGGACGACCGCAAAGGCTATCGGTCGACCGGACTAGCGAAAATTCAGAAATAAGAGATCATCAACATTGCAGAATTTCAAATTTTCCCATTCTTTCCAAAATTCAAAATCCTATATTCTTTCTCTAAAAAATCAAAACCCAACCTCTTATATTCCAAAATTTCTTGTACAAATAATTGTTTAACTTCATCATGAGAACAAATCAACCAACATCCAAAGTTCCAAAGTCACAAAACATCAAACCAAAGAAAATCGTCACCAAAAGAAAAACCTCCCCAAAAATAATTCTTGAAAAGAGGATTACAATCCAAGACCCAAATGAGCTTGCACAAAATAAAATCAAGAACATGATTAAAAAGGGAGACAAGGGGAAGAAAATAATGGAAGAACGCTCTGATGAAGAAATGGGTTCGGATGAAGAAAGTTTGCCTCTTCCACCATCACAAAGAGCTCAAAGAGAATCATCAAACTTTGCGGCTACAAAGGTAACCACTAGATTCTTTACTCCTCAACTCAAGAAAACCTATGAAGCCCTTGTAAAAGAAAAGAGATGAATTATACTGAGGTATATTAGGGATGCAAATTTTGATAAGGGATCGGATGAGATCTTTGATTACTTTAGTAATGTGGGGTGGATAAATTTGTTTGCTCATGAAAATGGAATATATCCTTTAGCTATCTATGAGTTTGGAGTAAACCTAAAAGAAAAGGGAAAAAGAGAAGATGGCCAATATTGGTGGACTTCTATAATAGAAGGTTGGGAATTAAATTTTTCGGAGGCCCTGTTTTGTGAAAGTATTGGGGTTGAGCTTGAGGAAGGGACTCTAAGATTTTATAATAGAATCGGTGTCACACCCCGTAGCCCGGGTGATGACATGGTAGTGTCTCATTGGTCGATGAGACACCAAAGCCAACCAAACAATGTCTCAGGGCTCAATAAAGACCAAATTACCATAGCGATAAGTAACAAATAGACACAAACAGTTTCCCATTGCCCAAAATACCCCTTAGAAAAATACACTTGACACGACAGATAAACAGTATAAAACACTGTAAATACACTGCGCAAGTCCCACAAGACACTGAACACGGCACTGGAAAGACAAAAATGGAAAACCTCATAAGATAGAGCGCAACACAGCTTAATGTGACCCTCATGTCGACCTAACCCGTAGTCCGGTCGACCGATTGTCATCGGGGTT
Organism: Vinca minor; assembly: GCA_026122235.1. NCBI lineage: Eukaryota > Viridiplantae > Streptophyta > Magnoliopsida > Gentianales > Apocynaceae > Vinca > Vinca minor. The sequence continues at coordinate 371,446 of JAOCZM010000104.1, forward strand.
CAAACAGACTCTGGTAGACCACAACACACAATTCGATCGATCGAAAGTACCCGCGGACGATCGTCCGTGGTAAGACAGTAGCTACTGTCCTTCTGCGGACGAACCCTAGGACGAATGGTTCGTCCGCGGCCTGCGAAAAACAGAAAAAGAAGTGCAATTTCATACACAAGTGTACCAAACTTGCACCAAATCAATCCCAGCCCAAAATATATGTTTAATACTCTATACCAAGTAACAAATATGACCAAAACAATATCAAACAAGTTAAAAACAACAATTAAGCTAAATAACTATATTCTTCACGTCTAAGCACTTGCACAAACAAATGTACGACAAGCACCATGCTCTGCCCATATGCTACCCACAATTTTACTCATTGTTTAGACACTACGAAAATAGCTATCGCTGTGACACAACTTCCCACAGTTCAAGCTCAAGTATCTAGTTACGACTCTACGACAATAACTATAACGGTCCTAGTTATAATCTAAACTAGGACGGCCCACAAATTCCAACACAAGGGTTCAGTTTCACCCCCTGAACGAACGGGTTCAGACTTTAAGGACTCACCCTACATTGTATCATCATCCAACACTTTGGACTCCACAAAACCGTTACAGTCCCAATGATTTTCCTCATCAGGTGAAGGTCCATGAAGTGCTACACATATCATATGATCTCCTGGGATCAACGCACCTCACGTTTATATAGTTCGAATGAGTCCTGTCATTTAGTTGATCCTAGACACGAACTCAAAATAGGGCGACGACTCGTTCGACCAAAACCACATAGGACTAAAGACGACCATACCAAATAAGACGACCAAAGCGATAAACAAACTAAACAAGTTCAACAATAACCCACGATTCACAATTCGCAACAAATAAACACACACACAATTCAGGGTAGAAAATAACAGAAAGATTGGGTCATTATCTCTTACGAAAGTGAAAAACAACACAAACCCGAAATATGCACTACCAGTCCCGCTCTCGGTGAGATAACTTCCTACCCCGAACTCCGAATCACAATCCGTCGGCTCTCACTCGAAGGTTTTTCCAAGACGAACGTTTCAATATACTGTGCGTCTAAATCGGACGGCGTTAGCCCACTCAATTGTTCTCTCAAAGACTGCCCTGGTTTTCTAATCTCACAATTTGTTTTTCTTTCTACTGTTTATTGCGGCTCACAGCCGCCTCCCCTCTTTATGTTTTCATTATAATCCCACGACTCCCCCTGATCCCCTATTCCCCACATTGCTCTTTTCTTTATTTATTTTTTATTTTATTCCCTTCCCTTTATTCACCAATCATTTAATTCCTTTACATTTTATTTTATTATTAATTGTGGTACCCTCCCAATCCTATTAAGATTCCTAATTAATTCCAATACTCAATCACTCATCCAATTAAACAACTCCTATAAGTGAATCACAACTAAATCCCCAACTACGATACTCGTGCAAAACGCCCATTAACAAACGTACACAAATATAGCACGCGATGTGTTATAAAAATAATTAGACACGTAAACACACAATCACACGAAATAAATTACGCCTACGCAATAAATCACGTAAAAATTAATTACACGTCAAATAACACGTAAGGAAAAAGTTACGGGTATCATAACTGGAGGTATTCCAAAGGAGAAAAACTTAGACTTGAGGGATTTTAGAGCAAATTTCAATATAAAAGAGGCATTTCGCAAAGCATATGAGAGAGGCCAACAAATTAGATGAATATGGTCGTATTTTACATCATATGGTAGCAAATGTTGTCCTATCAATAAAAGGCCATAAGAATTCTGTCACATACTTGCAAATGATAGTGATGAATTGGCCAGTTGAGAGAACAAAGGTCAATTTTGGGTATTTGGCTTTAAGGCATTTGAGTGAATCCATAAAAGCCGATAAAAACTTCATACCCTATGGAAGCATGCTTACATCATTCTTTAAGAAATACAAGCTCAAACTCTCATATCCGGTTCCTAGAGTATGATGAGGGACATTTCCATATAATGCACTTGATCCTTGTAAATGGAAAATGGAAATGCAAATTCAAATGCACCTAGGAATAACTAATTGAAGCGGCGGTTGCAGGGGGAGCTAGTCAAAAGTCTAGTGAGACTATCAAAAGAATTATAAAGTAAAGAAGGAGTCAAAGAAGAAATGAAGAGCTCAAAGAGGAAGAACAATGACAATAAAATTGCCAAATTGAAGAGGAAGTACCAGGAAACATTGGGGAAAATAATATTAGAAGAGGAAATGAAAAGACAATGGAAACTTCACCAAATCAAAATGAGCTCCTACTTCAAATATTATCAAAATTGGGGAAATTTGGAGAAAGAATGGATTCTATTGAAACCAAAATTGATATAGTCATAAAAAACACCAATACAAAAATTTATGAGGTGGATGATGAAATTGAAGACGAGGGAGAAAAAGATAAGGAGAATCATCTAGAAGTGGAAAAAGAGCAAGACAAAGATAAAGAAGGAGAAGAAGAGCAATAATTTCATACTACTTTAATTGAAGAAGAAATTGCACAAGTCATTGACAAATTGCAAAGATGAAGCTTCAAACATACCAATAAGCTTCTCTTACCTTTCTCCTTATTTTACTTGCCATTATCTTGTATTTATAATCTTTGTTATGTTTTGTATGCATATGTTTAGAGAGTTCAATGATGATATCCTAGTGATGAGAGCTCATCTTTTAAAAACTCCCCTACTCTTTTTTATGTATGACAAAGGGGGAGAAAAAGGTACCATGGAATGTGTTGTATAATATGTTTTGGTTTTTCAAATTTTAAGCATATGCTCTTCTTGGTTGATTGTCTCTGGAATATCATAATACATCTGTGGAACATAACCGTGTTGGTGGCTTTTGGAAATACTTTGAAACTGTATTTGTAGGAAAATTCGTATGTTACCTTAAGTCCGGTCGACCAGTTTAACTATACGACGGTCGATTGGAAAGGAGTGGTCGACCGATATTTTCAAAAACACCAGAACTATAAACTCTTTCCTCTATATCTTTTTCAGTTTTGTTATCTTTAAGAAAGGGCACAACCCCTAGGAGGAAAATTTATTAACTGATTTACTTACACCCCCAAAGTTGATTAATATTAAAAAAAAATTAAAGCCCATAGATGACATTAATCTTTTCTTTGATTTCTCAAAGGTCATCTACTCTTAAAGATCATTTCTTTTCACCTATCACATTATATCAAATTTGTCATAATAAAAAAGGGGAAGATTGTAAGCTCTAAGGGATAAATTCTCTATTTTGATGAACGAAAAATCATTAATGAGATTAATTGCTATTATTGTGTATGTGATAGGTTACAAGAAAAGTATCAAGTCTATCAGGAAAGCATACACATATCATGAGGCAAAAATGCTTATTGAAGATCCAATAGATGCCTACAAGAAGGACTTGAAGACTTTGGCACTTGTTTTAGGTAGATTAGATATTTCATATATTGTAATCTCCCTTAGGAAACACTACAAGGAAAATGTGTAACAGGGACGGACAGTCCGATTAACGACCGAACTACGTGGTCGTGTATTTTTCGTCGCTAAGCAAATTATCGACCGGAATAAATAGCAACCGACAATTCGGTCTCCATATACCAACGAATTACCTACTGAACATTCAACATTGTTGACTTTTGACTTTGACTTGTTAACAATCGAATACCGACGGAACACTAGCGACCGAATATTGGGTCGCCATTTACCAACCGAATACTGATCGACTAGTCAACATTGTTGACTTCAACTTTGACTTGTTAACGACCGAATACTAACGGCCTATTTAGCTACTGAATATTGGGTCGCCATTTACCGACCGACTGGTCAACATTGTTGACTTTGACTTGTTAATGATGGAATGCCGACGGAGTGGTCAACATTGTTGACGTTTGACTTGGACTACTTAGCGACGGCTAATATAGCTCCTGATTATTCGGTCTCTAGTCCGTCGCTAAATTGTTTTTATTTTTAAAAATAAATCTGAAATTTAATTAATCCCTATTATAAAAAAACAGCAATACGCACAGAAATACGAACCATAAACAATATTAATCAGATCCTAAATAGAAAAAATAATCAATAAACCCAAAAAAAACATTACATAACCAATTATCTTACTAAAAACACAAGTTTACACTTCTCATTTACATTACAACACTCACAATGTGTGCACTTCTCATTACATTATAGCACTCACAATCAAAGTGCACACTTTGAATTACAACACTCACAATCAAAGTCTGCACTTTGTTAGTAGTGCCCTAGGCCCATTAGCATATGTTGTACGTTTTATATCTTTTGAGCATGTCATTTGAATAGTTGATTTTGCTTATAAACATCAAATGCGTGATTTGATAGTAAAACTCATCAACTTATGTAATTACTATTCTAGTTGTTCCTAGTTTTATGTAAGGTTATTTACAATGAAATAAAACTAGTATGATGTTTGATTGATGATTATGTTTTACTAATAATGTGTAATTAATACAAATCATATCATAGATACAATATATTGGCATATATTGTATCGGACGTGATCCGTTAGAAGTAATACTTCATGGTCCTTAGTCATAAGTATTACTTCCTCAATACTATTTTGGAATCCTTAGACCTTATGTCTCCATTGATTCTAGCATGAATGGAGCCACATTTTGACTCAGTCGGACGTTACTTTTAACCGAGTAATCAATACAACTGATGATCGGATGTAGTATCCTATCATGGCTTGAATGTGAGAGGCATTGTAAGGAATTTGTCCCTCTCTTATGCGAGAGAGATATCCATGGGCCCCTCGATAGGGAAAGACTGTTTAAATGCATGGCCGTGCTAAAATATATTTAATAAAGTGGTTATTAAATATTGTTTGTTGGAACAGTCTACCTGGAGATCGAGCATAAATACAATTAAGCTTTATAAGGGTGACGACTACCATGTCTTATGCTTAATTAGGATATCGCGAGACAAATGGATTAAATAGTGGATTGATATTAGGTTCCACCGCATATTCATTCACTCTGGGTAGTCACAATGTCCTTCTCGGGACCGCTTGTGATTTATGAACACATACTACTACTAAGTATGTTTTCATTGCCATTGTGATATGAACCTACAGGGTCACACGCATAGACGAGTTAACGAGCTTCATGTCCAAATTCAATGAATCTAGAATGTGTCTAGGTTCATTGTATCTGACATTTATTTTCTGAGAATAATAAAACGTTATTATTCGAATTAGAGATTAAGGAGGGGCATTTTCGGTATTTGGCTATAGTTGGGATTACATGGGAGTTATTATGCAATAAAGACTCCCATTACCAGCAGAGGTATATGGAACGTGGGAGTTAAAGAATCCCACTGCCGAAAGAGGTTGAGGACGTTAGAGTTGGTTTTGGGAACAAACTCCCACACCCTATATAAACCTCTTTTAGCCGAAACCCTAATGACTGATCAATTGAGCAGCAATCTAAAAGTCCGAAATTAGATTTCGATTTTCTACCTCTCCCTTTCTCTCTAATTCCCGAAAGTCGAAAAAACGAAGAGCTAGCAATCGCTGCTCGTTACGTAACCGGTAGAGGGAAATTCCGCAAAGGGAAAGCTATGGGTTGCAGCAACACAAACTCTGAAAGTCTAAGAATAAGAATCTTTCATTCAAGAATCAGATTCTTTAGCCGAAAAATATAAGCTTTCGTTTTAATTTTCGATTCCCATGGTATGAGCGGATCCTTTGGGGGAGGACTCATGGGTGTTTAGAACAAGTTTCTGCCCATGAATCCCTTTACACTTCTCATTACATTACAACACTCACAATCAAAGTGCACACTTTGAATTATCAAAACTCACAACAGTTGTATCAATGTGACTGGTCTCCTCCTCGCGTACTTCATCCTGATACGGTACCGGAACACCAGGAACGTCAACTAGACGTGGTTTGGAACGACAAACAGCCAACCAATCAGCCTTAGATGTTGTCTTACTACTCGGATAAGGTGTGTAGTAGACTTGTTGACATTGGGAAGCAAATACAAATGGATCGTAACCCTGGTACGTTCTTTTCCTATGATTTATACAAGTTTATATTGAGGATGCACCCTCAAACCATGATTTGGAGAAGAATCAAACCAGTCGCATTTGAAAAGAATTATTTTTTGGTCAGGTACTCCAGCAAGTTCAACCTCAATGACTTGCTTCAACTCTCCGTAATAATCTCCTTTAACCCATACACCGCTGTTTGTCGTTCCTTTTCCATCACTGTGGCTTTTGTGTGAAATCGATAACTCGTTAACAAAGTAAACGATGTATAACAAAGTAACCTTTCAGAATGTTCCGGGAGGCTATGTATCTGTTGAGAACAACAAAAGTTAAATTAGTTTAGGCATTCTTAAGACAAGTACATTTGTACATAATACCAACTTACATGAGTTCCAAACCATTTGGAAAAATCATTATAAACCCGGCTTTGAAGTTCTTCCTCCGTTATCTGCGGAGTTTGGTATTAAATGACAATATTATTATTTGGTTACTTTTAATTATATAACAAAAATGAAGCAATAGATGGGTTTACTTACTAAAGGTATGGTTCGACTTTCTTCACAATTCATAAGTATATAATTCATGGCTGTTTTACAATCTTTATCAGATAATAAAATCTTTTCTTTTTTCCCAAATGATCTTCCATGTAAGTTGCAAATTGATAATACATTTGGTCCACTTGTCTCGTCTTCACCGTCATTTTGCCCAATGGTTGTAACTTTCATTTTCACGTGGGGTTCGAAATAAAAGCTAAAGAATGTAGCAGCTTCTTCGACCAAATATGCATTGCAAATTGACCCCTCAACTCGGCCTTGTTTTTTATCTTCTTTTCTAGATGGTGCAGGTATCTAATTAAAACATAAGTAGTTAATCACAATGTAAATACGTACATGAAAAAAAAATGAAGTTGAGATCATAAAGACATTGGTTGTTACCTCTCGAACGGGTACATCCACCTAAACTGTACCGGGCCACCAACATTGGCTTCGTACGGAAGGTGAATCGGCAAATGTTCCATCACATCAAAAAATCCCGGAGGAAATATTCTCTCTAACTTGCACAATAAAATAGAGATAGTGTCCTCCAATTCTTGCATATGCGCCACACTCAACTTTGGGGAACACAAATCTATATAGTCTCCAAACATTTGCCGGTAGTACTTCTATGAGTGTTATAGGGAAAAATCTCTGCATGAATACATGACAATCGTGACTCTTCATTCCAGACATTTTCAACTATTTCATATCAACACATCGCGCCAAATTCGATGCATATCCATCTAGGAGCCTTAATTCTTTAACCCACTGCAAAACCATCTCTTTATGTGCCTTGGTAAGAGTAAAACATGCCTTCGGTTTCTTTGCTTTACCTCGGCCATCTTGTTTAATATTCAATTCTGGCCGACTGCAATACTTTTCAACATCCGCTCTACCCTTAACATTGTTCTTAGTTTTACCCTTCATGTCCAACACGGTGTTAAAGACGTTATCAAACACATTTTTTTATATTATGTAAGACATCAATGTTGTGTCTTATCAGAAGTGTCCGCCAATAAGGTAAGTCCCAAAATATGCTACGTTTGGCCCAACTGTGATCCCGACCCCTACCTTGCTCTTTACCAATCTCTTCAGACTGTATCGGTAATTTTTGGATAATCTCTAACTCTAAACCACATTTCATCATCACCAGGTAGGCGAGATGGCAGGTCTGCTCTCTCCTATCGCCGGTCATTTTGGAATCCCTTTGCATCTCTTCTAAAAGTATGATCAGGTGACAAGAAGCATCTGTGGCAATCGAACCACGATTGTTTCCCTGCCAGCCTGTAAATGGAACGCTTGTGTTTCCTCTATACAATATGGACAAGCGTGAATGCCAGTTGTACTTCATCCACTCAACATTTCATATGCTGAGAAATCACTAATTGTCCAAAGTAATGAAGCCCTCAGTTTAAAATTTTGCTTTTTGGAGATGTCATAAGTTTCCGCACCTTCACCCCACAGCTGATTCAATTCATCAATGAGACGCTGCAAGTGCACATCAATCTTGTGTTTTGGATTTTGGGGTCCAGGTACAATGATAGTTAAGAAGATTACATTGTTCTTCATACACATCCAAGGGGGGAGATTATAAGGTGTTAGAAGAACTGGACAAGAAAAATATTGCTTCCCTGACATGCCGAAAGGTGCAAAACCATATGTACATAACGCAAGCCTTACAATCCGAGCTTTTGGTGCAAAATCAGTGTGTGTTCTATCAAAATGTTGCCAAGCTTCTCCATCCCGTGGGTGATTTATTATTCCCTCTTCCCTCTCAGTGACTGAGTGCCATGTCATGTGTCTTGCGATTTTCTCAGATGCATACAATCTTTGTAATCTCGGAGTAATTGGAAAATAATACATCTTTTTTGCAAGCAATCTCTTTCCCATCGTGTATTTTTTTGATTTCTTTTTCTTAATGTACCTAGCATGGCCACAAAACTTGCATTCTCTACTCTCAACATCATTTTTTCCAATACAACATACAACCGTTAAAACAAACATCAATCTTTTGCACCCAGTAATTCGAGGCCTTTGACCAATTTCTTCATTTGGTAAAAGTCGTCTACGGCATTACTTTGTGGAGGAAGCGCCTATTTCATCAATTGCGCAAATTTATCTATCGTAGTTTTAGATAAGTTGTCTTCGGACTTAATACTCAACATTCTAGCAGTCATTGATAGATGTGAATGGTTTGTACAACCATTGTACAGTGGGCTATCAACAGCCTTCAACATGTCATAGAACATTTGTGCCTCTGGATTGGGAGGTTCTTCCACATCCCTATTATCTGGCTCATTAAAACTTGGTCCGGCAGCATCAAGAACCATCTCTCGATAATTGTTGTGTGTCGTATGTCTTCTAGAATTATCCATATCATGAAAAAAACGGGATTTGAGGCATTGGAATGAATGTCTCACCACGACATGTCCAATTAAAATAGTTAGACACAAATTCGTTCATAACAAAATGATACTTCACAGTATCAGGCATATGGAAATACTTATTCTTACAAACCCCATAAGGACACCTAATCCCATTAATTTGTACATTAGCAAACATACTAACAACGAAATCCACAAATCATTTCAATCGCGCTATAAATTCTGGACTATGATGAGGTCCACCATTTGTTGTCGAATCCATATACATCCAACTGCGGTCCTCCATTATATACACAATATCTGCATATATCAAGTTTTAATAAGTAAATGAATTTTAACTTTGAATCTTATGTTTGATGATTTTCAACCTTATTTTTCAAGTAATTAACGTGGTCTTAATAAGTAAATGAATATTAGCTTTGATGATTTTCAACCTTAATGGAATCTTGTCTATATATATATATATATATATAACAAGAATATAAATGCATCGTTCTATTGCACAATAAAATTCAGAACAAACAATCTGGACAAGAAAAATATTGCTTCCCTGACATGCCGAAAGGTGCAAAACCATATGTAGATAACGCAAGCCTTACATTCCGATCTTTCGCTGCAAAATCAGTGTGTGTTCTATCAAAATGTTACCAAGCTTCTCCATCCCGTGGGTGATTTATTATTCCCTCTTCCCTCTCAGTGACTGAGTGCCATGTCATGTGTCTTGCGATTTTCTCAGATGCATACAATCTTTGTAATCTAGGAGTAATTGGAAAATAATACATCTTTTTGCAAGAAATCTCTTTCTGTCGTGTATTTTTTTGATTTCTTTTTCTTAATGTACCTAGCATGGCCACAAAACTTGCATTCTCTACTCTCAACATCATTTTTCCAATACAACATACAACCGTTAAAACAAACATCAATCTTTTGCACCGGTAATTCAAGGCCTTTGACCAATTTCTTCATTTGGTAAAAGTCGTCTACGGCATTACTTTGTGGAGGAAGCGCCTATTTCATCAATTGCGCAAATTTATCTATCGTAGTTTTAGATAAGTTGTCTTCGGACTTAATACTCAACATTCTAGCAGTCATTGATAGATGTGAATGGTTTGTACAACCATTGTACAATGGGCTATCAACAGCCTTCAACATGTCATAGAACATTTATGCCTCTGGATTGGGAGGTTCTTCCACATTCCTATTATCTGGCTCATTAAAACTTGGTCCGGCAACATCAAGAACCATCTCTCGATAATTGTTGTGTCGTATGTCTTCTAGAATTATCCATATCATGAACAAACGGGATTTGAGGCATTGGAATGAATGTCTCACCACGACATGTCCAATTAAAATAGTTAGACACAAATTCGTTCATAACAAAATGATACTTCACAGTATCAGGCATATGGAAATACTTATTCTTACAAACCCCATAAGGACACCTAATCCCATTAATTTGTACATTAGCAGACATACTAACAACGAAATCCACAAATCATTTCAATCGCGCTATAAATTCTGGACTATGACGAGGTCCACCATTTGTTGTCGAATCCATATACATCCAACTGCGGTCCTCCATTATAAACACAATATCTGCATATATCAAGTTTTAATAAGTAAATGAATTTTAACTTTGAATCTTATTTTTGATGATTTTCAACCTTATTTTTCAAGTAATTAACGTGGTCTTAATAAGTAAATGAATATTAGCTTTGATGATTTTCAGCCTTAATGGAATCTTGTCTATATACCGACCGAATTGCTGCCGTTTTGACAAATTCGGTCGCTATTCGGTCGTCCTTTAGCTTCATAGCGACCGAATAGCGACGGACCACGTTAAAAAATTGTAAATCCAAAAACCGACATCGTTCAGAATGCGTGTACGAACTAATATGAATATTTTAATAATGATTTGTTTATTAATAATCAATTATTAAAATTTAACTCCATCACTTAATGATTCACGTAAAAGTACACACAAATGTATTACTTGAATTGTTCTACTTTGAGTCTATATAGGTATTTTGTGAAAAAGTATAAGTTTTACTTGTTTGACTATTCAAGTTAATATATATAAATATATATATAAATATATATATATATATAGTAACTAAAATAGGCAAAATGTTTGTATATATCCTTAAAAAACCCGCAATTATATAAAAAACGGAATCCGGAAAAATATATCAACCGAATTGCGAACGTTTTGACAAATTCAATCGCTATTCGGCCGTCCCTTAGCTTCATAGCGACGGACCAGGTTAAAAAATTATAAATCCGAAAACTGGAATCGTTCAGAATGCGAATACGAACTAATACGAATATTTTAGTATTTATTTGTTTATTAATAATCAATTATTGAAAATTTAACTCCATCCCTTAATGATTCACGTAAACGTACACACAAATGTATTACTTGAATTGTTCTACTTTGAGTCTATATAGGTATTTTGTGAATAAGTGTAAGTTTTACTTGTTTGACTATTCAAGTTAATATATATATATATATATATATATATATATATATATGTGTGTGTGTGTGTGTCGTAGTAACAAAAATAGGCAAAATGTTTGTATATTTCCTTACAAATCCCGCTATTTTATAAAAAATGGATTCCGGGAAAATATACCGACCGAATTGCTGCCGTTTTGACAAATTCTGTCGCTATTCGGTCGTCCTTTAGCTTCATAGCAACCGAATAGCAACCGAATACGAACTAATATGAATATTTTAATAATTATTTGTTTATTATTAATCAATTATTAAAAATTTAACTCCATCACTTAATGATTCACGTAAATGTACACACAAATGTATTACTTGAATTGTTCTACTTTGAGTCTATATAAGTATTTTTGTGAAAAAGTATAAGTTTTACTTGTTTGACTATTCAAGTTAATATATATATATATATATATATATATATATATATATATATAATAGTAAATAAAATAGGCAAAATGTTTGTATATATCCTCAAAAAACCCGCTATTATATAAAAAACGGAATCCGGAAAAATATATCGAGCGAATTGCGAACGTTTTGACAAATTCAATCGCTATTCGGCCGTCCCTTAGCTTAATAGCGACGGACCAGGTTAAAAAATTATAAATCCGAAAACTGACATTGTTCAGAATGCGAGTAAGAACTAATATGAATATTTTAGTAATTATTTATTTTTTAATATTCAATTATCAAAATTTTAACTCCATCACTTAATGATTCACGTAATTGTACACACAAATGTATTACTTCAATTGTTCTGCTTCGAGTCTATATAGGTATTTTGTGAATAAGTATAAGTTTTACTTGTTTGACTATTCAAGTTAATGTGTGTGTGTGTGTGTGTGTATATATATATATATATATTAGTTATAGTTACTAAAATAGGCAAAACGTTTGTATAAATCCTTAAAAACCCCGCTATTTCATAAAAAACGGATTCCGGGAAAATATACCAACCGAATTGCTACTGTTTTGACGAAGTCGGTCGTCCTTTAGCTTCATAGCGACCGAATAGCGACGGACCACGTTAAAAAATTATAAATCCAAAAACCGACATCGTTCAGAATGCGTGTACGAACTAATATGAATATTTTAATAATTATTTGTTTATTAATAATCAATTATTAAAAATTTAACTCCATCACTTAATGATTCACGTAAATGTACACACAAATGTATTACTTGAATTGTTCTACTTTGAGTCTATGTAGGTATTTTGTGAAAAAGTATAAGTTTTACTTGTTTGACTATTCAAGTTAATATATATATATATAGTAACTAAAATAGGCAAAATGTTTGTATATATCCTTAAAAAACCCGCTATTATATAAAAAACGGAATCCGGAAAAATATATCGACCGAATTGCGAACGTTTTGACAAATTCAATCGCTATTCGGCCGTCCCTTAGCTTCATAGCGACCTAATAGCGACGGACCAGGTTATATATATATATAGTAACTAAAATAGGCAAAATGTTTGTATATATCCTTAAAAAACCCGCTATAATATAAAAAACGGAATCCGGAAAAATATATCGACCGAATTGCGAACGTTTTGACAATTTCAATCGCTATTCGGCCGTCCCTTAGCTTCATAGCGACCTAATAGCGACGGACCAGGTTAAAAAATTATAAATCCGAAAACTGACTTCGTTCAGAATGCGAATACGAACTAATATGAATATTTTAGTAAATATTTATTTTTTAATATTCAATTATTAAAATTTTAACTCCATCACTTAATGATTCACGTAATTGTACACACAAATGTATTACTTCAATTGTTCTGCTTCGAGTCTATATAGGTATTTTGTGAATAAGTATAAGTTTTACTTGTTTGACTATTCAAGTTAATGTGTATGTGTGTGTGTGTGTGTGTATATATATATATATATATATATATATATATATATATATATATATATATTAGTTATAGTTACTAAAATAGGCAAAATGTTTGTATAAATCCTTAAAATCCCCGCTATTTTATAAAAAACGGATTCCGGGAAAATATACCGACCGAATTGCTACCGTTTTGACGAATTCGGTCGTCCTTTAGCTTCATAGCGACCGAATAGCGACGGACAACTTTAAAAAATTATAAATCCAAAAACCGACATCGTTCAGAATGCGTGTACGAACTAATATGAATATTTTAATAATTATTTGTTTATTAATAATCAATTATTAAAAATTTAACTCCATCACTTAATGAGTCACGTAAATGTACATACAAATGTATTACTTGAATTGTTCTACTTTGAGTCTATATAGGTATTTTGTGAAAAAGTATAAGTTTTACTTGTTTGACTATTCAAGTTAATATATATATATATATATATATATATATATATATATATATATGTATATAGTAACTAAAATAGGCAAAATGTTTGTATATATCCTTAAAAAACCCGCTATTATATAAAAAACGGAATCCGGAAAAATATATCAACCGAATTGCGAACGTTTTGACAAATTCAATCGCTATTCGGCCGTCCCTTAGCTTCATAGCGACGGACCAAGTTAAAAAATTATATATCCGAAAACTGGAATCGTTCAGAATGCGAGTAAGAACTAATACGAATATTTTAGTAATTAATTGTTTATTAATAATCAATTATTAAAAATTTAACTCCATCCCTTAATGATTCACGTAAATGTACACACAAATGTATTACTTAAATTATTCTATTTTGAGTCTATATAGGTATTTTGTGAATAAGTATAAGTTTTACTTGTTTGACTATTCAAGTTAATATATATATATATATATATATATATATATATATATATGTCGTAGTAACAAAAATAGGCAAAATGCTTGTATATTTCCTTAAAAACCCCGCTATTTTATAAAAAATGGATTCCGGGAAAATATACCGACCGAATTGCGGCCGTTTTGACAAATTCGGTCGCTATTCGGTCGTCCTTTAGCTTCGTAGCGACCGAATAGCAACGGACCACGTTAAAAAATTATAAATCCAAAAACCGACATCGTTCAGAATGCGAGTACGAACTAATATAAATATTTTAGTAATTATTTGTTTATTAATAATCAATTATTAAAAATTTGACTCCATCACTTAATGAGTCACGTAAATGTACACACAAATGTATTACTTGAATTGTTCTACTTTGAGTCTATATAGGTATTTTGTGAAAAAGTATAAGTTTTACTTGTTTGACTATTCAAGTTAATATATATATATATATATATATATATATATATATGTATATATATAGTAACTAAAATAGGCAAAATGTTTGTATATATCCTTAAAAAACCCGCTATTATATAAAAAACGGAATCCGGAAAAATATATCAACCGAATTGCGAACGTTTTGACAAATTCAATCGCTATTCGGCCGTCCCTTAGCTAGTTAAAAAATTATAAATCCGAAAACTGGAATCGTTCAGAATGCGAGTACGAACTAATACGAATATTTTAGTAATTATTTGTTTATTAATAATCAATTATTAAAAATTTAACTCCATCCCTTAATGATTCACGTAAATGTACACACAAATGTATTACTTAAATTGTTCTATTTTGAGTCTATATAGGTATTTTGTGAATAAGTATAAGTTTTACTTGTTTGACTATTCAAGTTAATATATATATATATATATATATATATATATATATATATGTCGTAGTAACAAAAATAGGCAAAATGTTTGTATATTTCCTTAAAAACCCCGCTATTTTATAAAAAATGGATTCCGGGAAAATATACCGACCGAATTGCGACCGTTTTGACAAATTCGGTCGTGCTTTAGCTTCGTAGCGACCGAATAGCAACGGACCACGTTAAAAAATTATAAATCCAAAAACCGACATCGTTCAGAATACGAGTACGAACTAATATAAATATTTTAGTAATTCTTTTTTTTATTAATAATCAATTATTAAAAATTTAATTCCATCACTTAATGATTCACGTAAATATACACACAAATGTATTACTTGAATTGTTCTACTTCGAGTCTATATAGGTATTTTGTGAATAAGTATAAGTTTTACTTGTTTGACAATTCAAGTTAATATGTGTGTGTATATATATATATATATATATATATATATTAGTAATAGTTACTGAAATAGGCAAAATGTTTATATATATCCTAAAAAACCCCGCTATTTTATAAAAAACGGGATCTGGGGAAATATATCGACCGAATTGCGACCGTTTTGACAAATTCAGTCGCTATTCGGTCGTCCCTTAGCATCATAGCGAGCGAATAGCGACGGATCAGGTTAAAAAATTATAAATCCGAAAACTGACATCGTTCAAAATGCGAGTACGAACTAATATGAATATTTTAGTAATTATTTATTTATTAATATTGAATTATGAAAATTTTAACTCCATCACTTAATGATTCACGTAATTGTACACACAAATGTATTACTTCAATTGTTCTGCTTCGAGTCTATATAGGTATTTTGTGAATAAGTATAAGTTTTACTTGTTTGAATATTCAAGTTAATATATATATTAGTTCGTACTCGCATTTCGACGATGTCGGGTTTTGGATTTATAATTTTTTAACGTGGTCCGTCGCTATGAAGCTAAAGGGCGACCGAATAACGACGAATTTGTCAAAAGCGGTAGCAATTCGGTAGGTATATTTTTTCGGAATCCGCTTTTTTTTTAAAATAGAGGGGTTTTTAAGGATATATCTAAACATTTTGCCTATTTTAGTAACTATTTTAAATATATATATATATATATATATATATATATATATATATATATATATTTTAAATATATATATATATATATTTTAAATATATATATATACCTATTTTAGTAACTATTTAAAATATATATATATATACCTATTTTAGTAACTATTTAAAAAAATATATATATAGGTATATATATATATTTAAAATAGTTACTAAAATAGGCAAAATGTTTTGATATATCCTTAAAAACCCCGCTATTTTAAAAAAAACGGATTCCGGAAAAATATACCTACCGAATTGCTACCGTTTTGACAAATTCGGTCGCTATTCGGTCGTCCTTTAGCTTCATAGCGACGGACCACGTTAAAAAATTATAAATCCAAAAACCGACATCGTTCAGAATGCGAGTACGAACTAATATAAATATTTTAGTAATTAATTGTTTATTAATAATCAATTATTAAAAATTTAACTCCATCACTTAATGATTCACGTAAATGTACACACAAATGTATTACTTGAATTGTTCTACCTCGAGTCTATATAGGTATTTTTTGAAAAAGTATAAGTTTTACTTGTTTGACTATTCAAGTTAATGTTGGCAAAATGTTTGTATTAAAAACTCCGCTATTTTATAAAAAAAGGAATCCGGGAAAATATACCAACCGAATTGCGACCGCTCTGGCAAATTCGGCCGTCCCTTAGCTTCATAGCGACTGGATAGTGACGGATATGTACATGTCTGTCTCTATTCGGTCGCCCAGATGATAAATTGCAGCATATATTTTTAAAACGGCATCGTTGTGCTTATTCCGTCGCGAATCGGTCGCCCAACCCTAACCCTAAGCCTTAAAAATGTCGCTAGTCCGTCGCCATTGGGTCGGTACGAAGCCACTTTTCCAGCAATAGCTAACAGAAAACATAGAACATACCCACAATTCAGTATATCCACAATTCAATAGAAAACAGACCCAAATAAATTCCAAAATAATCAGAAAACATAACGCAAAAAAACATAAAATAGTTACGTATTATATAAACAAAATATTACAATAGTTGCAAATTGATAAAAAAAATAAACTAAATAATCTATTGACTCCCCAAAACTTCATCGACAGTTAAGGGGTCATCGTCATAGTCTGATTCTAACTCATCATCTAGACTACTCAATTTGGCTTCTATCTCAGAGGCATTAATACAACATTGTCCCTATTTGTTAAAATATCAGCTAACATACTAGTTAATGACTTGTTTCTCTTCTTCTCCCTCATCTTGAATTCTCTTCTTTGCTCGGCCATCTCTTTCTTAAACTTTGCTTCCATTTCGTTCCGCATTTGTTCCATAGATGAATGCGAGACTGCTTGGCTGCCTCACTTCATTGTCTTTACCACATCGCTGAACGAACCGAGTCCTTGAACACGTCCCTTACTTGGCCGACCAGCAGCCTCAGCAGAAAGCTCAATCTGAGTCGGCAAATTTGGAGGAGGCTGGTCGGCTTGAATTGCTTGGTTGGCGGCGACGTCATAAACTGCATGGAACACCCCCTGTCAAATAAAACGTCAGGCTATCACAGTAAAGAACTAATATAAAAAAAGGGAAAAAAGTAATGTAATGAAATACTTACAAACAACTCTCTAGAATCTTCATCAACCCATTCACCTTTCTTTGGGCCGATATGGTATTGATGAAGATGATCGTAACTGCCGGGAATGGGACTGCATGTCCGGCCTCCTTTTCCTGTTAACAAAAATCATTAAAACATTTAAATATGTACATAAAACACATAACATATATGAAAAAATAATATAATTAAGTACCAGTCTCATGTGGTGCTTAATGTGGCTGAGTGAACAACTAGTGTGCTTCATCGGGCTTTTGCCACCCCTCCTTTCTTTCCGGTTTTTTTAGGCTTGTAAAAACTTGGCTTTAAATTTCGGAGTCTGCCAGTAGGCTTGAAGTCGCGCCCAATCGGTCTCAAAAACCCATGTGGGCCTCTTTTTTTTTTTCGTGCGACGCTCATAATGCCGCTGAGTCTCCTCGTAAGTATGTTACACCAACCTGACTTGATGCCCGCCTCATGCTCAGGAGCCCAGCGATACATTTTCTGTATTTTGAAATAATGTTAGATAATTAAATTCGACGACTTCTAAATTCAAACTTATTTGCTAATTTACTTACCGTGAACTCTTCCCACCACAATTTTTCTTCTTCTTGGGGAACATCCTTTATGGTGTTATATGCCCCCTTGAAACGATCTTGAAATATTGAAGTTATAACGGCGAAACACCTGGATGCCAATCTAAGTCTATAATAGCCAAGAAAAAATTTAATTAGTTACTATAATGGTTACAAGAAGTATAATTAACTTAAAGGAAATAATTAATAAATTTACTTACGTGCCAAGGGTAGGTTGTAGGAGAGTACGAGTATCTAGTGTAGCCGCAACTCCACCAGTACTGGTATCAGCCGCCCTCTGTGGGACAGTAGACTGGCGAGTCGCAGATCCTACTACCGGCGTAAACTCAGTCGCCGGTACTGCCGCAGACGCATCCCGAGATACATGTGCATCAGCGGACTGTGACAGAGGTGTCGTAACAGGCACGGGGGCAGATGGCGGAGTAGAATGCAAGTCCGATGATGAACCTGGATGGGAGGTAGGGGACGCAACAGACGCTGGTGCCTAACTAAATGGTAATCAAATACCTTTCTTTGGAGGCATCTGTGAAATACAGATTAAGCGGATTAAGAAGTAGCAATAAAGGACTATTGAGTTTTAATGATTCATATTTCAACGAAACACCGTTTTACTCGACTTGCTATATCACTCTCATTTAATTTATGGAAAATTACAAGTCAAAAGCATATGCAGGGTATCCAAAAGACCCTGAGTTTGCGAAGCTTCTCCAAATGACCACTTATTCTTTTTTGCAGACAAGGAAATGATCATTTGTAAGAATAGAATACCCCTGAGTTAAGGAAGACTAGCGAATTGACTTAGCATTTCTAATTCGAAATGATATGTCCGAATTCTAAAACTATGCCTTGATAATTTTTTTAAAGTGAAGAATTCCCCATGCATTATATTCCAACAACAAAACCAATCATGCATAACATAAATTGCAGGCAACATAATTGGAATTGTTTCAACCTTAAGAAATCCAAACTCATAAAAAAGTATACAAGACCATAGCAATAAGCAAAATTTATCAAATATACAAACTTAAATTTTTCATAGAAAAGAAAGAAAGGGTTATTATTCTAAAGACTTCAAGTTGCTTGGAAAAATGGCAATGACAACGGTATATGAAGATTTTAGGCCTATGACAGAATGGAAACAAGATGAAGAATCAAATACGTTATTGCTAATGCATCTTCCAGGTTCTTAATAATAAAAGAAGCTTCAAAAATCCTTTTTCTAGCATTAATACCTCAATAGCACTCAAAAAATCCAAAAACAAATGCGCATTTCTAATTACAAAATTAGGTTACGCAATTCCAAACTTAAGAGCAAAGTCCAAGTCTAATGGTGCATCAATAACAGGAAATAAAACAAATCCCAGAAAATAACAGCAATACTAGTACTTTAATTGGGCAGCTTTCAAGTGTTCTTAAATCCAGATATGCAAAACCAACAAAAGCAACAGAGAAAAAAGAAATCCCAGAAATCCCAGAAATGCAAAATTGACCATAAAAAACAGTGAACTACAAAATTTAGGGCTCTAATAACAGATTAGGGCATGCCAATTTTACCTTCAGGGCCAAGAGCAAATCGCTTTTTGGAGTCGTTGAGAATAGACAATCCAAACTTCAATACTTTATCCGAACGCCTAAGCTTTAGCTTTCTAACAAGTTTTCGGAGATGGAGGTGAGGCGTCAAGGTGGCAGTCGTTTCAGAAAATTCTACGAGGTCAGATAGTTTTATTTATATTTTTTTTTTTTTGAGAAATCCAACACTGAAACGAAGTCGTTTTATTACGTCCTTAAGCCTTTCGTCATATTGTCGGTCGTTATTCCGTCGTTAACTATTCCGTCGGCATTCGGTCGTTATTCCGTCGGTAGTCGGTCGTTAAAGTACACAAAATGACGTCGTTTTGTGTCCTTCATTTATTACTATATAAATATACACCGTTATGTATTCCGTCGGGATTCGCTCGTTAACTTCCGTCGGTATTCAGTCGTTATATAGTCCGTCGGTAAACGGTCGTTAATATCCGTCGGTAGTCGGTCGTTAGGGGTGAACAAAACGACGTCGCTTCAAATTGGTCAACAGGACCGATCTGGCCAACGGAATAACGACCGTTAGGTTTTCAGTTTCCAGTCAGTCGTTAATTTTGTGACCTAAAATTTCGGTCTCTATTTAACTGTTTTCTTGTAGTGAAAGCTCAAATGAAATTGTTCATATTTGCCATGCATAGTCTTAAAATGTTTTCATGATAAAATATTTTTGAAAATGTTTAAAAGAGCCTTACAAAGTTTACTTGAGTAAAGGTTAGCATTTGATTTGCGACTTAGTGGGAAAACCACTTTGGACCTTCATCTTGGTCACTTCAAATGGTTCAAAATACTCAACGGCTATTTTAATCAGGTCGACCTCAAACCTATTCGGTGGACCTAGATATGAACATCGGTCGACCGAGATATGGTTAGGTCAACCGAGATCGAGACAGATCCTTTTTCAAAATAACTCGGAAGCACTTCGGACGACCAGATACAGAGTCCGGTAGACCGAAGTACCGAATTTCTGCAGTTTTATATCCGTTGGAGCGTTTATTACAAGCCATTTTCTCTCCCCTATTTAAACTTAAGGCTGAGATTTTTCTACTTACTCATTCCATTAAGTGCATTAAGTTTACTATCATTCAAAACATATTTTATTACTCATTGCTATCTATTTCATGTGCTAGTCAAAGTTGAACAAAATCATTTGAGCCTTAGCAATTATTGAGATTTACAATTGTAACTTATCCATCACTTCTAGGTGATATTTGGTTATTCCCTGTCCCCCTCTCATTTGTTGAGATTAGTTTTTTGTTAGCTAGGAAGTAACTCTTTGTGAGTTTCATCTCTTTGTGAGATTTGTAGAACTCCTTTTGAGTTAAGTTCTTCGTGAGCTTGTTGTGTGGTTCAAGTAAAACTCTTTGAGAGTTATCCACTCCTGTAAAAGGTTGATCCACCTTGTATTTGTTGTGACGGAAATTTCTTAGTGAAGTGTTGAAATCATTGGGTGTGTCTCAATGTAGTGGACGTAGATTCGTTGTGAATCGAACCACTCTAAATATTTTGTCTTGTTTTCTCTATTTTACAAGCTTTCCATTTATTGTTTTTTTTTGAGCAAACTTTCCATTTATTGTTATTTGCTCTTTATGTACATATTTACAAGAAAGTTTCGAAAAAGATTTAAAAAACCTATTCACTCCCTAGTGTTTTTCAACAATTTTTTCGCATTTTGTACCTTCGTTTTCCTTTTATATATCAGGTAAATGATAAGAAGTACCAAATTGATCACAATTGCTAGAATATACCTAAAAAAAAGCCACAGAGTCTTAAGCAACCTATTTCTTGACTTCTGAGTAGATTCCTTTGGACAGGGTCCACAAAATCCTTTATTAGACTCAAAATATTCACTTGTGAAGTTTTCAAAAGGACCTCCCGATGGAATTTCTTCACATAAATTATTGAAAGAAACATTGAAATACTGTAGATATTGGAGCTCCTCTAATGATCTTGGAATTGAATCAGAAAAGTTATTATGGGGAATTTCTCCGTTTAAATTATTGAAAGAAACATTGAAATACTGTAGGTATTAGAGCTCCTCTAATGATCTTGGAATTGAACTGGACAAGTTATTATGTGGAATTTCTCCGCTGAAATTATTGGAAGAAACATTGAAATATTGTAGATATTGGAGCTCCTCTAATGATCTTGGAATTGATCCGGACAAGTTATTATGTGGAAGGCCCGATACTTCCAAACTTAACATCATACCGACTGACTCAGGAATAGGTCCTTGAAATCCATTGAATTTCAACAGAAAAACATTGAGTTTCTGAAGACTTTCAATAGTTAAGGAAGGCCGCACTAATTAACTTTCCAACTTCAGGAGGCAAATGACCTCTTAAGAAATTTTATGAGACATCAAACCTCAAAAGACCTTCAAGTTTCCACAATTTTTTAGGTACCAAGCCTAATCTATTAGAACCTAGATCAAGATATCTCAAAAAGCTTAAATTTCCAGAACATTCCGGAATTGATCCTGAAATTTGATTCTTTCTCAAAATTAGACCACGCAAACCTTGTAATTCACAGACTATTTCTGATTGATCCTCTAATTAGATTAATGCCAAAGTCAAGATTTTTTAAATTAGGCATGTATTTAAAAGTAGACGTTACGATCTCATAAAGTTGATTGTCATTCATATTTAGACCAAATAAACTTAAGTTACCCAATGTACATGCAATTTTCCCTTTGATTCTGCAATTTTGTAAGTATAATTGCTGAAGGGGCCTTGAAAGATTTCCCACTGTATTTGGGAGAGCTATATCATATTGATTATCATTCAGTGCCAGAGATTCCAAGACTTTGCAGTTGGCTAGTGAAGCAAAAGGAATGGTGCCACTTAAGTTATTATTTTGGATGCTAATTTTTTCAGTTTTGTCGAGGTTGCCAAGTTCTCCTGGTATTTTTCCTGCCAAAATTGTAATAATTTAAAGTGTGAATAGAAATAGAAACGAAAAAAAAACATTATTGCACATGTACCTGATAGGTAGTTGGTGCTAAAGGAGAGAACATGAAACATAGTTAAGTTACCAATTTCTCTTGGAATGAAACCTAAAGGAGGTAAAAAAAATAAAAAAAATGAATGAAATATTAGTTAACAATGTATTTATGCATTTTCAGTAAAGGAAAACTAAAAGATCAAATTACTAGGATATAATTTATTTTTCATATAAGGAAAAAAAATAATATTCATATGTTTCTCCGAATGAAACCAATTAGAAACCACCAACTATCTCTCTTGATTTAGAACCTTCAAGAAATGGAGAAATAAATTTCTCCTAGAAAACAAGCTCTAGAAGGTTCTAGAATTGATCAATAAGAAAACAAGCTCTTGATCTATTAGGAAAGTCATAAGGAATAAGCTAGAGAAAATGAGAAGTTAGCTTCTAGATTGTTCTAGGTTAAATGTCTAGTTGGTAGAATATTCTAGATGGTTAGAGACTAATCTAACCAACTAGTATAAATAGGAGATGTGTATTAAGCATTTACAAGACAGAGCAAGTGTGACTGACTAGAGTGGAAAAGTACTCCAAAGCAAGAGCCAACTTTGAGAGTGAATCAAAGTTGTGAGCTTGAGAGCTAAGTAAGCTCAAGTATACAAGTGTGAGTGCTAGGTGGCATTGTGAAGTGTGAATTCAATTGAAATATAAGAGTGTTTGTCAATTGAATTTCTCAACAAGTGGTATTAGAGCTAATACTCAATCAGTAGTGTTATACCAAAATACTCAACAAATTGTATCAGAGCAGGTCGTCTGGGACCGTAGTGGAGATCGTCGATCAATAGTCGTACTACGAGTAGACTCTGTTGAAATAAACTGTCGGGGACCAGGTTCGACATTAATAAGTCGGAGATCAAGGTACGAGAAAACTTTGTAGGAGCACAATCAGGGATTGTGAAGTCGTTGGTCAGGGACCAAACTTACTTGGTAGAGTGTTGAGTATCAACAAGTCATAATGGCGGAGTTCGTAAGTCCCAGTAGCATTGAAAAACTTAGCGACGAAAACTACCATGAATGGAGTATATGTCACAAGTTCTACTTGAGAGGACAAGGCTTATGAGAGATGATCGACGACAAACAGACAACGCAATCTACATGAGAAAATATCGAGGAGTACAAGAAATGGGATGCAAATGTCGGTAAGGCATTATCTATCCTAGCCTTAACCGTAGAGAAAATATTTTTGGACAAAATTAAGGATGCTAAAACTCCCAAAGAAGCTTGGGATATAGTGGCGACGTGCTTTGCAAAGGAAAATTACTGCAAGTTGCAGAGACTCAAGAATGGGTTGATAAGTCTCTCACATGGAGACATGACAGTAAGTCAGTTCTTTGACAAAGTTAAAACTTTGTCCGTAAAAAATTACAAAAATTAGATCTTCTTCATCCTGTCGATGAGACACAGATGAGAAGGATAATAATATGGGGGTTTCGACAAGAATTTAATCCGATTATAGCAGCAACATGTGGATAGGACAAACACCCCACCCTTAACGAGTTGGAATACACGTTGGCTGATGAAGAAGCTCTAAATAAACAAAAGGATAGAGCTTTGGATAAAGATGACGAGAGAGCCCTCTTTATCAAAAGAAAACAATTTAAAGGGAAGAAAATTCTAAAAGAAAAGAAAAATGAAGGAAGGAGTAGCTCGAAGTCTAAATGACGCTGTCAATCAAATGGAAACAAAGGACAAAGGAATCAACGACGAGATGACGCGTGCTACAACTGCGGAAAGAAATGACACTTCACCCGAGATTGCTTGCACAAGTAAGAGAAAGGTAACACTGCCGTTTCAAAATAGGCCGAAGGTAGTGATGATGATTGGGACGCTGAGTCATCCATGAGTAATGCTATATTTATACATTTAAAGAAATAGAAAACTGAAAGAAATATTTACTTGGACATGGCTTTTTTCTTATAAGACAAAGAAAGAATATATGGTTACTCTACCTTGGAAATTATTGTTTTGAAGATATAACTCTTCGAGCATCTTCAAGTTTCCAATTTCCTTCGTAATGTTTCCATTGAAGTTGTTGTGAGACAATCCCAGAGATTGAAGTTTCAAACATTGGGATAAACTCAATGGTAATTCACCACTTAACAGGTTCTCATTTAGATTTTTCCATACGCGACTTTGTCCATAACATATGTTGCGGGGAAGGTTACCAGAAAAAAAAAACTGTTATTAGCAAAATCAATCAGTTTTAATGTGTAAATGTTGAACAACTCAGATGGCAAACGGCCTACATAGCAGAAAGTTAGTAACAGTATATGATGATCAATGATAATAATTATTTTTTCTGTTATATTCAATCTCTGTAGAAAATTGAGTTATGTCCTACTCCATCATTTTCAATGTATAATTTATTTCAGACTACTAAGGCGCCAAAAAAATAAAGACTAGGAATATAAAAGCTTATAAATTACAATTTATAATATCTTATACATTAGATATTTTCTTTATTATGTGCTAGACAGAAATAAGATGAGATAATAAGATAAGTAATTTTTTAAAAGTTCCCTCAGAAAAATATTGGGAAAAAATAAAACTAAATGGTTTCTTTAAAATGTGTGAAGCAACTTATATTCGATGAAATCTAGTGCTAAAATCTAAAACCAAAAAACAATAATCCATTTTTTTTAAGATAACACTCCAAAGATAATGTTCTAGTGCCCATAAATTCTAAATATTCACGTTTTTTCGCAAGTTTTGAAATTTTATCTTTTGAGTCCATTTACAAATTAGTCTCTATTAATTAGGGTTGCAAATGATTAATGGACCATTTTGTCAAAACTCAAACAAGATCTGGCTAGCTCGAACTAAGATATTTGAACTGGTCCAATCTTGCAAATTACTATGCTCAAATTCTAAAATGAATATTTAAACGTTCCGTTAAAAATTCATGAACATTATTTTATACTCTCTTCGTTTCAAAATATATGTGCTAATTTGTATTTATATGATTGTTAAGGTTTTGTGGAAATTTGTTGTAGAATTAGATACAATGTCCAAATAGCCCTAATTAATTTGTTAGTTGGAGTTGGTATCTATAATTTCTGAAATGTTAGAGCATTTATTATAGGGGAAATTCAACTTGGTCCCTGAAAATAGATGAGATTTTCAATTTCGTCTCTAAAAGTAGCATCCAATAAATTATGTCATTGAAAATGTCTTAAACGTGTCAATTTGATCCTTAAGCTAACCGAAATCCAACAAGCTAACCAGCTAACCGGGGGTTACATTAATTTAGTCCTTGGAGTTTTTATTTATTTTCAAATATAATTGGCAAAAATATGTCAATTTGGTCCATGAGATAATGATCGTCAAATATTTAAATCTTAAACTCTAGACCTCAATCATAGACTAGTATGAGTAC
Source organism: Vinca minor (assembly GCA_026122235.1). Lineage (NCBI taxonomy): Eukaryota > Viridiplantae > Streptophyta > Magnoliopsida > Gentianales > Apocynaceae > Vinca > Vinca minor. The sequence continues at coordinate 397,791 of JAOCZM010000104.1, forward strand.
GAGGTTGGTTTGATTAGCCAATGAAGCAATGATCCAGTGGTCAATGCCAAAACCTCATGGCATAGAGGTTTATTTTTCATCTTTTCTTCCTTGTTACTCCTTCTCAAGCCAAGCTCGTGCTTGTACTTTTTTTTTAGTGTGTAGGGTTTTGTGTCCAGAGTTTATGGTGTTTGGTTTAGTGTATATAATTTATGGTTTAAATATTTGACGATCATTATCTCAACTATGAGGTGCACATTATTCGATATTAACCGATAACTCAATGGAAGCGAATCAAATTTTAAATTTGGTAATTAGTTCGGGATTCATTTAATATAGTTTTGTTAATATGGGTAATATAACCAAATTTATTTATTTGTTTTTGTTAAAGTTTTGGTGTGAAAAATCTCTAACCAAACCGAACTGAAACGCGAAATAATATTTATATAATTTTTTTTAAACTTTATTTAAGATAATACACTAGTTTTAAATTTTTTTAAAACACTATAATCTACTCTACACACTGATTTTCGTTTATTAAAAACAGATAGATGTATTTATATTTTAGTTTATGACAAAACACCTAGACTACTCTACACTGTCTACAATACTCATTCTCAAATGTCGACATAGAACACTATTTCGCGGGGTGTGACTACTCAAACTCTGTTAAACCCATTTGATAATTCTCTTGAAATATTTATATTGGTTATCACCGAACCGAATTTATCCGACCGAAGTAATTTTTGTTTGGATAAATTTGTTCTTAAAGTTAAAATGTTTTGGTTCGAGTTAAAAAAAAAGTATAAAAATCCCGAATAAAAGTTGAAATAATTAACCGAATTTAACCAAACATCGCAAATGCACCCCCCCCAAGAGACCAAATTGACACATTTTTACAATTATAAGAACTTAATTAAAAATAATAAAAATACAAGGACTAATTTGAATTTAAGACTCAATTAGTTAGGTACCAAATTGACACGTTTCTGCCAAATCCAAAGACTAGATGATTGGATGCCACTTCAAGGACGAAATTGAAAATTATTTCCATTTTCAGGGACCAAAATTAAAATTCACCTTTTATTATTTAGTTCGAAGTAGGGTTAAAGCTGGAAAATAAATCATAAATACTATCGCTATTTAGAATTAGGATAATTATTTTCAAACAAGCCAAAAAAGAAACTGCTACATGTAATTTGAAATGGAGAGAGTATATATTCTTTTCAACTAATAAAATATTACTCTATGATATTATATTTTTATTTACAGATTTTTTTTAATTTGTTTTGCAAAGATATATCACCTCCCTGAAAAGTTTAGTAAATGCTTTATGAATTTGATAAATAGTTGGAAAAAAAAATACTTGAAAAGTAACAAGTAATTTAGGGGGATGATGTAGTAAAACGTCCTAAAGAATTAAGAAGTTAATAATTAAGCAAGAATGGAATATTTTTACCTTCTATGATGTTTTGAGCCAGATGCACCTCTTGAAGACTCAAGTTCCCAAAATTGTTTGGTATAACTCTCGAAAAAATATTGTAAGACAAACCTAACATTTGAAGATGTGAACATTGGTACAAACTTGAGGGTATTTCACCAGTGAAGTTGTTTTAGAACAGTCCAAACCATTTGAGGCTTTGGAGATGTTGACACATATTATCATTTGGGGCTAGTGCCTCACAAGCCTTTCCCCCCAAAAAAGCTTTGTTTTAATAATATCTTGTGTCGCAAGCATTTTTTAGTGTACCTATTTTGAGTCAGTTTTTTATTTGAAAAATTAGATTTTGTGGTTCGTGGATTATAGGAATAACACCACTTATATCTTAACAAGTTTGGTTAAAATTTTAACAAGCTTAAATGTGTAATGGGACTATGATGTTTATTAAAAAAAAAAATTTTATCAAACTTAAGTGTAAAAATTTGAAATCTTGTGAAATTTTTACTATATGGTGAATATCAAGATATTGGTGATGTCTTGTTTTCTATTCTTGTTGATGAATCCCGTGATATATCTATGAGAAGCAAATGTCGGTAATACTTCGTTATGTGAAGAATGGGCAGGTATTAGAGCATTTTGTTGGTGTCAAACATGTATCAAGTACTATCGAGAATGATGTAATTATAGAATATTATCAAAGTATGAAAAACGCGTATATACTTTTATAAATATTTTTTGTCAATGTTGATTGTTCCCTTCCTACTTTTACAGTCTGTGTCCGCCACTGCATATTATCTGGAAGAACACCAGTGAGCAAATATTGAAGATTTCAAATGGCAAAGAACCAGAAAGTTTATTGTTTTCAACAATAAAATCTTTCATATTACGAAGATTACCCATCTCTATTGGGATTGATCCTTCAAGGAAATTTAAGGATAACTCAGTATCTCAAGATTCAATATGTTAGAGAGGGAACACGGCATAATACCCGTGAATCTATTGAAGTCGACTCTACAAAAGAAGTTGAGTATGTGGCTGCCTATAAAGAAGCTGTTTGGATCAGGAAGTTTGTTGACTGGATTATGTGTCATCCCTAGCATTGTGAACCCAATACACCTTTATTGTGATAATACTGATGCCATTTCACAAGCTAAGGAACCTAGATCTCACCAACGATCCAAACACATTCTTAGGCGTTTCCATCTTATTAGAGAGATCATTGATAGATGAGACGTTAAAATTTGCAAAGTTCATACAGACGAAAGCATTTCCGATCCATTGACCAAGCCACTCCCGCCGCCTAAACATGAAGAGGGGCATTTTTGGTATTTGGTTTTAGCTGGGATTACGTGGGAGTTATTATGCGATAAAACTCCCACTACCATAAGAGGTTGGGATTATGTGGGAGTTGGCTTTCGGAATAAACTCTCAAGCCTATATAATCTATTTTGGCCGACACCCTAGGGTGACTTTTGATAGCCGCAAAACCTATTACCCGAAATAAAGATTTCTTCCTCATTTCTCTCTCCTGGTGACTAGTGTTCATTTTGTTGTGATTGGCGCACATATTCCAAGGCAGATCCTACAGCCCAATGAGAATTGCACTGTGCCTTTAACTTTTTCTTGTTTCCCTGTTGCTGGCGAGAAATTTTATTTTGGAAGGTGACTAAGTTTAAAAGTTACATCAAAACCAATTAATACAATACATGTAGGCAAAAAGTCAATTCTCTTTCCTACGTTATTGTATTCACTGGCTTGAATATAAGTTTTAATCTTACTCACCTACCAAGAAAAAACTTTTCGTTGCTGGCCGCCGAGAGAGAGAGGGGGAGCCACCTCCTTCTCTCTTTTGCCTTCCACGTTTCCCGAGAAACTACTTCCCCAAATCGGCAAAAAATCCTCTGTTCCCGTTCCTGTCCCCAGCCAATCACAATTCATCCTGTGTATATATAATTGGAAAAAATATTTATATTGTAAATTCTGATTGGTTTGGGACAGGGGATTTTCACCCAAATCCCATGATGCTCTACTTTCCTTTTTCTTTTTACATTTTGCTCCTGATCCCAGCCAACTTCTTTTATATATATACTCAACGCAACTCTAAAGAAGGCTAAAGTATCGATGGAGTCTGAAACACCACAACAAGTGAAACTAACTTGTTGATACAGCAACTCAAAGTTGAAATGAATTCTATACGAAGTCCAATTCACAAGTAGGTAAGGAATAACCTTACCAAAATACCATATATCCAACGTAATTACAATGGTGGCCAAATCCCTCTTAAATAGAGTTAAATTTCGGCTCAATTGAACCAAAAGGAAGAGTTCTTAAAAAATTAGAACTCTTCAACAACAAACTTGTTAACCAAATAAAACAATATCTAAGATAATGGACATTATGTCCTATTATTTAGCTAGCACTTATTCTACTCGCCAACATGGCTAAAAACAGTAAATAATAAAGCTGAAAATAATTAAAGTCTAGAATAGACTTTAATTGTACAAAAAGACTAAAATGCCCTTTAAATTCATCCCAATTATGGACAGCATGTTGGACCAACTTGCATGACGTTTTCGGACACCAAGATGGCAGAATCTGATCTTGTGATCTCATGAAAGCTGTAGATCTACCTCTTATCTTTCATATGCAACTTGAATCAGCTCAATTGGATACCTAGATCGAAAGTTATAATCATTATACCAAACTGTCACAAAGCTGTCCATTCCCACATCAACTTGTAAGATTACTAAAATACCCTTCTTAGCCACTTTGCTTGATAGGGCCGAATTGTACACTTGATAAACTTAAGAGGTTGACTTGTACAATATTTCTAGCTGTAACTTAGCGTCCACTTTGTACTTTAGAACTCGGATCAATGATGTAATAAGGTGATTAACCTTCCTTGTCCTAAGCCGTGTCGTTGGTCCTTGTAGTTTCTACGGAATATTTGGTCACTAAATACCGACGGAATAGCGATCGAACTCACATCAAGGTTGACTTTTGATTTTGACTGGATAACGACCGATTGTCGACGAGCCAGTTTAGCAACGAAATATTTGGTCACTAAATACGGACGGAATAGAGATCGAACTCACATCAAGAAAACGCGTAAAACGACGTCGTTTCGTGTCACTTACCACGAATTGACAAAACCATTAAACGACGTCGTTTTAGTAAACGATTGGTATTCGATCGTTAATTTCATAAAGACATTGTTTCTCATCTACGCTGAACAAAACTACGTCGTTTTAGGATCCTTTTGAATCACTCGATAAATATTTTAAACAACGTCATTTTGTTGTTAACAAAACGTTGTCGTTTTATTAAACGGTCAGTATTCGATTGTTAAGTTCCGAACGACATCGTTTCTCATCTGTCGATATTCGGTCGGTAAAGGCTGAACAAAACTACGTTGTTTTAGGATCCTTTTGTTTCACTCGATAAATATTTTTAACGATGTCGTTTTCTTTTGAACAAAACGACGTCGTTTTATAAAATGGTCGGTATTCGCTCGTTAAGTTCCGAACGACGTCGTTTCTCATCCGTCGGTATTCGGTCGGTTGGCTGAACAAAACTACGTCATTTTAGGATCCTTTTGTATCACTCGAAAAATATTTTTAACGATGTCGTTTTCTGTTGAACAAAACGACGTTGTTTTATAAAATTGTCGGTATTCGCTCGTTAAGTTCAGAACGACGTCGTTTCTCATCTGTCGGCATTCAGTCGGTAGGCTGAACAAAACTACGTCGTTTTAGGATCCTTTTGTATCACTCGAAAAATATTTTTAACGATGTCGTTTTCTGTTGAACAAAACAACGTTGTTTTATAAAATTGTCGGTATTCGGTCGTTAATGTTAAAACGACGTAGTTTTATTCGGTCTGGTGTCTTCAAAACGACGTCGTTTTGATTTGGTCAACGGGACCGATATGGGGGACCGAGTAGCAACGGAATAGCGACCGCTTATTTTTCGGTTTCACTTGATCGGTAGGCGGTCGCTAATTCCACGACTAAAAAAGTTTTTCGTTATTTGCGGTAGCTAAATTGATATTTTCTTGTAGTGATAATAATACATCTTAATAGTTTTGTTAGGAAAATAATCAATTTTAGGATAAAGTTTTTTTTGAAAATCATAGAGTAATTAGATAAGTAAATCATTTTTCAGAATATTAATTCAAATATTTTCGCTATTCCGTCGGTATTTAGTGACCAAATATTCCGTCGATAATCTGGTCGTCGAAAATCGTTCGTTATCCAGTCAAAGTCAAAAGACAACCTTGATGTGAGTTCGGTCGCTATTCCGTCGATAATTAGGGACCAAATATTTGGTGGCTAATTATTCCGTTGGTATTCGGTCGCTATTTGGCTCAGCGACGAAAAATATCTGACCTTATGGTTCGGTCGCTATTCTCACTTTAGCGACCGAATAGCGACAAATAAATCCGTCATTATTTAAATATTTTCTTGTAGTGTATATAATGCTACTATATGATCTCAAAGAGGCGTTCCTTTATATTTCAATCCCAAATGTCATCGAATTTTGTGAATTTCTCTTTCGCATTTACTATCATTTTCTTTCTTTGCACATTTAATCCTTAATCAAATCACTTTTTTCAAGTCAGTTTAATTTTCCATCTTATTTCTTTACGTGGTTTGTTGTTATTTTGTTTCTCTTTTAAAGTTTTCATTAACTATATATTAATATGAGGAGAATACGGATGTTTTAAAGAGATACTTGATTTCCGTGTAATTGATCGAGTGAAATTATCTAATTTGAATAGGCTATGAATTTGTTTATACTCATTTGACATTTGATGCTTTCGTGAATTTATATTCCAATTAACATTTGATACTCTCTTGTCTCTATTGAAGGGACATGGAATTGACCTGAGGAAATATATCATTGCTTTCGTGCCTAATGGTGCTAAGAGAAACAGAGCATTGTAAGCTGAGGTGATTGTCTACTGAATTGTGAGAAAACTTCTAGATTTTTTTTGTTCATGGCACATTGTAAAAATTCCTTTAATTTTTTCTTTGTCAAAAAGAGATGTTTTGTTAATATTTATTTCGACAGATTCTATATATATATATATATTTTTAAGTAGAGGTAAGGTATGTCATTTTTAAAGGTGAATAACTTAATGAATTCTCTAAGTTATATCTCTCTAAGTACTTAGAATTTCTCGAATTCTTTAGTGTAATTGGTATTAAGATGGGTGTACGTGATCTTCATTGAATTCTTGAAAGTACTAAGCCAATTACACTAACCTTCCTTGACAAGGGTTATATATGATGTATGAAAGTTTATTGGATTTTTTCTTTGGGGCAAAATGGAGGGAGGGAGAGTGATGCGAACCTTCGCCAACAATGTGGACGAGACCCTCTCCGATTCGGCAACAATTCCAAAAATTTGCTCAAGTATAAGTTTGGATTGGGACCTTCGACATCTAATCAACCAATAGGAATGATCCTACTTCGTGACTAGCAATCTAGGTATAATCGACTTATGATGGGTGGAAACCTCACCTCTAATCAACTTGTGATTAGCAACCTCGGTATAAGGAAGACGCCACAAACGAAAGTGAATAATTTGTTTGATAAGTCAGTTTGAATGCCTCAAGAAAATCCTTGATAAGTACGGATAAGTTCTTTCAAGAATTCAAGATGAAAGAAAAAGCTTACGTTTTATATATATGAATTGTGTAAAAAAAAACAAAGGAAGACGAATGCTCCTTTTGTAAGGAGACTTTCAGCCTAAGTTTCCTAGCCCTATTTGAATTGAAATACGACATAGTTTCCAAGTTCAAGACAAAGTCTAATCCTTCTTGAACTGAAATGCGACATAGTTTTCAAGTCCAAGTCAAAGTTGAATCCTTCTTGGACTGAAATACAAAATACAAAAACTACTAAATAACTACTTTATTAAACTGCCTAAAATAAAGCAACTAAACATAATGCGGGAAATAATGGTCTAGATTGTGGCTGGATGTTTAAACCCACGTTCTCCATTCCGCCAAGTCGGCCAATGTCTGTGTCCAATTTGATGAGTGTAATCAGCCTCGACTCACTCTCCTTAAGGAACACATGCTTTTATTGTTCTTGGACTCTTTGGACCAAGCTATTAAGTTCTTTTCTGAATCATTTTGTTTGAACTCTCGTAGCAGGTCCAACTGGTACTTGAGCGGAATCGTGAATTGCATTGATGTTTACATCATTCCCCACCTCTTGAGAAGGATTTGCCCTCAAATCATCACCTACATCAAAAGGACTCAAGTCAGTAACATTAAAAGTGACACTAACATTATCACTACAGAAAATTGTCTTTAGTGATAGCAAAACCTTGTCACTAAATCATAAAATGTTGTCATTAAAACCCTTTAGTGAAAAGATAAAGTTGTCACAATATTGTCACTAAAGGTTCTTTGTGACGACATGTAATGTCGTCACTAATGTTTGTACTTCAGTGACCCCAAAAATGTCATCACTAAATATCGACATGCATTAGTGACAACAAAAAATTGTTACTAGATACTACTCTTTAGTGACAACCTTTAATATTTTCAAAACTGAAAATTAAAAATGTTAGTGACAAGATAGTGTCGTCATTAAAACTATTTTGTGACGACAATTGTTGTCACTAAAAGTAAATGAAAAGTCTCAACTCCAAGAACTTCTTGATAAGAAATTCATAAGACCGAGTGTCTCACCTTGGGCACTCCAATTTTTTTTGTGAAGAAGAAAAAGTAAGGTAGTATGCAGATGTGTATCGACTACCGGGAGTTGAACAAGATTACAATCAAGAATTGATACCATCTACCACGTATCGATGACTTGTTTGAGCAGTTGAAGGGGGCGAATGTGTTCTCCAAGATGGACTTGAGGTCGGGTTATCGCCAGTTAAGGATTAAACCCGAAGACATCCCAAATAGTGCCTTTAGAACCTCGCTACGGGCACTATGAGTTCCTTGTGATGCCGTTTGGAATGACTAACGCACCTGAGGCATTCATGGACATGATGAATACAGTGTTTCAGGATATTCTAGACAAGTTTGTGGTGGTCTTCATTGATGACATTTTGATCTATTCACCGTCGGATGAAGCTGACGAGGAGCATTTGAGGTTGGCTTTGGAGATTCTGAGGAAGGCGAAACTATATGCTAAGTTCAGCAAGTGCGAGTTCTGGTTGAGAAGCATTGCATTTTTGGGGCTTGTTGTTTCGGCTGAGGGAGTTTTAGTTGACTCGAGCAAGATAGAGGCAATCGTGGATTGGCCTACACCGAAAAATGTGTCAGAGGTGAAGAGTTTTCTAAGGTTATCCGGGTATCGAAAGTTTGTGCAAGACCTTTCTCGCATTGCAGCTCCATTGACTCGCCTAACACCAAAGCGGGTTAAGTTCGAATGGGGGCCGGAGTGTGAGAACAATTTCAAGGTGTTGAAGGAGAAGTTGACTACAACACCGGTGTTAGCTTTGCCATCAGACTCCGGGGGTTTCACCATCTATAGTGATGTCTCGGGAATTGGACTAGGGTATGTGTTGATGCAAAATGGTAAGGTTATAGCTTATGCTTATAGACATCTTAAGCCTTACGAGAATAACTACCATACACACGACTTGGAGTTGGCAGCGGTCGTGTTTGCCTTGAATTTGTGGAGGCACTATTTGTATGGAGAACCGTGTGAGGTTTTCACTGATCATCAAAGCCTTAAGTACTTTTTCGTACAACAGGAACTTAACATGAGACAGAGGCGTTGGTTAGAACTGTTGAAAGATTATGATCTTACGATTAGTTACCACCCTGGTAAAGCTAATCGTGTAGCTGCTGATGTTTTGAGTAGGAAAAACTCGGGGAAGCTGCGGCGTTAATCACCGATAAACGGGAGTTAAAAACTCGGGGAAGACTGCTGATGTTTTGGCAGCCTCGATAGCTTAACCAACCATCTTGGAAAGAGTGAAGGAAGAACAAGTGCAAGATTCTGATTTGGGTAAAGAACAGGATTTGGTACAGTCTGGGGCAGAATAAGATTTTTTCAGATACATGTAGATGGTAGTCTTCGTTTTCGGGGCAGATTATGCGTACCTTCAGATTCGGGGCTGAAATCAGAAATTGTACAAGAAGCTCATTGTTCTAGATTGTCGGTGCATCCAGGGGCTTCGAAGTTGTATAAATGATTGAAAGACAACTTTTGGTGGAGAGGTATGAAACGGGATATAACCGAATTTGTGGTTAAGTGTATCGTGTGTGAACAAGTCAAGGTGGAACATCAAAGACCCGCCGGCTTACTCAAACCTTTAGATATTCCCATGTGGAAGTGGGAACATATAACGATGGACTTTGTGGTTAGGTTGCCTAAGGAAAAAAGCGGGAAGGATACCATTTGGGTGATAGTGGACCGACTCACTAAATCGGCTCACTTTTTGCCTATGAAAATCAAAACTACGATGGACACGCTCATTCAACTATATATGTATGAGATTGTTCGTGCTCATGGGGTACCAGTTAGCATTGTATCTGATCGGGACAGCCAGTTCGTATATCAGGTTTGGAGGAGTTTCAGTGAGGCCATAGGGACGAAATTATCTTTAAGTACTACTTATCATCCTCAAACTGATGGACAGTCCAAGAGGACAATTCAGACCTTGGAGGACATGTTGAGAGCTTGTGTTTTGGACTTCAAGGGTAGTTGGGTGGATCACTTGACCTTGGTAGAATTCGCCTACAACAACAGTTACCAATTAATCATTGGAATGGCGCCATATGAAGCGTTGTATGGAAGGAAGTGTAGGTCGGCGGTATGTTGGGACGACATTGGCGAGAAGATGGTCACGCGTCCGGAATTGGTGCAAGTTACATTAGAGAAGGTACCGCTTATTCGGGAACGGATTAAGGCATGTCACGACAGGAAGAAAAGTTGGGCGGATAGCAAGCGAAGACCGTTGGAATTTGAAGTGGGCGACAAAGTGTATCTTCGAATTTCGTCTACGAGGGGTGTTATGAGATTTGGGAAGAGTGGTAAGCTAAGCAAGAGGTTCATTGGTCCTTATGAGGTGCTTGAGAAAGTTGATGACTTGGTTTACCGTTTGGCATTGTCACCAACACTTTCACGGGTACACAACGTATTCCACGTGTTACAGTTCAAGCGGAATGTGCCGGATCTAAGTCATGTGTTGGAAGCTGTTTTGGGATTTTGTGCACTTCTTATTTGGTGAATTTTTGTTTCCTTTGCATAATTGAAGGTATGGATCCTGCCCTATTTCATAGTTGATGTTGGGAATCATATTTACTGTCTTCCTTATAAATTTTTGAAGAATAAATTGTTATCACTTTTGTTATCTATCAATTGAAACTATCGTTACAGAAATTGGTATATTTTGGATTGTCAACTGTGATTATGTGAATTGAATCGTTGGCTGCCTAATTGAACATGATAATTGTCTAATTGATTCTTTGTTACTGCTTTGCATTATCGAGTTATTTGGTGGCGTCATAATTGGTTGAGTCGTGTTGTCCTATTTTGTTTTGGTGCCTTTATGAGCTCGTACTTAGAATAGATTAGATGACAGGATTCATTCATTATATAGAGAAACGCGTGATTTGAAAAGATCCCGTGAGATCTCATGCTATGATAAACCACTTGGGAGGACTCCGAGAATCCTACGTGGGCGGATTCCTGGTCATACGATGTGGATATTGTGGACGCCTAGGAGATCCTGCGTGTCATGTGGCAGATTCCTAGGGTGGGTCGGGGCGGTGGCCGAGGAAGTCCTGCGTGGGCATATTTCCGAGGGTCATGCCAATACGCAAGATTTCGAGGGGTCCTGCGTGGGCGGATCCTCAGCGTCTTGCGAGCCTTCACCTGATGAGGTTATCATTGGGACTGTAACAGTGTTGTGTATTCCATGGTAATGGGCGAGGATACAATATAGGATGGATCCTTAAAATTTGAACATGTGTATGAAGTACTTGAACTTTCCTAACTTGGTCAATGTTAGGGCCGTTACAGTTATTGTCGTTCATATCGTGAATAGGTAATTGAGATCGTAAGTTGGGGAGTGTGTGTGTTTATATTAGCGTTAACCATTTCTCGTAGTGTCACAATATATGTATTTTTGTGGTGTATACGAGTGGAGTATGGTCCTCGTAGCATTTCTGAAGTGTTGTGCGTGACGTGAGGAGAATGGTTAATTGACAAATTATTGCTTATGTGTTTATTCTTGTTTTGGCATTGTTCTTACTTGTTTTTGTCAAAAACTCATTTTCTGGGTTTGGGAAAAGTTGGTGCAGAAATGAAGATTTCATGTACAAATTTGTACATGAAAAATAGGTTTCTACAGCCCGCGGACAAAAGCGAGGATGCGGACGAAGCATTCGTCCTCTCTTTCATCTGCAGGATCGATGCGCAGTAGCTGCGGTCGACCGGTTGCGGACGATTCGATCGTCCGGGATTTTGGCACTTCTTCTACGGACGATACCGCGAATGATTGGTTCGTCCGTGACATTCGTCCGCGACTTGTGCTGTAGTTTTTTCTATTTCTTTCTGTTCCGTGATTCATGTATTGTAATTCGTGCATACAGTATACTGTTATGGAGTATATTTATGTACTTTTGCATCGTGCATCCTGTCGAGACTTGTCATTTTCTTGAGGACGTGTAGAAAATGGGAAACTTTTTCGTGTCGGAAATGGGATGGGACTTTTGATGAGTGAAGAATAACTTGTATAACATGGAACACTTTACTGCTTTATGTTATTTCCTTTTGAACACTTAAACATACTTTAGTTGTAATAACTTAGTAATTTCCCTTCAGTACTTAATTCCGCTAGCACACTTTGATATTTGGTTTACATAAATGGAATTCTCTTTTAATAGTAATATCTGTCGTGGACTTTGGTGCCTCATCTACCAATGAGACAATACATCTACCACAAATTATCTCAACATCCCATTTCATTTGTGGCCAATAGAAGTGTTCCTGCAAGATGGCTAAGGTTTTGGCAACCCCAAAATGTCCAATCAATCCTTCCCCATGGGACTCTCGCACAATCAAATCACTCATGGAACAATTAGGCAAACACAATCGCTTTTCTCTAAACAAGAATCCCTCATGTCTATAATACTTTCCCTCGACATTTTTTTTACAAGCACCATAAACATCACTAAAATCTTGACCATCATGATAAAGTTCTTTAATATGTTCAAAATCAAGGAATTTAGCATCAAGTGTAGACATTAAGGTATGCCTGCGAGAAAAGGCATCAACCACCACATTCTCCTTACCTTGTTTGTCCCGGATGACATAAGGAAATTTCTCAATGAACTCAACCCATCGGGCATGTCTATTGTTCAGCTTGTGTTGTCTTTTCAAATTCTTCAAGGACTCATGACCTGTTCAAATCACAAACTCTTTCTGCCATAAGTAGCGTTGTCATGTCTCTAAAGCCCGAACAAATGCATATACCTCTTGTAATAAGTAGGGTAGTTAAGGGCAGGCCCGCCAAGCTTCTCACTAAAATACGCAAGTGGCCTTCCTTACTGCATAAGAACAACGCCAATTCCTAAACCAGAAGATTCACATTCTATTTCAAACGCATTAGAAAAATTAGGTAAGACAAGTAAATGGGCATGGGTAAGCTTATGTTTAATAAGCTGAAACGCCTTCTCATGTTCTTCACCCCATTTAAAGACTACGTTTTTCTTGATAACTTCAGTCAATAGTGCAACAATGGTAATAAAATATTTCACGAATATTCTATAAAAGCTAGCAAGTCTACGAAAAATCCTAACTTATCCAACACTGGAGGGCCAATCCTGGATGGCTTTGACCTTCTCTTCATCAACCTCAATTCCTGAAGCACTCACAACAAAAAGTACACTTTTTCAAGTTAGCATATAACTTCTCTTTCCTGAGTACTTATAAAACGGATCTCAAATGTTGGGCATGATAATCTAAGTTCTCACTATAAATTAAGATGCCATCAAAATAAACAACAAATTTCCGAATGAAAGCACGCAAAACATAGTTCATCAATCGCATGAAGGTGATTGGGTTTGGTTCCTCAAAGTTGAGCATTAGTGTATTTGACCAAATAAGACAGTTGTTTGTGCAAGGCTTCAACTTTGTTGTGAATGTTGGAAATATTTTGAGTCAAGAAGGTAAGCTCGGAATTGTGATTGGACGCATGTTCTTTGAGGTTTTCTTGGTTACTAATGATTCTTTGGAGGGCTTGGTTTTGTGCAACTGCATTTTCTGTCTGCATTGCATTAGTTAATCCAAAAGGCATGACTAACCACTAATACAATCCATATTTAGTTTTAAATGTTGTTTTCCATTCTTAAGATCAATCTGATGATATCCACTCTTAAGATCAATTTTTGAAAACACACAAGAACCATGCAATTCATCTAGCATATCATCTAAACGAGGAATATGGTGTCGATACGTTTCCGTTATATTATTGATGGTTCGACAATCAACACACACTCTCCATGTTTCATCTTTTATGGGCACTAGAATGACTAGAATACATCTCCAAATTCCTGCAAAATAGAGAAAACAATACCAGGCAAAGAATGGTTAAGTTGATTAGTATTAAATAAGAACCTCTTTGTACCAAAGTACAATTACAGATTTCTTGGAAAACAATGCTCGCTTAACCTCTTTTACGAGTATTCTAACTTTAGAAACAAGAATCGCTCTGATCAGATACCGTCTGACACTTCAACTTAGCAATCTACCATCAGCACTCTGCTTTTACCCAAATGTCATAGCCTTGCACGCCGAAAATGATATCTCTTAATCTAGCTGTTAGAATCCAATCTCCACTGGTCAGAATCTAGCTTCAGGAGTCTTTAGGTATGGTTAAAATTTGGGAATGATCAGAGATCGTTTACTATTTCTGCCAAAGAGTTTTCTCTCACTGCCTATGTTTTTCCAATACTTCGGTATTCTCTCTTTTTTCTTTCTCTTCTTTCCTCTTCTACTTATAGCCTATGAATCTCTAGATTTCTCTTCAAATGAGGTGCATTTTCATCACATACATTGCAGTCAAATTAATCTTAAAAAATCCTTATTCAAACACTAGGTTCTTCCCTCCTAAAATAAATACCAGCTAACAAAAATATTCATCTTAATACTTAAGTCTTTCAGTTTTATATCCCAGCTAAAGTACCCTTAATACTAATCAAATAACTAATTTAAACAATTAATATATGCATGCAAAGGTTACGGGTATCACACTTAGTGTCATAACCTTTTAGTTTAAACCATTCTAAATTTATACAACTCTTTAATGCAAAAGAGTACACATTGGTCAAGAGATGAAGGAAAAAATCAGTGTTGATTCCTAAAAAATGAGTATGCATTTTATTTTTTGAGTAACTTTCTTCCTTCATCTTTCTTTTTCTGCTATTTGTTTGTTCAGTTTCTCAAATATCATCCTACCAAGCGTATTCAAGGTTAATTCTAATAACTAAATGTACATTTTTTTTTCTCCTATTGTTGAGCTTAAAATCTCTAATCCATCCAATTTTATTTTCTTTCTTTTGTTCAGTTTGTGAAAAATCCTTCTTAAAAACAACAATAATTGGCAAGGTTATGACACATGTCCGTTTTTTCTCTGTCATATTGTTGTGCTTCAAAACTCTTATAAAATGCTTAGTTGTCTTATTTCATTTTTGTTTATTTATATCTTTGCAAATAAAGTTTGCAGTTGCAATTTTTATTTTCTTCCTTCTTCCGCCTTTTGCTAGAATTATTTTTGTTTACATAATTGATTTTTTATTCTCTATGACTTACTAAAGTCTATAATTGCTTCATTAAATTTAGGCTTTTACTTCATTAAAGACAATTAAAAGGTAAATGTATATATGATCTATCTGTTGCAACTTAAGACTTCCTAGGTGAAAGGAAAAAAAGAAGACACTATGAATTTTTTTAGATATAGATTAGTTAATGAAATATTGGTTATTTTATTTCGGCTAGATAAACTACTTCTATTCTTGGAAATGCTTTGGACTAACCATTTTGTTCATGTTTTGGCTATTGTATTTTGTGTCTTCTGAAATCGTTGTATTTAGGTAATAAAAAAAAAAAATCACAAAATAAAACAGGAGATTTGAAGTTTGAAGTTTTGGTATTAGATGTTCTTACACAAACCAATTAAGTTTGCAAAATTTACAAGAAATCGTTTTAGAAACCGGAGTGCTCAATTGTTTTCCAACTTTAATATGGATGTTTCTTTAATTGGTTGGATTCATACCTTGATAAATCAATATCCAATTTTCTTATGAGGAATCACAAATTGATCAAGTACAATATAGAAAGGTAAATATATACACATTAGTGGTTTAGTTACTAAATTATCTAACTTGCAAGCTATCACTTTCACAAAAAGTGGTCTTTCGAACGTTTGTTTTTAGCTTTAGAGTGTGTTATGTGAGTGCTTCTTTTGTTTTGGTTATTAGAGCTTCAATATGTTTCTAAACTTTGCAGTTCAGCTAGCACTTATAAGTTTAATGTAATAGAACAATTGATTGGTAAGAGCTTTCTTTCACTTTAAGGGGAAAAAACTCCCAATTAACCAAAAGACTATATTCTTTAATTTTAAGTGCTCTCTTAAAAAAAAATCATGATTTTACACATTTTTTATATTTTTAATTATATAATTTTTAATTATCATTTTTCCATTCATTTCTAAGTTATCAAATATAGTGAGAGCCTTCAACTTAGATAGTCATTTTCTCGGGCATGGTTTATTCAGGTTTTGCTTTCTGTCAAATAATTTCATAAAAATCAATTAAGTTCATTTATAGTTTGCAGTTGATGTAATAAGCTCTGGCTTATAACAACGTAATGATATTATTCTCTAATTTTTTTTTATCTTTGGATATTTTAGATCCTCCTATGATTGTGAGATGCACAGCCCCACCTAGACCTTCATGATTCTTTCGCATGTTCCATTCTATATTAAAGTAAAAAAGAGCTCTAGAGTATTTATGAAAAAGTGGTTGCTTGGAGATTTCATAATTTATCTTTAGTACCTAAGCCGTAATGTGTTATTTCTACTTTATTTTATTAAAATTTAATGGTCTATAATTTCGATCAGGTTGTGTTATCTTAATATTATGTTGAAAAAAAGTTATTCCACGTTTTATATAACTTTCAGTAAGTTATCTATAATCATTTGTCTAAATTTGGTCGTTCCTTTTATATAAATTCAATTTTTACTCTTAACTAGCTTAAAAAAAGTTTATATTAAAATGATGATTTTCTACATAAAATTCCTTAAGATTCTAAGTTATATACTGTTTAAAAATATTTAGCTGGCTACAAGAGGCTTTAGATACCATTGTCTTGACATCTTCAAGGAATTGAGAAATTGTGATTATACGGTGCAGCTAGGAGTAATGTTAATAACTTTACAAATATTTATGTACTATTAATTATTTTTAGATTTTTGCGAATTTTAATTACCATACCATGGCACAAATATACATTTTTTAAATGTAAATACATATATGTATACATGTATTCTTTTCTTAGCACATCCACAAATTTATTTTTTAAAAAAAAAGTAATTATTGTGCATAGCATGGGTTAGTAGGCTATTGTATATATAGAAAATTACCATCCTAACCTTGAACCGTCATTGAAAGAAACCCTTGAAAGAATAATCGCTAGACTTAAAGTTCATTCAATGACATGAAAGAATAATCGCAGGACTTGAGAAATCAATAAACTAATTTTGAATTTTCTAATTAGTTTAAAATATTTTGATTGGTTGAATAATATTTTGATTGCTTATTGAAATTAAATTATACATTTTAATATTTTTAATGATTATTTAATTTTCATATTCTAATTTTTTCTTCTTTCAATATTATTGAAGATCTCACATTGAAGTGTATGAAGATTTTGGAATTTTACAATCTATCTATTTTTATATTACATAACCTGTTTTTAGTTTCAAACAATAATAAGTCTTTACAATCTCACATATAATTTTATGGATTTTTTTGTTCTTTAACTAGTTTAAAAATTATAATTGGTTGATATAATTTTTTTTTATTAAATTAATGATATACCTTGACATCTTTGACTTATTCAAATGAAATTGTTAATTTTCATATTTTTAATGATTTTTATTTTTCCTATTCCAATATTTTCTTTTACTTTTTTCAATATTATTCAAGATCGTACATCGAAAGTGTATAAAGTATTTGAAATTTGACGACATTATAAATATATGTAGTGGATAGGATTTTTAATTGAATGAATTTATTGAGTTGCTTTTTAATCTATTAAATTGAGTGACAAATCTAATTTGTTTTTTAACTTTTTCATTCCATCAGTCAATGTTTTTTTTAAAGAAAACTAATTCAACGAACCATTTAGTTTTCTGTTGAACCCGCATGCGAACTGCTCATTAAACTTTTTTCATTAAAAGGGTAAAAACTTCAAAAAATAAATTTTAGTTGATCGAGTCATTTAATTTTTACCGTGTCATTAAACGAGTTGGAATTTGCCCAATAAATTGGAGAGTCGGCTTTATTTGTTTTTGGATGGTTCCGTTATTTTTTTCAAGAAAACGAAAATGCCAAACTTGAACAATCATTGAAAGAATATTCTTCTATTACTAGAACTTTATTTATATTTTGCATATAAATACAAAATTCTTATATTTTTTCTTTTTTCTATATGAGTAGTTTTGAAAAAACCAAACAAAAAACAATGTAGAGTATCATTTTTCACTTTTATTCTATTTAATATTTTATTAATAATTAAATTTATTCCCGCGCATAATACGGGTCATTAGGTTAGTATATATATATATATATATATATATATATATATATATATATATATATATATATATATATATATATATATATATAGAAAAGTGAAGTCGTATATCTCTGGTTTTCTTGGAATATACCGTCAGCTAGAGTTGCTCAAGAAATTTTATTATTTTGTACTAGTAGAATTTTCTACATTTCATATTAGAGGTATTTAAGTCATTTTGCACCGCGAATATTTTCATCATTTTGTAAATGCATTTTCGTCGTTGGATGCATTATAAATAATAACAAACAACAACAAAATTTTAATTTAAAGTAATTAGGGTCGACTACATGAATTAGAGAAAGAATTACGCATAGTTATTAACATGAATACATTTTCTCCATTTCTTTCTATCCTTGAATACTTTCAAATTTAAAAAAAGAAAAGAAAAGAAAAAAAAACACACACAATAGATACATAACGCATGCGTTAAAAGAGAGAAAAAAAAAACTAATACCCTACACGCGCACATAAACCATTTTTTTAAAAATAATTTATATTTATAATTTGATTTTGAAATGTATGCATTCTTGGTGTTCCAAACGAAGGAATTAGAATTTGACATAAATTCTACACAAGTTTCATAACAATTATTTGGAATTGAATTTTCTTAGAATTCCATGAAAATAGTTACAAGCAAAATAAAATATGAAAGCAACATAAAAATTCAATTGAGTAAATGCAATTATATTTTTCAACTGCCAAGGATCATTTTCCAAATTCCATCATATTAGTTACAGGAAAAAAATTGAAAAGTGCTTTTGAGAAGATCTGAGATGTATACTTTCAGAAATTTATGCATATCAGATGATCAAATCCAGAAAATGAGAAGTTAACAATTAGGGAAACATATTAATACATATTATGGAATTTCTGTACAGAACATGCACATCATGTTCCAGAGACTTTAGGGGTTTTTTTCCTTCTTTTGGCTGGAATTGTTTTAATCAATAATGGGGTAGCTAAATGTTGGACCTGTATCAGATATGCATGGAGAATCAGTTCATGGTACACGCTCCAGCACCCGCTGCAGTGCCCTTTTAATTCCGTCTTGATCGAGTGATGTAAAAAGCTGTATTTCTTGCACCTGATGAGAAATTATAGTTGAGAGAGAGAGAGAGAGAGAGAATAAGAGAGAGAAAGAGAGAGAACTACCTGTCTCCCAGCCCGAGCGAGAAGAGTAAATTGATCGCCAGTGGGCGGTACCTGAAGCATTAGAACAGGGAAATTTAAATTTCTTTCACAAGTGCTTAAAGGCACAATAAGGTGATGTATAATTTAACTTACATTTGAAAGCCAAAGCTGCAGATCTTGCGACACAACCCGTTTTTCAAATCCTTGACGAGTGATTTTCACATCATTAATTCTGGAAAAAAAAACTCCCTGAATTATTATTAGCCAGACAATGAGAGTTTACAGTTGATGCTGCAACAGCAAACAAGAATTGAGGGTGTCACATGTCGGACATTATTAGTCACTAAATAAAAGATTTAATTTCACGGGGTCAAACAATACTGGTTGTTGTCCTGAGTCCTGACTGGATATTCGACAAAGACAACTAACTTTAGAACTTTTGATTATCAAGACCATCCTTCTAGTGAAATACATGCTAGAAGTTTTGGTTCTCCAAGCAAGATCAGACCTGAGCAACTGTACTTTCAGAAAACAACGCTGAACATGTTCAATCTTGAAATAATAAAATCCCACTATTCTATAACCCTCTCCATGTTTATGGTCAAACCGTGTTTCTGTATCTGCTTCAATATTCTTTTCCAATTGTTTTTGGACTTGACTTGACAATGAATCCTAACCAGTGTTTCAGCATTTTCTCATTAAGGACATAAATTGTAGGGTCATCATTCGAAATCTGACTGGGCAAAAGGCAGCAAATGTTGTATTAGTGTCCTAAAATGTCAAGGAACAATGATGCAACAAAAAAGGAAGAAGAATATTGCAAGAAACAGATATTGTAAAGGTTTCTGATGCAACCAAAACGATAAAAACAACATTAATGTAAAAGTTATAGTAAATCAATCTTTCAAAGAGCTTCTAGAATATTTCAAGCACAGATATTTGATATCGACTAATAACTTCCGTGCTCAAACAATTCTAGACTAGAACTCCAAACAGAGCAAAGATGGCAAAGATGACGATCTCATGAATATAAATACAACTTCTTAGAGTTCCTGAATAAGAGCTTCAAATGTTTTTCCAAATTTCAAATATGTCATAAACAGCGTGGGTTTAACATACCCTTCTTCTTGCAATAGCTCTTCAAATATTGCCTCTAGCCCAGGAAGAGGTTCAATTTCATAGCCGTCGTCAATGTTGGAACTGACTGAGGCATCCTGTAAAGCTTTCTGGTCATCAATGATCACCGGAACAAAATAGAATGATGTAAATATCAAGAAACAACTAAAAGTATGTGTACTTCATACCTGAGGAATTACGTTTTCCAGAGTTTCGAGTAATGGATCTTCCTCCAGCTGTTTCATTGACAAAGTAATCCTAGATTTTTCCCTGCAATTATTTCAGTAACAGCTGAATGACCTATCGAACATTGACATCAGATAAGCGATGAAAATCAAAACTTTAGTTTAAGTGTGTACAATAAAATGACACTAAAACGTTCAGCAGAATCTCATGCCACTTCTGATTACGTATCCCAAACAATGTTAAACTTGATTCATCTATCCATCAAAACACTACAGATAACTTAAGATAGAGATAAGAAGATGACAAAAGGTACTGAAATGCTTTTTCTATATATACAGGAAAAATGTCTAAATGAAACTGTATGTAATGGCTCGAGAAATTTTTAATCCAATTTGCTACAAAAAAAAAAAAAGAGGGCACAACAGCTAACATGATGATTATATGTCACAAAATTGCACATAATGGAGTTAAATGAATTCCGAAATTTTTCTGTAGCTACCATACATTTAGTATGAACCATGTCATCAGCTAAATCATCAAGCAATGGATTCAAATGGTTTAAATGAAAACGATGGAGGGATAAAGAAAAGAAGCAAGGAATATTCACCTATCTATATTAATAACTTTTACTCTCACTTCATCCCCCTCAGTCAGGATATCTCTTACATCTTGCACTAAATCCCATGAAACCTCTGAGACGTGTACAAGACCAGTAAGGTGATAGCAGCCTGCAAAGTTCCACTAACACTATTAAGTGTGAAGGAACTGATGCGCATGTATCTTATATAAAAACATGGCTCAAAGAATAGTACCATCTGGAAATCGTAGATGTACAAAGGCTCCGTAATCCTCAACGGGACCAACTCTTGCATGAAATACATCCCCCGCGCTTATCTGTTGAGAATACTTTGACCAGGCAGCTTCTTTTTCAGAGAATATCAACTTCCTGTTCTGTTCATCTGCTTGGATTACCTACAAGAAGAGTGAAGCTTCACTAGCATTCAAGTAAACTAAATAGATACGGAAATCAGAAGCAGCATTTAGAATATCATTTAGTTGATTTTTACTGTATAATAAATATCTCATACTGCAATACTAGCTGCTTATAAATAGATCATACATTACAGGAGTTAAGTTGACTCAACAATTGAATGATCTCACAATGATGGGTCATTCTAAAAACATTTCACATATGTTTTATTTAAGCAAGTAAAGTTTGTGAAAATAAAAGCTCGCATTCAAAAAGCGTCATAAATTTTTTATAGAGGTTTTCATCTTCATTTAATTCTTACCTTCTACATGCCAAAAAAATTATGGAAATGAGAATTCAGCAATTATACTGGAAACTTCAGGTTTTTTACCACGTAAATGACCTAATATATCTTATCTTGGCAATTTACTTTCAAAATGTCTTAAAAGACGAAACGTCAACAAAAACAGAAGCTTCTTATATAGGCATGCCTTCTTCCAAAATTACTTCATGATAATCCCAAGAAGAAAGGAATGGAAAGAAGATATATTGACCATAAGGTTGGAACTGTTAAATCTTGAGGGACGGAAAAGAAGACGTGACTGAGAAAAAATGAATTTTTTTTATTAGATGATGTAGAAATCGTCAACTATTATAACTCAGCTCTACTGTTTTCTTTTTCACCTCCCTCTTTTCTTTCCCTTTCTAAAAACACCATTGTACGGACACCGTATATTTCTATCTGAAATTACTTTGTTCTTTACAGTACTTCTAGTCCCCATATAGCAGATACAAGGAAAAAGCTGTCAGTAGTCATGCATGATGACTTCGAAAAATCTTGTTCTTATGTAGCATAGTATTCAGAGCCTTCATCCTTTTACTTAAAGTTTTCCTATTTGTATCCTATCAACCAGGATTAGTGATTGAAAGGTCTCTCTTAAGCTCTAATTTCTTTCTTTTCTTTAGTTATCGTATATTAGAGTGTAACATGGACTCCTGTTTACATGACAGAATATCTCAAGAGTAGCCATTGCATAACAAAAGAAACAAAATTTGTTCTTCACGTTTTGCTTTTGAATATGACTTTATTTTATTTTAAATCGAACAAGATTTGAGGTAGCTCCTAGGTTCAAACTTCAAACCAGTATCATTTGGACAGTCGTCTTTACAAAGGCGTGAAAATTCGGAAGTTTTTCAATAAAAAATCCAAATAACTTCAATGTATTCTACTTTTGCAAATAAATAGGATATACTTGTGTTCCACATTTTCCATTTAGACTTTTGAAGCCTCAACATCCAGTAACACAACCATTCATAGAGGGTTTAGCTCAGTGATCATTATAACCAACCATGCATAAAGAGGTTGAACTTGCTTTCCAGCAGGATAAAGTCCGGATTGAAAAACAACAAATTTCATAGTACCGAGCACAGTTTTCCAACTATTCATCTATTAAATTTAAGATTTGTGGACAAGTGGTACAAAACTCATGAAACAATTTTCGTTATGGGAATATCTATACATGTACCTTGACAGCAATAATGGAACCTGTCAAAGCTCTGGCAACCTCCTGGATAGGCTTTTGCTGCTCTGGTCAAAGTAACAGAAGAATTAGGTTAGCACTTACAGCACCTCCCAGAAATTTGAAGTCATGCTGATGTGAATAACCAATCAAAAAGAAAGATGCTCAAGTTCATTTTCAATTTCCGGGAAACTAACAAAAAATAAAAGCTACTTTGTGAACAACCTTTAAGAGCATAAACATATTTCTAAGAGACGAAGGAGCTTTGTTGTCCTTGTTGTATATGAGCATGTTACGCTTATGTTTTCAGCTTCTGTTTTGAAATCTGAACTTTTCTAAATGCAATTTACTTTATAGCTTGGAGTATTCGAGATAGGTCCTCCAAGAAGAGAGAAATGACAACTTTAAACCACCAACTTTCCACTTCAGAACATGAATATTTTGAAAATTAAGATTTCATGATCAATTTTGTAAACTGACAAACATTGACAGCCTAAATTCAGATAAATACTTTTTCATTTCTGAAAAGACTTTGGCTATTCAATCACTACAGATTAGTTGGAATCGGCATATAAATTCTTCTCGATCGTGAATCTCAAAGAACTACAGGTAAGTGGTGCTACAGAATATATTTTTTTGAACAAAAATCCCAATGAGTAACATATCTTAACCAACAGACTTCACGGGAAGCCGAAAAAGAAGTAACAACTTCCACTGTAAGCCATATTTCACCTGGTAAAATATGTACACCTCATTGAAATAGTAAATCGATTCCTCAATTCCCATGATTACTTGTGGTTTAAAGCGCAAAAAATGGATTACTCTAATTGACATATTAAGCTAGATTGCAAAGAGCTAACAGAGGCTGTTTTAGTATTCTATCTTTTTTAATTAAATAATCAAAGAAAATGCTAAGAAAGTTCTATGGGAATATCCGTAGACCTGTGAAATTTATCTTTAATTGTGACTCACTGTTGGTGGGACGAAATATTGAATGATGTAATCTCCGGTCTTAGGGAGCTTATACAAAGACTACATGTTTATGATATAGTCTCAATAGTTTGGCCTTTCATATGGACAAACCTATCTTAGCTTGTTGCATAACTGTGGTCCTAATATCAATGTAATAATACTTCAAAACACCATGAGCTATTAGTTGTGCTCCTCCTATGACTTTTTGTTTTCTTGTTCTAAATCACATTGCCGGTATGCTCATACTTATACAAGCAAAATATAATTTTTTTTCCTGTTAGGTACTAAAAAGAAAAAAAACAGATCAATTATGAAATAGCAAGGTAAGTGAATGATCAATACCTTTACAAGAGTGTGAGGGGCTTAATTGTGGGTAAGGAAGAAATCCAAGCACAGAATAAAACCTAATCAGCAATCCACCACCATTGCAACCTTCAACTCTTCCCTCAAAGATGAGTCCCCTTTCCTTGTAAACTCGTGCTGCCTTCCAATCAGCAGACCTCTACTTCTTTGTGCAACAGAAATTTTGGATAATAAGCATATATTCCAACCAAAAAAAAACTACTTTAGTCAGTCAATGAAGCCAACTTTAACAAAGTGAGACGCATATTCTCCATAGTAGGCCACTGTACCGAGTCAAGAGTAACTACATAAACTAATCATAATTTCCAATTGAATTAATATGATGCTATTTTTTTATACCCATATGTATTATGTAAAAATTAGTTTACTCTTTGTTTCGTTTTCCCAAGAAAAAAAACATGAACCCCCCCCACACCACCACTTACAAAACAACCAAAATATCATAATCTCAACCCCCAAGTCTTAACCCTTTCGATTCTCTCAGAAAATGATTCCAATCCTAAAGGATCAAACTGCTAAGCAACTGTTAGTATCATTTTCTCAACTGATGAGGTTCCTAATCAGGCATTTGTTATCTTAAAGTACTTTAAAACTTAGAAACCAAGACATTAATATCTGATACACTTTCCTTTCTATATAGATTCCTATTTGACCAGATTCATGACCCTTCCATCCATAGTTGAATTAAGGTTTTGTAGCTGACTGTCATGTGAAGAGTTTCCTTGGTACCTTGCTTTCCTCAATGCGATAGTCAACAACATGATTTACTTATGAATCTCGACCAAAAGATAAAATCTCCAATCAACAAAACATCTTCAGACAATATACAATGAAACTGAAATTAGAACACAAAAAAAAAGTCTGCAAAATTTGTAGTCCCTAATGAAACAGATTATTAGAAAAATAACAGACTTTGCATTCACCCAAAAGACCCGGAAAACAAAAAACATAAATTTCATAGTACGGATAGGCATGGTATCTGTTAAACTTCCAACTTCAGATTCCACATCTCTAGTAAAAGTTTAGCATTGCAGCACCTTACCATCTCCCATCCACACCAGCCAGTGATCTTTTTCAATGTCGGAATTTCATGGTAGATGATCTACCATCAATGGTTATTTACCAAATGACGAAAGATTGAAAATATCAATACAGGTAACTTCAAAATACTCTCCACCCCAGCATAGAACATAATAATTTCGTCCTCCCCTGGAGCTAATTTTCCAATCAATTACCAATCTTTATGCCATTCCTCACCCATAACAATCTCAATTTGCATAGTTTCATCATTGCCTTGAGCTAAATCAAAATTCACTTTACTCATTCAATGCCTAATATCCTCAAAGTTCAGGCATAGAACAGAACAAACTCATATGACATTCATCTGGAATTTTCTTCCCAGAATAAACAATCAAAACCCTTTTCTATAGCGACAGTAAATAATCTGATTTTTCCATTATAAAAACTAACTATTTATCAATATCAAAATTTTGAAAGAAGAAAAACAAACCCGAGCTTGCCGAATATCATCAGTGGAAAGGTCTTCATCAATTCCATCAGTTCTATCGGTACCACTTGAAACTGTGACTTTAGGTGTAAAAAATGCAGCCCTTTTGGCAGAAGAAGAACAGCGAGAGAAACATGGGAAATTCAAAACTAAATTTGGGTTTGTAACAGCTGCGATTGAAGATTGAGAATTCTTGTCACATGCAATGAGGTGTGATATGAAACCAGTGCCTCCAGAAATTGAGCCCAATGATGCAGTAAAAATCGGCATCCTTTTGTGGGCTAATTCTGCTTGTTCTTAGCCAAGAAAACTCTGTTTTGTGGGGGCTGTGGACACTATCTGACTACAAGCTGCTTGGGGAAAAAATGGATGTTTCAAAAGTTTGTGTTATGGATTTGGTTGGGAGTGACGTGTGATCAATATAGCATTTTGATCTCAGCAGCTTGGATACTATATTCGTGTCATGCTCATACCCACATGTATTACCTTTATTTTATTTTATTTTTTCTCTTTCTATTTATTAAACTGACTCGGATGATTTAATACTTTATCTGATCCATAATATAAAATATTTTTATATTCTTATTCTCATTTTACTATAAAGGTCAATTTCCAAATTTGAATGATGTCTTTTCGAAATTACTTTTACCCATAACATGAAGTATAGGGAGACAAAATTAATTTGTGTACTTCAGATTTAAATGTACAAGTGTAATACTGGTAACTTTTGAGCGTAGTTAAGTAGGGTTATTTGTCTTTATTTACTAGTAACCAACCATCGAATTCCCTTAAGAAACTAGGGAGAAGACGATTTCAACGTAGGAGAGATTTGAGTAGAAGAGCGTGGAGTGATTGTTGAGTTATGGATTAAGCGTTAAGAGAAGGTTCTTACACTACTGCATTTTCTGTCTAAAAACATGAAATTTCGAAAATTCTGTCAAGTTGTGATTTGTTTTGAAATGTTTTCTGCACTGGTTTTATAGCATTAAAATTGGATAAAGTGTTGAACTATGTGTTTTGCATTAATTATGGAATATTGTTCATTTTTTCTGTGTTTGTTATGTGTGTGAGTAAACAATTTGAGATGAATGTTCTGTATAATCTGAAGTTGTACATTCCCAACTTGGAGCTCTTGTGATGAAGAACCTTGATAACTTGTATCAAGATTCAACACAAAGGTTGAATTTCAGATCTTTCTCTTCTTAAATTAGTTTACGGGGAATAAAATCAACGCAACACTAAGTAGTTTGATTTTCGATGGGGGCTGAAACACCACAATAAGCGAAACTAGACTTATTGATTAGTAGCTCAAGAATTAATGAATATCTAATGAGAAGTTCAATTCACAAGTATATAAGGAATAACCTTAACAAAATATCATATATCTAACTTAAATAACAATGTGGCCGAATTCTTCTTTATATAGAGGAGGAATTCGGCTATGAGCCTTACAATGCAAGAGTCATATTTGAATTTGGATTCTACAATCTCTAGAATAGTAAACTTGCTATCAAAGAAACAACTACCTAAATAAATGGACCACATGTCCTTTATTATAGTATCACTTGGCTAAAACTAATTAAATGAATTAAATAAAAAAATATAAAGCTGCAATTACATAGATTTTAATTGACAAACTCGCTAAAATTGTACTTTAGCCACTCTCCTTCCAATTGTGCACTTTACCTTCAAAAGAGATAAGATATATTTGATCTTTATGTCTTGTAGGCTTTGAAGGTTTCTTTGTTACATGAACATTTATAATAAATGCTTTAAGAACTTGATTCATAGGCTTTTTTCGAGAACTTGGACTGGTAATGAATGAGTTAAGAACTTATACCAACTGATGAAGAACCTTGATATCTTGTATGAAGATTCAACAACAAAGGTTACCAAGGTTCTTCAAGGTTTGAGGTTACCAAGGTTACCAACTAATTAAATGAATTAAAATAAAAAAATATAAAGGTGAAATGAAAATTAAAGTCTAAGATAGACTTTAATTGACAAACTTGCTAAAATTGCACTTTAGCCATTTTCCTTCCAATTGTGCACTTTGCCTTCAAAAGAGATTAGATAGATTTGATTTTTATATCTTGTATGCTTTGAAGGTTTCTTTGTTACATGAACCTTTAGAATAAATGCTTTAAGAACTTGATTCATAAGCTTTTTTTTGGACTTGTAATGAATGAGTTAAGAACTTGATCATTTGGATGAATGATCTTGTGCCGCTTTAAGGATGAGTCTTCTAGCTCCAAGGATGGATCCCCATCATCTTGTCTGGGAACGAATCTATAGTAAATATGTCCCAAATTTTGTACCTCTCAAGTCCGGGAGCTCGCGATGATATGTTATGATAAGTTTGGCCCTTCCCTGGAAGGTATAATAGGTAGGGCTGCTAACAGTTGGTTGTGGAGTTTTCTAAGTTGAGAACGATTACATAACTGGATGTATCCTTAAATTCGGCCACATCTTCCCGGGAGTAAAATACTCAGACTCAGGGATTATGATAAGTGTGACCTTCCTTAACGAGTAATAGTAGTTAAAGACTGTTAGCAGTTGTTATAGAGTCTGGAACGGACAATTGAGATTGGTTGTGTGAATTATGTGATATGTGTGTGAGCCATGTAAAGTGTGGGTGTCTATAAGTTCGAAAAGAAAGGTACTCGGAGTACCAGATTCGAAGAAAGTATGATATGTTTGAAAGAATATGAAGTTGTTGTATGTGTATGGAACTTTGTTTGTTTGGAAGTGTTAAGTCTGGATTTTGGGAAATGACTTTTTTATTGTAGAAAATAGTTTCTCCTACGAAATATGGATTGGAAGTTGTCATTTCTGAGTTTTGTGGACGAAACTTCGTTCTAGGCTTTGTCCGTAGAGATATCGGGGCTCTCTAAGATCTTGCGGACGAAGGGCGCGGACGAATTCTTCGTCGATGGGGATACTGCGAGTTCTGGAGGATTTTGGAAGATGTGTTTAGATGAGGGTGAAAGGAAAAATTCATAATCCTCAAATCGGCGCGGGATTACGTTCCTTTAAAGGATCGATTCACGAGAAAGAACCAAAACCTTGTGATAGGATTTATACATTTATCGATCTAATCAATGTCATTCGGATTTCGCTACTTAGAACCACCAACAGCAGCCTTCAGACTCTTTCTCTACCGGTATCAACACACCAACATCTGAGCTTGTTCTCCGCATCTCAGATGCTAGTCCAAAGAACTCCGAATTTTGAAAACACTTTTCCCGAAATCCACAAAGTATAAGAAACTTAGGAAAACCAGAAATCAAACGAGATAAGAAAATCGTATTTTCTTCTCTTTTGATTGTTCTTAAGATTGTGTATAAGACAAGAAGAAAAATCCCAGAATTTCTTTATATTTTTGGCTGCTATAGGATATGAGAGCTAGAGAGAATAATGAATTAAGTGAGAGTTAAGAATGAAGAACAATTCTTCATCAAATGTGGTGTTAGTGGAATTACTCACTCACCACACTGTCCCCTTATTTCTCTCCCACTACAAGCACTCACAACTTGCACACACACACACACACACACATGTAGATGTGCTGGTTTTGACCTGGTCCAACTAGTCCGGTTGACCGGAGAAACGGTTCTCGGCCGACTGGAGTGACAAACTGGTTTGGTCGACCCGAGACAACCTTCGGTCGACGGGGGACGGGTCGGGTTTTGCCCAATCCAATCGAACGCCCAATCCAATTGAGCATATATATCAAATGTAAGCTCCAACAAGCCCAATCTAGTTGATTATAGTGTCCGACCTTTTATGTATTTGCTATGTTGGTCGTGACAACAATTGTCAACAGCAATGAGATGTATCTAGCAACACATCATTACTCCCAATTCACAAACAGCCCCGGTGATTCAAGTAACCACAACTATGATCTTTTGCACTAATCCCTTTGTCCTCGATATCTAGATTGAACACAAGTCACGAAGTATGCCAAACTTGTATAGTCCACTCAATCAGTTTCTTGATTCCCGAGTAGACTAATCAAATGACATTAATATCTCATATTAATTCACTTGTTCATGGCCATGAATTAGTCTCACTCAATCAAGGGGCCCAATATATCACTCATGTTATATAGGAGGGACAAATCCTCTATCTATCACACCTCATCTTGACATGGTTTATAAATACACCCAAAAAATTCCTTTATAGCCCATCTAATTACACACGGCGTTCGACAACAACAAAGCATACCATTAGCCGAGCAGAAAATCTCATGTGATCTTAATTTGAAAGATCTAGGTGAACAGAATCATCATAAGAACACTGTTGACATTCATATAACAATCCATGAAGTGTTCTTATGAGCGGGTCTGTCCAGTATCAAATACTCATGTGTTTGACTTAATATCACATATTTAATCACAATACATATTAGTCTTCACACATTATTGTTGTCCTTAAAATTTTACAGTAATGATTGACTAGGGACATTTTAGAATAGTTCAATGTAATAATTACATGTCAGACCCGTCTCCAAGGTCGATGACATGGCAGTGTCTCATTAGTTAATGAAACACCAAAGCCGAAAACAGAGTTACTAAAAGGAAAAAATCAATTATGAAATAATCCAAAAATAAGAGTTAAACAGCGGAAATACTATGCGTGAAATAATACTAAAAGTTACAAAGGTAAAATTGTTCAACAATGCTATAAATGAATGACTCTAAATGAGAAAGAAATAAAAAAAATGATCTAAATATCTAATTCAAGCCGATTATGAACCACTTTTCATAGCCCCTTTCCCGAGCATCACCATCAGAGCTAGAATCAACATCTACAAAACCTGAAACAACAAAAGCGGAATGGACTGAGCTCCGGTACTCAGTAGGGACCTAATAAAACAGTTATAGACAAAACAAAAAAAAACAAGTGCAAAACTTGTACACAAGTGTACTATCTTGCACCAAATCACTCCCAACCCAAAATACAAGTTAAAAGACTCAAAATCAGATAACAAATAGACCGAAACAAGAACAAACAAGTTAAAATAACAAATAAGCGAGATAACTATACTCCTCATCTCCAAGCACTTACACAACCGAAAGTACGACAAGCACCATACTCTGCACATACGGTACACACGATTACAAACTCGCTTAGACACTTACGAGTATAGCAACTGTTGTGACACTATTTCCCACCATTTGAGATCAGGTATCTATTCACGACTCTACGACAATAATTGCAACAGTCCTAACAATAGTCCAAACTAGGAGGGCTCAAATAGTTCATCACATGTGTTCAGTTTCACTCCCTGAACGACGAATTCACACTTTAAGAAATCATTCTACATTGTATAATCATCCAACACCTTACACTCCACAAAACCGTTGTAATCCCAATGATAGTCCACATCAGGTTAAGGCTCATGAAGGAAGACCCTCAAGATCCGCCAAGGACATCTCGCAGGACCCCTCTCGGGATCTTCCCATTTTCATATCGCAGGACCCTCGGAAATCCGCCTAAGAGAAACCGCAGGATTCCATGGTATCCACCACATATCCACGACGCAGGACCCTCGGGAATCCGCCTAAGAGCACCCGTAGGACCTCTCGAGTATCCGCCACCATCCGTACCGAACGAGTCCTGTCATATAGTAGATCCTAGACACGAGCTCAAAATAGCGCGACGACTTGGTTGACCAAAACCACATAGGACTAACGACGACGACGGGACCAATTAGGACGATCAAAGCAATAAACAAATAAGCGTGCTAACAATTAACAAAAAACAGTTATTAATATCTCACAATAATAATTACATATTATTATTAAGATAAAAGGTTAAATCAATTCATGCTATATCATAGATAAACATAATCAATAAATGATAGGAAACTAATAATTAAAATGATAAACACATAACATGCAAATTAATTCATTAACCCAACAGTTTATACAATAAATCACGTATAATCAGTTATTAAATAATCCAAACAATACCGAACATATAAACTCAATTACGGACATAAAATAATGAAAGGATAGGGTCCCCACCTCGATCAAAGGCAATTAAACACACAAACCCGTAACAGCACTGACCAGTCCCGCTCTCGATGCGATAACTTCCCCCTCAGGACTCGGAATGACGTGCCGTCTGCGCTCACTCGAAGCTAATTCGAACGCCCTCAAATCAGTATATTAAAGGTCGAAATCGGACGAGTAACTCTCCCTCGGTGATCTCTCAAAGACTGCCCAGAAATCAAAACTCACAAAGTTCACTGTTTCTCTCTGCCTTGCGGCTACTGCCGCGGCTTCTCTTTCACTCTTCCTGATTGTCTCTAGCGGCTAGAGGCTGCTGTTCTCATTTTTTTAATTAGGCACGATTCTCCAAGAACCAATCCCACGGCTGCTACTCTTTCTATGTGTTTGGTGAATGCCCTGATCCTAATCTATATATATTACACTTTCTTATTGCCTTTTGTTTTGGTGACCTGATTCCCAAGCCCCAAGCCCACGATCTGCTTGTTCCCTTTTTATTCTTATTTTATTTTATGTATTTAATCCCCCTCCAAGGTTCTCTCATATATATAGATGTGTTATATTTTCTTTCCCTTTTTATTTTATTTAAATTAAGGTAACTCTCCCAAACCTATTAGTATTCCTAATTCAATTCCAATACCAAATCTAATTAAATTATATCTCTAAGCGAATTACTATTAGGTCCCTCAAATACGATACATTTACGAAACGCCTCTCACAAAACGTACCCAAAAAGTAACACGTAACATGTTATAAAATAAATAAATACACACGCAAACACTTAATCACACAAAAATAAATTACACGTAAAATAACATGTAGGCAAAAGTTACGGGTATCACATTACATAACTATCTAAGGACATTATTTGTTTTAATACAAAAGCACAGCCGTATTCAAAACAATAATAATGAAATTCACGCCTTTAATATTTAACACATGAAAATAATACAACAATCTCCCACTTGCACTAAAGACAACAACCTTGCCTTTTAGTGTATAATGTATATAAGAACTCTCTCTTAGACCAGTTCTCTTGGTATCTAATACCCATGCTACAAGTATGACGATGTTACTGCTGTGTCAGTGGCTTCGTCAATGGGTGGCCGTGTTACCGTCCGTATGAACTTTGCAAATCTTCACATCTTCTTTATCAATGATCTCACGGATCAGGTGATACCCCCGCAGTATATGTTTGGACATTTGGTGAGACCGTGGTTCCTTTGATATATGGCTCCATTCACAGTGGAGATCAATCACATTCGACATTTGAAATGCTAGGTATACCACACCAAGTTCATCAAATGAACTTTCGGATCCAAATCTCCTAAGAAAAATCGTTTTCTATTCTGCCTTTCCATTTTCTCTCTAATTCCCGAAACTCAGAAAAACGAAGAGCTAGCAATCACTGTTCGTTTCGTCGCGTGGATACCGGTAGAGGGACATTCCGCAAAGGGAAATCAATTGGTACCATCAACGTATCCAAGAAACAGCATCTTCCATTCAAGAATCAGATTCTTGAACCCAAAACGTAAGTCTTTTTCTTGCTGTTTTCAATTCGTTTTGTATGAGCGGATCCTTCAGGGGAGGACTCATGGGTGTTTGGAACGAGTTTCCTCCCATGAATCCCTTCACGCTACAATCCGTACATAATCTCGAAGTTCTTTCTTTCTTAGGTACCAAAATAACGGGACTATCACAAGGACTTAGAGATTCCCTTACATGCTCCTTTTCAAGGAGTTCATGAACTTGCCTTTATATCTCCTTTGTTTCCTTGGGATTGGCCTTATAAGACGGCCTATTTGTAATACTTGATCCAGGAATAAAGTCAATTTGATGCTCAATACCTCGGATGGGTGGTAGTCCTTTTGGTAACTCCTTTGAAAAAGTGTCCTTGAATTCCTGCAATAGATTAGAAAAAGACTAGGTAGAGAAGAATTGGTTAGATCAAAAGTACTTAGAGCACAAGTGCTCTCGGCTTCTTTGAAAATAAGCAAAAAAATTGCTTGGTTTGCTATCATTGCCCTATCTACCTTACCAATGGTTGTAAATAAGCAGTCTCTTCTCACTTTTGTAGAGTCGGACTTTTCTCTCACTTGACTCATGGATTTTCTCTCATCATTTTTTTCACTCTTGTTTCTTCTTTTTCAAGGGTAGGATCACTCGTTTCTTTCAACTCATCTGTCATTCTTTGCTCTCTTTTCTCGACCATTATTTTTTGAACCTCACAAACTTCACTAGGAGTTAAAGGAACGTGACAAGTTTCTTGTCCATGTACAATTGATAGACATTCTTTCTTACATTATGATCCGCACCTCTATCATATTTCTATGGCCTTCCTAAAATTATGTGACTAGCGGTCATATTAACCACATCACATAAAACACTATCTTTATACTTTCCAATCTCAAAGAGAGTTTCCACTTGCCTTTACACCCTTATTTCTGCACTATTGTTCAACCAAGAGAGCTTATAAGGATTAGGATGTCTCTTCTAAGGTAGATCAAGAGTATTAACTAAATCGGAAGAACAAACATTAGCACAACTACCATTATCAATAATAATAAGATAAACCTTTCCTTGGACATACCACTTAGTATGGAATAGGTTACTTCTATGAATATGTTGTTCATCCCTTGTTTGTGTGTGCAAAATCCTCATAGATACCTGTTAGTAGTGCCCAAGGACCATTAGCATATGTTGTACGTTTTACATCTTTTTTATCATTTCATCTGAATAGTTAATTTTGCTTATGAACATCAAATGCGTGATTTGATAGTAAAACTCATTTGCTTATGTAATTACTATTGTAGTTGTCCCTAGTTTTATGTATTCTACTTAACAATGAAATAAAACTAGTATGATGTTTGATTGATGATTATGTTTTACTAATCATGTGTAATGAGTAAAAATCATATCATAGATGCAATGTATTGAGATATATCGTATCGGACGTGATCCGTTAGAGAAGTAATACTTCATGGTCCTTAGTCATAAGTACTACTTCCTCAATACTATTTTAGAATCCTAAGACCTTGTGTCTCCATTGATTCTAGCATGAATGGAGCCACGTTTTGACTCAGTAGTATGTTGCTTTTAATCGAGTAATCAATACGACTGATGATCGGATGTAGTGTCATATCATGGCTTGAATGTGAGAGGCATTGTAAGGAATTTGTCCCTCTCTTATTAGAGAGAGATATCCATGGGCCCCTCGATAGGGAAAAACTGTTTAAATGCATGGCCGTGCTCAAATATATTTGATAAAGTGGTTATCAAATACTATTTGTCGGAACAGTTTACCAGGAGATCGAGCATAAATACAATTAAGCTTAATAAGGGTGACGACTACCATGCCTTATGCTTAATTAGGATATCGCGAGACAAAGGGATTAAATAGTGGATTGATATTAGGTTCCGTTGTATATTCATTCACTTTGGGTAGTCACAATGTCCTGCTAGGGACCGCTTGTGATTTATGAACTCACACTACTACTAAGTGTGTTTTCATTGCCATTGTGATACGAACCTACAGGGTCACACGCATTGACGAGCTAACGAGCTTCATGTCTAGATTCAATGAATCTAGAATGTGTCTAGGTTCATTGTATAGGACATTTATTTTTCTGAGGATAATAAGACGTTATTATTCGAATTAAAGATAAGGGGGCATTTCGGTATAGCTGGGATTATGGGGAGTTGTTATCCGATAAGGACTCACACTAACAACAGAAGTCTAGGGGACGTGGGAGTTAAAGACTCCCACTGCCAGAAGAGGTGGAACGGACGTGGGAGTTGTTCTGGAAACAACCTCTCACTCCCTATATAAACCTCTCTTGGCCGAATCCCAAGGGTTAGATAATTTTCAGCCGAAATACCAAGAAATCCAGAAAACTGTTTTCTGCCTCCCTTTCTCCCTAATTCTCGAAACTCAGAAAAAAACGAAGAGCTAGCACTCGCTGCCCGTTTCGTCGCGTGGATACCGGTAAGGAGTAGTTCCGCAAGGGAATACTCAAGGTGATCGTTGCTGAGAGCATAAAGACAGAATCTTTCATTCAAGAATCAGATTCTTGGGCCAAGAAACATAAGTCTTTTTCTTGTATTTTTCGATTCGTTTTGTATGAGCGGATCCTTCAAGGGAGGACTCATGGTTGTTTGGAACGAGTTTCCGCCCATGAATCCTTGCAGTGGTATCAGAGCCTTTCTCAAAATTTGGGGATGTGAGGCGTATGTAAAACGCTTGTTATTTGATAAATTCGCCCCTAAATCTGACAAGTGTTTGGTTGTAGGATATCCTAATGAAACTAAAGGATATTACTTCTATCTTCCATCAGAGAACAAAATGTTTGTTGCTCGAAATGGTTTATTCCTTGAAAGGGAATTTATTTCCAAAGAGGATAGTGGGAGTAAGATCCATCTTGAGGAAATTCAAGATCCCCAAACAACATCTGAACCAACTTTGGAAGTTCAAGCAAGCTCACGTGCTAATACTGAGCTTCAATCTTTGACACAAGGCCCAAGGAGGTCGAGTCGGGTGCATCAACAGCCTGAGAGATATGGATTTCTCGTGACTGATGATCATCAGGTTGAACTGATTGATCAAGATGAACCCACTACCTACAAAGAGGCAATTCGTAGTTCTGAGTCAGATAAATGGCTAGAAGCTATGAAGTCTAAGATGCAATCCATGTACGATAATCAAGTGTGGACTTTGGTTGACCCACCCGAAGGGTGTAAGGTCATTGATAACAAATGGTGTTTCAAAAAGAAAACCGACATGGATGGTAATGTACACACTTTTAAATCTCGACTAGTAGTTAAAGGTTATAGACAAGTTCATGGTATTGACTATGACGAAACCTTTTCTCCTGTCATTATGATAAAATCTATTAGGATTTTACTTGCCATAGCCGCATATTATGACTATGAGATATGGCAAATGGACGTTAAGACTGCATTTCTTAATGGAAACCATCTCGAGGATGTGTATATGACACAACCTGAGGGGTTTGTTGATCCATCAAATCATTGCATAGTGTGTACGCTTCAAAGGTCCATTTATGGATTGAAGCAAGCATCTCGAAGCTGGAATCGTCGCTTTGATGAACATATTAAAGAATTCGGTTTCATAAAAAACGAAGACAAGCCTTGTGTTTATAAGAAAGTAACTAATAATGCAGTAGTGTTCCTTGTGCTTCATGTGAATGACATCTTACTGATTGGAAATGACATCCCCACATTACAAAGCGTAAAAGCTTGGTTGGGGAAGTGCTTTTCCATGAAAGACTTAGGCGAGGCTACATACATTTTGGGTATAAGAATCTATAGAGATAGATCTAACAAAATGATCGGGCCTAAGTCGAGTGGATACATTGACAAGGTACTCGAAATCTGTTTCAATTTGCAAGACTCCAAAAAGGGATTCTTGCCCATGTCACATGGCATTAAACTCAGCAGAACTCAAGGACCTTCCACAAAGGAGGACCAAGAGCGCATGAGTAAGATCCCATATGCTTCAGCCATTGGGTCTATTATGTTGGGTTTTGGCCCATATTCACTGGAGTACTAATTAGATATCAATTAGGTTAAGAATTAGTAATTAGGTAAATTACTAATTATGTGGATTCCTAATTGGATACTAATTAGGTTAAGAATTAGTAATTAGGTAAATTACTAATTATGTGAACTCCTAATCCATTTAGCAAAAGGTTTACTACTCCTATATGTTAGTAGTGCCCTAGGACCATTAGCACATGTTGTGCGTTTTATTATCTTTTGAGCATGTAATTGAATAGTTAATTTTGCTTTTGATTATCAAATGTGTGATTTGATAGTAAAACTCATTAGCTTATGTAATTACTATTCTAGTAGTCCCTAGTTTTATGTAATGCTTAATTACTATGAAATAAAACTAGTATGATTGTTGATTGATGATCTTGTTTTACTCGATCATGTGTAATGGATACAAATCACATCATAGATGCAATATATAGGGATACATTGTATCGACGTGATCCGTCGGAGAAGTAATACTACATGGTCTTAAGTCATAAGTATTACTTCCTCAATACTATTTTAGAATCCTTAGACCTTATGTCTTCATTGATTCTAGTATGAATGGAGCCACGCTTTTGACTCAGCTGGACGTTACTTGTAACAGAGTAATCAATACGACCGAGATCGGATGTAGTGTCCTATCATAGCTTGAATGTGAGAGACATTGTAAGGCATTTGTCCCTCTCTATTATTAGAGAGAGATATCCATGGGCCCTCGATAG
Source organism: Vinca minor (assembly GCA_026122235.1). Lineage (NCBI taxonomy): Eukaryota > Viridiplantae > Streptophyta > Magnoliopsida > Gentianales > Apocynaceae > Vinca > Vinca minor. The sequence continues at coordinate 436,111 of JAOCZM010000104.1, forward strand.
GGAAAGACTGTTTAAATGCATGGCCGTAGCTCAAATGTATTTGATAAAGTGGTTATCAAATGCTATTTGTCGAAACAGTCTACCCGGAGATCGAGCATAAATACAATTAAGCTTAATAAGGGTGACGACCACCATGCCTTATGCTTAATTAGGATATCGCGAGACAAAGGGATTAAATAGTGGATTGATATTAGGTTCCGTTGTATATTCATTCACTTTGGGTAGTCACAATGTCCCGCTAGTGACCGCTTGTGATTTATGGACTCACACTACTACTAAGTGTGTTTTCATTGCCATCGTGAGATGTAACCTACGTGGTCACACGCATAGGCGAGCTAACGAGCTTTATGTCCGCATTCAATGAATCTAGAATATGTCTAGGTTCATTGTATCCGACATTTGTCTTTCCGAAAATAATAAAGTGTTTATTATTCGAATTAGAGATAGGGGGCAATTTCGGTATTTTACCTTTAGCTGGGATTACGTGGGAGTTATTATCCGATAAGGACTCCCACTACCCAGGCAGATGTCTAGGGGACGTGGGAGTTAAGGACTCCCATTGCCGAGAGGAGTTGAGGACGTGAGAGTTAGTTCGGGAACAAACTCTCACACCCTATATAATAAACTCTTGGCCGAAACCCTAGACTGCAATGCTTTTTAGCCGAAATACCCAAGAAGCCGAAATAGTTTCTGCCTCTCCCTTTTCTCTCTAAATTCCCGAAAATCAGAAAAGACGAAGAGCTAGTAATCGCTGCCCTGCTTCGCCGCGTAGATACCGGGTAGAGGGACTTTCCGCAAAGGGAGATCAATCGGTAGCAACATCCGATCCAAGAAACATCATCCTCCATTCAAGAAGTAGCTTCTTGAATCCAAGAAAAGTAAGTTTTTTCTCATTGCTTTTTCGATTCGTTTACGTATGAGCGGATCCTTCGAGTGAGGATCCATGGGTGTTTGGAACGAGTTTCCGCCCATGAATCCCTTCACTATATATATATATATATATATATATATATATATATATATATATATATGTGCCTCTTATATGGTTTGGAGTAGTAAGGCGAGGAGAGCTAATGGGTTGGAGGAATCTCCATTGTATTCTTGGTTCTCCATTATAATGAGAGTATGAGCTCGTCTTACCCCGTGGATGTAGGTCAGTTGACCGAACCACGTAAATCATTGTGTCCTTTATCGGTATCCTGTTGATATTTGCTTGCGTGCTAGAATTGGGAGGGGATTAATTTCCTAACATATTATGTACGCCATGATATGCATTCGCCCGGATGTCTCATTCGCTTTAAGTATGACTAGCAGATATCAATCTGACCCTGGAGAGTCACATTGGATTGCAGTCAAGAGCATTCTTAAGTACTTGAGAAGGGCTAAAGATATGTTCTTAGTTTATGGAGGTTAGGAAGGAAGTCTGGTTGTAAATGGTTACACAGACGCAAGCTTCCAGACCGACGTAGATGATTATAGATCGCAATCTGGTTTTGTGTTTTGTTTGAATGGAGGTGCTGTTAGCTGGAAGAGCTCAAAGGAAGAAACCGTAGCCGACTCTACAACTGAAGCTGAGTATCTAGCTGTCTCTGAAGCAGCTAAAGAAGCTTTTTGGATCAGGAAATTTGTTGATGAATTACGTGTCGTCCCTAGCATTGTGAACCTCTATTGCAATAGTACTGGTGCCATTTCACAAGCTAAGGAAACTAGATCTCACCAACGATCCAAACACATTCTCAGGCGTTTCCATCTGATTAGAGAGATAATTGATAGAGGAGACGTTAGTATTTGCAAAGTTCATACAGACAACAACATTGTAGATCCATTGACCAAGCCACTCCCGCAGCCTAAACATGAGAGTCATACTAGGTCAATGGGATTGAGGATCATGTATGATTGGACCTAGGGCAAGTGGGAGATTGTTAGTAGTGCCCTAGGACCATTAGCATATGTTTTACGTTTTATATCTCTTTGAGCATTTCATCCGAATAGTTAATTTTGCTTATGAACATCAAATGCGTGATTTGATAGTAAAACTCATTTGTTTATGTAATTACTATTCTAGTTGTCCCAAGTTTTATGTATTCTACTTTACAATGAAATAAAACTAGTATAATGTTTGATTGATGATTATGTTTTACTAATCATGTGTAATGAATACACAAATCATATCATAGATGCAATGTATTGAGATATATCGTATCGGACGTGATCCGTTAGAGAAGTAATACTTTATGGTCCTTAGTCATAAGTATTACTTCCTCAATACTATTATAGAATCCTTAGACCTTATGTCTCCATTGATTCTAGCATGAATGGAGCCACATTTTGACTCAGTTTACATTGCTTTTAATCGAGTAATCAATACGACTGATGATCGGATGTAGTGTCCTATCATGGCTTGAATGTGATAGGCATTGTAAGGAATTTGTCCCTCTCTTATTAGAGAGAGATATCCATGGGCCCATCGATAGGGAAAAACTGTTTAAATGCATGGCCGTGCTCAAATATATTTGATAAAGTGGTTATCAAATACTATTTGTCGGAACAGTTTACCCGGAGATCGAGCATAAATACAATTAAGCTTAATAAGGGTGACGACTAGCATGCCTTATGCTTAATTAGGATTGATATTAGGTTCCGTTGTATATTCATTCACTTTGGGTAGTCACAATGTCCTGCTAGGGACCGCTTGTGATTTATGAACTCACACTACTACTAAGTGTGTTTTCATTGCCATTGTGATATGAACCTACAGGGTCACACGCATAGACGAGCTAACGAGCTTCATGTCCAGATTCAATGAATCTAGAATGTGTCTAGGTTCATTGTATAGGAAATTTATTTTTCTGAGGATAATAAGACGTTATTATTCGAATTAGAGATAAGGGGCATTTTCAGTATAGCTAGGATTATGTGGGAGTTGTTATCCGATAAAGACTCACACTAACAGCAGAAGTCTAGGGGACGTGGGAGTTAAAGACTCTCACTGCCAGAAGAGGTGGAGCTGACGTGGGAGTTGTTCTGGAAACAACCTCTCACTTCCTATATAAACCTCTCTTAGCCGAAACCCTAGGGTTAGATAATTTTCAGCCGAAATACCAAGAAATCCAGAAAACTATTTTCTGCCTCCCTTTCTCCCTAATGCCCGAAACTCAGAAAAAAACGAAGAGCTAGCACTCGCTACCCGTTTCGTCGCGTGGATACCGGTAGGGAGTAGTTCTGCAAGGGAAGACTCAAGGTGATCGTTGCTGAGAGCATAAAGACAGAATCTTTCATTCAAGAATCAGATTCTTGAGCCAAGAAAAGTAAGTATTTTTCTTGCATTTTTCGATTCGTTTTGTATGAGCGGATCCTTCAGGGGAGGACTCATGGGTGTTTGGAACGAGTTTCCGCCCATGAATCCCTGCAGATACCAAAATTTCTCCATCAACGGGAGTTGCATGAATGTCATCTTCAATGACCTCTTCATTGTTGTTCTCGGCCTCTTCTTGTTCTCCTTCACTTACCCAATTTCCATCATCTTGCATGATCATTACACTCTTGTTTGGGCAGTCCCTAGAAAAGTATCCCTTTCTCCTACACTTGTAACACTCTTTTTTGAATAGAAGATGAGGTACTTGACCTCCAATCCGATGAATTGGAAGGGGCGGCTGATTTGGATGTTTTGGCAGTTCCAAAACTTCCTTTATTCTCACTTTGCTTCAGCCAAGAACTAGAATTAGAAGGGGGCTGATTTGACTTTTTCCAAGGTGTACATCTAGCCGAAATGGTCCCTTTCTTCTTCTCTCTGATTTGCCTCTCTATTTGTTCCGCATAGTACACCATCCTTACAAGATCAACGTGATGTGCTCTCTCCACCTTTGGCCTAATATCATCATTTAATCCGTCCCAAGAACCTAGCCAAAGTGGCTTCATTATCTTCTTGTATATCTGCTCGAATCATACATATCTCCATCTCTTTGTAATATTCATCCACAGATTTTGTGCCTTGTCTAAGCCTTTTTAAACGATTGAAAAGTTCCCTAGTGTAATGTTGGGGAACAAATCTATGTTTCATCAAGGACTTCATGTCATCCCAATGATCAATAGGCCTTTGTCCCGGTCTTCTTCTAAGAACATTCTGTTGATCCCAAAAAGATGCATAGTCTGAAAATTCCATGGCTGCTAGTCTAACCTTTTTCTCCTCAGAGTAATTATGGACAACACAGACATGGTCAACTTTTCGAATCCAATCTAAGAAAAGTTCGGGATCATTCGTACCTTGGAAATATGGGATCTTGGTCTTAATTGCACCAAGATTGTTGTCAAACCTATTATCTTGCCCAACTTGCCTCGGCCTAGCTTGATCATTAGCTCCAAGATGTCTATTTGGCGCCCTTCTTGATCGGTTTGATGTGTTAGACTCATACCCTTCATCATCACCTTCAAAATTGCCTTCTTCTTCAATGTGATGTCCCCTTCTTGGAACATAGGGGTGTCTTTGGGGTATTTGTTGCCTCGTTCTTTGTTCAATCGTTTGACCAACCATCTCCGACATATGTTCCTTAAGGGATGCTATCTCTGCAAAAAGCTTTTGAAAAGATTGAATTTGAGCTTCTCTAAGGAGTTTATCACCAACTAAGCTATCGGATTGCTTAGATGTTGACACTCCTTGTTGTCACATGATTAATCTCTCAATTTATAAGTGAATCTCTCAATATTCCTTGAAACTTTGCAAAGAGAATTTCAACTCTAGAAGCCTTTAAAGATGAAAGCCAATAATTGGAATCCTATGGGCGTATGGCTGAAAATAAAGGGAATAGAAGTCCTAGACCTATAAGGAAAAGAAAGGTATAAAGAAAAGGAAAGTAAAAATTGAAATCCTAGACCTAAAAGGAAAACTAAATGGAATCATAGTCCTGAAAGGAAAAGGAATTGAAATCCTAGACCTAAGAGGAAGAGAAAACTTTTTTTTCATGAATTGGGTAATTTGGATCTTGTCCTTATATTTTTTTGTCTCGACTATAATTAAATAAAATAGAGCAGACATTTGTTTTTTGTATAAATAAAGCAAGAAAAGATACACCAAGTACGAGATCAATCTTGAGCTATGATACCAATATGATGAAGAACCTTGACAATTTGAAGTATCAAGATTCAACACAATGGATAAAAGTTAGGATCTTTCTCTTACTTGAAAAATAGTTCATGTGAATGTCTCACTAACACCTCAAGGCAGCAGTAAGCACCAAGCAACACTAGCAGAGGACTTTCAAGAGTTCGACACATGAGACCTCAAGACAAGGATAGACATTAAGCAACCTTTGCAGAAGACTCTATTGGATGAAGAAACACCATAACAAGGGAACTAACTTATTGATTAGTAACAATGAAATGAAGATCTAAAAAGAAATTCAATTCACAAAGTAACGGAGGAATAAATCTCACAATTATATTATATCAAATCTAAGTAACAATGGAGACGAAACCTCTCTTTATATAGAGGAGGATTTCGGCTAGAAACCCTATAAACTAAGTCGAAATTGGATTAGGAACTAAAAGAACTACAAGTAAAGTAAACTAACTTAAACTAATACTTGCTATAAAATAAATAAGCATATGGACAACATGTCCTTAAGTAATGTGGCTAAAATAATAAAAAAAATATAAAGCTAAAAATTAATTAAAGTCTAAGATAGACTTTAACGTGCAAAGTTCTTAAAATGCCCTTTATCCACTTTGCATATATGAGCCGTGAGTTCCTAGCTTCAATGTGATGAGACGAACATGTCTTTGATGAATTGAATCATGTAAAACTTTAATGGATGAAGAAACACCACAACAAGGGAACTAACTTGTTGATATAGTAACAATGAAAGAAAATATTAAAGAAGTTCAATCAGAAAGAATGAAGGAATAACCTCACAAATAGTTTATATCAAGTATAAGTATTATGTATGCCGAAATCTCTCTTAAATAGAGACTTGAAAATTTTCGGCCAAGCTTACAAAGAGTCCTAATTGGACTAAAACTTAAACAAACACAAGTATAGTAAACTACAAAAAACTAGTACTTGCTTTTAAACTAAAATATCTAATGGACCATATGTCCTTTATTAAGCTATAATTTAGAAATAATTAAAAGGAATAAAAGATGAAATATATTAAAGTCTGAGATAGACTTTAATTGACTAAACTTTCTAAAAATGCACTCTAGCCACTTTCAGTAGTTGAGCCGTGAGTAGTGCCTTCAAAAGTGATGAGATGAACTTGTCATGCATGTATGGAATTGCTTGAAGGTTTCCTTGCTTCCTCCTTAGTTTCAATCTCTAAAATGAATGTAGTTAAAGCTTGATTCATAACCTTTCTTCTAGTCGTTGTCAATGGACCCTTGATGTTAATTAATGGATCATTTGGATGACTTGTCTTAGGAAGCTTCTAGGATGTGTCCTTATCATTCCCTCCGTCTTCATCTAGATTCATCCTCGAATCTTCTAAATCTGTGTCAAAATCAAAGGGGGATAAATCAGCAACATTAAAAGAAGCACTTACACCCATACTCACCTCGTAAATCAAGCTTGTAAGCATTGTTATTGATTTTAGAATCAACATGAAACAGTCCATCTCCTCTTGGGTGCAATTTGGTCCTTCTAGCATTAGGAAACCTCTTCCTCCTTAGATGCACCCAAATATAATCTCCGTGCTCAAAGGTAAATGGTCTTTCGGCCCTTGTTAGCATTCTTAGCATATGATGCGTTCATTTTTGCAATTTTCTCACTAAATTGTTGATGCAGTCTTTGAATGTATTCTGCCCTAGAAACACCTTCTACATTTAAATACTCATCAACCGGTAAAGGAGTTAGATCTAAAGGGGTTAGGGGATCAAAACCATCAACAACTTCAAAAAGAGAATGATTAGTAGTGGAGTGTATAGTGTGATTATAAGCAAATTTACCAATAGGTAAACACTCTCCCCACCTTTTAAAGTTCTTTTGAATAAGTTCCCTAAGAAGAACCTCTAAAGTTCGATTGGTTAACTCTGTTTGGGCATCGGTTTGTGGGTGACTTGATGTATAAAAGAGTAGCTTAGTTCCAACCTTACCCCACAAAGTCTTCCAAAAGTAGCTCAAGAACTTGACATCTCTATCACTTAAAAATGTTCTTGAAACTCCATGAATCCAAATGACCTCTCTCATGAACAATTCTGCCACATGACTTGCATCATTTGTTTTCCTACAAGGAATAAAATGTGACATCTTAGAAAATCTATCATCAACAACAAAAATACTATCCATACCTCTTTGAGATCCTGGAAATCCAAGAATGAAATCCATTGAAACATCAATCCACGGAGAGGTCAGAATTGGCAAAGGCATGTACATTCCATGGGGTTTGCTTGTACTCTTGGCCTGTTTGCACTTAAAAAAAAATTTTCGTAACATATTTCATCATATGAGGCCAATAAAAGTGTTCATGCAATATATCTAAAGTCTTAACAACCCCCAAAATGTCTCCATAATGTGCTTCCCTAACAAGTAATTCACTTAATGAACAAGAAGGAATACACAATCTACTTTCCGTAAAAAAAAAAATCCTTCATGCCGAAAGAATTTTTGGAAAGCTGAAGTACTAAATGCTTGATAAAGAGTTGAAAAATCAGAATCATGCTCATATAAATCCTTAATATGTTCAAAACCAAAAAAAATAGTGCTCATTAAAGAAATCAAACCATATCTCCTAGACAATGCATCGGCTACAATATTGTCTTTTCTTTTTTTATACTTGATAACATAAGGAAAAGTGCCAATGAAAGAAACTCATTTAGCATGTCTTTTATTTAACTTTCCTTGGACTTTTAGATGCTCATGATCCGTGTGTACAACAAACTCTTTAGGCATTAGATACATGTTGCCATGTTTCCAAAGCTCTCACAATGACATACAATTCTTTATCATAAGTTGGATAATTAAGTGTAGCACCACTTAGTTTGTCACTAAATTAAGTCGAAGGTTTGTTGTTTTGTTTCAAAACAACCCCAATACATAATCCTGAAGCATCACATTTAACTTCAAAAGTTAGATCAAAATTAGGCAAAGCAAGTATAGGAGAAGTAAACAAAGATTTAAGCTTATTAAAAGCCTCTTTTCGCGGCTTTTCCCATTTAAAACCATGTTCCTTTTTAACAACTTCATTCAATGGAGGAAGCAATAGTACTAAAAGCGCGTACAAAACTCTTATAGAAACTAGCTAAACAATGAAAAAATCTTACTTGATGAGCACTTGTTGGAGTTGGTCATTCCATAATTGCTTTAATCTTTGTGGGATCAACACTTATTCCCTTAGAACTTGCAATATATCCAAAAAAAATAACACTAGTAGTGCAAAAGACACATTTTTCAAGCTTGGAATATAAAGTTTGGTCCTTTAAAACATTAAAAACAAGCCTAAGATGCTCAACATGCTCTTCTAAATTCTTGCTATAAACAAGTATATCATCAAAGTAAACTACAAAAACTTTCCCAAATAATGCCGAAATATATGGTTTATTAATCTCATGAAAGTACTTGGAGCATTAGTTAAACCAAAAGGCATAACAATCCATTCATATAAAACCATATTTAGTTTTAAAAGTATTTTTCCATTCATCACCTTCTTTCATGCGAATTTGATGATATCCTTGCGTTAAATATACTTTATAAAATATCATGGCACCATTCAATTCTTCAAGCAGATCATCTAAACGAGGAAAATGATGTCTATATTTAATATTTATCTTATTAATAGCTCGACAATCCGTACATAATCTCCAAGTTCCTTCTTTCTTAAGTACCAAAATAACAGGACTAGCACAAGGACTAACAGATTTTTTTACCTACTCATTTTCAAAGTAAGGCACCAACTTGCTTTGAATTTCACAAGTTTCATCGGGATTGGCTCTATAAGCTGGTCGATTTGGAAGTATGGATCATAGATAAAGTTTATTTGATGTTCAATACCTCGAATTGGTGGTAGTCTCTTTGGCAACTCCTCTAGAAAGACATCATTGAATTCCTGCAAAAGATTAGTAACAAGACTTGGAAGATATAAATTGGTTGGATCAAAAGTGTTTAGAGCAAGGTTGCTCTCGGCTTCTTTGAAAAGTAGCAAAAAAATTGCTTGTTTTGCTCAAATTGCCCTATCTACCTTACCAATTCTTGTAAATAAGCATTCTCTTCTCACTTTTTGTAGAGTCATCCTTTTGTCTCACTTGACTCAGGGATTTTCTCTCATCTTTTTCCTTTCTCAAACATTCTTTTTTCTCTCAAGGGTGAGATCGCTCGTTTCACTCAACTCATCTCTCACTTTTTTGCTCTCTTCTCTCGGTCATCTATTTATGAACTTCAAAAAGCTTACTAGTTGTTAAAGGATGTAAAATTACAAGTTTCTTGTCCATGGACAATTGATAGACATTCTTCCTACCATGATGATCTGCCCCTATATCATATTGTCAAGGCCTCCCTAAAATTATATGACTAGCAGTCATAGGAACTGCATCACATAATACTTTATCTCTATACTCTCCTATTTCAAAGGGGATTTCAACTTGTCTTTCCAACCCTATTTCACCACTATTATTTAGCCATGAAAACTTATAAGGATAGGGATGGTGCTTCCAAGGTAAATCAAGAGTAGTAACAAAATCTAGAGATCAAACATTTGCACAACTACCATTATTAATAATAAGAAGACAAACCTTGCCTTGAACATGGAACTTAGTATTGAAAAGGTTGCTCCTTCGAATGTGTTGCTCATCTTTTGGTTGAGTGTGCAAAATCTTTATAGACACCAAGATTTCTCCATCAACGGAAGTTGCATGAATGTCACCTTCTATAATTTCCTCAACATTAGCCTCGAATTCATCAACTTCTTCCTCACTTACCCAAATTCCATCATCTTGTATGATCATTACACTTTTCTTTGGGCAGTCCCTAGCAAAGTGTCCTTTTCCCCTACACTTGTAACATTCTTTTTTAAGAGAAGATGAAACCTCCAATTAAATGAATTGGAAGCCGTGGCTGTTTGGCAACTCCAGCATGTGTCGTGGCTGTTTTGGCAGCCCCTAAAGCCTCTTTGTTCTCTAATTTGCTTGGCCAAGAAGATGAATTAGAAGGGGGCTGATTTGACCTTTTCCAAGTTGGAAATTTAGCCGAATTGGTCATTTTCCTTTTCTCTTTGAGTTGTCTCTCAATTTTCTCCGCATCGTACACCATAACTACAATTTCAACATGATTAGCCCTCTCCACCTTTATCCTAATATCATCATTAAATCCCTCCTAAAATCTATCCAAGTAGCATCCCTATCTTCTTTACATCCGCTCTAATCATAGCAATTTTCATCTCCTTGTAATACTCATAAACATATTTTGTACCTTGTCTAAGCTTTTGTAAACGATTGAAAAGTTCCATAGTGTAATGTTGGGGAACAAATCTACGTTTCATCAAAGCTTTCATACCCCTCATCATCATCATCATCTAAGTAGCCCTTTCTTCCTCTATTTGTTGTCCTCTTCTAGGACCAATGGGCTGCCTTTGGGGGAGTTGTGGTCTCTCTTTTTGCTCAACAATGGCCAATCTTTCGGCTCTTCCATTCGGTCCATAAGCCTTTTGAATTGTTGAGCTGTGACCACTCTTGAAAGCTTGTCATCAACCAAACTTTCAGATTGTTTGGATGGTGAAGCTTCCTTTTGAGACATGATGATCGCTCAATTTGTTGGTAAAATCTCGCGATATTCCCTCAAGATTTGTGATAAGAACTTCAACTCTAGAGGGCTTTAAAAATGAAAGCCAAGATTTGGAATCCTAAGTGTTGCTTTCGGCTCAAAATAAAAAGAAGGATTAAGAAGTCCTAGAATTAATGCAAAAGTAGTAAAAAGAAAGGTAAAGAAAAAGATAAATTGTAATCCTAGACCTAAATGGAAAGGAAACACTTTTGGTATCCCTTTGTGTTTAGGACTCAATGACCTCAATCTTCCTTTTTAAAATTGAAAACAACTTTTGGAAAGTTTCCTAATCCTTTCTTGCCTTGCTCTTTTTTCCTTTCTTCTCCTTTTTTTGTTTTGCCGAAATCTAGAGTCCAAATAATTTAGTAAGTGGGTCTTTTCTTTCTTTCTTTTTTTTTGGCTGAAAATTATAAAGAATTGATTTTATTATTATTAAGAAGCAAGAAAAGGATACACCAAGAAATAGATCAACCTTGAGCTCTGATACCAATATGAGGAAAAACATTGGCAATTGGATTTATCAAGATTCAACACAAAAGGGATTAAATGATATTTCTCTTAATTTGAATTTAGTTCTCGTGAATGCTGACACTAAGACCTCTAAGAAGCATGAGCACGTAGCAACCCTAGCAGAAAGACTTTAAAGGAGTTTGACACACACGACCTCTAAGAAGTATGAGCACCTAGCAACCTAGGCATAAAAGCTCTAATGGATGAAGAAACACCACAACATGGGAACTAACTTGTTGATATGGTAACAATGAAATTTTTTTTTAAAGAAGTTCAATCACAAAGAATGAAGGAATAACCTCACAAATAGTTTATATCAAGTTTGAGTAATATGTATGCCGAAATCTCTCTTAAATAGAGACTTGGTAGATTTCAGCCAAGCTTACAAAGAGTCTTAATTGGACTAGAACTAAAACAAACACAAGTAGAGTAAAGTAACAAAAACTAGTACTTGCTTTTAAACTAAAATATCTAATGGACCACATGTCCTTTATTTAAGCTATAATTCGGAAATAATTAAAAGGAACAAAAGCTGAAAAATATTAAAGTCTAAGATAGACTTTAATTGACTAAACTTTCTAAAAATGCACTCTAGCCACTTTCACTAGTTGAGCCATGAGTAGTGTCTTCAAAAGTGATGAGTTAAACTTGTCTTGCATGTTTGGAATTGCTTAATAAGAGAAATATCATTTTCAAAAATTTTATGTTCTCCAATTTCCAAAATTTCTCTTACTCTTCGTATTGTACAAAGCTAAGCTCAAAGGGAAATATTTCCCTAGCATACAAATGCCCTACCTCTTTGATCCGGCCGAACAAAAGTCGCCACCTCATCTTGGGAAGATTTGGGATATACAAGCTTTACGAAAGAATATATCGAGCTACCAAAAATACTTGATCTCTTTGGTAAGGCCAAACATTAAGATTCGACCTCTTTGGTCCAAGCACACGAGTTGAATCCCTCCAAGGGAGTGACCAAAAAATCTAAGATAACAAAAATACCCGACCTCATTGGTCCCGATATACAAGCTTCTTAGCCATTCCAAGAAAAGGCATGAGCGGACTAAGCTCGGGAAACAAGTATCCTGATAAATCATAAAAGACCCGACCTCTGTGGTCTAGGCAAATGAATTCCTTAAACCTTATAAGAATAGGAAAGGAAAAATTGAGATTAAAACACCGAAGGCCAACAGAGCCTAAAAAGATCTAAAACAAAGCTATATAGGGAAAACCCCACGCTACGCAAAAGAACAAAATATTGCTGAAATAAAAGCAAAACAGTGAACTCTTTTTCTCAAACCATAAAATAATTTATTAAAACAAGAATAAAATTACCAAAAAAAAAAAAAAACCATATTTTGAAGAGAAAAAAAAAAAAACACAAAGCACATAAAGTGAACAAAAGCCAAACTACAATGGATAAGTTTTCAATGAAGTTGTACCCCTTGAACTATCTGATGGTCCAGCAATTCGGGGGCCTAAGGTCAACATATTTGGCCCAGCAAACCGAGTGCTTGGGACAACTTTCACAAGGGAAACCCGGGTGCCACTGCTGGAGGGACAATGACGAAGAGTTGAATCTCTCACTTCCTCAAGAAGACTAGTTGCCAATAAATATTCAGGAAGAGCTGATGGCTCGGCAAGATTAGGTCAGACATCCTCATCGGATTCCACCTCTAAAAATGACTCTTCCCCAATGATGTCAACTTACTTACCAGGTTTGAGAGACAAGACCTCGGTCGAAGAATTCCTTTCACTAGAAAAGAGATAAGGTGCGAGCATGACTCCCTCTTCCATAAAAAGTTTCCAAAGCGCGAATAGTGCCGCCTGAAGTTTATATTAGGATATTTTTTTTTAGCCTTTTTCATGATGGTTTTGGTCGTGGTATTGATATTTTCCACACTAGATTGGGCCACATCAATATTTATCTCATGATGTGTTATATACTACCTAACCTCCTTACGAAGCACTAGCTCGCCCTCCTACAAAGAAACTTCCGAAGTCTCTTTCCTTATTTGTGACCCAAGCCCTTGTAGAAAGTATGGAAATAAGCATGATATTTCCTTTTATTCTTATGCTCGACAACATCAACCTCTAGCTCGACAATGCTAGCATTGGACTTCTCTAATGCACCTGCAATGAAAGAAATTAAAAATCCATGTGCTCCAAGTTAATACTTAAGAAGAATGGGAAAACTCACCCATGACCTTCGCCTTTTCCTCCTTGGCCGCCATCAACGAGTCTTCAGCTGCTCTTTGACCCGAGCAGGAGACATTTACGGATTTCTTTAAACTGTTACAACACTCAACAAGACGAAGTTGTTATTCTCAGGCATACGAATATGGGCATTGGCAGTCTCAAGCTTCCTTATCTTTTCTTCAAGCAAAGCCATATCTCCACCAGACTTTTGAAAAAAGCTCAGAGAAAATGGCTTCTCTAAAAGAACAACGATTTACTTCAACAAAGAGAAACATTTAAAGGACGAAAACAAAGGCAGGAGAAAACTTACAGTCTGATTCTATATAATCAGGTTATGCTTCAACTATAGAAATTTTGCTATATAAACTCACATCGGCAATTGTGGTTACAAACCAATCTAACCCGATTTGGATCAAAACCGGGTCAGCAATAGACCCGGGACCATCGAAGGCGCACCTTTCAATCCAAAAGAATCTGACTGCTGCAGTGGAATCCCCAGTTTCCTCTATTTTGAAGACAATCGCTGCTGTTTTAGTGGTTGTCCAGGCTGCTGCTTTGGTCCCTGCTGCGGCTATTGCGGATAAAGAGGTCCTTCAGACTCCAATTTTGGCTTCGAGAGGGGTGGATCTATTTCTGTTGGTTGTGATAAAATATCTACAGTGGTACCACGACAGTATCAATCAGCCGGTGGTAGGCCCTCCATTTCACCACCAAAAATTGCCGAGCAATTACACCTTGTGGCCGCGGCTTCAACTGCACAGCTATCGTCGGCTATGATCGATAATGTTTTGGTCTCAGAAGTCCTGGTTCCGGCGGATGTTGAAGGGCGGGAATCGGTGGATCAAGGCCCGGTCACAGTGTCTGCAGAAGGTAGACATGTGGACACGGTTGAACAAGGCCCGGATGATCCTGAGGAGGTCGTGAACACTCATGGAGTTGAAGAGGGAGTACTAGCAGCATTCGACGGTGACCTGGATGATCAAGCCCCGGATTGCCTAGATAACCATGAATTCTATTCCTGTAGTTGAAGAGGGGATTTAATCATCTATAGAAGGGCAGCTGGATGAACCTCATATGACGAATGTTTTGACATTACCCACGGTGGAGCAGCCGACGAGTGGTCTCGATAATATTCCTATTACTCAAACCACCCGCACTGGAAAGACAAAAAAGCAACTTGTGGTTGCTTCTCGTAAGTCTTCTCGCCTTGAGGAGAAGGCTAAAGGGTAACACCCTTTCATGGGTTCTTATATTTGATATCATATTTCCTTATGAATAAGTTCAATCTAATGTTTTGGAACTTTCGGGGAATTGGTAATAATGATTCGGTGGCACGACTTCGCCAACTTAAGTTCGATAATAATCTTTCTTTACTTGCTATAATGGAGCCTATGCTAAGTAGTTATGCGCTTTCTTTTTATACACGCCGGCTTGGTTTTGATGAGAGTATCAGTAATGCTAACGGTAAAATATGGCTGTTTTGGAACGGTTGTCTAGATATTTCACTTGTGGGGAATTCCGAACAAATGTTGACTGTCTTGGTTAATAACTATGCTGGTGCTTCGGTGTATATATCTTTTGTTTATGCTAAATGCGCTTATACGCAGAGAAGAGCATTGTGGGATGAGCTAAGAACTTTTAGCTCACAACATGATGTACCTTGGCTCGTAGGTGGCGATTTTAATGTGGTTTTAAGTGTTTCAGAGAATCTTGGCTCTATACCGGCATCTCTACCAATGGCTGAATTTTTGGAAATGGTGGGAGATTACGGACTTTCTCGATGTTCCTTTTGTAGGCAGCCCCTATACTAGTGCAGGGGGTTCACCGCCTCTTTTGCGCTCGTCTTGATCGCCTTTTGGTGAACACTAAGTGGTCTGGAATTTTTTGCTCTTACCAAGCTTGAACATTTACATAGGGACGGTTTCGAATCACTGTCCCTTTATATGTTAATCTCGTTAGGGAGAATCGTGTTCACTCTTCTTCTTTCGGGTATCGAATATGTGGTCCAAACACTCTCGCTTCGTGGATGTGGTGGCGACTGATTGGGGAAATTCTCTCGTATGGGAATGGGATGATGATGTTAACTGAAAACTCAAGAGGTTAAAAAATTGCTTTACGGACTTGGAATAAGGAGAGCTTCGGTAATGTTGTGTCTCGACTTTAAAGAAGCCGAGGCCTTGTTGGCTTTAGTGCAAGCGGATTTTGATGCTTCTCCTTGTGATCACTCCCGGGATGTGTGGTTGGAAGCAAAACAGAAATATCTATTTTATTTGGGAGCTGAGGAAACATATTGGCAGCAAAAATCAAGACTCAAATGGATAAAAGAAGGGGAAGGTAATACTAAATACTTTCATGCAGTATGTAATAACAATAGAAAATGTCTTTTTATATCTACTTTGCAGAATGATCAAGGAGAATGGATGACTGATCAAGAAACTATGGGCGCGGAGTGTCATCGTTTCTACTCTACTCTATATTCTGATGATGTTTCTCAACAAGGGGTAGACCGAATTTTGGACCCAATCCCACGGTTAGTGCATGACTATGAACCTTGTGCTCTCGGGCCTTCCTTCTCGGTTGGAGGTACGTGCTGCAGTTTTTTCATTGGATAGAAATAGTGCTGCTGGTCCAGATGGGTTTTCTGGGGGGTTTTTTCAGGATTGTTGGTGATGATCTTTTGCAGGCCGTATGTGATTTTTGGTCCGGTTTACCGATGCCGAAGGTTTTGGCGAGTACCCTAATTGTGTTGTTGCCCAAGACACAAAATCCCATTCATCTTTCCGGTTTTCGGCCTATATCTGTGTAATTTTGCAAACAAGGTAATCACTAAGGTAATGGCCACTCGACTTGGTTTGCTCTTGCCATCAATTATATCGCTGAATCAAACTGGTTTTGTTAAAGGTAGATGGATCGCTGATAATGTTTTACTGGCTATGGAACTAGTACATTCAATTAATCACAAGATGAGGGGAGGAAATTTGGTCATTAAGCTTGACATTATGAAAGCTTTTGACTGGGTTTCTCAGTCTTTTCTACTTCAGGTATTGCAGCGATTTGGTTTTGGCCCTCACTTCCTAAATCTTATTCGTAATGTTCTTAGCTCGAACTGGTTTTCTGTACTACTTAATGAGGTATCTTATGGTTATAGTCATGCTAGCAGGGGAGTGAAGCAAGGAGATCCTCTTTCTCCTTTGCTTTTCATTATTGCGGCTGAAGCATTTTCAAGGGGTATTAATGCATTGTCCATGTCTGGGAATTTTTTGCCTTATTATATGCCTAAGCAGTCTGTCATCGTTACTCACCTTGCTTTTGCAGATGATATTATTATCTTTACTAATGGGCAAATAGAAGTCTGCCTGTTCTTATTGACTTTATAAGGAATTATGGGCAGGCATCCGGTCAGTGTGCTAATGTGGGGAAGTGCTCTTACTATACATCCACAAAAATAACCGACAACCAACGTAATATGATACAGGAAGTGACAGGTTTTGTAGAAGGGGAGTTTCCAATGATCTATCTTGGTTGTCCTATTTTTCCAGGACGATCCAAAGTCCAGTATTTTGATGGTCTACTTGTAAAGGTGGCGGTTCATGTGGATGGTTGGCAGCGCAAACTATTAAGTATGGTCAGTCGGTTATTACTTGTTCGTTCGGTGCTTAATTCTATGTCTATTCATATCCTGGCGACGTGTAATGTACCGCAATTAGTAATGTTAAAGTTGGAACGCATGTTCTCTCGCTTTGTCTGGGGTCAAACTGATGGAAAATAGCGTAAACATTGAATGTCATGGACTAGAATGTCACGACCAACAGAATGTAATGGAGTGGGTATGCATTCGGTAGTACAATTTTATGATGCTTTTACTTGGAAACTGTGGTGCAATTTCAGGAGTTTAGAGTATTTGTGGGCAAATTTCTTAAAAGCAAAATATTGTGCAGGGCTGCCCCATGTGACACAAAGTAGAATTGTAGTGGGTTGCTCTCCAACATGGCGCCGTATGATCGCGGTTCGGGATGAAGTGGAGAAGCATATTGGCATTCTGTTACGAAATGGTCACACTAGCTTTTTCTATGAGAACATCACTTGTTCCTTTCTCCGCTCGGCTTGCTGGAGCATCATCCCGGGATTTCATTCATGATCATTCTTGGCAGCGGCGGGAGTTAGCGACATTTGTTCCTGGTTGCTTTATGGATTTATTGCCTGATGTTTATTTTTCTGGAGAGTGTGATAAGCTTATTTGGATTGATAATCCACGGGGGAGGTTTTCTATAGCATCTGCTATGAATTTCATGCGTATCTCGGAGGTCACACAATTGTCACGCATTTGCATTTGGAATAAGGTACTCCCACTTTCTCTGTCTTTGTTTATGTGGAAATTGCTTAATCATTTTCTTGCCCTTGATGAGGATAGAATAAGGTTTGGGGTGTCTATGGCATCTCGTTGCGTGTGTTTGGGAGATGTTGAAACATATGATCATGTTTTTATGCAATGTAAACTTGCGCGGGTGGTATGGAGGGAAGCGGCCTCTTTGGCTGGCCTTCTTCTACCGGCATTTGCAATTAATGATATTCATGGTATGCTGTCCTTTTGGTGGTACGCCGGGAGTTCTATTTCTCGCAACATATTGATCATTCTAGCACTGTTCTGCTTGTTGGATTCTTTGGAAGGCAAGATGTCGATTTGTTTATGAAGCAAAGGTTACCACGCAGTCAACTATCTTAGTTCAATTTTGGGATTATACTACAACTCTCCTGCAGGCTCGGGGTCTTACACTTGGAATCCCCGGGGTCCGCATCCCTCGTCGGTCTCTTGTTGTTCGTTGGGGAAATGATACTTCTCATGGTGTGGTGCTTAATATAGATGGTGCTTGAAAGGAAATCTCGCCCAACGGGCATTGGAGGCATTTTTGGGCATAGTAATGGGGACTTTATTTCAGCTTTCTCTATTTTTATTGGGGATAGTGGTACCAGTATGAGGGCTGAATTACAGGCACTGGTTCAAGGTTTACAAATGGTTCCTCAAGGTGGCACACATGATATTTTGATTCAATCGGACTCGGACATTTTGGTAAAGGCGGTTTCTTCAGGTACGATTTCTAATTGGTCTCTGGACACTTCTTTTCGTAGAGCTGTCTCTCTTCTTGGTTCTTGCAGGTTGGTACATGTTTTCCGGGAAGTTAATTCTATAGCGGATGCATTGGCTAATCATGCCATTTCTGATCGGTGTCAGTCATTTTCTACAATGTTGAATCCCTACCTTCGCAGATTATTGGTCTTATTAAATTGGATCAATGTAACACACCATATTTGCGTCTTAGATAGGATTTGCACATTGTATTCCTGCTTTGCATTTAGAACTATAGAATTCATTGTATACATCCTTGATCATATTATAAATGTTCAAGTCTTGCATCTAGCATATTGTCTAATGTAAGAAGTGGATATGTTTCCACCTTTTGTTAGGAGGTTTGGTATTACGTCCCCCTCTTTGTATTTTTTAGCCTATTCGGATTTATTAATAAATGGGGATCCGCCCCACCACATCCGGTGGCTTTCTTAAAAAAAAAAAAAAAAGGTTATGCTTCAACTCTTCGCATGACATATCAAGAGATGGCTTTGGCCTAAGAGGCACGGACTCTTCAACAATATCAATCCTGGAAGAAGTGCTCGATTTAAAATCGGTTGCACCAACGTCCTCGGGGATTTTCTCCTTTGTGGCCCTGAGCCTAGCCCCAAGTCCAAAGCTTCAACACCCTCATCATGTGATAAACTTACCACACAGGCTCTCTTAGACAAAGTTTGTATAGCTCTGTCACCTTGCACCCTTTTCCTTGCAATAGTTTTCCTGTCACCACGTTTGTAACAAAAGTATTTCTCAAGTCTTGTGATATAGTGGAAAATTGCAAGCATCAAAGAAAATTCAATGTAAATCTCTTACTTATTGGGACATCATTAAAGCTCGGGATCGGAATGGAGGAAACATCAATGGGATTCTCCTAACTCCCCATCATCCCAACAACAGTGATCGACGTTTCATGGTTATTTTCAACAACATCCCCAAATACAACATCCTTCCTTTGAGCCCCCTTCCCGAGCTGGAAGTTTCCTGACCATCGAGGGTGCCATCCTCTATTTGACCCAACTCCTCCTCTTGATGTTGCCTCCTTTCTTGAAGATCTACCTATGTGGGGCTTCCGGTTTTATTTGACGAGCAAGCACGGACACACTCTAACAAGGAAATAACCATTGTCTCCCCTACAAAAAAAAATAAAATTCAGAGGGTTATAAAAATCCATATACAATATTGAAGCTAAATCATAGGCTCAGAATAAATTAGAGAATAAAACAAACTCATAACATCCGTGCCAATATCCATTTTGTCCAGATAGTTCTAGAAAGGCTTGGATCAACACTCCTTTACAACCATGTCAAATGCATAGTCCTTCAAAAGATTTTAACTGAGCTATATTATACATAGCTCCTGATATTTTTCTGTTACTTTTCTGCTTTGCATTTTAGCTTGGTTTAAATGTATCACCCTTGGACATGTCAGTAAATGTTCATGGTTGCATCTTCATTTAGCTACTTCTTATGTATTGGGTGGAATTTTTTCATCATTTTTGACGATTTGGCTTTATTAATAACACGGGGGGTCCGCCCCACCACGCTGGTGGCTTTCTTAAAAAAAATAAAATAAAAATAACAGGTTCATTATCAGATGAAACAGGAAGAACAATGAAATGAAAAACATACTATATAAACAACACATTTCTAGACACAAAAATTT
This sequence comes from Vinca minor, assembly GCA_026122235.1. Lineage (NCBI taxonomy): Eukaryota > Viridiplantae > Streptophyta > Magnoliopsida > Gentianales > Apocynaceae > Vinca > Vinca minor. The sequence goes on from JAOCZM010000104.1 coordinate 456,345, forward strand.
GATGTGTCTAAAAATCAAGAATAAGAGAAGCAGGAAGAGGAATAGTCCTTACATGTGTCACAAAAATATAATGATGGTTAGGTAGTTTCACAAACATGTTAGACACATGCAAAAAATTGTCATTTCCAGCAATAGTGCACACCACATGGTCAGTAGCTTCTGAATCTATAATCCAAATTCTATCTTTTGTACAAAGAGTGTTACCTGTTGGTGCATTAAAGGTACCAAAATTTGCATTCACCATCGACTGCTGCAAATTCATAAATCCACCTTCCTGATGTCCTTGTGAACCACCCACCCATATTGACAATTTTTATCAGCTGTATAAGTTGTTGCTGCTGCTCAAGAGTGAACCCTACAGTGCTGTGAATAGGTCCACCTTTTCCATTCTGGTCTATCCATCCTTTTCCATTCTGGTCTGCCAACAATCTTGAATCATGTTTGGAAGCCAATATAGGTTTATGAAGTCCACATGATAAGTGATTAACACTTTTGTAGCTTCCAGTATTGTTACCATTTGGATTTCCAGAACCATTGTGACCGCCAACAGTATTAACACTAGGACTTAGCCCTCCAAAGGTGCTGGTATTACTCCTAGACCAAGTGTTAGATTGAGAACTTCCTTTCTACAACTTGTGTCCAGGAAGATACACAGGCTTCTTATAGCACCTCTTAACAGTGTGTCCATCTCTATCACATAAGGTACAATGCTACATCTTTTTTCCAAAGCTTCTTTTCTTAAAACCATTGCTACTATTAACAGCATTAATGGATCCTGTAATGTCTAGATGATCATTATCGCCTTATGAATCACTGTTTTCCATTTTACCATAAGAAACTACTTGATTGTACATTACCTGTATCTCATTTGTGCTGTAGACTATAGTACTTGATTCTCATGTTCAGTAGTCATATTCAGCACATGCAGTTTCTTTTTCATCAAAATCTTAGACCTAACATCTGAAAATTGTGCATTTAGTCCTTTCAAGAACCTGATTATATAGTCATTATTATAGTACTCTTGAATTGTTCCTAAAGCACCACATGTGCATCCTCCATGACTACATACAGGAATAGGTCTAAGAACTAAGAAATCATCTCATAACATCTTCAAATTTGAGTAATAATCATCTACACTCATAGTTCCTTGTTTTAAAGCATGAAATTCTTCTAGCAAATTGGACAGTTTATAAGAATGTGTTTTGGAATACCTCCTTTCCAGATTTTGCCAAACTGCAAGGGATGAATTCAGCCACATTACAGACAGTGCAATTGATTTTGTCAAAGTATTGGTGATCCAAGTCAGAACCGTCTGATCTGATAAGCCTGTTGACATATTCCAGACAGAGCATCATCATTCCTTCACAATGCTAAATGAAACACATCTTGTTCTTTATGATCAAAGCACGCCTCGTCTTTCTCCTTCAATCCTGATAGTTTGGTCTAATAAAAGAACTGGTAACCAACACAAGTGCAGAATTCTCTATACGATTAATGCATAAAAAAGATGCTGAGGAGTAATTTTTAAATTGGTTGAAGCATCCATTGTGATTCAGATAATCAAGAAATAAACAAAGATAAGATGTTCGATCGAGATTGAAAATCAAGAAGAAGAAAACCTAAAATTTCAGTGGAATGATGAAAATAAAAAAATTAGGTCAAAATCTCAAATTGAATCAGTCAGATGAGAATCTTCGATTTTTATCTGATTGAAGAATCGATGCGCAAATTTGAGTAGATTATGCTCTGATACCAAGTAGAAAATGAAAGTAAAAGAGGAAGAAGAACAGAGAGAACGAGAGCTTTGGAACATTCTGGAAAATTTTCATTTATAAAAAGTACATATTCTCTTGATATTTATACAAGTGAAAAGGGAAAGTCGACAACTAAATGTACAGCTGACATATCTATAAATAACAAACCTAACCAACTAGTTAACTAATCTAACTAACTGGCTAACTAATTTCAATAACAAATTAATCATCTAACATATATTTACAATGCCTTTCCTTTGTCTTCATGATCATTCTGGATCCATTCCAACTTGCATATCATCAACCTTTTCTTCTTTTTCTTTCATTCTTAACAAAAGCTACAAAATGAAAAGTTCTCCAAATCAAGAATCCAATAAGAACACTTTACTTAAAATAAAAACTTTACAGTCAACAAAGCATGATACAAATATATGCTTGTCAATTATTTTGATTGAATCATCGACCGAATAATAAAAAACAAACAGTGAAAAAAATTGATACCAAATCCAACAAAAAATTAAGAAAAAAAAATTGGTGAAACCAAATTCAAATTTCTCAAATAATTCAGCTCCACAATAAAAAAAACTCAGTTACAGATGCTCCAATTATTAATTAATTCTCAAAGAAAGTAAAGATCTGATGAATCCTTATCAGACGATGGTGGCAGCGAGTAAGACGGTGGTTGATGAGTTTAATATGATTACTGTTGATTTTTATGGTTATTCCGATTGATGAAAAAAGAAAATGGGGAAAAACATTATCCATGTCTTTGTTTTTTTATTATTATTATTATTCTAAATCCATCCATCTATTGTTGCAATTTTTGGTTTTCCCCTTTTATTATAATTTTTTAAAACGTTTTTTTGGATCCCATTACATATATATTGATCATGCTTTTTGGGGTTTGGTGGATAGGTGGATTTGGAGTTATGGTTTCAGAAAAGTGGTTGGGTCGGCAGCGAAGTGTCATGTCCCAACTCTCTAACTCTCACAGAAAGCAATGGAACAGTAATTACCAAGATAAACCAACACAAGCAAAACTCAATAAAAGCAAAATTCTGATATATAAATAGAGTCTGGGCTCCCCCTTAACAATAATGAACTTAAGGAAAAGATCACTGTCACCAGACTACTTAAAACATGAACAAAGTAAGAAATGAACTTAATAAGGCCAAAGGAAAGAAACTCTAGCTGCTGTCCAAATTGCCAAGCATACCATTGATCCTGAGTTGATGAGACAGCCAATCAGTAACCAGAATTAGAGGAAGAATAGAAGAGACATACAGAAATGGAGGGAGAATAGAAAAGGGGGAAGAATAAAGAAAGCTCAAGAGCTTACAAGATTGAGAAGATGGCAGCTGCCAATTTGTTTCTATATTTTTCTGAATGATCTTCAACTGCAACACTCTTTCCCCTTTATAGTTAGGGTTTGGATCCCTAGGATGATCCTCTCCCTCCAGCTCATCCTCTCTGTCATCATAGCGGCTCATGAGCCAACCTCATTGCAGATTCACTCCCCTCCAATGAGAGTGTTCCAGCACCAACAAAAAGACAATCCCTCTTTCCCCAATTCTGATTTCGAATTGCAAGAATTTAACCCCAAGTAGAACTACGTCGTTTTGACCCAAAATGACAGATAATATTTTAAAAGGCAAAAAAGACTAATAAAGGTTTCCCTCCTAATTTATGAATCTTTTCTCTTTCCCACACTGGATATGACATTACTCCCCCATTGAAACAAGTCTTGTCCTCAAGACTTGAAGATTAGGAATAGATGCTCCATGAAATCACTATCTTTCTCATTAACCTCTACTTCGGACATATTGAACCACGGTATAAGCCATTGCATCCGAGTTTCAATAAAATGCAAAAATTGCGGAGTACTTTGCTTTGCATCGAATAGCATATATACCTCACCACAGGCTTCACGGTAGAGCTCAAAGTTATCAGAAGCCATTTCGTTTTCTCTATTCTTCTGATCCCTGGCTAGAGTAATCACCCTCTTGACAAACAGTGCATTTAATTCTGATGGAGATGAATAGTGTTGGGATTCTAGGCAAAAAACTGACTTCTGGAATATCTCTAGAAAGAAAATACTCTGAAATTATTGATTGAGCTTTCAATTTAAATGCATTCACAACTAGCACGCATAACGCTTGCCTTCCAGGCTGCAATGGAAATGGCCTTAAAGATGGAGGACACAACCAACCATCTACTGCTTCTTCAGAAATAAATAAAAACTGCCACATCCGATTTGCATTTGGGACGTCAAGTGCTAAGTCATCCATAATATCACTAATTCGAGTAAATCCCTTTGAAATTTGACTCGAATTAACAATGCCTTCTTCTGCAGCTTTCTTCAGCAAATCTAAAAGGCGTAACCTAGCTTGCTGCTTCTCCATTACCATTATAATAGTCCGTTTAACTATCTCATAATGGAAGAAAAATTCATTTAGATCTTTGATGCATTCGTGGCTCCCTTTCTCAGCTCTATTGATTGCATCCAAACTTCTTGAATCTTTGTGAACCTGTGGAGAATCAATAGTAACAATATGGAGTGAGGATAAAAGAACAGTAGCCATTTATTTCTCTTTGTCATGTTTATTCATAGTCAAGAAGACAAGCTTTTTGATAAAGTAAAAGTCATAGCAGGGCATTCCAAATTCTCTTAATTCATTGTCAGTCGATGTGATATCATTAGTAGAGAAATAATCCTCAAAACCATTTGCCACATGAGATGAAGGTCGATTGCTTCTCTTCAACTTTTCTATTAGATCATCAGCATCCCGATAGCCATCAGCATGATCTTCAATCAGTAAGACTGATTCAACTGTTATAACACATTGCTTTTTCTTTTTGTGAAACTTGGAATGGGCCAATCACAATATCACGGATTTTTGTAGATGTGCCAGAAGGCCATTCATCCTGGTTTATGTAAAAAAACTTCCAAGTGAAACATACCAACTCTCTGCCTCTTAAGTATCTTCACACTCAGAAAATTATGGTCTTTTGGAAACAATGAACCAATTGAGAGTGTAGCAATCTGTAACTGGTGATACTTCTGTACCGTCCAGTCAATAACATAATCGAACCGGAAGCCTTCGAAAAAATCACGAATTATTCGCTTCAAATAAGCGTAATTAGGTTTGTCCTCAAACCGAAGTAAATGACAGTAATTGAAATATGATGCAAATTCAGCTGGGTAACCATTGCTTAAAGCCTCAATAGATGTTGAAAACTTCCTTTCACTAATTATGAGATCAATAGAAACTGATGATGAAATGTCAAACAATACGGTACCATATTTTCCCAACCATTCCAGTCCTAGAATGATGTCAATACTACACAGCTTCAACACTCTTAAAGCAAGTATGTATACATGTCTCCCTACCCCGAAAGCATACTCACCAGACACAACCTCCAATCCCTCCTCGGTCTCTACTTCTTTATCTTTACCACACTGCATTGCCAACAAATCATGTTGCTTCTCAGGAAATATTCGAACATGACTGAATTTTCCCCTACTCTGTCGACTACTCTTCTTACCAGGATCAAATACATGTATGACATGGACTCCATATGCAATTAAAGAAACAACCAATTTCTCTGATTTGATACCAAGCCTCTCAATCATAATAGGACTCCTAGTTACAATCGGCGGTAATGAATCTAAAACCCCATTGAACTCCACTGTTTGGTTGCGCTGCACTCTTCTATCTTTCTGCAGAACAGTATTATCTGGTACACCATTCATTGTGAACATATTTTCAGGAAAAGTGGGTGCTTCACCATAAATTGCATTGCCATCATCCATAACTGATATTGACAACCTGTTGGATCCATTCGGTAACGTGGAATTTGCGAACCCAATGTTCTGATCTTCTTTGAAAACTAAACACTTTCTTTTATGCTTTTCCACCACTCTATCAAAGAAATGAGTATACCAAGTTTACGAAAATTCTGATTCGTTAGATCTTGGTCCAACACCAAAAGATGACTTGGATTGAACCCTTGAAGATGTCGAATTAGTCGAAGCACCAACTGCTTCTCTTTGTGGAGCAGCTTCCTCCAAAGTGAAGTATACAACATCACCATGGAACTGCAGATCATCATAATTTAGTGCTTCAATGTCTGTTAAGTCACTGTCCACATCTTCTAAAGTAGTTATTTCATCAAAAGCAGCAGTGATCGTATTTTTGTCCAAAATTCGTAAATTGAATCCATTCATGTAAGCCGCATCAAACAGGAAAATGAAATTCTCATATTCCCCACTCAATTCCTTAGCTCTTCTCCTATGAAATATAGCTGACTTTTGCTCTTGAACTCCCAGAATGGCGTTAAAATGAATATAAGCTGACTCATTAAGAACAATAAGGTTACTAGCTTTAATCTGAGTAACACTTCCCTGATCCATGGATCCACTATTGGAATGATCAACATTTTTCGCAATTGCATTATTTATCTTTAATTCAATATGAACATCACTTTTGTCGTTTATGCTCTGCAACAAGACCTCACTGGTGGCTTCTTTCTGAGGCTCAGAATCCTCAAATATACTCTCTGAAACCACAGTCTCAATAGTTGCAAGGGTTTCATCATTAAAATTTTCTTTTTCCTCAACCAATTCAATTAGCTTATCTTCAATTACAACTTCATCAAACACTTGGGGGGCTCAAATTATCTTCTGATTTGTCAATTAAACCTTCATCTATTTTCTCCTTTCTAAGATAATAATCAAACCTCTCATAGAATGCCGCAATATACTCTTCCCAAGTTACACAATCATGTTCCCTAAAAGAATATCTAGACCAAACATAGACTCTACTTCTCATCTCAGAATTCAATCCATCAATAAATTTATTAATAATATTTTCCAATTCTAAACTTGATCCAGCTCTTATGACTGTATTTCTCCAATTCTCAAATCGGCTAATGTAATCCAACAATGATGAGGTAAACTGAAAAGGAGTGATACCTTCCATCATTTGTATCAGGCGGGCAACACAATCCGTGAGGACAAAACTCATTTCCCCCATGGATTCCCTAGGCTCGGAACTGCTCTGATACCAATTTGTCATGTCCCAACTCTCCAACTCTCACAGAAAGCAATGGAACAGTAATTACCAAGATAAACCAACACAAGCAAAACTCAATAAAAGCAAAATTCTGATATATAAATAGAGTCTGGGCTCCCCCTTAACAATAATGAACTTAAGGAAAAGATCACTGTCACCAGACTACTTAAAACATGAACAAAGTAAGAAATGAGCTTAATAAGGCCATAAGAAACAAACTCTAGCTGCTGTCCAAATTGCCAAGCATACCATTGATCCTGAGTTGATGAGACAGCCAATCAGTAACCAGAATTAGAGGAAAAATAGAAGAGACAGACAGAGAATAGAAAAGGGGGAAGAATAAAGAAAGCCCAAGAGCTTACAAGATTGAGAAGATGGCAGCTGCCAATTTGTTTCTATATTTTTCTGAATGATCTTCAACTGCAACACTCTTTCCCCTTTATAGTTAGGGTTTGGATCCCTAGGATGATCCTCTCCCTCCAGCTCATCCTCTCTGTCATCATAGCGGCTCATGAGCCAACCTCATTGCAGATTCACTCTCCTCCAATGAGAGTGTTCCAGCACCAACAAAAAGACAATCCCTCTTTCCCCAATTATGATTTCGAATTGCAGAATTTAGCCCCAAGTAGAACTACGTCGTTTTGACCCAAAATGACAGATAATATTTTAAAAGGCAAAAAAGACTAATAAAGGTTTCCCTCCTAATTTATGAATCTTTTCTCTTTCCCACACTGGATATGACACGAAGAGAGGGCAGAGAGATAAGGAATAGAGAAAGAAGACTTGAGAAGATCGTGATTTCCAGTGGCGGAATCCACTAAGAAGAAGGAGAAGAACAAAAAGAAAAAGAAAAGTTTTAATCAATTTTGAGGTTATATTTTTCTTTCCCATTTTGAATGCAGGAAAGAGAGTTACAATCCCGTTATATCACATTATCAATATGGACGAGAATATTTATTTTATTTGATGGAATAATGAAAGTGGTAGTTCGTAAAATTATTGAGGACGAAAACAAAAAAAAAAAATTTATGAAATTGGCTAACCATAAATAAAATGTTAACCAAAATAATTATTAATTAAAAAAAAATCACAAAGTAAGAGGGGAAAAAAAAACTAGAAACAAAATTTGAGATTATTTTATGTCTAAGCTCTCTCTCCACACAGGTAGTAAAAGATTATCACACGAATCGACCATATTTAACATTGGTCTATTCTGTCATGGACCAGGTCCATTGGACCATACGGTCCAGATTTGGCCACATCACTGCATTTCCTTCTCTCTCCTCATTCTGCAGGGATGTGGTCAAATCTGGACCACATGGACCCGGTCCATATCAGATATTTCCTTTAACATTGCATTAATCTTTGATGACATCCACCTGATGATAAACATGAAGGACAATTCGTAACCCCCAAAACGCAGCGTAAATAAACGCGCGGGATTACGTTCCTTTAGAGGATCTACTCACGAGAAAAAATCAATATCCAGTGATTAGTAGTTATACCTTTCTGTCGATCTAATCGACGATGCCCGAATTCTTGTTGCTTGAATTCACCAACACGCAGCCAACTGACTCCTGTCTCTACTGGTATCCACACACCAACTTTAAGCTTGTCACTCCAAGTCTCGGATGCTAGTCCATAAACTATGAAGGTGAAAAACACTTTTCCCGGAATCCACAAAGTATAGACTACTTAGGAAAACCGAAAATCCGAGAACTAGAAAAATCAGATTTTTCTTGTCTCTTAGAAGTGTTCTTGAGAGTGTGTCAAATGAAGAATGAAAAATCAGATTTTTCTTACTTTTGGTTCGTCTAGATGTAGAAAGAAAAAGAGTGAGTTTCAACAACTTGTGTAATGCTAGAATGAAAACTATTTTCATCCAGTGTGGGGTAAGTGGGATCACCACTCACCCATTGTTTCTCTCCCACTCCACACACTCTCTCACAAAAGTAGAATTTTCAATTTTGACCAAGTCCAATTGGTCCGGTCGACCCAAGACAACTCTTGGTAGACCGGCTCTTTTGCCCAATCCAATTGAGTACCTATATCAAATGTAAACTCCAACAAGCCCAATCCAATTGATTATAGTGTGCGATCCTTTAGGTAATTGCTATGTTGGACGTGACAACAATTGTCAACAGTAATGAGAGGTATCTAGCAACACATCATACTCCCAATTCACAAATAGTCTCGGTAATTCAAGTAACCACAAATATGATTTTTTGCACTAAACCCTTTGTCTTCGATATCTAGATTGAACACAGTCCCGGAGTATGTCAAACTTGTACCGTTCAATTCGTCAATTTCTTGATTCCCGAGTAGACAATCAAATGAAATTATTATCTCATCTTAATTCACTTGCTCATGACCATGAATTAGTCTCACTTAATCAAGGGGCCCAAGATATCACTCCTGTTGTATAGGAGGGACAAATCGTCTATCTATCACACCTGATCCTGACATGGTTAAAAAATATACCCAACAAATGCCTTTATAGCCCATCTAGTAACAGACAGCGTTTGACACCATCAAAGCATAGCATTAGCCAAGCAGGAAATCTTGCGTGATCTCAAGTCGAAGGATTTAGGTGCAAACAGAATCATTATAAGAAGATTGTTGACTTTTATACAACAATCCATGAAAAGTTCTTATAAGCGGGTCAGTCTAGTATCAAATACCCATGCGTTTGACTTAATATCTCCATATTTAATCACAACACACACTAGTCTCCACACTTTACTGTTGTCCTTAAATTTCACAATAATGATTGACTAGGGACATTTTAGAATAGTTCAATGTAACAATTACATAACTATCTAAGGAAATTATTATATGTTTTAACACAAAAAGCACAGCCGTATTCAAAACAATAATAATGGAATTAATGCCTTAAAATTTCATCACACGAAAAGAATACAACAATATGCCACTTATAGTGAAGACAACAACCTTGCCTCTAGAGTATACTGTACATAAGAACTATCTCTAAGACCAGTTCTCTTGGTATCTATTACACATGCTACAAGTATGGAGATCATGCTTGTTGTTGTGTCTACGGCTTTGTCTGTGGGTCGACAATGTTATCGTCCGTGTGAACCTTGCAAATCTTCACATCTTCTCTATCAATGATCTCACGGATCAGGTGATACCGCCGCTGTATTTGTTTTGACCTTTGGTGTGACATTGGTTCCTTTGATTGAGATATGGCTCCATTGTTGTCACAGTAGAGATCAATCGCATTCGTAATGCTAGGCACCACACCAAGTTCAGTGATGAACTTTCGAATCCAAACAGCTTCTGATAAAGAATCGAATGGTACAAGGTACCAAAGAGTTTAACTTTTAGTTGAGCCCGATCTTTCTCTAATTCTCGAACTAGTTTCTAAGGAATATAACAAACGCAACGCTAAGGAAGGCTAATTATCGATGGAGGCTGAAACACCACAACAAGAGAAACTAAACTTGTTGATACAATAACTTAAAGATGAATGAATTCTTGAAAGAAGTTCATACACGAGAAGCTAAGGAATAACCTTACCAAAATATCAATCTATCTAACGTAAATATTAAGGGTGTTGGAGTACATTTAATCTAAGGTGCGCCAATTCGATTGGGCCGGGCCGGGCTTCGGGCCGGGATTGGATTGGACCCTTAATCGGGTTGGGCCGACCAATATGTTTGGGCCGACCGACCCGTTTTGGACCGACCTTATGGCTGGACAATTAGAGATATTATCCAGCCATTTTATCTCTTAGAAGGTGGTTAAAAGTGGTGGAGAAAGTGGTGGAGTAGTTTTCTCCATGATCTCCCCACTTCCCCTTTCACTCTCCCCACTCTCTCTTGATAGACTAGGAAAATACTGATTTTCCTAATCATACTAATCAGCTTTTTCTCCGACTTTTGAAGCTTAGAGAGAAGAGAGAAAAGTGAGTTTTAGAGAGAAAAGATAGATTTCTAGACTTGTTTTCTAGCTTTTTGCTAATAGGAAAGAAGTTAGAAATCCCGTATCTTATTCTTCCGATAAGGTCCGAAATACATACTCCATTGAAGAGTGTCTTCAAAGCTTCTACAAGGCGTTGGTTAGCACCAAGCGATAGAAGACCATCCCCGTAAGATCGAGTGGATACTCGGGAGAGACGGAGCTCGCATTGTGGTGTTCCGTTCGTGACAACACACCGCTGAAAGTGTTTCAGCCATTCTAGCATCAATATAAGGTAAAACACTATCCCATAGTCGTAGGTTCTTACTCGTGGAAGATCCCCGGTAGAGGCGGGTCAAGTTTTATTCCACTCGCGCATTTATGTGTGACCCGGTTATTCCTCTAACAGTGGTATCAGAGCCACTCACGAGTACCCTATAGACTTTATGTATTATAGTGTTTGAATATAGATTATGAATCTATGTTATGCATGGATTAGGATACTAGAAATGTTGTAAATCATGTATGACATGCTTTTCCAGTTTTCTGTATGTATGTCTGTTGAGAATTTCCAGTTTTGAAGTCATTCAAAAGCTGGAAAAACTCTCAGTTTCTAGCACTTCGGTCGACCGGGACTCATCTTCGGTCGACCGAGGCAAGACAGTAGCTAAATGATACTTGTTCGGATCAACCGAGTTGGTCTTCGGACGATCCGAGTTGGTCTTCGGTCGACCGAAGACCCTGACCGGTCGACCGAACCTGAGACAATATGAAATGTTCATTTGTTTGCTGCTTGCTCATTTTTCCATAAAATGTTATGTTAATTGAGCATGATGCATAGTAGTCGCCTTTACCCTGTTGGTTTTATTTTATAATACGATATGCGTATCGTGCCTATTTTATCATTCAAAAAGTTGTAATTTTAATCTCATTAAATCCCCTCGAATGTAACTCGTGGTTTCCTTAGAAATTTTGTAATTCTAGATTAGGAGAAGGTACAGCTGAGATGATGAAGATTTGGAGGCAACCAACTGAAGGTCAAGACGGTGTAGAATAGATGTTTTTCTTTTTACACCCTTAGATTGACTTCACAGTTTTTCCATTGGCTTGGAAAAACCGAATAGGATATGGCGATTACTATTGCATTTTATTTTATGTATTGGATGCATAAGTATATAAGCATAAACTGTTTTATTTATGCTTTTCTGGTGAGATTGTTAAAAACAAAATCCCTCAATTAAAATATTAATTAGTGCCTTCCTAAGTTTGGCCCTCGTCAAGGCCTAGATCGACATTAGTATGGGACATGCCAAAGCTGTGCATATGTGTCTATCCGGGTGAGGCGCGAAAGATAAGTTGTGATATCCGCCGGCTAAAACTTAGGGTCCTAATTAACTAGATTATCTCAATAAATGGATTGAGGATCTAGAGGCAAAAGAGTTGAGAAAAGTGTATAATGATACGCTTGAATAAATGTTATTCACTCAACTAACCAAGAATTACATAATTTGATGTAATTGGCAAACGTTGCCTACCTAAATAACTAAGTTTTGGGCGATCACCAAAGTCGACTCGTAACGAGGTGAAATATGGATCTTGGCCCGCTAGAAAGTTAACGAACTTTCCGAGTTGATATTGAGGGTTATTCACTCGAAGAAAATAGTGGGAGAAATCATTAAAAAGATAAAGTCCTAATAATGATTTTTAAATCAGTACTTACTTTGCATATATAATTTTTGTTGTTGAAAATGGCAAATTCAAACCAAACACTATCACTGCGTTCGTCCTTGAGAAGGACAAATTAGAGGGAGTTAACTTCCTCGATCGGTTCGAGAACTTGAGAATCGTTCTCAAGCATGAAAGAAAGTCTGTATGTACTTGAACGACCTATTCTCGCTATACCGGAGGCTCGCGCTTCGCACCGATAGAAGTGCTTATCAGAAGCATATTAGTGATGCTTTAGATGTGTCTAGCCTCATGCTTGTCACCATGAATTCTGAGCTTCAGAAGCAACATGAGGACATGGGGGCTTATGAGATGCTGGCTCACCTGAAGCAACTATATCGAGGGCAAGCATGCCGAGAGAGATTCGATGTATCGGAATCTCTCTTTCGATGCAAAAATGTCCGAGGGAATGCCGGTAGGAACTCACGTTCTTAAGATGATAGGTTATGTTCAAAACCTTGAAAAAGCTGGGATTTCCTTTGGGACAAGAGTCGTCGATCGATTTGATCTTGCAATCGTTGCTCGAGTCATTCGATCGGGCTTCATTCTAATTATCACATGAATGAAATTGACAAGCCATTGCTCGAGTTGTTGAATATGCTAAGGACTGCCGAGAAGGAAATAGGCAAGTCCAAGCCCAACACCATACTGATGGTGCAAAAGGGCAAAGGCAAAGGTTTTGCGAAACCCAAAGGCAAACCGAAAGGTATGCCCAAGGGCAAGCAAACCAATTTCAACAATGCACTGAAACCTAAGGGTGGTGTAGCCAAGGACTCTATCTGTCATCACTGTGTTGATAAGGGTCACTGGAAAAGGAACTTCAAGAGCTATCTTGCAACAAAAAGACTGGAAAAGGAACTTCAAGAGCTATCTTGCAACAAAAAGGTTGGAAAATGAGAAGGCAATTGTTGCTTCGGGCTCAGGTATTTATGTTATTGATGTTAATATGATTGATATCAATTTAAATACAACTACTTCTTTGGTATTTGATACCGGATGTGGTTCTCACATTTGTACTAATGTGCAGGGACTTCAAAGGAGTAGAGAGTTGGCAAAGGGTGAAGTGGAACTACGAGTTGGCAACGGAGCACGTGTCATGTCCTCTAAACTGTAGGGACTTGTACTTTTACTTTGCCTTCAGGGGCTTGTTTTAGGTTTAGAAAACTGTTTCTATGTACCTAGTTTAATTAAAAATATTATTTCAGTTTTCTTGTTTGGACAAGAAAGGTTTTGAGATTTCAATCAAAAACCAACGATTGTCGTTATTTCGGATAATATGTTTTATGCAAGCGCCTCTTTGATTAATGGTCTATATGTTTTAGATCTTGATATGCCAATCTTAAATATAAATACCAAAAAGGATTAAAACTAATGATTCTAATCCTACATACCTCGGGCATTGTCGCTTAGGCCACATAAACGAAGATCGCATATCCAAACTCCATAACGATGGGCTATTAGAATCATTTGACTTCGAGTCTTATGATCGATGCGAATCCTCGTTTGTTGGGTAAGATGACAAAGATCACCTTTCACTAAGCTAGGTGAGAGAGCCGATGCTTTATTAGGACTAATACATAGTGATGTATGTGGCCCTTTTAATATACATGCAAGGGGTGGTTACCTCTACTTCATTACCTTTCATCGATGACTTCAGTAGGGTATGGATATGTGTTCTTGATGAAACACAAATCCGAAGCATTTGCTAAGTTTAAAGAGTTTAAACTTGAAGTAGAAAACCAACTTGACAAGAGTATTAAGATTCTTCGATCCGATCTAAGAGGAGAATACTTGAGTCAAGAATTTCGTGACTATCTAAAAGCTTGTGGAATCATTTCACAACTTTCTCCTCCAAACTACTCCACAATGGAATGGTGTATTCGAAAGGAGGAACAGAACCTTATTAGATATGGTTCGTTCTATGATGAGTCACACGAGCCTCGCCCATTCCCTTTTGGGGACACGCACTAGTGACAAACGCAGCTTTAACACTTAACCGCGCTCCATCTAAATCGACTTGCAAAGACGCCATACGAGTTATGGGACTCGGGAAGCGTCCCCAGCTTTGTCTTTCCTTAAGATTTGGGGCCGTGAAGCGTTTAGGAAACGCTCAGCTTCCGATAAGTCGGCTCCAAAATCTGAAAAGTGCATATTTGTAGGTTATCCTAAGGAAACTAAAGGATACTACTTTTATATCCCTAACGAGAACAAAGTGTTTGTTGCTCGCACGGAGTCTTTCTAGAAAAAGAATTTGTTTCTAGAAACACAAGTGGGAGTAGCGTAGAACTTACTCGAAGTTCCGGACTCTCAAACTAGCACTAATGATGAGATGGAAATTGAACAGACTCCACAAGTTGTTGTGCAAAGAAAAATGCCACAAACAGTTAGTGCAACAAGCACTAGCTCAAGAAACACAAGAATTGCGTAGGGTCCGGTAGAGTTCGTCGTCCACCTCCGGAAAAAATTTGGATTTTTTCATAACGTAACATGGTGATGTTATGTTTGTGGATCACGATGAACCTTCAACCTACAAACAGAAATTAATAGCCCTGATTCTCGAGAAATGGCTTGAGGCCATGAGATCCGAAATGGACTCCATGTACACAAACCAAGTCCGGATCTTGGTTGATCCACCTGAAGGGGTAACTCCCATAGGGTGCAAATAGGGTTTTTAAGATTAAAACCGACATGGAAGGGAATGTACAAACGTTCAAGGGGCGACTTGTCACGAAAGGTTTCAAGCAAATTCATGGTATTGACTATGATGAGACTTTTTCCCCGTAGTTATGTTCAAGTCCATTCGGATTTTGCTTGCTATCGCGACTTACTATGACTACGAAACTCGGCAAATGGATGTCAAAACCGCTTTCCTTAATGGAAAACTTGATGAGGATGTGTATATGACACGACTGAAGGTTTTGTCACTCCAGAGAATGCTCGGAAAAGTATGTAAGCTTCGAGAGATCCATTTATGGACTCAAGCGAAGCTTCTCAAAGTCGAACATCCGCTTTTAATGATGCCGTCCCAGTGAGTTTGGCTTCATTAGAAATGAGGATGAGCCTTGTGTTTACAAAAAGGTTAATGGGAGCTCAATTGTATTCCTGGTTTTGTATGTAGATGACATACTACTCATTGGAAACGACATACCAACCTTAAAGTCTCGTAAATGCTTGGTTGAGTACGTGTTTCTCTATGAAAGAATTAGGCGATGCCAGCTATATTCAGGGAGTCAAGATCTATAGAGATAGATCCAGGGAGACTCATTGGCCTAAGTCGAGTACATATAAAGACAAGGTGCTAAAGCGGTTTAGCATGCAAGAGTCTAGAAGGGCCTTTGTCCTATGGCACATGGTAATCGTTTCTGCCGAACAAACAGTGTTCTAAAACGCCCGACGAATTAGAACGCATGAAAGAGATCCCTTATGCTTCGCCATAGGATCCATCATGTACGCCATGATATGTACTCGCCCTGCATGTCTCGTATGCCTTAAGCCTTACGAGCGAGATACCGACCTAATTATGGTGAACGTCATCGGATCTCGATCAAGAATATCCTCGAAGTACTTACGAAGGACTAAGGATACATTCTTGATTTATGGAGGGGCGGATGAGCTCGTTGTAAGTGGTTACACCGATGCTAGTTTCCAAACCGACAGAGATGATTTCCGATCGCAATCGGGATATGTGTTTAACTTGAATGGAGGTGCTTGTGAGTCGGGCGCGATTCAAAGCAATCAACCATCGCAGATTCTACGACAGAGGTCGAGTACATAGCAGCTTGTGAAGCTGACTAAGGAGGCGATTTGGATCGAGAAATTTATTTCCGACCTCGATGTGGTTCCTAGTATTGCGAACCCGATAGACCTCTATTGTGACAACAATGGGGCTATTTCCCAATCTAAGGAACCTAGATCTCACCAGAGGTCCAAACATGTACTACGGCGATTTCACCTAATCCGCGAGATTATAGAGAGAGGTGATGTGCATATATGTAGAGTAGACTCGGCAGATAATGTCGTCGATCCACTGACGAAGCCACTGTCGCAGCAGCAGCATGATCGTCACACTAGCTCCATGGGTATCCGATATCTGGAGGGCTGATCTTTAGAGACAGTCGTTAGTGTGCCCTAAAGACCATTTATTGTAATTTGGGTCTTTAGTGCAAGTGGGAGATTATTGTACCGTATTTATGTAATTTTCATTTTGATGAAAAAAAAAGGCATTAATTCCATTATTATTCATTATGTTTCTGCGTTCTTAACAACATAAATAAATAATATGTCCTTAGAATAATATTCATAATTGTTATGAGATACTATTCCGAAACGTCCCTAGTCGAACATTATTATGGAATCTTCGAGGACAATAATAATGCGCAAGACTAGTATGTGCGATGATTGATATAAGATATCGGATCATCACATGGGTATATATGATTAGAGAATCATTATCACCGGACAGAACTCGACATGAGAAACACACCATGGGTTGTTATATAATAGTCAACGGTGTTTCTCAAATTTTTTTTGACTCGGGTTGTATATGAGATCCTTCGACTTGAGGTATCACAAAGAGTTCTTGCATGGCTAGTGTTATGCTTTGATAATGTTAAACGCTATCCCAGTAGCTCGGGTGAGCAATAAAGGCATTTATTGGGTATATCACGAATCTTGTTCGGGGATGAGTGGGATGCGAAAAAGGATTTGTCCCTCCTATATAGCGGGAGCGATATCTTGGGCCCCTTGATGGAGTCCCGACTAATTCATGGCCATGAACAAATGAATCGAGTATGAGATATTGTTGTCATTTGATTAGTCTACTCGCGAATCAAGAAACTAAAAGATTGGACAATACAAGTGTGACTTTTTCCATGACTTGTGTTCAATCTAGATATCAAGGACAAAAGGATTTAACTACAAATGTCAAATGTTGTGATTATGATAAATCACCAGATATTTATGATTTGGGGGTAATGATGCGTTGCTAGATACCTCTCATTACTTGTGACATATGATGTCACGGCCAACGTCATAGATACCTCTTGGGTCGCACTCATAGATCAACTGGATTGGGCTTGTTGGAGTACATTTAATCTAAGGTGCGCCAATTCGATTGGGCCGGGCCGGGCTTCGGGCCGGGATTGGATTGGGCCCTTAATCGGGTTGGGCCGACCAATATGTTTGGGCCGATCGACCCGTTTTGGACCGACCTTATGGTTGGACAATTAGAGATATTATCCAGCCATTTTATCTCTTAGAAGGTGGTTAAAAGTGGTGGAGAAAGTGGTGGAGTAGTTTCCTCCATGATCTCCCACTTCCCCCTTTCACTCTCCCCACTCTCTCTTGATAGACTAGGAAAATACTGATTTTCCTAATCATACTAATCAGTTTTTCTCCAGCTTTTGAAGCTTAGAGAGAAGAGAGAAAAGTGAGTTTTAGAGAGAAAAGAAAAGATAGATTTCTAGACTTGTTTTCTAGCTTTTTGCTAATAGGAAAGAAGTTAGAAATCCTGTATCTTATTCTTCTGATAAGGTCTGAAATACATACTCCATTGAAGAGTGTCTTCAAAGCTTCTACAAGGCGTTGGTTAGCACCAAGCAGTAGAAGACCATCCCCGGAAGATCGAGTGGATACTGGGAGAGACGGAGCCTGCATTGTGGTGTTCCGTTCGTGACAACATACCGTTGAAAGCGTTTCAGCCATTCTAGCATCAATATAAGGTAAAACACTATCCCATAGTCGTAGGTTCTTACTCGTGGAAGATCCTGGTAGAGGCGGGTCAAGTTTTATTCCGCTGCGCATTCATGTGTGACCCGGTTATTCCTCTAACAAAGGGAGCCGGAATCACTCTTAAATAGAGAGATTTCGGTTAAAATGAACCAATAAAAAAAGAGTCCTTGAAGAAGTAGCACTCTTGGAAAACAACTTGCTATCAAGTAAACTACCTAAACAAGATAATAGACAACATGTCCTATTCTCTTGGTTATAGGCGGCAATAACAACTAACAAAGCTAAAAATAACTAACTCGGTGAAGAGTCCTAATAGATGTGGGACTCTTAACAACTAGATAACCAACTATGGATAACACGTCCTTTATTATACCAACTACTTGCTATACACACCTAAATACTCTAAATAAAGTAAATAACAAAGCTGGAAAATAATTAAAGTTTAGCATAGACTTTAATTGTACAAAGACTAAAATGCCCTTTAATTTCGTCCCAATTCTGGACAGATTGGTGGATTAGGTTGCGCGACGGTTTCAGACACCAAGCTGGTAGAATCTGATCTTGTGGTCTTCATAGAAGTTGTAGATCTGCCTCTTAACTTTAATATGGAACTAGAATCAGGTCCATTGGATACAAGTAGCGAAAGTTATGATCATTATACCAAACTGTCGCAAAGTTGTCCATCAGCTTGTAAGATCACTAAAATGCCCTTCTTAGCCTCTTTGCTTGATAGGGCCTAATTGTACACTTGTGAACTTGAGAGGCTGCCTTGTACTTTATATTCTATGTGTAACTTATCATCCTCTTTGTACTATAATATACGAACCAATGATGTAGTTATCTACTTCATATTCCTCGTTCTAAGCCTCGTCATTGGTCTATGTATGTGATCCCTTGAATTGGGGAGCCTCGAGGTTGGTACCGTATCATCCCCTCCCCCTTGAAAAACTTGATACGTCCTCGAATCATCAACACAATCAGCCACATAATCTGAAAAATTTGCAAAAGGAAGCAAGTTAGAAATATAGCAAATAGAATGTGTACCGTGCTTACCTATTAAATTGATTTTATGGCGGCTGTCCCAAAAGAATTGTATCTCTCTTTTCTCCATTGTGGCAGCAAGCTTGCTAAGATCACGAACAAAACGCTTACAAAATCTTGTCAACTCAAATGATGAACGAATGCGATTTGAACTAGTTGTGTTCGGCCATTCCTCAATTGTTTTAACTTTTGTCGGTTCAACTTTAATACCTTGAAAACTCATGATGCAACTAAGAAGATTAATAGAATGAGTGTAATAAACATAATTTTCCATCTTAGCATCCAAGGTTTGTGTATTTATAATAGAAAAAAAAGTCTTAAGATGCTCACTAAATTGCTCTCGGTTTTGACTATAAATAAATATGTTAAAAGTCCCCTCATGCTTTAGTAGCATATTTATCGGGTTAATATAACCATTTAAATACTTACTTACCTGCTTTTTTGCAAGCAATAAATCATCTTGGTAATGAATTTTCTTATTTTTACCCCTAGATGGCTTATACCTTTCACGATTTTGAAGGCTAATAAACATCCTTCTCGGCAACTCCTTGGGAAAGGTTTCCCGAAATTCCTGAAAAATAGCAAGACTAGATGTAGAAAAAGATGTTATGTTAAAAGAAAATGTGTTAGTAAAAAGGTTCCTCGCGGTTCCTTTCAAATCTAACAAAACAACAAGTTGTTTTGCTTGTATTTCTCTAGCTACCTTTCCGGGATCAATGAACAAACATTATTTTCTCACTTTTAGAGTGATTGCCTTTTTTCTCACTTTTGGCTCGGCTTTTTATTTTATTTTTACCTCAGATTTTACCTCATGGGTAGGACCACTCTTCTTTTTCAAATCACTCTCATTATTTTCCCTCAATCTGGCCTCTTCTCTCAATTGTTGGATATCTACTTCAAAAGAAGGCATCTTTTCTCTCGTATTGGATGAAACGGTTGCGTTTGATGTCTTGACTGCCCCGTGACTGTTTTAGCACTAATTTGGACCTCTTTACCCTTGCTTTTGCTTGACAGAAAACAGTGGAAAAATTATGGGGCAGATTCGGCTTTTCCCCGGTTTGGAAAGTCGCCATTTTGGTCCTTGAACTCTTTCCTTTTTGCTTTCTTACAAAACGTTGCGTCATTACCGCTTTCATCTCATCCCATGTATCAACTTCTAGTTGTCCAACTTTAACCCTTGTTTTGACGGCTTTATCCCACCAAATAGAAGCATATCCGCAAAATTCCATGGCTGCCAATTTAACTTTCTTTTTCTCGGAATAATTATGGACACCAAAAACATGGTTAGCTTTACGAACCCAATCTAAAAATAATACGGGATCATTTGTACCTTCGAAAGACGGAATCTTTGGCTTTATTGAACCAAGATTGTTGTCATAACGCTGATTTTGAAGTTTTAAGGCTTCCATTCGTCTTGCCATATCCGCCATCATTGTATATAACCTTTCCGGATCAAAGGTTTCACCTTTCTTTGATGGTGATCCCTGAAAAGACATATTTATAATGCAAGAAAAACACTAAAAAATGTTAGATAGAAAAGAAAGATTCACTCTTTATTCCAACACCGCTCGTATAGAACTTCAAACTCTAGATTAAAGAATGGGTTCCTAACTTGTTGCGTTGACACAAAGCTGAAAAATAAGGAAAGAAATCCTATCTTTGACCGAAACGAAAAGCTTTAGAAAGAAAATGAAGAAACGAAATCCTAATCGAGAATGGAAACCGGTTCTTGTCTTTCTTGATCTTCTTGATGTTCTTGTTCCGGATGAACAGTAACGTGCTTTCTTGAATTTTCCCTTGACCTTGGCCGAATGGTATCAAGTATTGAGGCTCTAACGCTTTCAATTCTTAATGTATTTGATTGTTGAATACGGCTCAAAACAAAAGGGGAAACGTTTGCCAATTCTTGGACGAGGCTCTAACGCTTTCGTTTGTAAGAAGTTTGCTAATGGCTTTATAGTTCTCTATTCTAATCTATACTTGGCTGCCAATTTCTTTACACCAAGAGGCTTTTGAATCGGCTGCTCTTTTAATATATATGTCGGGAGTTTTTTTGTCTTTTTTTTTGTCAATCTAACAAACAAGAAAAAAAAAACATTTGCGTAGGGTACACCGTGAATTGAGAAGAACCTTTTGCTCTGATACCACCTGATGAAGAACCGAATGGTACAAGGTACCAAAGAGTTTTGACTTTTAGTTGAGCCCGATCTTTCTCTAATTCTAGAACTAGTTTCTAGGGAATATAATCAACGCAATGCTAAGGATTCTAATTATCGATGGAGGCTGAAACACCACAACAAGAGAAACTAAATTAGTTGATACAGTAACTCAAAGATGAATGAATTCTTAAAAGAAGTTCATACACGAGAAGCTAATGAATAACCTTACCAAAATATCAATATATCTAACGTAAATATTAAGGGAGCCGAAATCACTCTTAAATAGAGAGATTTCGGTTACAATGAACCAATAAAAAAATAGTCCTTGAAGAAGTAGGACTCTAGGAAAACAACTTGCTATCAAGTAAACTACCTAAACAAGATAATAGACAACATGTTCTATTCTCTTGGTTATAGGAGGCAATAACAACTAACAAAGCTGAAAAATAACTAACTATGTGAAGAGTCCTAATAGATGTGGGACTCTTAACAACTAGATAACAAACTATGGACAACATAGCCTTTGTTATACCAACTACTTGCTATACACACCTAAATACTCTAAATAAAGTAAATAACAAAGATGGAAATAATTAAAGTCTAGCATAGACTTTAATTGTACACAGACAAAAATGCCCTTTAATTTCGTCCCAATTCTGGACAGATTGTTGGATTAGGTTACGCGACGGTTCCGGACACTAAGCTGGAAGAATCTGATCTTGTGGTCTTCATAGAAGTTGTAGATCTGACTCTTAAATTTAATATGCAACTGGAATCAGGTCCATTGGATACATATATCAAAAGTTATGATAATTATCCCAAATTGTCGCAAAGCTGTCCATCAGCTTGTAAGATAACTAAAATGCCTTTCTTAGCCTCTTTGCTTGATAGGGCCTAATTGCACACTTGTGAACTTCAGAGGCTGCCTTGTACTTTATATTCTATGTGTAACTTAGCATCCTCTTTGTACTTTAATATACGAACCAATGATGTAGTTATCTGATTCATTTTCCTCGTTCTAAGCCTCGTCATTGGTCTATGAATGTGATCCCTTGAATTGGGATAAGCCTCGAGGTTGGTAATGTATCATCTTCCTTAGCAACATCTGATGCATCTTTATACTCGGTTTCGGTTGTAAAATCTACAACGATCGCTTGCTTTGAACTCTGCCAGCTCACAGCACCGCCGTTTAGGTAAAACCCATAACCCGATTGCGATCTGAAGTCATCTCTGTCGGTTTGGAAACTAGCATCAGTGTAACAACTTACAATGAGCTCGTCTTCCCCACCATATTTTAAGAACGTGTCCTTAGTCCTTCGTAATTACTTAAGGATGTTCTTGACTGCTATCCAGTGACGTTCACCGTATGTAGACTGGTATCTTCTCGTTATACTCAAAGCATACGAGACATCTAGGCGAGTACAAAACATGACATACATTATAGATCCAATTGCCGAAGAATATGGAATCTCACTCATGCGTTCTTTCTCATCCAGTGTCTTATCACAGTATTGTCTTGAAAGAACTGTGCCAAATGCTATAGGATGCAAGCCCTTTTTGGACTCTTGCATGCTAAACCGATTTAGCACTATGTGTATATAATTACTCTGACTTAGGCCAAGAAGTATGCATGATCTATCTGTATAGGTCTTGACTCCTAAGATGAAGCTTGTTTCACATAAGTTCTTCATAGAGAAACATTGCCCCAACAAGACCTTTACAGATTCCAAGGTTGGATTGTCATTCCCTATGAGTAGTATGTCATATACATACAAAACCAGAAATACCACCGAGTATCCACTAAACTTGTTGTAAACACAAGGTTCATCAACGTTTATGATAAAACTAAACTCGCGTATGACTTCTTCAAAACGTCGATTCCACCTTCTGGAAGCTTGCTTTAGTCCATAAATAGACTTCAATAGCTTACATACTTTATTGGCATTCTTTGGATCGACAAAACCTTCGGACAATATCATATACACGTCCTCATCCAGGTTTTCGTTAAGGAAAGTGTAAAACACAAGGGGGGGGTGAATTGGGTTTTAACTAATCTTGTAAACTTTTTCGAATCTTTGCAATGCAAGTGGGAGTTTGAACAAGATGAACAAAAGCAATGCAAAACCCAATCAACAAGACAAAGGATTTAGAGTGGTTCGATTCACTTAGAATCTACGTCCACTACCTTGAGCCGCACCCAAGGATTTCAAACAACTTCACTAAGAAGAATGTTTACAAATGTGGCTAACTCACTAAGAGTTTTACAACACAACCACACAATGAAAAACTCACTAAGAGCTTGCCCACACTAAGTAGGACTTTACAAATTGCCCACACAAAGTAGGACTTTTACAAGAATTACCCAATCACTAAGAAAGGGAATTAAGATGAATAAAGAACAAGATAAATCACTCTTATAAGTGAGAATATATACCTTTAAAGTACAAGAATGTTTAAGCTCTTTTGAACATATGAATTCCACTCTTTGTCTTGCTTTTTGAAAGAACACCTTTGAATGATTTAGATCATGGAGATCAAGTGTTTTTGCTTTGAAGGTGTTTAGACTTGATAAGAAATCAATGTAAATTGTATGTGCAAGTCTTGGAATGTTTCTCTAGCTTTGGAGTATAAATACATTTCAAAATAGGCTGAAAATCGAGTCTCCAACGGTCAAAAAACGGCTAGTAGAAGCAGAGTTCGGTTGACCGAACATGGCACTTCGGATGACCGAGCACAGGGTCGGTCGACCTACCAAGTACCTCGGTCGACCGAGGCTAGGCAGATCTTGTCTCTGTTTGGCTTCGGTTGATCCGAGCAAAAACTCGGTTGACCGACTTTCTGAGCTTATTTTTCACACGTTTTGAAATCTTTTGAAGTCTTTTAAAGTCTAAAAAGGTTTTCCTAAAAGGTAACAAGTAAGAACACTTGGAAAACTTTTCTAAAAGACTTATCTATGAAATCAAAGGCTTTTTGGATAAGAACACATGTAAAGATCATTTTGAAACTTAAGCCTTTTGAAAACGTGTTTATGAAAACATGCAAGACTAGAGTGTAGAGCTTATGTTCATGAGAGCTTTGGTTAGAGCTATATAAGATAAAGACTTATAGAGACAAAGCTAATCTAACCAAACCTAAGTCTTCAATCTTCAATCTTGAAAGATGAGCCTTGAATGATATGACTTTGAATCTTGATCATGGCTTGATTGAAGTACTTAGAGCTTCCAATATATGTTCCGATATTCTATCACAAAGATATAAACATTAGACACAACATCAAGTGTTTGTCCATTATCAAAAACCGAGTTTGATCGCCCTTAGGGCTAACAATCTCCCCCTTTTTGATTATGACAAACTTTGATGTAATTAGATAGGATATGGACAATTTGAGTACAAGGAAGCATGGCAAAAGGATATAAGAACAATTAAGTGTAAAGCTAAGTGCTTATAAGATAAACCAAGATAAAACAAGAAACATAAGCACTAGCAAGTTAAGTTCTTTTGCCATATGCATTAGGGACTCTTTGAAGAGCCCTATTTCCCAACCAACCTCCTTGCCTCATTCCTTCCATAATATAGCATTCTTGTGTGTAATATACATACCTTAGTTTACACAAGAAGCTAACTTACCATTTTCATCAATGTCGATGTGAGTGCTAAGGATCCTATTATAAAGAACATGCTCACACAAACATTAGAACTATCAATGGTTTGTTATCATCAAAACAACATAGAATATTTTGCCCTTTGGGCTAACAGAAAGTTGGTTTGAGATCCATTTGCTAGATTTCATAATCATAGTATACAGCTATAACAAGCAAGAAACGAATGGATTTGAACATAACTACAGGGGAAAAGGTCTTATCATAGTCAATACCATGAATCTATTTAAAACCTTTCGCGACAAGTCGCCCCTTATACATTTGAACATTCCCTTCCATGTTAGTTTTCAATTCAAAAACCCACTTGCACCCTTTTGGGGTTACCCCCCTCAGGCGCATCTACCAAGATTCATACTTGGTTAGTGTACATGGAATCTATTTCGGATCTCATGGCCTCAAGCCATTTCTTAGAATCTGGACTAGTAATTGCTTGAGTGTAGGTTGTAGGTTCGTGTGATCAATAAACATAACATCTCCATGTTCTGTTACGAAAAATCCAATTTTTTCGGGTGATCTACGAACTCTACTAGACCTACGCAATTCTTGTGTTTCAGCTTGTGTAGCTTGTTCCAATTCCACCTGCTGGTCACTTGGGCCTTGAACTTCACCAAGTTCCCTTGGAATTTCACCAAGTGTGGAACTTCATTAAGTTCCACGTGGCTCAAACTTGTTTTCCCAGAAAAAAATTCCTCTTCTAGAAAAACTCTGTTACGAGCAACAACCACTTTGTTCTCGTTCGGGGTGTAAAATTAGCACCCTTTAGTTTGTTAGTAGTGCCCTAGGACCATTAGCACATGTTGTGCGTTTTGTTATCTTTTTGAGCAAGTAATTGAATAGTTAATTTTGCTTTTGATTATCAAATGTGTGATTTGATAGTAAAACTCATTAGCTTATGTAATTACTATTCTAGAAGTCCCTAGTTTTATGTAATGCTTAATTACTATGAAATAAAACTAGTATGATTGTTGATTGATGATCTTGTTTTTACCGATCATGTGTAATGGATACAAATCACATCATAGATGCGATATATAGGGGATACATTGTATTGGGACGTGATCCGTCGAGAAGTAATACTTCATGGTCTTAAGTCATAAGTATTACTTCCTCAATACTATTTTAGAATCCTTAGACCTTATGTCTTCACCGATTCTAGTATGAATGGAGCCACGTTTTGACTCGATCGGACGTTACTTGTAACAGAGTAATCAATACGATCGATGATCGGATGTAGTGTCCTATCATAGCTTGAATGTGAGAGACATTGTAAGGAATTTGTCCCTCTCTATTATTAGAGAGAGATATCCATGGGCCCCTCGATAGGGAAAGATCTGTTTAAATGCATGGCCGTGCTCAAATGTGTTTGATAAAGTGGTTATCAAATGCTATTTGTCGAAAGCAGATCTACTCGGAGATCGAGCATAAACACAATTAAGCTTAATAAGGGTGACGACCACCATGCCTTATGCTTAATTAGGATATCGCGAGACAAAGGGATTAAATAGTGGATTGACAATAGGTTCCGTTGTAAATTCATTCACCTTGGGTAGTCACAATGTCCTCGCTAGGGGGCCGCTTGTGACTTATGAACTCACACTACTACTAAGTATGTTTTCATTGCCATTGTGATATGAACCCTACGGTGGTCACACGCATAGACGAGCTAACAAGCTTCATGTCCAGATTCAATGAATCTAGAATGTGTCTAGGTTCATTGTATCCGACATTTGTTTTTTCGAAAATAATAAAGTGTTTATTATTCGAATTAGAGATAAGGGCAATTTTGGTATTTAACTATAGCTGGGATTAAGTGGGAGTTGTTATCCGATAAAGACTCCCACTACCAGCAGAAGTCTAGGGGACGTGGGAGTCAGAGTCTCCCACAGCCGAGAGAAGTTGAGTAGACGTGGGAGTTGTTCCGGGAACAAACTCCCACACTCTATATAACATCTCTTAGCCGAAACCCCTAGGTTACAAGTGATTCGACCGAAATTAAACAAGTAACCCGAAATCGATTTGGATTTCTCGACTCTCTCCCTTTTTCTCTCTAATTCCCGAATCTCGGGAAAGACGAAGAGCTAGCAATCACTGCTTGTTTCGTCGCGTGGATACCGGTAGAGGGAAATTTCACAAAGGGAGATCAATTGGTGGCAGATTAGCATCCAAGAAACGCCATCCTCCATTCAAGAAGCAGCTTCTTGAATCCGTAAAATGTAAGTTTTTACCGCTATTTTCGATTCGTTTCATATGAGCGGATCCTTCAGGGGAGGATCCATGGGTGTTTGGAACGAGTTTCCGCCCATGAATCCCTTCATAGTTTCCTTAGAATACCCCACAAAAGTGCACTTGACCGACTTTGGGCTAAGCTTGTCCAAAGATGGATGTTTCACAAACGCCTCACAACCCCAAATCTTTAGAAACGACATATGAAGGGATTCATGGGCGAAAACTCGTTCCAAACACCCATGAGTCCTCTCCTGAAGGATCCGCTCATACAATAGGAATCGAAAATTACAAGAAAAAGACTTACATTTCTTGGCTCAAGAATCAGATTCTTGAATGAAAGATTCTGTCTTTAGGCTCTCAAAGAACGATCACCTCGAGTCTTCCCTTGCGGAATTACTCCCCTACCGGTATCCACGCGATCTAAACGGGCAACGATTGCTAGCTCTTCGTTTTTCTGAGTTTCGGGAATTAGAGAGAAAATGAGGCAGAAAACAGTTTTCTGGATTTCTTGGTATTCCGGCTGAAAAATTGTCTAACCCTAGGGTTTCGGCCAAGAGAGGTTTATATAGGGAGTGAAAGGTTGTTTCCAGAACAAGCTCTACCTCTTTTGGCAGTGGGAGTCTTTAACTCCCACGTCCCATAGACTTCTGCTGGTAGTGGGATTCTTTATCGGATAACTGTTGGAGTACATTTAATCTAAGGTGCGCCAATTCGATTGGGCAGGGCCGGGCCGGGATTGGATTGGGCCCTTAATCGGGTTGGGTCGACCAATATGATTGGGCCGACCAACCCATTTGGACCGACCTTATGGCTGGAAATATTGGATATAATTTCATCTCTTATCTCTTAGAAAAGAGGTTGAAGTGGTGGAGAATGTGGAGGAGTGGTTTCCTCCATGATCTCCCACTTCCCCCTTTCACTCTCCCCACTATCCTTTGAATGACTAAGAAAAATGCTGATTTTTCCTAGCATTCTAAGTCATTATTCTCCAGCTTTTTGAGAGCTTAGAGAAGAGAGAAAAGAGAGAGGATTCAATAGAGATTGAATAGAAAGAAAAGACAGCTTTTCTATATACTTGTTTTCTAGCTTTGGCTAATAGAAAAGAAGTAAGAAAACTGTTTCTTGTTCTTCGAAAGGTCCTATATCCACCATATATATATACTCCATCTTGAAGAGTGTCTTCAAGACTTCTACGAGGCGTTGGCTAGCACCAAGCGGTAGAGGACCATCCCCGGAAGATCGAGTGGATATTGGGAGAGGCGGAGCCTGCGTTGGTGGTGTTCCGTTCGTGACAATTGAAACCGTTTCAGACGATTTCCGCATTTCGAAAGGTATAATACCATCCCATAGTCTAAGGTTCTTACTCGTGAAAGATCCTATTAGAGGCGGGTCATTTTATTTCCGCTGCATAACCTGTTTAGACCCGGTTATTCCTCTAACAATAACAACTCCCACATAATCCCAGCTATACCGAAAATGCCCCTTATCTCTAATTCGAATAATAACGTCTTATTATCCTCAGAAAAATAAATGTCCTATACAATGAACCTAGACACATTCTAGATTCATTGAATCTGGACATGAAGCTCGTTAGCTCGTCTATGCGTGTTACCCTGTAGGTTCATATCACAATGGCAATGAAAACACACTTAGTAGTAGTGTGAGTTCATAAATCACAAGCGGTCCCTAGCAGGACATTGTGACAACCCAAAGTTAATGAATATACAACGAAACCTAATATCAATCCACTATTTAATCCCTTTGTCTCGCGATATCCTAATTAAGCATAAGGCATGGTAGTCGTCACCCTTATTAAGCTTAATTGTATTTATGCTCGATCTCCGGGTAAACTGTTCCATCAAACAATATTTAATAACCACTTTATTAAATACGTTTGAGCATGGCCATGCATTTAAACAGTCTTTCCCTATCGAAGGGTCCATGGATATCTCTCTCTAATAAGAGAGGGACAAATTCCTTACAATGCCTCTCACATTCAAGCCATGATAGGACGCTACATCCGATCATCAGTCGTATTGATTACTCAATTAAAAGCAACGATCTGATCGAAGTCAAAACGTTGCTCCATTCATGCTAGAATCAATGGAGACATAAGGTCTAAAGATTCTAAAATAGTATTGAGGAAGTAATACTTATGACTAAGGACCATGAATTATTACTTCTCTAACGGATCACGTCGGATACGATACATCTCAATACATTGCATCTATGATATGATTTGTACTCATTACACATGATTAGTAAAACATAATCATCAATCAAACATCATACTAGTTTTATTTCATTGTAAAGTAGAATGCATGAAACTAGGGACAACTAGAATAGTAATTACATAAGCAAATGAGTTTTACTATCAGATCACGCATTTGATGTTCATAAGCAAAATGAACTATTCAGATGAAATGCTCAAAAAGATATAAAACGTACAACATATGCTAATGGTCCTAGGGAACTACTAACAATATACTAGGACGCCTCCCATTCCATATATGATATGGTGTCGTTTCAACAGATTTGGATGGAACTCTGTTTAGTGTTAAAGCTGCTGCTTCTAAAGAAAATCCCCAAAAGGAGTTTGGAAGGCTAGCGTGACTCATCATTGATCGAACCATATCTAATAGAGTTCGATTTCTCCTTTCAGATACACCATTCTATTGAGGAGTAGTCGGAGGAGAAAGTTGTGAAACAATTGCACAACTCTTTATATAGTCACGAAATTCTTGACTTAAGTATTCCCCGCCTTGATCGGATCGAAGCATCTTAATACTTTTGCCAATCTGGTTTTCTACTTCATTCTTGTACTCTTTGAACTTTTCAAGGGCTTCAAACTTGTATTTCTTATGAAATACGTATCCAAAACGATTGAATCGTCAGTAAAAGTAATGAAATATAGATAACCACCTCTTGCATGGATATTGAATGGACCACATACATCACTATGTACTAATTCCAACAACTTCTTTGGTCGTTCTCCAGTTCTAGTAAAAGGAGAAGCATTCATCTTACCCATTAAACAAGGTTCGAATGTATGATATGATTTAAAATCAAATGATTCCAACAATCCATCTTTATGGAGTTTGGAAATGCGATTTTCGTTTGTATGGTCTAAGCGACAATGCCATAGGTATGTAGCATTAGATTCTTTATTCTTTATCCTCTTTGTATTTATGTTATAAACCGGTGACTCTAGGTCTTGAAAATATAAACCATTTACCAATGTAGCACTACAATAAAAGATATTATTTAACGATAACGACATTCGTTGGTTTTTAATATGGGATATCAAAACCCATATTGTCCAAACAAGGAATCAAAATAAAATTCTTTTTTAAAGCAGGTACATAAAGACAACTGTCTAAATCTAGAACAATTCCAGAAGGCAAACTAAAAATATATGTTCCTATATCTAATGCAGCAACACTTGCTCCATTGCCAACGCGTAGGTCCACGTCGTTTTTGCCAGCTCTCTACTCCTTTGTAGTCCCTGTACATTCATGTAAATGTGAAACCACATCCGGTATCTAATACCCATGAGGAAGTAGTAGTAGACAAGTTAATCTCAATAACATAGATACCTGAGCTAGAAGCAACATTTGCTCCCTTTCCAAGCTTTTTACCGGCAAGATAACTGGGGCATTTTCTCTTCCAGTGTCTTTTCTGTCCACAATGGAAACAAATTCCATCCTTAGCCACAACATCCTTGGGCTTCAGTGCTTTCTCCAAATGGTTAGGCTTGCCCTTAGGCTTACCAAAACCATTGCCCCTAATGACCATGTAAATGGCCTTGGACTTGCCTATTTCCTTCTCGGCAATCCTGAACAGGTTCAACAATTATGGGAGAGGATTGTCCATCTCATTCATATTGTAGTTTAGTACAACCTGACTGAATGATTCTGGCAACGATTGCAAAATCAAATCAGTGGATAACTCCTGGCCCAGAGGAAATCCCAGTCTTTTGAGGCTCTCAATATAACCTATCATCTTCAGAACGTGAGTTCCGTCTGGTGTTCCCTTTTCCCTTTTGCACTAAAAGAGAGACTTCAACACATCGAATCTCTCCTGGAGGGCTTCACCCTGAAAGAGTTTCCTTAGATGATTAATCATATCGAAAGCTCCCATTTCCTCATGTTGCTTCTGAAGCTCAGAGGTCATGGTAACTAACATAAGACTAGACACATCTAATGCGTCATCTAAGTTCTTACGATAAGAATTTCTTTCAGCAGTCGGAGCCCCTGCGTCTAGCGGATAAGGAATTGGTTCCTTGAGAACATACAACTTTTTCTCGTGCTTGAGAACGATTCTCAATTTTCGATACCAGTCGAGGAAGTTACCTCCCTCATGTTTGTCCTTCTCAAGGACTGATCGCAATGAAAGTGAGTTTGATGCAACGATTGCATTTGCCATTTTATCTACAGAGAAGAATTTGTAAAATTTTAGTTGTCATATTTTAAAATCATTAAAAGGACTTTATTTAATGATTCTCGCACTATTTTCTTCAAATGAGTAACCCTCAAGTATTCATTCGGAAAGTTCAAGACTTTCTTGTAGGACCAAGATACATATTTCGTCATTCTCAAGGCAGCTTTGGCTAGTATACTCAAGAAGACGCTTTAGGTAAGCAACATTTACTAATCACATCAATTATGTGACTCTTGGTTGGTTAAGAAGGTAACGATTACCCTCAGTACTTAAATGCACATCTTAACCCTTTTGTCTCCGTATTCTTAACGATTGAGGTAATCCGGTTAAGTATAACCCAAGGTTGACCGGCGGATATCACTAACTTATCCTTCGCAACTCACCAGGATAGACAGGCGCTTATTCCACTCGGAAGTTCACACTACTGTTGATCTTGGTCTTGACAAGGGCCCCGCTTGGAAGGCAATAGACTTAATATTTAAAATTGAGGGATTTTTTAAATTTGTCTCACCAAACGGTGTATACTATGATTATACGTTCGAATATGCATCATGTGCTAAAATAATACTGTAAACATGCACCAGGTATCTCATGCAAAATACATAAAACAGTAAATAAACGTAACATAGTAATAGCCCCTATGCGGATTTTCCGAGTCAACAGAAAATCCTAGGTCAATCTAAAGGTGGAAAGCAATAAATCATATCTATTGTCTTCCGCCTCTTTATGGTTTCCTCCATCTGATGGATGCCTTCTTTCATCACTTGTTACATATGTAAAATTAACTAGAATCCTATTCTAAAACTTTTACATAATGGAAAGAATTCTCGAGTTACATTTGAGATTAAAAAATTACAACAAGAGATAATAGATAAGGCAGTATTATAATAAAAACCACTGGTCAAAGGCTATTACTATACACCATGCTCAAAACATATACAAAATCACGCTAAGAGCACAAATACACATTGTTTGCCCCTTTTCGGTTGACCCAGGCTATACTCCTGGACGACCGCGATAAGGAAGTAACCAAAACAGTGTAAAACTTATGCCTTCTCGGTCGACCCAGAACACTTCTGTTCGACCGGCCTGAAAACAGACTATCCTCGATCGACCATGACTGCTCATCGGTCGTCCAAAATCTAGGCAGTAGCAAAATCATATTTTCTAACTCATGTTCGGTCTGCCGCAACCTCTTCCGGTCGATCGAATATTTGCCAGAAAATAGAAAACAGCCAAAAACACGAATGTTACAATTCGTTTGACACTTAAACGGCTTCCCAGAAGCTGTAAAAAGTAAAACATCATATGACATGCATTATCGACTACTAAAACAACAAGATAACACATAACAAGATTATTAGGTTCTCATGAACTTGGCTCTGATACCACTTGAAGGATAATTCGTAACCCCCAAAACGCAGCGGAAATAAACGATCGAGATTACGTTCCTTTAGAGGATCAACTCGCGAAAAAGAACCAAAATCCAGTGATTAGGAGTTATACCTTTTTGTCAATCAAATCGACGATGCCCGGATTCTTGCTATTTGAATTCACCAACAGCATCCAACTGACTCCTGTCTCTACTAGTATCCACACACCAACTTTAAGCTTGTCACTCCAAGTTTCAGATGCTAGTCCAAAAACTATGAAGGTGGAAAACACTTTTCCCGGAATCCACAAAGTATAGACTACTTAGGAAAATCGGAAATCTGAGAACTATAAAAATCCTATTTTTCTTGTCTCTTGAAGTATTCTTGAGAGTGTGTCAAATGAAGAATGAAAAATCAGAGTTTTCTTTCTTTTGGTTCGGCTAGAGGTAGAAAGAAAAGGATAGAGTTTCAACAACTTGTGTAATGTTAGAATGAAAACAATTTTCATCTAGTGTGCGGTAAGTGGGATCCCCCACTCACCTCACTCTCCCCTTATTTCTCTCTCACTGCACACACTCTCTCACAGATGTAGATTTGCCGGTTTTGACCAACTCCAACTGGTCCAGTTGACCGCAAAAATGGTTCTCGACCGATCGGAGTGACCAAAAGTCCGATCGACCCGAGACAGCTCTCTGGTCAACCGGATATTTTGTCCATTCCAATTGAGCATCTATATCAAATGTAAACTCCACCAAAACATTGCCAGTGTAAAAGAGCTGTTCGCCAGTTTATCCCTTCCTTTTCAAACTAAAAACAGTCTTCCTATATCTTTCATCTCTCCACCTAATAAACAAGAGAAAAAGATACAAGAAAAATAAATAAAGGCAAAAAAAATAAAAACTGCATAAATAAAGGAGGTGGAAAAATGTCGTCGCCCTTGAACTATTTTGAATTTTTGTTTTGGACCCTCAATTAAAGAACGCCAAGTATCTGACTTCCACTTATTAAATAGAGATTTTCTGTTAAATACTAACGGTACAAAGGAACTCTTGTCAAAACAAATTAAAATTAAATTAAAAGAAATAAATCTCACACCAAAGAATGGGAATAAAGAAAAATAAAAAATCGTAATTAATATGTTCTCAAAATAGTGAAAAATATTATCTCAAAACTAAAATAATCCCTCTTCTCAAATACATCTTATATCTATTATCTCAAAATATTGTAATCTTATATTTATTCACATTTTACAATACGTTCTTGTGCACTTATTATTATAATTATAATTATTAAAACTCTGACTCCAGCACTGAAGATAGCCGCCTTGGTCATGGCCTTATTGGATCTTTTAATGTTTTTTTAAATTTTCTTAATTAAGCCATTTTAACTTCAAAATCATGCACTACATGATATTGGTTAATGATATTTATATTTTTATTGTTAAAAAAAAAAAATCAAAATCAAACTTATTCAAACCAAAATAAATTCGTCTTCGGTTATAATTAATATAAATGTTTTCAAGAGAATTATCATCCATTTGGATAACCTTACGTGATTTTTTATTTGATTAATATAACACCCTAATCTTTTGGAATTAATACTTAAAAGGTTACTCGGAGGATAGTCATTGGACTGGCTTAGACCATGTAAATCTGGGTAAGTCCTTGCTTGTAGAGTTTAAGTTTTAATCCAATTTGCTATGAGGTCTGTTAATTTTGTTGCTCATAGAATTGCTGATTGGGCAAAGTCCAATTATGTTAGTGGACGTCTTGATCCGACGCTGTTACCTCCTTCGATATTTTGTGATAGGAGAGGAACTTTTTGTAATCTTAATCCTGTTGTGGATTCATCTAATGGTTAACATCTTACTTAGCAAAAAAAAAAAAAAACTTGACTGACATGTCTGAACCAAATATACGTAGAACCAAATACACACTACGTATATTTATTTCCATATCAAAATAAACAGAAGCTAGTTTGACGTTGAAGGCTCGGCAGAACACCGGCAAATTAATCGTATGTATCTGTCTGTGTACTCAATCTTATACCCAACCAATCACATTTTACTATATGTATACATAATTAAAAAAAATAATATCTTGACGAATTTTTATTGATTAGGCAAAAAATTTATTTTTAGCATATAAGTATAACTACTAGAAACACACAGTCACACACTGCCTTTTTTTTTTTAAGTACATGCATTTCCTATACATACAATGCACCCTTATTATTTATATATTTTAAAAAAATGTCAAACAGAATTATTTTTCTTTATATTTTTTTCTTGTTTCCCATTCACTTTCCTCCATTTTTCTCTCCCTTTTCCCTCTATCATCATCATTCATACCATAACCATTTCTCTCTCTTAAAACTTTTGAGTGGATTTAAAGAACACAGATATCATCACCTTTTCCCCTTTCAATTCAGACCTTGGTTCTCCCCACTTTTCATTTCCTTATTTCTTCCAAAAGTAGCACATTCAAGTCTAGTTCTTTTAATAACTTCAAGATTTGGTTTTTCCATCCAAATTCTTTACCTATGGAGAAAGAAAATTTGTTCATGAATGATGGAACCCAATTGCCATATGAGCTGAATTGCAGTTCAGAGCAGCTTAGGAATTGCATTTTTAATCCCAATTGGGACAATTCAATGGATCAAAATGACCCCTTTGAGTCTGAATTAAGCTCCATGGTATCATCTCTGGCCAGTTCCAATGCCGGAATTCCACTGGGAACCACTGGAGGTGAGAACATTGTTCTCAGAGAACTCATCGGAAGACTAGGAAGTATCTGTAATTCCGGCGAAATTTCATCTCAAAGTTACATTGATGGCGGAACCAATAATAGCACCAACAATTCTGGCTATAGCACCCCTTTAAATTCCCCTCCAAAGCTCAATTTATCAATGATGGATCATCACCAGATCAGAGGGAATTTGCCAATTTCAGGAACCCATTTGCCTTCTTCTTTTCATCATAATCATCAAAACTTAGCTCCATTTCCAACTGATCCTAGATTTGCAGAACGGGCAGCAATATTTTCTTGCTTTGCTAATATGAGTTTAGTAAATGGTCCAATTGGGATGAAGAATTCTGAATTTCTTCCTCATAGATTGGTTCCTAAATTGGACTCTGGGAAGCTTTCAAGAGTTTCAAGTAATCAATCCATGAAGATTTCTTCTTCTGGATCTCAAATGGAGATTCTTCAAGACATTTCTGATAAGAAATTCAGCAAATTGTCAATATCTTCA
The DNA here is from genome assembly GCA_026122235.1 of Vinca minor. Taxonomy (NCBI): domain Eukaryota; kingdom Viridiplantae; phylum Streptophyta; class Magnoliopsida; order Gentianales; family Apocynaceae; genus Vinca; species Vinca minor. The sequence continues at coordinate 492,700 of JAOCZM010000104.1, forward strand.
ACTCCTGAAAACACTGAAATTGGTGATTCGAGAGAGAATTCTTCAGTTTCTGAACAGATCAGCCAAAATTATGGGAATTCAAGAAAGAGGAAAGTTCCAAGAGGAGGGGGAAATTTGAAGGAGCCTGCAAAAAATGTTAATGTAATTCAAAAAATAAAATATTCATTCAAAATTATGGGGTTTTTTTTTCAGAAAATGAAAATGGAGGGTTATTATATATTAAATTTTGCAGGTTGGATCAGAAAACAATGAAAACAGTGCAAAAAGGAGCAAGTCAAATGAAGATAATATGAATGAAAAAGATTCCACAAAAGGCAAAGCAGAGGAAAATGGGACTGACAAAACTACAGGGGATGGAAAATCAAGCAAAAACAATCCTAAGCTTACAGCTGAGCCTCCAAAGGATTATATCCATGTTCGAGCCAGAAGAGGCCAGGCTACTGATGCCCATAGTCTTGCTGAAAGGGTATGACTACTACAATTATCTGCACCCCCCCCCCTCTTTCTCCTTTGAAGGTACTGACTTTCACTTTTGTTATTGGCTTACTGACATAATCTAAATAATGAGTCGATAGCTGTTCGTGAAATGAAATAGTTATTTTAGAATAGCTAATACTTATTTAAAATTTAAGAGTAATATCAGTGTAAGCACATGCTAATAAAAATGGTGTCAGGATGGAGCCCAATTGTCTTCCCCCCCCCCACCCACTGTAACTCCATCCCCCATATTTTGAGTTTTTTGGATCACATTTCAAAATTTCAGATCTGAATTAATAAATACTTAATTTTAAATCATTACTTTGTCAGGTTAGAAGAGAGAAAATCGGTGAGAGAATGAAGTTCTTACAAGATCTTGTGCCTGGTTGCAATAAGGTCACTGGCAAAGCTGTTATGCTTGATGAGATCATAAACTATGTTCAATCACTTCAAAGACAAGTTGAGGTGAATATATCAATCTCAAAGAAAACCAATTTTCGTATGTAGAATTGTTCAAAATTTGTATTGATTTGTTTTTTTCTCATGTAGTTTTTGTCCATGAAATTGGCTACAATCAACCCAAGAATGGACATTAATGTTCAAACTCTCCTATCCAAGAATGTAAGTCAATTTACATATCTGATTCATGATTCTATATGAAATTCCACTAAAATTTGGCATCAAAATCTGAATTTTTGGCTAATTTCAGGTCATTCAATCTCGAGGATCGGTACCTCATAACATGTATCCATCAGATAGCTCAACAGCACTAGCAACAGAAGGATTTCCATATCCATTTCAATCTCAAACAAGGCAAATGAGTAATATTCCTAATGGAAATGAAGTGCCTTTCTCAATGAACCATTTCAATGCTGTTATGGGAAGAAATCCTAATATTCAACTTCCACCTTTACATAACTTTGGGGAGTCTGCTTCTCAGGTAATTAAAGACAATATCTTAGTAAATAATCATTCATAAAGATGGATAAATGCTTGTTCTTTGATTTTAAAGACTGCGGCTTGAAATTCCATTTTTTGCAGGTATCAACATTCTTGGAAAATGATCTCCAAACTATTGTTCAAATGGGATTCGGCCAAAATCGGACTCAGAATTTCCATGGTTAGTATATGATAAGCCAAATCCAATTCTGCTTCCAGTTTGTCAGCACGGTGATGAAACGACCTCAGCCTATGTGAGCTGCTATTCTCATCCGTCGAATAAGCTATTCAAAGGCTAAGATCGTGTCAGCACCGTGCTTACAAAAACCTCGCAAAAATCCCCCCAATAACAAAGGCTAGAATTTACCTTGAACTGTAAAAACATTTGTGTAGTTTCTGATAAGTTTATCTTCTTGAATGCAGGTATTGTGCCCACATCTTAAATGATGGTTGTGCTGTGAAAATTATTTGACAAAAACATGTTGAATTTAATCGAAGCCCCGAGAGTGAGAGGCTTCTGTACATAACAAAGACTTGGCAGTTCACATAAATTGGATCTTTAGGAGAGGAGATTTACCTCTTCACCAATTCTTATGTTGTATTTTCTATCAATTAAATATCTAATTGTTTTGGGAGAATATTTACCATTTACTGTAAAATTCAACAACTAATTTCACCAGGGGATTGAAAGCTTCTGCAGCATGATGAGAATTGTGTTCAAGGGTTTTATTACATTGAGGTAGAAAGCCAAATATATCCTATTAATTCAGCCCTTGTTTTACATATTCCCCCTACCACTAGTGAGTTTATGACCAATTCATTCATTTGGACAAGTTATTGCAATGCACTGTATTTTTATCGCTGATCATTAATTCAATTATTCAATCCGTTTTGATATTTTTTTCCAATTTTCATTCTGTTTTTGTGACTAGAAGTCACATGTTATGGTAAGAGATTTAACATGAACTTCTACTTAATTTTTACATAAAAATGATTGTTTACCCACTCGAAAAAGGGGACGTAATGTCTTACTCAAATGCATTAAGTATTGGAAGACAAAAAACATTTTACGCATTTCAAAGATGATGAAGTATAACTAAGACTAGCATTAACGCATTACTTCCGACTTTATACCTTAAGTTTTGGGTTATGTACTTGTACACCCCAATTGAAATAAATTTTAAAAAAGTTTTTTTTTTTTTTTTTTGCCAAGTATAAAAAAATGTTGCTTTCTTCATGTTAAAAATCTGTTTTGAACAGTAATATAATTTGATATGATACAATAGAAGTCTTAATCAAGAAAACTTTTGGTAGTGGGCCATAATGAAAAAAGGACTTAACCCTTAAATTGCGTGAGTTGTGGAGGATTGTTTTTAGATACTTATTTGTAAAGTGGGACAAAAGGTTCTATTAAGTCACAAGTCTAGTTGGTTGAAATAATAAGAATGAAAATGAAGAGTACACTTCTTGAGCTGTACTCCAAATTTAACTGTGTTTTTGTAGAGAGCAAATAATGGAAAATCCAGCTTTTGGAAAGCCTTTTTCTTAAATTAATAAATTATGCTCGTAGGTCACTTCAATTTGTTTAACCAAATTGAACGTGTTTACATTAGTAAATATTATTTTCTTACTTTGTTGGGGGTATTGTGTAAAACACAAGAGGGGGGTGGTGAATTGGGTTTTAACTAATCTTGGCAACTTTTTCGATTCTTTGCAATGCTATTGTAAGTATAAGCAAGATGATTGAAATCAAAGTAAAACCCAATAACAAGACAAAGGATTTATAGTGGTTCGACTCACTTAAAATCTACATCCACTACCTTGAGCCGCACCCAAGGATTTTCAATAACTTCACTAAGAAGAATGCCCACACAAAGTAGGACTTTACACTAGTGGCTAACTCACAAAGAGTTTTACAACACAACCACTTTACAAAGAAACTCACTAAGAGCTTGCCCACACTAAGTAGGACTTTTACAAAAATTACCCAATCACTTAGAAAGGGAATTGAATTTTTAAAGAACAAAGAAGATCACTCTTATAAGTGAGAATGGATACCTTTGAAGCACAATCAATTTAGCTCTTGAACATATGAAGCATACTCTTTGTCTTGCTTTTTGAAAGAACACTTTGAATGCTTTAGATCATGGCAATGAAGTGTGTTTTGCTTTGAAAGTGTTTTGGCTTGATGAGAGATCAATGAATATTTGATATGCAAGCCTTGGAATGTTTCTCTAGCTTTGGAGTATTTATACATTTCAAATTTGGTGAAAATCGAGTCTCCAACTGGCCAAAAAACGGCTAGTAGAAACAGAGTTCGGTTGACCGAAACAAGTCTCGGATGACCGAACTTGAGCAACTTCGGTTGACCGACCAAAAACTCGGTCGACCGAACCATCATCTCGGTCGACCGACCCAAGCTTAGGTCGACCGAACTTTGACAGTAACAACTCTCGAGAAATCATTCGGTTGATCCGAGAAAATCTCGGTTGACCGACTTTTCAGAGTATGAGAGATGATGTTTTGACCTTTGTTTTGAAATCTCTTGAAGTATAAAAGGTTTTCCCAAATTGTAATAAATAAGAATACTTGGAAAACTTTTCTAAAAGACTTATCTATGAAATCAAAGGCTTTTTGGATAAGAACACATGTAAAGATCATTTTGAAACTTAAGCCTTTTGAAAACGTGTTTGTGTGCATGCAAGACTAGAGTGTAGAGCTTATGTTCATGAGAGCTTTGGTTAGAGCTTTCTAAGATAAGGACTAATGAGAACAAAGCTAAACTAACCAAACCTAAGTCTTCAATCTTCAATCTTGATGAATGAGCCTTGTATAACTTTGAATCTTGATATCAATGGCTTTCAATGGCTTGATTGAAGTACTTAGAGCTTCCATAAAGAGTTCCAATATTCTATCACAAAGATATAAACATTAGACACAACATCAAGTGTTTGTCCATTATCAAAAACCGAGTTCGATCGCCCTTAGGGCTAACATATTGAAGCATTTTCAACAATAATATATGATTTGTGGTTATTCAAAGATTCTTGAAAGGCAAATGGGTGAATTTGGTCTCATAACATAACAGGATTGGTGATTTTGGTCTCTTTTTTATTTTTATTTTTATTTTTGGATCCCTAAACATTTTGTGTTAGGTTGGTTTAGTCCTCCCGTCAAATTTTCTGTTAGTCAACCGTTAGCCAAGAACAATGTTAATTTATTCAAACATATAAGGGTACTTTCGAAACGTTACACTACTCTTTTTAGAAAATTGGCGGTAGGAGTCACAAAATATAGCATGATTGGTGATTTCGGTCCATATCTTCATCCTCCCTTTCTTCTTCTTCATCTTGTTAGCCCGAAGGGCAAAAGTGATCAATCTTGTTTTGATGATAATAAACCATTGATAGTTCTAATGTTTGTGTGAGCATGTTCTTAATGATAGGATCCTTACTCACACCAACATTGATGAAAATGGTAAGTTAGCTTCTTGTTTAAACTAAGGTATGTATATTACACACAAGAAATCTACACTTTGCAAGACTCCATAGCGCAAGCATGAACCCAATCCACATACTATGGAAGTACTTAAAAAGTCAAGAAGAAGGAATATCAACATGTCATGAGCTACTTAATCCAACAGAAGAATCAAGTGGTATGCTCCTTGACAAGAAGAAGTGTGAAGTCCAATACACTACAACTCAAGATTGCTATATGACTTCATCACTTCAAGAAGATGTTTATCAAAGGCTTCAAAGTCCAAGCTACAAGAAGAATCAACTTGAAGACCTCCAAGAAGATTAGTCTATTCTTCGTGGCTAATCTTCCTTTGAGAATACTAGGATATATAAATGTTTAAAGCTCAACATTGCATGTTTTCAAAACCTCATGTTTTACTTTGTTCATTTATTTGAAAAGGTTTTTGAAAACAAGTTGGTCAATGCCTAAGTACTTTAAAATGTGTTTTCTATCTTTACAAAACACTTAGGCATGTGCATGAGAACATTAGAAACTTAACTAAGTTTAAAAACCACTTTTGGACTGTCATCCGGTCGACCGAGGCCTAGCCTCAGAAGACCAGTGATGTCCGGTCGACCGACCGTGTTGAACCGGTCAACCAGTGTGTTTTTGTCCTTATTCAAGTTTTGAATGTTCCAATGCTCCAACGGCTATATTCTATCCGGACGCTCGAGATGTTAGGTAGGTCTACTGACCTTTGCTTCGGTAGATCTGGCCATGGAATTGCGGTCGACCGAGATAGAGATAAAGGGCCTTTAACCTTTGTTTTAAGGCACTTCGGTCGACCTACTGTCTAGTAGCGGTCGACCGGAGCTGTCTATTCAAGGCCAAAATTATAACCGTTGTGACCAACTAAGCTAGTGTATTTTTTCCCTATAAAAAGATTTTAAAGATGAATTTTTCATAACTACTCAAGCCATAAGAGGGCATAGGCATATACACTTTCTATACACACATGCTTACACTTTTGTGCTTAATTACAAAATCATTCAAGGCATTGTGTTGAGCTTAAACTTCATCTACCTTTCTATTCTCAAAGAGTGATTAGAGCTTATCTTGTAAATCCATTCCAAGAGGGAATTCTTTGTAGTGAGCTAAATTGTAAATCTCCTTATAAAGAGATAGGTTACCCAAATTTCTCACAAGGTGAGAACTAGTTCTTTGTGAGCTAGCAAAAAGCTCTTAGAGAGCTTCACTCTTGGTGAGTGTTTGAAAATCCTAAGAGCAGGCACAAGACCTCTTTGTGAGGCAAACACTCTTTGTGAGTGGAGACTTCTTAGTGAAGCAAAAAGTCCTAAGATAAGGCACAAGTCATGTTTGTGAGGCAAAACACTCTAAGTGAGTTCAACTTTGATAGTTGGCAATGTGCGTTTAATTTTTTTGGTCTTCTAATGACATTTCCTTGTTGAGCATTATTGAAGAAGGTCATTTTATTCCTTCAATCTACACACAAGGTGTCATGGTGCAAAAGTCTAGAAAAGACTATGATGATGAACACTACAAGAAGATGACACTCAACTTCAAGGCTTTAAATGCTCTTTGGTGTGCATTAAATGAAGAAGCTCTCAACAAAGTGCATGAATGTGAAGATGCTCATTCCATGATGAATATGCTTGAGCATCCTACAAAGGAGAAGTTGAAGTGCAAAAGCCAAAGGTGACACGTCTAGGATTGGGGACTCAATCTTGTGAAGGTTTAGAGGACATCTCAATCACACTTCAAAATATTGATACAACCAAGAAGTGTGATCAAGGAGAAAACAATGGTCAACCCTTAATAAGCTAAAAAATTATACAAATTGAGCCTTCACAAGATGAGATAGGAGAAGAAGAGATGGAAGCACAAGATGATGATCTTCAAATAATACTAAATTATGATGGAGATAATGAAGATCATTCATCTTGCTAAAGGAAGAGAGTAAAATTGCCACAAAGCTTCAAAGAAAGATGCACAAAGAGAAGTAGCTTAAAGCTTGAAGATTTTAAATGGAGATGTTCAAAAAGGAAGAAAGCTCAACCACTCCATGGCACTTGGATTCTTCGAACTTCAATGGCAAATACAATCAAGGAATCAAGTTGCTCAACTACAAGTGATGATCAACCCTTCAATGACAATACACAATCATCATCACTTGGTAAAGTTACAAAGGTATCAAATTTACTTTCTCATAATTTTACAATTGATGTTATTAATAGTATGAGAGGTAAAATTGACGATATTGCTTGTACACTTGTTGATGTTGCATCATGTTATATTAGTGATCCTTGACATGAAGATAACCTATTGCAAGAGCTTCATTCGGTTGATGTGTCACTTGCTAGGGTATATAAAACATGCAACATCACAAGATTGGATGATTCTTACTCTTACTTCTCATCTAATGAGAATTATCCTTGCACTTGTAATAATATTAATGTTGATCCTATTGCACACACTTGCCACTTGAGAAAATGTTCTAACAATGTAGGACCTTTGCAAGAGGTACCATATGTTTCTCAAGTTTATCTTGTAGGTTCCAAGAGATATAGCTCTCAACTCAAAGAAATGAACCACAAGAAATGCCAAAGCAAAGCTAAGACTTCAAAGTCATGTGCAAAGGACAACATCAATGTAGAGAGTTCATCAAAAAGTTCAAACTCATCCATCCAAGATGACTCTACAAAAGAATACTCAAGGTGTCTTGTAGGACTAATTGATGAAGAAGATCAACTTTCAATCCAAAGTCCAAATTCCTTGAGTAATGATGTACAAAGCTTAACTTCAACTCTAGATAGTGATCTTGATGATGATCCTTATGTTCTCTTAAATGATTTATATGATGAGTAGAATAAGATGGCTAAGAAAAACAAACTCACTTGTAAAGAACTTACTTGCTCGCTTAATGAAAGATCTAAATTGCAAGTATAGTACAATAATCTTCTTACCTCTTACACCAAGCTAGATATTGAACAAGAGAATGTGTTTTTATCTCTAAATGCTATGTCTCTTGAAAACCAAGAGTTGGTCAACAAGGTGCATATTGCAGAATCTAAACTTGTTGAGCATAATGTCATAAAGCACAAATTTGATGTGTTAACCACTTATGTTAATAAGTGTACATGTGCTAAAGACATCCCCGGTAATGTGCTTGTTGCTTCCCATGCTCATTTTGCCAGTAATTGTTTAGAGCACAATCACACTCATAATATTGCACACTCTACTTCTTTTAATGCTAGAACTTCACATGCCACTATGACAAATGCTAAATGCTCTTATTGTGGTAAATGTGGTTATCATGCTACTTGTTGCATTAACCTAAATTTATTTGGGAAATTAACCCCCAAGGACCCATAAGAAAATGGGTACCAAAATTGAATTATTTTGCAGGAAACAGGGGAATTTCGGCCGACCGGACAAGGCAACGGTCGACCGCATAAATGATCAAATTGCCTCAGTCCAAGACATGGTATCTCGGTCGACCGCAACAGACTCCTGGTCGACCTAAGCATAATGGCCTTCTATAACAGAGTACCTAGGTCGATCGACATCCCTCCTCAATCGTCCGAAATCGAGACAGAAAGAAATTCAGTTTTTATTAGATGAGGGCGGGCGACCGGATAGGACCTCCGGTCGACCGAAGCGTCGGGATTTAGCAGAAAAAATGGGGTTTTTGGTTTAGAATTCAAAAGGCCATCTTTTCCTCCTTGAAAGAAACCCTAAAACCCTTCCGAAAAATCCCTAAAATCCAATATCCTTTTCAATTCCAAACATCAATTCCTTCCATATTTCATCATTTCATAACAAGATGAAGACAAATCAAACCTCCAAACTGAAGGGATTCATGGGCAGAAACTCGTTCTAAACACCCATGAGTTCTCCCCTGAAGGATCCGTTCATACCATAGGAATCGAAAATTGGCAAAAAATACTTACGTCTTTCGGATGTGTGCTGCTGCCATCAATAGTCTTCCCTTGCGGAATTTCCCTTTATTGGTATCCACGCGACTAAACAAGCAGCGAGTGCTAGCTCTTCGTTTCGGGAATCTAGAAAGAATAGAAGGGAAGAAAAACCAAAATCTGATTTCGGGGTATTTTGGTTTATTGCGGCTCAAGCAAGAATAACCTAGGGTTTCAGCCAAAAGAGGATTATATAGGTGTGACAGTTTGTTCCAAAAATAACTCCCACGTCCTATCAATCTCTTATGGTAGTGAGAGTCTTTCTTATCGCATAATAACTCCCACGTAATCCCAGCTAAAACCAAATACCGAAAATGTCCCTCCTTAATCTCATAATTCGAATAATAACATTTTATTATTCTCATAAAATAAACGTCAGATACAATGAACCTAGACATATTCTAGATTCATTGAATATGGACATGAAGCTCGTTAACTCGTCTATGCGTGTGACCCTGTAGGTTCATATCACAATGGCAATGAAAACACACTTGGTAGAAGTATATGTTATCATAAATCACAAGCGGTACCTAGCAGGACATTGTGACTACCCATAGTGAACGAATGTATGGTGGAACCTAATATCAATCCACTATTTAATCCCTTTGTCTCGCGATATCCAAATTAAGTATAAGGCATGGTAGTTGTCACCCTTATAAAGCTTAATTGTATTTATGCTCGATCTCCAGGTAGACTGTTCCAACAAACAGTATTTAATAACCACTTTATTAAATACATTTGAGCACGGCCATGCATTTAAACAGTCTTCCCTATCGAGGGGCCTATGGATATCTCTATCTAATAAGAGATGGTCAAATCCCTTACAATGCCTCTCACATTCAAGCCATTATAGGATACTACATCCGACCATCAGTCGTATTAATTACTCGATTAAAAGTAACGTCCGACTGAGTCAAAACGTAGCTCCATTCATGCTAGAAACCATGGAGACATAAGGTATAAGGATTCCAAAATAGTATTGAGGAAGTAATAATTATGACTAAAGAACCATGAAGTATTACTTCTCTAACGGATCACGTCCGATACAATATATCCCAATATATTGTATCTATGATATGATTTGTATTCATTACACATGATCAGTAAAACATAATCATCAATCAAACATCATACTAGTTTTATTTCATTGTAAAGAACATTACATAAAACTAGGGACAATCAGAATAGTAATTGCATAAGCTAATGAGTTTTATTATCAAATCACACATTTGATGTTCAAAAGAAAAATCAACTATTCACATGACATGCTCAAAATATATATAAAACGTACAACATATGCTAATGATCCTAGGGCACTACTAACACAAACCACCTTAAAAATCCTCAAAAAATCAATCCAAGAAAACCCATTAAAAGAAGAAAACCCCTACCAAAAGACCTCTTGAACAACCTCTAACGATTAGAGAACCGGATCAACCCGCTCCAAAGAAGGTCAACACAAAAAGGATGGCTACCAAAGGGAGAAGAAAATCAAAGAAGGTGACATTCTCCGATGAGGAGACGGAGCCCGATGATGGTTTTCAAATACCTCATCCTCCCTCACAATATCAAGGTGAATCCTCTTCCTATTAAACTACGAAATGTAATGATAAGTTTTATGATGAGGTAGTTAGAGCTAAGTTTGAATCTTTAGATGATAATAGGAGAGGTATTATTCATGGGTATACCATGTCTAGTGAATTGTACAATGAACCCTTACAAGAAGTAGTTGAGTACTTCATAGACATGGGATGGTTACCTATTTTTTCTCATAATTGTGATATCTATTCTTTAGCCATTTATGAATTTGGGGCAAATTTAAGGGAATATGGCTTAAAGGAAGATGGTATGTATTGGTGGACTTCCTGGGTTGGGAACTTAGAATTTAGCTTTTCGGAAGATATATTTTGTGAAATTCTTAGGATTATATTTGAGTTGGACTCAATTAGGTATTTTGATAATTCCGGGAATGTTCTAAGCACTACAAAAAAAGACCTTTAGTAACGAAAATTTTCGTTAGAAAAGGTCCAGAAATTCGTCACGAAAGACCTTTCGTGACGAAAATCCTTCGTTACTAAGTTCGTCCTGAGAGCCCGTCGCTAAAGGTCTTTCCTAACGAATCACGAATTTCGTCACTAAAGGTATTAGTGACGAAGAAATTTCGTTAGGAAATGTGAGAATTCGTGACGAAATATTCGTTACGAAAGGTATCAAAGTTCGTTACTAAAAGTTCTAAAAAAAATTAAAAATTAAAGCCATGGAGCCGAGCCGAGCTGAGCTATGCCCCCTACAATAATGTAGAATAAAGTCTCCACATTTTCATAGAAGGGGAATTGAACACAAGACCTACAACTTGTATGTCATGCACTTGCCCACTGAGCTACGTTGGTCATTTGTTACATATTGTTCCTATTATATGTATTATAATGAAGTTTAGTATATTGAACCTTTAGTTATTTTAATTTCTTTTTGTGTTGTGATTTTTTTTATGAATTAAATTAAAATTAATACATTTTCGTCAATGTATTTGTGTATTAAATTGTTATAAAAAATAAGAATAAAATTATTCTAGTTGCATACTATTTTTTAGTAATACTTTTAATATAAAGACTAAACAAATATAAAAATTAAAATTATATTCTAAATTATAGCATACTTATATATGTATATTCTTACAAAAAAAAATTTAAGACGGAACTTTTCGTGACAAATATGTTTTTCGTTACGAAAGGTACAGAAAAAAATTTGTCACGAAAAGTTATACCTATCGTGACGAAAAAGTTGCTTCGTTACGAAAGGTAGACCTTTCATAATGAAGCAACTACTTTTAGTGAAGAATATTTTTTCGTTACAAAAGGTCTACTTTTCCTAACGATTCAGAATTTCGTTACGAAAAGTAGACCTTTAGTAACGAAAAATGACTTCGTCATGAAAAGTTCGTCCTAACAGGTATTTTTTTTTTGTAGTGAAGGGATGATATTTTGGACATTGAAAAGTTCAAGCTCTACTTCAATATCGAAGGACCTTCCAAAGAGAAAGCAACCAGTTGGATGAATATGGACGTATTCTTCATCACATGTATCCAACGTGGTTGTTCCCATCTTCGGTCACAAGAATTTAATACCCTACATCCAAATGACTATAATGCAATGGTTAGTTCAAAAGAGAAAGGCAATGTTTGCTTATTTGGCTATGAAAAATTTCATCTCTAGCCTAAGTAAGCCTTCAAAATTCTTGCCTTATGGGAGTCTATGGATGGTGCTCTTCAAAAGATTCAAGATCAAGCTTTCAACTTCCACTCCAAGAAGAAACAAGTACAACATGTACAAGGATGGGCTCTTCCACCAAATGCATATGATATTGGTCAATAAAAAGTGAAAGTTCCATTCAAGATGTACAAATGAGGAACTCTTGGCCGCCTTGGTAGCTCAAAATAAGTCCTCCAAAGTATGTGAAACTTTGAGGAGAGAGATAGAGAAAAGAGAACTCCAAAGGCCAAATGAGTAAAATGTGCCATTGAATGAAGAAGTACCAATGCAAGAGGGCCAAGGGGATGCTTATGCAGACATTCACTTTGAGTTGAATGAAGAAGGGAATATCTATACTCATTTTGGAAATCAAGAGGATATTCCAAGAGAAAGTGTTAGAAGACCTCCTCAATCTAGAAATGAAGCAAGCAATGACATCCTTAACAAAATCAATGACAACTTCAAAATGATACTTGAAAAATTGTCAAATTTGGATTGTGAGGTTAAGGATTTAAAGGGTCAAGTTGCGGACTTGAAAACTAGGTTCTAATGTGATGAACTAAGAGGTTGATGACATAGATAGACTTATCAAATCAAAGAAATCAATTTTGGAAGTTAATAAGGAGGATGAAGAAGAGGAGATGGAGGAGGAGGAAGAAGAAGAGGCTACAAATGAAGATTCCATCAATGTCAGTGATGGAAATCAAGATAAAGAGGAGAAAAAGGATGAAGAACCCAAGGCTTTGGTTAATGTTGAAGATAATTAAGAGACTTTGGGTGAAGACTTGGGTTTGGGTATAGAAAGTCAAGACCAAGACCTTGGTATGAAATTGGGTGAAGACAAGGATGAAGATTTGACCCAAACAAGTCAAGAAAAGGAAAATAAAACTTCGAAGGATTGCAATGATCAAGCAGATTGAAGGACTCATGATGGACTCAAAGTGCAAGATGTAATCTTCAATCCATGAGAATTTCTTAAACTCAATCTTTTATTTTCCTTGTATTTCAATTCCATTTCCTTGTATTTTTTTTTTCCGTTGTGTACCCTTAGAATAGCAATTATTGCTCTTATTTTATCACTTCCTTGTATAAATTTCTTAAAGGGGCACCTTTTTTCTATTACAATTATTTTATTGGACCTTACCAGAGGAGGTCGACCTCACTAGAGGAGGAGGAGTAGAAGCCCGGCTGAGCGGGTGCCCCGTGAGGGGAGTAGTAGAAGTCCCGCTGAGCGGGTGTCGTAGAAGCCCGTTGAGCGGGTGCCCCATGAGGGGGAGTATAAGACCCACACAAGGGAACCCAAAGAATTGACAATTAAATCATTCCCCTTGTGTGAGGTGGGTATCGAACCCACAACCTCAAGGTTGTGGGCAGGCCCTTGCCCCTTGCTTAAAGCGGCACCTTGATGCCTTTATATAAAATGTTATGCTCTTTAATTGTTTTGATATTATTGTAAAACATGTTTGAAAATATAGCTAACAAAGTACTAGTGGAAGTGATACCATGAATTCATAAGTTAAGCACATGTATCACAACCAAAAGAAGTAGAGGAAGTGTAAGATAACACTTTGAGTACATTCCTCTAACAAGTTAATGGTTAGCTAAATGAGTGTAGCAACTCTTAAAGTGATACTAACCAAAAACTATAATGAGATCACAATGGATAAGAAAATGAAGAATATGATCTCAAAGTTATTAAGGGAGAGTATATGTGATACCAATTAAAGACATAAACATTTATAACACATATAACTTCCAAAATAACTTCCCCCTTGATAGACTAGGAAAATACTGATTTTCCTAATCATTCTAATCAGATTTTTCTCCAGCTTTTGAAGCTTAGAGAGAAGAGAGAAAAGAGAGCTTTAGAGATAAAAGAAAAGACAGATTTCTAGACTTGTTTTCTGGCTTTTGCTAATAGAAAATAAGTTAGAAATCTTGTATCTTGTTCTTCTAAAAGGTCAGAGATACATACTCCATTGAAGAGTGTCTTCAAAGCTTCTACAAGGCGTTGGCTAGCACCAAGCAGTAGAAGACCATCCCCGGAAGATCGAGTGGATACTGGGAGAGACGGAGCCTGCATTGTGGTGTTCCGTTCGTCACAACTACCACCGAAAGCGTTTCGGCTATTCTAGCATCTAAAAAGGTATAACACTATCCCGTAGTCGTAAGTTCTTACTCGTGGAAGATACTGGTAGAGGCGGGTCAAGTTTTATTCCGCTGCGCACTTGTTTGTGACCCGGTTATTCCTCTAACAGTGGTATCAGAGCCACTCACGAGTACCCTATAGACTTTATGTGTTATAGTGTTTGTATATAGATTTTGAATCTATGTTATGCATGCCTTAGGATTACTAGAAATGTTGTAAATCATGTATGACATGCTTTTCCATTTTTTTGTATGTATGTTAGTTGAGAATTTCCAGTTTTGAAGTCATTCAAAAGTTGGGAAAAATCTCATTTTCTGGCATTTCGGTCGACCGAAGTTCCTGATCGGTCGACCGAGGCAAGTCAGTAGCTAACAGAAATGAGTTCGGTTCAACCGGGAGGATGTTCGGTCGATCCGAGTTGGTCTTCGGTCGACCGAAGTGTCTGTTCGGACCTAAACCAAGGCAGTGTATGAAATGTTCATTTTACTGTTTGCTCGTTTTTCATAAAGTGTAATGTTAATTGAGCATGATGCATAGTAGTCGCCTTTACCCTGTTGGTTATTTTATAATACGATCTGCGTATCGTGCTTATTTTTCTATCAAAAGTTGTAATTTTTCTTCTCATTAAATCCCCTCGAATGTAACTCGAGGTTTCCTTAGAATTTTGTAATTCTAGATTAGGAGAAGGTACATCGATGAAGATATGGAAGCAATCAACTGAAGGTCAAGACGGTGTAGAATAGAATGTTTTTCTTTTCACACCTTAGATTGACTTCACGGTTTTCCATTGGCTTGGAAAAACCGAATAGGATATGGCGATTACTATTGCATTTTACTTTTATGTATTGGATGCATATGTATATAAGCATAAACTGTTTTATTTATGCTTTTCTGGTGAGATTGTTAAAAACAAAACCCCTCAATGAAATATTAATTAGTGCCTTCCTAAGTTTGGCCCTCGTCAAGGCCTAGATCGACATTAGTATGGGACATGCCAAAGTTGTGCATACGTGTCTATCCGGGTGAGGCGCGAAGGATAAGTTGTGATATCCGCCGGCTAAAACTTAGGGTCCTAGTTAACTAGATTATCTCAATAGATGGATTGAGGATCTAGAGGCAAAAGAGTTGAGAAAAGTGTATAATGATACGCTTGAATAAATGTATTCACTCAACTAACCAAGAATTACATAATTTGATGTAATTGGCTAACGTTGCCTACCTAAATAACCAAGTTTTGGGCGATCAGCCAAAGCTAACTCAGAACGAGGTGAAATATGGATCTTGGCCCGCTAGAAAGTTAACGAACTTTCCGAGTTGATATTGAGGGTTATTCACTCGAAGAAAATAGTGGGAGAAATCATTAAAAAGATAAAGACCTAATAATGATTTTTAATCGGTACTTACTTTACATATGTATTTTGTTGTAGAAAAATGGCAAATTCAAACCAAACACTATCACTGCGTTCTGTCCTTGAGAAGGACAAATTAGAGGGAGTTAACTTCCTCGATCGGGTTCGAGCACTTGAGAATCGTTCTCAAGCATTAAAGAAAGTCAGTATGTACTTGAACGACCTATTCCCTGCTATACTGCGAGGTTCGCGCTTCGGCCGCCGATAGAAGTGCTTATCAGAAACATGTTAGTGATGCTTTAGATGTGTCTAGCCTCATGCTTGTCACCATGAACTCCGGGCTTCGAAGCAACATGAGGACATGGGGGGCTTATGAGATCTTTGGCTCACTCGAAGCAACTATATCATGGGCAAGCACGCGAGAGAGATTCGATGTATCGAAATCTCTCTTTCAGAGTGCAAAGTGTCCGATGGAATGCCGTAGGGAACTCACGTTCTTAAGATGATAGGTTATGTTCGAACCTTAAAAAATTGGGATTTCCTTTGGGGACAAGAGTCGTCGACTAATTTGATCTTGCAATCGTTGCTCGAGTCATTCGATCGGTTCATTCCGAATTATCACATGAATGAAATTGACAAGCCATTGCCTGAGTTGTTGAACATGCTGAGGACTGCCGAGAAGGAAATAGGCAAGTCCAAGCCCAACACCATACTGATGGTGCAAAAGGGCAAAGGCAAAGGTTTTGCGAAGCCCAAAGGCAAATCGAAAGGTAAGCCCAAGGGCAAGCAAACCAATTTCAACAATGCACTGAAACCTAAGGGTGGTGTAGCCAAGGACTCTATCTGTCATCACTGTGGTGAGAAGGGTCACTGGAAAAGGAACTGCAAGAGCTATCTTGCAACAAAAAGGCTGGAAAAGGAGAAGGCAATTGTTGTTTCGGGCTCAGGTATTTATGTTATTGATGTTAATATGATTGATATCAATTTAAATACAACTACTTCTTGGGTATTTGATACCGGATGTGGTTCTCACATTTGTACTAATGTGCAGGGACTTCAAAGGAGTAGAGAGTTGGCAAAGGGTGAAGTAGAACTACGAGTTGGCAACGGAGCACGTGTTGCGATCTCTAGTCTGTAGGGACTTGTACTTTTAGTTTGCCTTCGGGGGCTTGTTTTTAGGTTTAGAAAACTGTTTCTATGTACCTAGTTTAATTAAAAATATTATTTTAGTTTCTTGTTTGGACAAGAAAGGTTTTGAGGTTTCAATCAAAAACCAACGATTGTTGTTATTTCTGGATAATATGTTTTATGCAAGCGCCTCTTTGATTAATGGTCTATATGTTTTAGATCTTGATATGCCAATTCTAAATATAAATACCAAAAGGATTAAGAAAAATGATTCTAATCCGACATACCTCTGGCATTGTCGCTTAGGCCACATAAACGAAGATCGCATATCCAAACTCCATAAAGATGGGCTATTGGAATCATTTGACTTCGAGTCTTATGATCGATGCGAATCTTGTTTGTTGGGTAAGATGACAGCATCACCTTTCAATAAGATAGGTGAGAGAGCCAATGCTTTATTAGGACTAATACATAGTGATGTATG
Organism: Vinca minor; assembly: GCA_026122235.1. Lineage (NCBI taxonomy): Eukaryota > Viridiplantae > Streptophyta > Magnoliopsida > Gentianales > Apocynaceae > Vinca > Vinca minor. The sequence continues at coordinate 509,928 of JAOCZM010000104.1, forward strand.
TGGCCCTTTTAATATACATGCAAGGGGTGGTTACCTCTACTTCATTACCTTTACTGATGACTTCAGTAGGTATGGATATGTGTTCTTGATGAAACACAAATCTGAAGCATTTGCTAAGTTTAAAGAGTTTAAACTAGAAGTAGAAAACCAACTTGGCAAGAGTATTAAGATTCTTCGATCTGATCGAGGAGGAGAATACTTGAGTCAAGAATTCTGTGACTATCTAAAAGCTTGTGGAATCGTTTCACAACTTTCTCCTCCAGCTACTCCACAATGGAATGGTGTATCTGAAAGGAGGAATAGAACCTTATTAGATATGGTTCGTTCTATGATGAGTCACACGAGCCTCGCCCAATTCCCTTTTGGGGACACGCACTAGAGACAAAGAACTTTAACACTTAACCGCGTTCCATCTAAATCGAGTTGCAAAGACGCCATACGAGTTATGGATCGAGAAGCGTCGGTTTGTCTTTCCTCAAGATTTGGGGGCTGTGAAGCGTTTGTAAAACGCTCAGCTTTTGATAAGCTGGCTCCAAAATCTGAAAAGTGCACATTTGTAGGTTATCCTAAGGAAACTAAAGGATACTACTTTTATATCCCTAACGAGAACAAAGTGTTTGTTGCTCATGACAGAGTCTTTCTAGAAAAAGAATTTGTTTCTAGAAACACAAGTGGGAGTAGTGTAGAACTTTCTGAAGTTCCAGACTCTCAAACTAGCACTAATGATGAGATGGAAATTGAACAGACTCCACAAGTTGTTGTGCAGCAGGTGCCACAAACAGTTGTTCGACCAAACGACTAGCTCAAGAAACACAAGAATTGCGTAGGTCCGGTAGGGTTCGTCGTCCACCTCCCGGAAAAATTTGGATTTTTCATAACAGAACATGGTGATGTTATGTTTGTGGATCACGATGAACCTTCAACCTACAAACAGGAAATTAATAGCCCTGGGATTCGAGAAATGGCTTGAGGCCATGAGATCCGAAATGGACTCCATGTACACAAACCAAGTCTGGATCTTGGTTGATCCACCCTGAAGGGGTAACTCCCATAGGGTGCAAATGGGTTTTTAAGATTAAAACCGACATGGAAGGGAATGTACAAACGCATAAGGGGTGACTCGGTCGCGAAAGGTTTCAAACAAATTCATGGTATTGACTATGACGAGACCTTTTCCCCTCGTAGTTATGTTCAAGTCCATTCGGATTTTGCTTGCTATTGCAGACTTACTATGACTATGAAATCGGCAAATGGATGTCAAAACCGCTTTCCTTAATGGAAAACTTGAAGAGGATGTGTATATGACAAAGCTCGAAGGTTTTGTCACTCCGGAGAATCGTCGAAAAGTATGTAAGCTTCGAGAGATCCATTTATGGACTCAAGCAAGCTTCTCGAAAGTCGGAACATCCGCTTTTAATGATGCCGTCCCGTGAGTTTGGCTTCATTAGAAATGAGGATGAGCCTTGTGTTTACAAAAAGGTTAGTGGGAGCTCAATCGTATTCCCTGGTTTTGTATGTAGATGACATACTACTCATTGGAAACGACATACCAACCTTAAAGTCCAGTAAAGGCTTGGTTGAGTACGTGTTTCTCTATGAAAGACTTAGGCGAAGCCAACTATATTCCGGGGAGTCAAGATCTATAGAGATAGATCCAGGGAGACTCATTGGCCTAAGTCGAGTACATATATAGACAAGGTGCTAAAGCGGTTTAGCATGCAAGAGTCTAAGAAAGGACTTTGTCCTATGGCACATGGTACTGTTTGCGTCGAAGGAACAAGTGTTCTAAAACGCTCGCCGAATTAGAACGCATGAAAGAGATTCCTTATGCTTCTCCCATAGGATCCATCATGTATGCCATGTTATGTACTCGTCCCGGATGTCTCGTTTGCCTTAAGCATTACGAGCAGATACCCGATCTAATTACGGTGAACGTCACGATCTCGATCAAGAATATCCTCAAGTACTTGCGAAGGACTAAGGATACATTCTTGATTTATGGAGGGCGGATGAGCTCGTTGTAATCGGGTTACACCGATGCTAGTTTCCAAACCGACAGAGATGATTTCCGATCGCAATCGGGATATGTGTTTAACTTGAATGGAGGTCTTGTGAGTAGCGCAGCTTCAAAACAATCAACCATAGCAGATTCTACGACAGAGGCCAAGTACATAGCAACTTGTGAAGCAGCTAAGGGAAGCGATTTGGATCGAGAAATTTATTTCCGACCTCGATGTGGTTCCTAGTATTGCGAACCCGATAGACCTCTATTGTGACAACAATGGGACTATTTCACAATCTAGGGAACCTAGATCTCACCAGAGGTCCAAACATTTACTACGGCGATTTCACCTTATCCGCGAGATTATAGAGAGAGGTGACGTGCATATATGTAGAGTAGATTCGGCAGACAATGTCGCCGATCCACTGACGTAGCCACTGTCGCAGCAGCAGCATGATCGTCACACTAGCTCCATGGGTATCCGATATCTGGAGGACTAATCTTTAGAGACAGTCATTAGTATGCCCTAAAGACCATTTATTGTAATTTGGGTCTTTAGTGCAAGTGGGAGATTATTTATTGTAATTGTACCGTATTTTATGTAATTTTTCATTTTGATGAATAAAAAGGCATTAATTCCAGTATTATTCATTATGTTTCTGCATTCTTAACAACATAAATAAATAATATGTCCTTAGAATAGTATTCATAATTGTTATGAGATACTATTCTGAAACGTCCCTAGTCGAACATTATTATGGAATCTTCGAGGACAATAATAATGTGTAAGACTAGTATGTGCAGTGATTGATATAAGATATCGGATCGTCACATAGGTATATATGATTAGAGAATCATTATACTGGACAGACCGACATGAGAAACACACCATAGGTTGTTATACAATAGTCAACGGTGTTTCTCAAAATTTTGACTGGGTTGTATAAAAGATCCTTCGACTTGAGGTCTTACAAGAGTTCTTGCATGGCTAGTGTTATGCTTTGATAATGTTAAACGCTATCCGTAACAGGGTGAGCAATAAAGGCATTTATTAGGGTATATCATGAATCTTGTTCAGGATGAGTGGGATGCAGAAAAGATTTGTCCCTCCTATATAGCAGGAGCGATATCTTGGGCCCCTTGATGGAGTCTGACTAATTCATGGCCATGAACAAGTGAATCAATATATGATATTGATGTCATTTGATTAGTCTACTCGCGAATCAAGAAACTAAAAGATTGGACAATGCAAGTGTGACTTTTTCCATGACTTGTGTTCAATCTAGATATCAAGGACAAAAGGATTTAACTACAAATGTCAAATGTTGTGATTATGATAAATCACCAGATATTTATGAATTGGGGGTAATGATGCGTTGCTAGATACCTCTCATTACCTGTGACATATGATGTCACGGCCAACGTCATAGATACCTCTTGGGTCGCACTCATAGATCAACTGGATTGGGCTTGTTGGAGTACATTTAATCTAAGGTGCGCCATTTCGTTTGGGCCGGGCTTCGGGCCGAGATTGGATTGGGCCCTTAATCGAGTTGGGCCGACCAATATGATTCACCGACCAACCCATTTGGATCAATCAATTCGGTTGGGCCGTGCCGGGCTTCGGGCCGAGCCGGGCCGGGATTGGATTGGGCCCTTAATCGGGTTGGGCCGACCATTATGATTGGGCCGACCTTATGGCTGGACAATTAGAGATATTATCCAGCCATTTTATCTCTTAGAAGGTGGTTAAAGTTGTGTAGAAAGTGGTGGAGTATTTTCCTCCATGATCTCCCACTTCCCCTTTTCACTCTCCCCACTCTCTCTTGATAGACTAGGAAAATACTGATTTTCCTAATCATTCTAATCAGATTTTCTCCAGCTTTTGAAGCTTAGAAAGAAGAGAGAAAAGAGAGCTTTAGAGAGAAAAGAAAAGACAGATTTTCTAGACTTGTTTTCTGGCTTTTGCTAATAGAAAATAAGTTAGAAATATTGTATCTTGTTCTTCTAAAAGGTCAGAGATACATACTCCATTGAAGAGTGTCTTCAAAGCTTCTACAAGGCGTTGGCTAGCACCAAGCAGTAGAAGACCATCCCCGGAAGATCGAGTGGATACTGGGAGAGACGGAGCCTGCATTGTGGTGTTTCGTTCGTCACAACTACCACCGAAAGCGTTTCGGCTATTCTAGCATCTAAAAAGGTATAACACTATCCCGTAGTCGTAGATCCTGGTAGAGGCGGGTCAAGTTTTATTCCGCTGCGCACTTGTTTGTGACCCGGTTATTCCTCTAACAGTGACATGGGTAAGAATCCCTTTTTGGAATCTTGCAAACTGAACCGTTTCATTACCTTGTCAATGTATCCACTCTGGCTTAGGCCAATCATTTTGTTAGATCTATCTCTATAGATTCTTATACCCAAAATGTATGTAGCCTCGCTTAAGTTTTTCATGGAAAAACACTTCCCTAACCAAGCTTTTACGCTTTGTAATGTGGGAATGTCGTTTCCAATCAGTAAGATGTCATCCACATAGAGCACAAGGAACACTACTGCATTATTAGTTATTTTCTTATAAACACAAGGCTCGTCTTCGTTTTTCATGAAACCAAATTCTTTAATTGCTTCATCAAAGCGACGATTACAGCTTCGAGATGCTTGCTTCAATCCATAAATGGACCTTTGAAGCTTACACACTTTGCTAGGATGTGATGGATCAACAAACCCCTCAGGTTGTGTCATATACACATCCTCGAGAAGGTTTCCATTAAGAAACGCAGTCTTAACATCCATTTGCCATATCTCATAGTCATAATATGCGGCTATGGCAAGTAAAATCCTAATAGACTTTATCATAACGATAGGAGAAAAGGTTTCATCATATGAATTTGTCTTTAACCTTTAACTACTAGTCGAGATTTAAAAGTGTGTACATTACCATCCATGTCGGTTTTCTTTTTGAAACACCATTTGTTTTCAATGACCTTACACACTTCGGGTGGGTCAACCAAAGTCCACACTTGGTTATCGTACATGGATTGCATCTCAGACTTCATAGTTTATAGCCACTTATCTGACTCATAACTATGAATTGCCTCTTTGTAGGTAGTAGGTTCATCTTGATCAATCAGTTCAACGTGATGATCATCAGTCACGAGAAATCCATATCTCTCAGGATGTTGATGTACCCTGTCTTGACCTCATTGGGCCTTGTGTCAAAGATTGAAGCTCAGTATTAGCAATTGAGCTTGCTTGAAGTTCCAAAGCTGGCTCAGATGTTGTTTGGGGATCTTGAATTTCCTCAAGATGGATCTTACTCCCACTATCCTTTTTGGAAACAAATTCCCTTTCAAGGAATAGACCATTTCGAGCAACAAACACTTTGTTCTCTGATGGAAGATAGAAGTGTTATCCTTTAGTTTCTTTAGGATATCCCACAAAAAAACAATTGTCAGATTTAGGGGCGAGTTTATCAGATAACAAAGCGTTTTACATACGCCTCGCATCCCCAAATTTTGAGAAATGACAAATTTGGTCGTTTCCCAGTCCATATCTCGTATGGAGTTTTCTGAACCGCTTTAGAAGGAACTATATTCAACATAAATGCAGCAGTTTCTAGGGCGTAGCCCCAAAAGGAAATTGGAAGACTGGTTTGACTCATCATAGATCGAACCATATCTAATAAGGTGAGATTCCTTCGTTCTGACACACCATTCCATTGTGGTGTGCCAGGAGGAGTTAATTGTGAAACAATTCCACAACCTCTAAGATGTTCGTCAAACTCTTGGTTAAGGTATTCGCCACCTCGATCTGATCGAAGTATCTTAATACTTTTACCAAGTTGATTTTGTACCTCATTGGGCCTTGTGTCAAAGATTGAAGCTCCATTGGATTCTTAGATCGAAAGTTATGCCCATTACACCAAACTATCACAATGTTGTCCAAGTCCTCATCATTCTCCCTTTTTTCAAAAAGACTTGTCCTCGAAACATGATCGTTATAGGAAGATGAACAATAAGAGAATGATGAACAATATGGGAAAAATCCCATCCTCTTTTTGTCAAGAATTCAAGAACTCAAGAAATTTGTAATTTTGCTTTGAATAAAAATTACCTATCAAGATTAAAAAATTCTTTCTCTTTTGGCCGAATATGTATCAAGAATTCAGGCTCGAACGATCTTCAATTCTTGATTAAGATATGTATGTTCACGGCTTCAAGAATCTTTTCTTTCTTTCTTTGTTAACATTTTTCTTGGCCGAATGGTATCAAGAATTGAGACTCTAACGCTTGTCAATTCTTGAATTGAATTATATGTCACGGCTCAAAATAAAAGGTGTGAATTGTTGCCAAATCTTAAAACGAGACTATGATGTCTATGAATCAAATAAATTTACTTTTTGGCATATGTTCACTAAAACTCTCGGCCTTATAATCCTTTTTTTTTACCTTTGATCTTTGTTTTTATCCAAGCAAACAAGAAAAATTATCAAGAAAGAAATAAAGGTACACGAAGAAAGAGATCAAGCTTGAGCTCTGATACCAACTGATGAAGAACCTTGATAACATGTGTCAAGATCCAACAACAAAGGTTGAATTTTCGGATCTTTCTCTTCCTTGAAAGTAGTTTACGTGGGAATAAAATCAATGCAACAAAGAGTAGTTTGATTTTCATTAGAGGTTGAAACACCACAATAAGCGAAACTAGACTTATTGATACAGTAACTCATGAATGAATGAAAATGTAAAAACCTCACATCATATTCCAAAAATATATTGAATAAAAACATCAATCTATTTAATAATGCAGCTGAAACGTCTCTTAAATAGAGAAGGAATTTCAGCCAAGCCTTACAAAATAGAGTCCTAATTGGATTAGAACTAAAGCAATCACAAGTATAGTAAACTTGATATGAAAGAAACAACTACCTAAATAAATGGACCACATGTTCTTTATTATAGTAATAATTCTAAATTAATAAAGTACTAAAATCTGGATATTAAATACTAACTAAACTTGGAAAACAAGATATAAATTCGCCTAAAAATCTGGATAGCTTGTTGTATCAATTTGAGAGACGATTTACGAAACCAAGACGGAAGAATCTGATCTTGTGATCTCATAAAAGTTTTAGATCTGACTCTTAGCTTTCCAATGCAACTTGAATCAGCTCCATTGGATTCCTAGATCGAAAGTTGTGCTCATTACACCAAACTGTCGCAATGTTGTCCAAGTCCTCATCAACCCTTATTTGATGGGTCCAACTTCTCTTGTTGGGAATCTATGTTTAAACTCTTTTTGTCTTCTAATGATTTCACCTTGTTGAGAATTATAGAAGAAGGACATTTTGTTCCTTCAATCATTATACAATGTGCAAGGTGCTCAAGTCTAGAAGAGAATTCCATGAAGTAGACTTCACCAAGATGACACTCAACTTCATAAATGTTCTTTGTTGCGCATTAAATGAAGAATCTCTCGACAAAGTTCATGAATGTAAAGATGCTTACTCAATGTGAAAAATGATTGAAGCACATTACAAAGACAAAGTTGAAGTGGTAGAGTCAAAGGGGGCATCTCAAGAATTGGAGACTCAATCTCTTGAAGGTATTGAGGATATCTCAATCATAACTCTAGACAACCTTGAAATATTCAAAGAGTGTGATAAAGGAGAACTAAAAAACCCTTCCTTAATTAGCTTTAAAGATAACACATATCTTGAGCCTTCAAAATATGTGAATTTGGAAGAGATGGTGGAATCACAAGATGATGATCTTTATAAGGAGTTAAACTATGATGGAGATAATGAAGATCACGCATCACGTTCAAAGAAATGAAATAATTTTCCACTAAGCCTCAAAGATAAAGATTCAAAGAAAAGCTGCTCAAGGCTTGATCATTCTAAGATGAATGAAGATGTTGAAAGGAGATGTTTCAAAATGAAGAAGTCAAAAACTATCCATGGCACTTGGAATTCTCAAAGCTCAAAGGATATACCTATGAAAGAACCAAGATGCCTAATTACTCAAAGCAATGACACAAGTGATGACAAAAGCGTCAATGACAGTCCATACTTTTCATCACTAGGTAAGAGAGGAAAGGTATCGTCTTCACTTTCTCAACATACTTTAACTACTGATATTGAAAAGTTGAAAAGTGATTTTGATCTTTATGCTTGCAATCTTTTTTTATGTTACATCATTGCCTCTTTATGATCATATCCATATAGATAATATATATGATTCTTTAGCTAAGTTATCTATGTTAGTAGTGCCCTAGGACCATTAGCATATCGTGTACGTTTTATATCTTTTTGAGCATGTCTTTGAATAGTTAATTTTGCTTCTGAACATCAAATGCTTTATTTGATAGTAAAACTCATTAGCTTATGTAATTACTATTCTAGTTGTGCCTAGTTTTATGTAAGGTTCTTTACAATGAAATAAAACTAGTATGATGTTTGATTGATGATTATGTTTTACTAATCATGTGTAATGAATACAAATCAAATCATAGATGCAATATATTGGGATATATTGTATCGGACGTGATCCGTTAGGGAAGTAATACTTCATGGTCCTTAGTCATAGGTATTACTTCCTCAATACTATTTTGGAATCCTTATACCTTATGTCTCCATTGATTCTAGCATGAATGGAACCACGTTTTCACTCAGTCGGACGTTACTTTTAATCGAGTAATCAATACGACTGATGATCGGATGTAGTATCATTTCATGGCTTGAATGTGAGAGGCATTTTAAGGAATTTGTCCCTCTCTTATTAGAGAGAGATATCCATGGGCCCTTCGATAGGGAAGACTGTCTAAATGCATGGCCGTGCTCAAATGTATTTGATAAAGTGGTTATTAAATACTATTTGTTGGAATAGTCTACCTAGAGATCGAGCATAAACACAATTAAGCTTAATAAGGGTGATGGCTACCATGCCTTATGCTTAATTAGCTAGGATATCGCGAGACAAAGGGATTAAATAGTGGATTGATATTAAGTTCCACCGTAAATTCATTCACTTTGGGTAGTCACAATGTCCTGCTAGGGACCACTTGTGATTTATGAACACATATTACTACTAAGTGTGTTTTCATTGCCATTGTGATACAAACCTACGGGGTCACACGCATAGACAAGTTAACGAGCTTCATGTCCAGATTCAATGATTGTAGCATGTGTCTAGGTTCATTGTTTCTGACATTTGTTTTTCTGAGAATAATAAAACGTTATTATTTGAATGAGAGATTAATGAGGGGCATTTTGGTATTTAGTTATAGCTGGAATTACGTGGTAGTTATTATCCGATAAAGACTCCCACTGCCAGCAGAAGTCTAGGGGACGTGGGAGTTAAAGACTCCCACTGCCAGGAGAGGTGGTAAGGACGTGGGAGTTGTGTTTGAAACAACCTCTCACACCTTATATAACATTCTCTTAACCGAAACCCTAGTTACTAATGCTTGAGCCGCAAAAAAATACCAGAAACCTAGAAATCAGATTTGTTGTTTTCGCTCTCCCTTTCTCTCTAAATTCCCTAAACTCAGAAAAACGAAGAGCTAGCAATCGCTGTTCGTTTCGTCGCGTGGATACTTGTAGGGAGTAATTCCGCAAGGGTTGACTCAAGATGATTGCTGCTAAGGTCCCAAAGACAGAATCTTTAATTGGAAAAATGTAAGCTTTTTGTCTCGTTTTTGTATGAGCGGATCCTTCGGGGGAGGACTCATGGGTGTTTAGAACGAGTTTCTGCCCATGAATCCCTTCAATCTATAAGGTGTAACATCATCAACTTGTGTGATTCTTGCTCCTATATGCATAGCTCATCTAAGAGTCATACTTGCTGTGTTGATCTTAATTTGGTTGATCCTTGTACAAGCACTTGCCCCTTGAGAAACAACATTAACCTTGAAGGACCTTCTCAAAAGGTGCCTAACGTTTCTCAAGATTTCCTTGTAGGTACAAAACGTTCTAAGCTCCACAATGAAGATATGAACTACAATGAAGGGCAAAAACAAGCTAAGACTCCAAGAAAAGAGTTACATGCCAATGACATCAAAATTGTAAAGAGTTCATCTAGAAAAGAAACTTCATATGTTAATGATGACTCTACAGAAGTCTTGAAAGAAGGGGAGATTGCTTCCATTACATTAGTCACATATGAGCTAAAGAGAAAAGGACGTAATCCAAGGACAAACTTTTCGAAGGAAAAGAATGAAAGTGATGATCAAGACAAAGATCACACAAAATGCCTCATAGGACTTATTGATGATGAAGATCAAAATGAAATTCAAAGTCCTATCTCTATGAGTGATGATGTACAATTCTCTAATTCAACTCTTGTTTGAGATCATGATAGTGAAGATGATCCTTATGTGCTTTTAACCGTGTTGTATGATGAGTTGAAAAAGATGGAAAATATGAACAAAAGATATGTGTAATAAACACCCCCTTGCTCACTTAATGAAAGATCTTGCTTGCAAGTAGATTATGAAAAACTCCTTGACTTTTTCATGTTTTAGAGAAATAAAGAGAGTATGCACTTATCCATTGCCTTTAACTTGTGAGAATCATAACTCACTTGACAAGGTGCTAATTGTTGATTCTAAAATTGTTGAGTATGATCTTTTAAAGCATAAACTTGTTTCTCTAAACTCTCTTGTTGATATGTGCATTAGTACTAGAACTAATCTTGATAATGTGTTTTGTGTTCCACATGTCTCTCATGATCATAATTGCTTAAAGTACAAACACAAACACATGAATGCGCATTCTATCTCTTTTGATGCTAGAACTACATCGCCCACTATGCTTAACATGACTTGATCTTATTGTGGTATTTATGGTCATCATGTTAAGTGTTGGATGAGTAATATACCAATTTAATTGGCCAATAAAAAAGAAGATTCTCTTTAGAAGCCGATTCCTAAAAAATCGGATCTCCCCTACACTGCTTTCTCCGCCTGCTCTTGGCTGCTGATGGTAGCCGGCCACCCCACTGTGGTGGCTGCTGCCGCCAACCCTACACCATGGAAACAGAAGAGTTTCGCGGAGCTTCTCTCCCCTCCCTCGTCTGTGGCTGCCTCCATTCCAATTTCTCCGTTTGATTTTTACAAAGGAGAAACAAATTTGATAATTCCGGAGGATGAACACGATCTCCTTATTAGTCCGTTACGATTTACATTGGTGGGTAAGTTCCATAAATATGCCCCAACATTGGATTCTCTTCGAAAAGCCTTTCACAAAGTGGGTTTTCGAGGAAATTTTTGGATTGGCCGAATGGACGCAAGACATGTATTAATCAAATTTGATCTTGAAGAGGACTATTGCCGATTATGGAGGCAATGCATATGGAATTTTTTCGGTTCCTCGATGAGGGTTTTTAAATGGACATATGATTTTACTGTCCATGAAGAACCCTCCATTGTACCGGTTTGGATTGGATTCGAAGGATTGCCTTATCATCTTTACATTAAATCCAAGTTATTCTCCCTAGCAAGTGCCGTGGGTCAGCCGATTACTTTGGATGCCGCCACTCGCCCAAACATTGCAAAGGTGTGTGTCGAAGTCGATTTACTTTCCAATTTGCCCAATCGGGTTCGTATTACCTATGCTAAGACCGGGAAAGGTTTTTGGCAAACGATTAGCTATGATAATCTGCCGGAATATTGTTTGAATTGTATGCGAATCGGACACTCGGAAAAATAGTGCTCTAAGCATACTTTGGTGCCACCGGTCAAATCCACCGATTGTCCGACCAAATGTGCAGACTACAGGAAAAGCCAAGACGGTACCGCCTAAGGCAAATGGCAATGGAAACTCGGAAAAGGATGTATTAAAGTACTTGTCATCCGGGATTGTAGTTCAAAAGAAGAACACAAGACCGGGACTGTCTGGCTGAAAACAGCCACGGATTTCGTCCCCTTCGCAAACTGTAGTACCGAAGAAAGAGAACCCTTCAATCCAACCGGCATCGGACCGCGCCACTACTGTTGCGCCGATAGATTTAGACTCCCCATCTCCGCAAACAAATAACACTGTTGAGCTGAATCAAGTACTGGAATCAACAACTGCGTCATTGATTACACCGGTTGTCCTCGAATCTTTGATGGAACCAATTGATTTGTCATCTCCAATCAACAGAGGAATCGATGATATTGGGGTGGGATGTGATAAATCAATTTCCACTGCTCCAGAATGTCTCAATCTGCAGGGGGCAAGGTATTGACGGATACAGCGGAATTTTTGGCCCAGTTGCCGACTAAGGACGCTGCTCCGGCGACTACAGAATCCATTCGGACCGGTTCGGGTTCTGAGATAGCAGTTGCCCCGTCTTGTGCTACTGACCCGACGATTCTGCCCAATTCAAGCTCTGAGACACTGCCCGACCCGGATATTGCCCGGCCCTGTCTCAGCTCCTCTACCTTTGCCGGTTGCAGTAGTCTCAGCTTTTGAAGACCTGGCTGTAGCGCCCGTTGTTGAAGGGGGCTCTCGATCAGAAGACCAAGTCTCATGAGGGCTTGATGGACCCATCTCTTCGCCCGTAGAGGCAGAGGGCGGAGTTTTGGGGACGGATACTCTCTTGATAGAATAGGAACCGAGCGGACCAGCCATACAAGCAATGGCTCCTGTTGCCGAAGGGGGAGGTTCCTTGTCTTTGGCAGGCCAATCGGATGAATCATCGGTGAATGTATCGACATTATCTACTTTGAAGCAGCCCGACATTGATCCCGCTCTCAATGCTCTACCGGTCCAGGAACTGCAAACCAGAGCCGGCAGGCCCAAAAAACAATCAATGGCTGATTCACGGAAGTCTTTCTCGTCTTGAGGAGAAGACTAAATGTACTTCCCTTTAAGGGACACACATACTTCTTTAATCCATTTATATGAATAGCATGAACTGTTTGATATGGAATATTCGGGGAGTTGGGAATAAGGAATCTATTGCCCGGCTTCGACAAATTAAATCTGATAATGCTCTACCTTTACTTGTAATTATAGAACCTATGTTGGATATCGCTGATTTACCATTTTATGTCCGCCATCTTGGATTTGGCATGGGGGCAAGTAATATTACTAGTAAAATATGGTTGTTTTGGAATGGTACTTTAGACATTTCTGTGGTTGGTAGTTCAGAACAATTGTTAACTGTTTTGGTGAATAATTACGCTGGGACTTCAGTTTATCTATCTTTTGTTTATGCCAAATGTGCCTACACGCAACAAAGGGTGTTATGGGATGAGTTACGATTATTTAATTCACAACATGACGTCCCCTGGTTGGTTGGAGGAGATTTTAACGTGGTTTTCAGTGCAACAGAAAGTTTGGGGTCTATTCCTGCTTCTTTGCCTATTTCTGAGTTTGCAGATATGATTGGTGATTGTGGTTTGCTGGATATACCTTTTATTGGTAACCCATATACATGGTGCCGAAGTTCTTCACCGCCTTTATTGCGACGTCTTGATCGTATTCTAGTGAACACTAAGTGGCATGATTTTTTTCCTATGACAAAATTGGAGCATTTGCATAGATCTGTGTCGGATCATTGTCCTTTGTTACTTAAATTTGCAAGAAACAGTGGTGGGGGATTTTCTTCCTCATTCAGATACCAAAATATGTGGTCCAAGCACTCTCAATTTATTCCTATGATAAAGTCAAGCTGGGATGAGCATTTAGAGGGAAATGGTATGGTTGTATTGGTTGGCAAATTGAAACACCTGAAGGGAGTATTGTGTGTTTGAAATAAAACCTGCTTTGGCAATGTTACCACGCGGTTACAACAAGCAGAACAATCGGTAGCTGTGGCTGAGGCTGCCTTTGATGCTGCTCCTGCGGATGATCTAAAATTCGCATGGATGGAAGCAAAACAGAATTACCACTTTTACTTAAATGCTGAAGAAACATTTTGGAGGCAAAAATCAAGAATAAAGTGGATACAAGATGGTGAAGGCAATACTAAATATTTTCATGCTATGTGTAAGAGTAAACACAAACGTTTGCATATCTCAACATTACAAACTGATAATGGTGAATGGTTATCGGAAGAGAAGGAGATCGGGATTGAAGCTCATCATTTTTTCACCGAGTTATATTCTGATACGGACCAACCACAGCAAATGGACGAAATATTGGGAGCCATTCCATCATTGATTGAGGATTCGGCTACTAGGACCCTCTCGGCTCTTCCATCCGATTTGGAGGTTCGGGCAGCCGTTTTTTCATTGGATAAACAAAGTGCAGCAGGTCCGGATGGGTTTTCAGCTGGGTTTTTCCAGGACTGTTGGGAGATAGTGGGGAGTGACATGGTGCAAGTAGTTCGGGATTTTTGGGCAGGACTTCCAATACCTAAAGCAATGGCGAGCACTCTTATTATACTACTTCCAAAGACTCAGAATCCAACTCATCTCACGGGTTTTAGAACCATTTCTCTATGTAATTTTACAAATAAGGTGATCACATAGGTTATTGCGACTCGACTGGGTGTCCTATTACCAACTTTGATATCTCAGAATCAAACGGGCTTTGTTAAGGGTCGATCTATCTCCGACAATATTTTACTTTCTATGGAACTTGTGCATTCTATCAATCATAAGGTGCGGGGTGGAAATTTAATCATTAAACTCGACATGATGAAAGCTTTTGACCGAGTATCACACTCTTTCCTTCTTCAAGTATTGCAACGATTTGGCTTTGGTCCGCATTTTATTCACCTGATCCGTAATATACTAAACTCAAACTGGTTTTCGGTCTTGGTCAATGGTGTTTCGTATGGTTATCGTCATGCCAACAGAGGGGTCAAGCAAGGTGATCCTCTATCTCCACTTCTTTTCATTCTTGCGGCTAAGGGTCTTTCCCGGGGTCTGAATGCTTTAACAAATTCGAGATCTCTTTCCGCATATCATGTTCCCAGGCAACCATTTACCATTTCCCATTTGGCTTTTGCGGATGATGTTATTATTTTTACTAATGGTCAAAAACGGAACTTGCATACAATTATGAAGTTTATTGCTACTTACGAAAAGACCTCTGGACAGCGAGTCAATGTGGGCAAGTCCTCCTATTATGCTTCTACTAAGATAGCATCGAGCCAGCGAAGAATGATACAGGAGGTGACTGGTTTCGTTGAGGGTGATTTTCCGATGACCTATCTTGGTTGTCCCCTATATCCAGGGAGATCTAAGGTAAGATACTTTGACTCTTTAATTGACAAAGTTGCTACTCGTTTGGAAGGATGGCAGAGATCCATGTTGTCTATGGCTAGTAGACTTTTGTTGGCTCGTGCGGTCCTTAACTCTATGACACTTCATATCTTGACTACTTGCAATGTGCCTCAATTGGTTCTGTCCAAATTGGAGAGCATGTTCTCTAGGTTTGTTTGGGGCCAAACGAATGGGAAAGAGCGACGTCATTGGATGTCCTGGGATAAAATGTCTCGCTCGGTTGAATGTAACGGAGTGGGAACATGTTCATTAAAACAATTTTATGTGGCTTTATCTTGGAAAATATGGTGGAATTTTCGTACAGGCACTTCATTGCGGGCGGAATATTTGAAAACTCGGTACTGTGCGGGATTGAATCATGTCAAGCAAGGGAAGGTTGTGTTGGGTTGTTCGCCTACTTGGCGACGAATGTTTTCGGTCAAGGATGCAGTGGAGGAAAATATTGGTATTTTGTTGCGAAACGGGGATTCTAATTTTTATTATGAAAATTTCACACATCAGGGCTCGCTTGATTCGGTTGCACCACACCTGTCAGACTTACTGGGGACTCACCGGATTTGTGATTACTTCATTGATCAAGACTGGAACAGGAGAGCGAAGTGGAATCAAGTACTGGCGGCTTTTGCCGCATCTCTACCAACTTTCTCGCTTTCTGCGGATTGCGATAAAATCATTTGGATGCCCGATTCTAATGGAGTTTTTACGATTGCATCGGTTTTGAATATTATTAGTAATTCTGGGGCTACACTCCTCTCGCGGATTTGCATTTGGCATAAGGTACTCCCATTATCTATTTCTTTATTCATGTGGAAACTAATGAACCAGTTCCTAGCTTTGGATGAGGATAGGCAGCGCTATGGGGTGTCACTAGCTTCTCACTACTCCTGTCATTCCGGCTTAGAGACATACAACCACATTTTTGTATATTGTAAGCTTGCACATGTAGTTTGGCAAGAGGCGGCAAATTCGGTTAATTTGATTCCCCCGGATGCATGTTTTGCTGATATTCGAGCTATGTTGTCTTTATGGTGGTTTACTACAAATGTTCGTTCAAGATCGATAGTTCTTCTAATGGCCTGTTATGCCTGCTGGATTTTGTGGAAAGCTCGCTGTCGTTTCATCTATGATGGGAAAGTCACTACTAAATCCGGTATTCTTGCTCAATTTCGGGACTATACTTCTCTATTTCTTAAAGCCCGAGGTTTGTTGCACTCTATTTTGTTCCTAGGAAAACTATGGTGTTAAGATGGGCATGTGACACTAACTATATGGGTATTGTGCTTAATATTGATAGGGCTTCGAAAGGTGATCCAGGACCTGCTGGCATTGGTGGCGTTTTTCGTCATAGCACTGGTACCTTTCTAGCTGCTTTCTCTATATTTCTGGGTGATTCAATTACGAGTATGGCAGCGGAATTACTTGCTCTATTGGAGGGTTTACGGATGGCACAGGATCGTGGTTTCTCGGACTTTATCATTCAATCGGATTCTCAGGTTCTTGTTAATGCAATAGCTGTGGGTCGTATCTCTTCTTGGACATTGGATGTTTCCTTTCGTCGTGTTGTTTCTCTTTTTGGTAATTGCAGGTTGGTTCATGTTTTTCGCGAGGTCAATTCGGTTGCAGATGCTTTGGCAAATCTTGCCCCAACTACAGGTAACTCAAATATTTTCTCCAATTTCCATTTATTACCATCTTCGATACAAGGCCTCATCAAACTTGATCAGTGTGGAACTCCATATGTCCGCATCAAATAGGTCCTTTATCTATTGTAATATTTAGAAGATAGGGCTCTTCTCATCCTTTGTACTGTTTCAACCGCCATTTATGAGGCATATTGTCTTTTCTCGCTTTACATGATAGCTTAGGTTTTTGTATCACCCGTGGGCATAAAATAAATGTCCATGGTTGCATTTTACCTTTGCTATTTCTTGTATATTTGTTTTGGAGGTTTTGGTTTAAGTCCCCCTCCTTTGCCTTTGGCTTTATTAATAAACGGGGGTCCGCCCCACCACGCTGGTGGCTTTTATTAAAAAAAAAAAAATGTTAAGTGTTGCACCATTAAGAGAAGAAATGAAAGAGGTGTAAAAGCCAAGTGCGTTGTAAAAAAAACCCCATGATTAATCCTCTAGGACCCAAGCAAATGTTGATAAACTCTATGTTTATGTGCCTTATCTTATTTAAAAACGATTTGACCACTTTCTAAAAGATCTTACAATATTGTCACCTAAGATGTTTTTCATTCTTTTATCTTTCAAAGATCCTAAGGTGTGATTTTGAGCTCTTGGATGTTTTTAAAAGGTGTATACCTTCTCCCTACTTGTTTTTACCATTCCAAAGTTGTTCATGATACTTTAGAAGAGTTTTAAAATAATTTAAATTACTTTTGGTCACTTTTCAAAAACTAGAAAACACCTGTCTGCCATGACCACGATCGACCGACTATAGGGCTCTAGTCGACCGAAGAACTGTTTCAAGTTTGAAAAAGTGCTTATCTGTACATATCTATTCTAATCATTTGTTTCACAAATTTCTTGGATGTTGGAATTGTTGTAGTTTACATTTGATATATGTGCTCAATTAGATTGGGCGTTCAATTGGATTGGGCAGAACCAGACTCGGCAGAACAAGAACCTTTTTCTGGTCGACCGAACCAGTTTATCACTTCGGCCGGCCGAGAACCATTTCTCTGGTCGACCGAACCAGTTGGACCAAGACAAAGCCAGCAAAGACATGTGTGAGGGAGTGTGTGTAAAGGAGTAGTAGGGAGAGTAAAGTGGGGATGTGGAGTTAGTGGGTGGTTCCACTAATACCACATGATGAATTGTTCATCATTCCCACAAAACTACAATTCACTCTCATTCTCACTAAGCCAGCCGAGAGAAATAAGAAAAATTCTCTGAATTTCTCTCTCTCTAACACACTTTCAATAACACAAAAATAAAGAAAAATTGTTTTTCTTATCTCTATTTTTCGATTTTTTGTTTTGTCCAATCTATATCAACGAAGCTCTCGAACATCGTCTTCAACGTTCGACGCACACGTGACTAGCATCAGAGGTACTTGTTCGAGACGAGAGTTTGACACGCTGCTGTTGGTGATTCAAAGTAGCAAAATCCGGGCAGAATTTTGGCTCTTTCAGTTAACGTAAAGGTAAATATCGCTATTCACAAGGTACTGGTTCTTTCTCCTGAATAGATCCTGTAAAGGAACAGAATCCCATTTTATTTCCGCTGCTATTCTGTCGGGATTTCAAATTTCTTCTTTTCAGTGGTATCAGAGGCTATCGCGAGAACCCAACTACTTTGATTGTGTTACCGTGATTTTAGTAGCCGGATAATGCATCTCTTGGGAAGTTTTTACCTTTGGATACCCTCTGGGAAGTCGTTTAAGTGTTAAACGAATCCCGGAAAGAATTGTTGATTCGTGTTTTTGGTTGTTTTCTGGAAAACGTTCGGTCGACGGAAGGGGTTCTCGGCAGACTAAACATGTTCTAAAAAATGGGATTTTCCTACTGCATATAATTCGAACGACCGTATGCAATCCCGGTCGAGCAAAGCTAGTATTTTTTTGGGCCGATCTATCAGAAGTGTTCTGGGTCATATAAGGTGGCCTATTTTTACACTGTTTTGGTTACTGCCTTTATCGGGGTCGACTAGAGTATGACCTGGGTCGACCGGAAAGGGGCAGCATGTGTGTATTTGCACTTTTCAGCATGATTGTCATGTAATACGGCCTGCATTTCGTGTCTTATCTCTTTATTCTTGTTCTAATTGAATCTTGAATGTAGCTCGAGAATTCTTTCCAAATATGTAAAAGTATAGAATAATGTAAAACACAAGAGGGGGGGGGGGGTGAATTGGGTTTTAACTAACTTGGGAACTTTTTCGATTCTTTGCAAAGCTATTGTAAGTTTGAGCTAGAAGAATAAAAGCAATGCAAAGCAAAACCCAATAACAAGACAAAGGATTTAGAGTGGTTCGATTCACTTAGAATCTACGTCCACTACCTTGAGCCGCACCCAAGGATTTCAACAACTTCATTAAGAAGATCTTTTTACAAATGTGGCTAACTCACTAAGAGTTTTACAACACAACCACAATAGAAAAGTTCACTAAGAACTTGCCCACACTAAGTAGGACTTTTACAACAATTACCCTATCACTAAGAAAGGGAATTAAGATGAATAAAGAACAAGATAATTCACTCTTCTAAGTGAAAGATGGATACCTTTGAAGTATATCAATTTGAAGCTCTTTGAACATATGAAGTTCACTCTTTGTCTTGCTTTTTGAAAGAACACCTTTGAATGATTTAGATCATGAAGTGTTTTTGCTTTGAAGGTGTTTTGACTTGATAAGAAATCAATCTATAATATATGTGCAAGTCGTAGAATGATTCTCTAGCTTTGGAGTATATATACATTTCAAAATAGGCTGAAAATCGAGTCTCCAACGGTCAAATAACGGTTAGTAAAAACAGAGTTCGGTTGACCGAAATTGGAAGTTCGGATCCACTTTGGGGACCTCGGTCGACCGAGGTAGTGTATAGGTCGACCGACCTTCATTTGTTCAACTCTCAGTTTCTCGACGGTTGATCCGAACTTGAGCTCGGTTGACCGAACTTCCAAGCTAATTTTTCACACGTTTTGAAATCTTTTGAAGTCTTTTAAAGTCTAAAAGGTTTTCCCTAAAGGTAACAAGTAAGAACACTTGGAAAACTTTTCTAAAAGACTTATCTATGAAATCAAAGGCTTTTTGGATAAGAACACATGTAAAGATCATTTTGAAACTTAAGCCTTTTGAAAACGTGTTTATGAAAACATGCAAGACTAGAGTGTAGAGCTTATGTTCATGAGAGCTTTGGTTAGAGCTTTATAAGATAACTACTTATGACAACAAAGCTAAACTAACCAAACCTAAGTCTTCAATCTTCAATCTTGATAAATGAGCCTTGCATATCTTTGAATCTTGATATCAATGGCTTTCAATGGCTTGATTGAAGTACTTAGAGCTTCCATAAAGAGTTCCGATATTCTATCACAAATATTAAGATCATTAGACACAACATTAAAAGTTTGTCCAATATCAAAAACTGAGTTTGTTCGCCCTTAGGGCTTACAAATAAGATTTTATATTTTACATATGTAACAAGTGATGAAGAAAGGTGTCCATAAGATGGAGGGAATCACAAGGAGGAGGAAGACAATAGATAGGATTTATTGTTTTCAACCTTAGATTGACTTAATTTTTTATGTTGGCTCGGAAAATCTGAATAGGGTGCTATTGCTATGTCACGAGTTTATTTATTATTTTGATGCATGTTTTGCAGTTTTAATAGAATGAGATGCATGTTTATTCAGACATATAATCAGATTACACACCGTTTGGTGAGACAATTAAAATCCCTCAATTTTAATATACTAAGTCGATGCCCTCCAAGATTGGCCCTCGTCAAGGCCTCGATTGACAGTAGTGTGAACTTGCGAGTGCAATAAGCGCCTGTCTATCCGGGTGAGGTGCGAAGGATAAGTTAGTGATATCCTCCGGTACAATCTTGGGTCATACTTAACTGGATTACCTCAATAGTTGAGAATCTGGAGGCAAAAGGGTTGAGATGTGCATTTATGTGCTTAGGGTAATTGTTACCTACTTAACCAACCAAGAGTCACATAATTGATGCGATGAGCAAATGTTTCTTACCTAAACAGCCGTTCTTGAGTATGGTAGCCAAAGCTGCCTTGAGAATGGTGATATATGGATATTGGCCTACTAGAAAGTTTTAAAATTTCCGAATGAATACTTGAGGGTTATTCATTTGAAGAAAATAGTGGGAGAATCATTAAATAAAGTCATATTAATGATTTTAAAATATGACAACTAAAACTTTGCAAACTCTTCTCTGTAGATATTATGGCAAATGCAATCGTTGCATCAAACTCTTTATCATTGTGATCCATCATTGAGAAAGATAAACTCGAGGGAGGAAACTTCCTTGACTGGTAGAGGAACTTGAGAATCAATCTCAAGCATGAGAAAAAGTTGCATGTTCTCGAAAATCCTATACCTGAACAACTAGCCACTGGCTTCGGCCGCTGAAAGAAATGCTTATCGTAAGCACTTAGATGACGCATTAGATGTATCCAGTCTTATATTGGTGACCAAACTCTAAGCTTCCAAATCAACATGAGTAAATGGGAGCTTTTGACATAATTAATCATAGAAGAAAACTCTTTCCTGGTTAAGCTCTCCAAGAGAGATTCGATGTGTCGAAATCTCTATTTCAGTGAAAATGGCAGAGGGACGTCCAGTCTCTCAGAGCCTCGAATGACTAGGATTTCCACTTGGCCAGGAGCTATCCACTGACTTGATTCTACAATCGTTGCCTGAATCATTTAGCCAGGTTGTATTGAACTACAACATGAACGAGATAGACAAACCCCTCCCAGAATTTTGAATCTGTTGAGGACTGCCGAGAAGGAAATATTCCAGTCCAATGTTATTTAAATGGTCAATAACAGGGGCAATGGCTTTGGTAAGTCTAAAGGAAAGCCTTCGGGCAAACCTAAGGACAAACCTAGCCATTCTTGGGAAAGCACTAAAAACCAAGGACGGTGTGGCTAAGGATGATACTCGTCACCATTGTGGTGAGCGAGGACATTGGAAAAGGAACTGTAAGAGCCATCTGAAGGGATTCATGGGCGGAAACTCGTTCCAAACACCCATGGATCCTCCCCTGAAGGATCCGCTCATATGAAACAATTCGAAAACAGCAAGAAACAACAAGAAAAACTTACGTTTTTGGATTCAAGAAGCTACTTCTTGAATGGAGGATGACGTTTCTTGGATCGGATGCTGCTACCGATTGATCTCCCTTTGCGGAAAGTCCCTCTACCGGTATCCACACGACGAAACGAGCAGCGATTGCTAGCTCTTCGTCTTTTCTGATTTTCGGGAATTAGAGAGAAAAGGGGGAGGCTGAAACTGAAATCTAATTTCAGAGAGTTGGTAATATTTCGGCTGAAAACTTGATGCCCTAGGGTTTCGGCCAAGAGATCATTATATAGGGTGTGAGAGTTTGTTCCCATAACCAACTCTCACATCCTCAACTCCTCTCGGCAGTAGGAGTCTTTAACTCCCACGTCCCCTGAAGCTTACTGGGTAGTGGGAGTCCTTATCGGATAATAACTCCCACGTAATCCCAGCTATAGGTAAAATACCGAAATTGCCCCTATCTCTAATTCGAATAATAAACACTTTATTATTTTCGGAAAGACAAATGTCGGATACAATGAACCTAGACACATTTCTAGATTCATTGAATGCGGACATGAAGCTTCGTTAGCTCGTCTATGCGTGTGACCCACGTAGGTTCATCTCACAATGGCAATGAAAACACACTTAGTAGTAGTATGTGTTCATAAATCACAAGCGGTCCCTAGCGAGGACATTGTGACTACCCAAAGTGAATGAATATACAACGGAACCTAATATCAATCCACTATTTAATCCCTTTGTCTCGCGATATCCCTAATTAAGCATAAGGCATGGTGGTCGTCACCCTTATTAAGCTTAATTGTATTTATGCTCGATCTCCGGGTAGATCTGTTTCGACAAATAGCATTTGATAACCACTTTATCAAATACATTTGAGCACTGGCCATGCATTTAAACAGCTCTTTCCCTATCGAGGGGCCCATGGATATCTCTCTCTAATAATAGAGAGGGACAAATTCCTTACAATGTCTCTCACATTCAAGCTATGATAGGACACTACATCCGATCTCGGTCGTATTGATTACTCTGTTACAAGTAACGTCCGACTGAGTCAAAAGCGTGGCTCCATTCATACTAGAATCAATGAAGACATAAGGTCTAAGGATTCTAAAATAGTATTGAGGAAGTAATACTTATGACTTAAGACCATGAAGTATTACTTCTCGACGGATCACGTCCCAAT
Source organism: Vinca minor (assembly GCA_026122235.1). Taxonomy (NCBI): domain Eukaryota; kingdom Viridiplantae; phylum Streptophyta; class Magnoliopsida; order Gentianales; family Apocynaceae; genus Vinca; species Vinca minor. The sequence continues at coordinate 533,104 of JAOCZM010000104.1, forward strand.
ACAATGTATCCCTATATATTGCATCTATGATGTGATTTGTATCCATTACACATGATCAGTAAAACAAGATCATCAATCAACAATCATACTAGTTTTATTTCATAGTAATTAAGCATTACATAAAACTAGGGACTACTAGAATAGTAATTACATAAGCTAATGAGTTTTACTATCAAATCACACATTTGATAATCAAAAGCAAAATTAACTATTCAATTACATGCTCAAAAGATAATAAAACGCACAACATGTGCTAATGGTCCTAGGGCACTACTAACAATACTAACACTATCTTGCAGGGAAAAAGCTTGGAAAGAGAGCAAATGTTTCTTCTGACTCAGGTATTTATGTTATTGAGATCACATTTGTACAATATACAGGGACTACAAAGGAGTAGGGTGCTAGCAAAGGGCGAAGTGGACCTACGTGTTGGCAATGGAGCAAAAATTGATGCATTAGATGTAGGAACATTTAGTCTTAGTTTTCCATATGGAATTAGACAGTTGTCTTTATGTACCTACTTTAACTAAAAATATTATTTCGATCTCTTTTTTAGACAAGATGGGTTTTGATATTCATATTAAAAACCAACGAATGTAGTTATCATTAAATGATATCTTTTTATTGTAGTGCTACTTTGGTGAATGATTTATATTTGTTAGACCTTGATTCACCGGTCTATAACATAAATACAAAGAGGATAAAGACTGGGGAGTCTAATCCTACATACCTCTAGCATTGTCTCTTAGGCCATATAAACAAAAACCGAATTTCCAAACTCCATAAAGACGGAGTGTTGGAATCATTTGATTTCGAATCATATGATATGTGCGAACCTTGTTTAATGGGTAAGATGACTGCTTCTCCTTTTACTATAACTGGAGAACGAGCAAAGGATTTGTGGGAACTAATACATAGTGATGTATGTGGTCCATTCAATATCTATGCGAGAGGTGGTTATATATATTTCATTACGTTTACTGACGATCATAGTCGCTTAGGATACGTGTTTCACAACTTTCTCCACTGGTTACTCTACAATGGAATGGTGTATCCGAAAGGAGAAATTGAACACTATTATATATGGTTCGATCCATGGTGAGTCACGCGAGCCTTCCAAACTCTTTTTGGGGACATGCTTTAGAAGCAACAGCTTTAACACTAAACAGAGTTCCATCTAAATATGTTGAAACGACACCATATCAGATATGGACTGGGAAGGGTCCTAGTATGTCTTTCATAAAGATTTGGGGTTGTGAGGCATTTGTAAAAAGTCCAATTTAAGACAAGCTCAGCCCAAAGTCGGTCAAATGCATATTTGTGCGGTATCCTAAGGAAACTAAAGGGTACTGCTTCTGCATCCCTAACTAGAACAAAGTGTTTGTTGCTCGTAATGGAGTTTTTCTGGGGAAGGAATTCCTTTCTAGGAAAACAAGTGGGAGCTGTCACGGGTCGCACAAATATAGCATCTCTCAGCGACCGTGACACTGCTCGGCACCCTAAGTCGTTGCATGAAGTTACCATGTGGTGTGCGCCTCAACAGTGTGCACGTCGCATGGCAGCCATGCCTCGACCAGCGTGAACCATGGCTGCCCCAACCAGCGTGCATCAGTGTGCCTTGGCTGCCCCAACCAGCGTGCAGCAGCCAGCCGCACATGCCAGCACCATGCCAGCCGCCCAGGCCAGCACCATGCCAGCCGCCCATGCCAGCCGCACAGCAGCGCTCGACTGCGAGGCAGCAGCCCCGCGCGCACTGTTCATCTGCCCCAATCTGCTGCGCGCGTACTGTAGCTGCGCCCTAACTGCCAACCGACTTGGCACGTGCCGTTTTGCATCCGAATGGGCCCAAATTTTGCAGGTCCTCCTTATATGACATTTAGAAGATAATGCACGAAGTAGATTGTAATTAGCACATGTGTAGCATAGGTAGATAGATTTCCCACCTCCTCGGAAAAAGTGCTACACTCCTATCACTAGGGCAAATGTTGCTTAAGCACCTATAGGGGGGAATAAAAATTTACACACAAGCAAGCAAGCAAGCAATTGTAATCTCATGAAAACGACTCCTCCCCCTCGTCGTATTGTACATTCAATTCTCTGTAATCATGCATTCAAATCAATGAAGTGGTTTTCGTGCAATTTGTCCCGTGCCATTTATTTTGTGTTTATTTACGATTTTGCCATTGTGAAGCGTTTGTCCATTTTCGATTATTTCAAAAGCCGGGAGTGACTTGGGGCAAGGAACCAAGGTCACTCGGCATCACGGTGCGTCTAAGAACCTCAAGAGACGACCCGTGACACTTGGTATCAGAGCGAGGTTGCTAGAACTCGGAACTAAGAAAATGAATGGCTATGAAAACGAGAGGCGTGTTGGCTACGGATGATGCTACCAAGGCCCGACTAGATGCTCTAGAGGCCATGGTAAGCAAAGTGCATACCTTCTGCTATGGTGAAAGCGAGGAGGATGCTGAATCCATGAAGAGGAAGACGACTCTTATGGAAAATGATATCGGCGTGCAAAGTGGGGAACTAGAGGAAATGGGTAACGCTACAAGAGAGTTATTCCATGTTACCCAAGCACACGATGCAAAGTTGGTGAGCAACGAGGTAGCGACCGAGGAGATGCGCTCATCGTTGACCAACAACACCAAAGTAGTGACTGATCTGCAGTCGCTTTGGGAAGAGGTAAAAGCAGAGCTAAAGACGCTTTCTTAGCCATTGGCCGAGCACTGGAGAAGCGGAATGCCCAACAAGCTGCCCCCTAATCATGCACCGAAACTAAAGGTGAGAGAACCCAAGGTATTCACAGGGAGCGAGGGATGCTCAAGAAGTAGATAATTTCTTCTTTGACATCACGCAATACTTCAAGACGGTAGGTATCACCGAGGAGAGCATGAAGGTAGATACGGCTGCTACGTACTTGGAGGACGATGCGAAATTATGGTGGAGAGTCCAATCGGCTGAGATGGAAGCCAGGGCGGGTAACCATAAACACTTGGGAACTAATGAAAGAAGCTCGAAGAAGCGGTTCTTTCCCGAGCGTGGTCTATGAAGCTAGACGAAAGCTTAGAGAAGCCCAGGCGAGGGTGGGGACTATTCGAGAATACGTCGAGGGCTTCTCGGCATGCTTACTCAGACTGCGACATGTCCGAGGCGGACAAGCTCTTTGTTTTCATGGAAGGTCTTAAGCCGTGGGCTAGGGAGCGAGCTCACTCGCCGGCGTGTCGTGAACTCGGCCGATGCTATAACTATTGGTGAGGGTCTAGTAGACTTTCAGCAAGATGTGAGGAAGGACAAGGAGAAGGTGACTCCCTTCCCGGCAAAGACGGGCAACTATAAGCCTTTTAGGTAGAACTTCACAAGAAGTGGAGGAGATAGACCCTCTCCCTCTTTCATGGGAACAAATCGAGGAGATGGCCTGCAAAGGAATTTCACCCCGAGACCATTTGCTGGGTCATGTTACAACTGTTCAGGGCCTTACCCATTGAGAAGTTGTCCAACCTACAAGGGTGGACCTCTGGCAGCGAATAGTTTTCAACGGGGACCAGATACACCCCAAATGCAACGTGAGGAAGCATATCATGAAGAAGGGGGTGCTACTGGAGCATTAGCTAATATGCGAACGGCCCAAGACGGTCATGAAGCGTTAGGCACTCGATCTATAAGCGATCCAGGATTGATGTACGTGGATGTGCACATCAACGGGATACCTATTCGTGCTAGGGTGGATTCCGGCGCTACTCACTGAAGGGATTCATGGGCGGAAACTCGTTCCAAACACCCATGGATCCTCCCCTGAAGGATCCGCTCATATGAAACAATTCGAAAACAGCGGTAAAAACTTACAATTTTCGGATTCAAGAAGCTACTTCTTGAATGGAGGATGACGATTCTTGGAAGTTTTCTTTTCACCAACGGAATTCCCTTTGCGGAATTTCCCTCTACCGGTATCCACGCGACGAAACAAGCAGTGATTGCTAGCTCTTCGTCTTTCTGAAGTTCGGGAATTTAGAGAGAAAAAGGGAAAAGCAGAAAGAAAAACGTTTTTCCTTTTAGTATTGGTATTTCGGCTGAATGACTTGATTACCTAGGGTTTCGGCTAAGAGATGTTATATAGAGTGTGGGAGTTTGTTCCCAGAACAACTCCCACGTCTACTCAACTTCTCTCGGCTGTGGGAGACTCTGACTCCCACGTCCCCTAGACTTCTGCTGGTAGTGGGAGTCTTTATCGGATAACAACTCCCACTTAATCCCAGCTATAGTTAAATACCAAAATTGCCCCTATCTCTAATTCGAATAATAAACACTTTATTATTTTCAGAAAAACAAATGTCAGATACAATGAACCTAGACACATTCTAGATTCATTGAATCTGGACATGAAGCTTGTTAGCTCGTCTATGCGTGTGACCCTGTAGGTTCATATCACAATGGCAATGAAAACACACTTAGTAGTAGTGTGAGTTCATAAGTCACAAGCGGCCCCTAGCAGGACATTGTGACTACCCAAGGTGAATGAATTTACAACGGAACCTATTGTCAATCCACTATTTAATCCCTTTGTCTCGCGATATCCTAATTAAGCATAAGGCATGGTGGTCGTCACCCTTATTAAGCTTAATTGTATTTATGCTCGATCTCTAGGTAGACTGTTTCGACAAATAGCATTTGATAACCACTTTATCAAATACATTTGAGCACGGCCATGTATTTAAACAGTCTTTCCCTATCGAGGGGCCCATGGATATCTCTCTCAATAATAGAGAGGGACAAATTCCTTACAAAGTCTCTCACATTCAAGCTATGATAGGACACTACATCCGATCATCAGTCGTATTGATTACTCTGTTACAAGTAACGTCCGACTGAGTCAAAATGTAGCTCCATTCATACTAGAATCAATGAAGACATAAGGTCTAAGGATTCTAAAATAGTATTGAGGAAGTAATACTTATGACTTAAGACCATGAAGTATTACTTCTCTGACGGATCACGTTCAATACAATGTATCCCTATATATTGCATCTATGATGTGATTTGTATCCATTACACATGATCAGTAAAACAAGATCATCAATCAACAATCATACTAGTTTTATTTCATAGTAATTAAGCATTACATAAAACTAGGGAGTTCTAGAATAATAATTACATAAGCTAATGAGTTTTACTATCAAATCACACATTTGATAATCAAAAGCAAAATTAACTATTCAATTACATGCTCAAAAGATAATAAAACGCACAACATGTGCTAATGGTCCTAGGGCACTACTAACACTCACAACTATATTGACATCTCGGAAGTGAAGAGATTGGGTCTAACTTTAGAAGAAAGTAACCGAACGGTGAAGGCCATAAACTCACCACGTCAAACGGTTGCTGGAGTGGCGAAGGCAGTGAAGATAAGTGTGGGTCCTTTTGAGGGGAGCACGGACCTCACCGCGGCACAGATGGATGACTTCAAACTCATATTCGGTCTCCAATTTATGAGGGAGAATAAGACGCAAGTGCTCCCTTATGCTGATTCGATTATTGTTGACGGGAATGTTGTGCCCGTTATTGTTGGGAAATCGGCCAACCCCAAGCTGTCTGCATTCCAACTGGGGAAGGGCCTTAAGAAGGGAGAGCCAACTTTCCTTGCTCACCTAAAATGGGAAGAGGTGGAGGAGAAGTCGGGATCTATACCACCGGTGGTAAAGCAGTTGTTACGCAAGTACGGAGATGTCATGCCAGAAGAACTCCTTCGGAAATAGCCGCCAAAGAGAGACATCGATCATGAAATTGAGCTGCTCCCAGGCACGAAACCTCCTGCTCGGGCCCCTTATCGTATGTCTCAACCCGAACTTGCGGAGCTTCGAAAACAACTAACGGAAATGCTGGAGGCCGGTATCATCGTTCCTGCAAGGTCTCCTTATGGTGCCCCAGTAATATTCCAAAAGAAACCTGATGGTTCTCTTCGCATGTGCGTGGACTATCGGGCACTCAACAAGATCACGATCAAGAACAAGTATCCTATACCTCTGTCGGCTGATTGCTTTGATCAACTGAGTCGGGCGAAGTATTACTCCAAAATTGATCTTCGTTCGGGCTACTGGCAAGTACGCGTGAAAGAGGGAGATGAAATGAAGACCACTTGTGTGACGAGATATGGGGCATTTGAATTTCTGGTAATGCCCTTTGGGCTAACTAATGCTCCTGCAACTTTTTGCACCTTGATGAATCAAGTTTTGAGAGACTTTTTGGACCAGTTTGTGGTCGTATACTTGGACGACATTGTAATCTATAGCAACAGCTTGGAGGAGCATGTAGCACACCTGGAGATGGTGCTCGCTCGCCTCAGAGAAAACCAGTTGTATGCTAAGTTGTCCAAGTGCGCTTTTGCCCAACAGAGAATTGCATTCCTTGGTCACATCATTGAACCAGGATGCATTCGTATGGATGAGAAGAAGATACAAGCAATTGAGGAGTGGCAGCCCCTGAAGAATCTGCACGAATTGAGATCATTCCTTGGGCTGGCCAATTACTATCGGCGATTTGTGAAGGACTATTCCAAGATAGCCTTACACTTGACCGAGCTTCTCAAGAAGAAGATGGAGTGGAATTGGGACTCGAAATGTCAATTGGCCTTTAAGAACCTGAAGAAACAAATGTCCACTGATCCGGTGCTAGGCCTACCAGACATGACTAAGCCATTTGAGGTGCATACTGATGCTTCAGACTTTGCCCTCGGAGGGGTGCTTATACAAGAAGGCCACCCGGTAGCTTTTGAGAGTAGAAAGCTGAGCGAAGCAGAAAGAAAGTACACGGCGCACGAGAAAGAGCTCCTTGCCGTAGTCCACTGCTTGAGGGTATGGAGACATTACCTATTGGGAGCTGCTTTCCTTGTGAAGACGGACAACACTGCGGTGAGCCACTTCATGACTCAGCCGAGACTAACGGGATGACAAGCCCGTTGGCAAGAACTTCTAGCGGAATTCGACTTCACGCTAGAATACAAAACTGGTGCAACAAATGTGGTCGCTGATGCTCTAAGCCGAAGGGGTGAACTAGCTCCATCAAGTCAACTCTCAGTTTTGGCTAGTAGTGAATTCTCTATGGGCATAAAAGAGGCAATTCGGGGATTTTTGCCAAATGACCCCAACGGACAACAACTTATGTCGATGGTAAGGGAAGGAAAGACTCGAAGATTTTGGGTCGATGATGGACTTTTGATGACACGGGGTCATCGTCTCTATGTGCCGAAGGGTGGACACTTGAGAAAAAGAATTATTGAGGAATGCCATAGTACATTGTGGGCTGGACACCAAGGAGAAGACCGCACGATAGCCTTGGTGGAAAGGGCATACTATTGGCCCCAGATGCGGGATGAGATTTCCGATTTTGTAAAGACTTGCTATACATGTCAGAAGGACAAGGTCGATAGACAAAAGAAAGGAGGACTGCTCGAGCCTCTATCCGTACCAGCTAAACCTTGGGAAAGTGTATCCCTGGACTTCATCGCAGGACTGCCGAAAATAGGAGATAATGCCACCATTCTAGTTGTGATTGATCGATTCTCTAAGTATGCCACATTCATTCCTGCACCGAAATACGTGACGGCCGAGGAGACGGCTAAGTTATTCTTCCAGAATGTGGTGAAGTTTTGGGGAGTGCCCCGGGAGATCATCAGTGATCGGGATGGGAGATTCACAGGGAAATTTTGGTCCGAACTCTTTTTGCGGCTTGGCACTAAACTGTGCATGAGTTCGGCATTCCACCCCGAGTCAGATGGGCAGACTGAAAGATATAATGGGATGCTAGAAGAATACTTGCGGCACTTCGTGTGGATTAATCAAAGAAATTAGGTCGAACTTCTGGATGTGGCACAGCTCTGCTTCAATGCACAGAAGAGTTCGGCTACTAGCAAGAGCCCCTTTGAGATTGTATCTGGCCAACAACCTCTGCTACCTCACACTGCAGACACGCCAGTCGGAGCCAAGTCTTCGTGGGCGCAGGACTTCTCTGGAGAATGGAAAAAAATGTGGAACTTACGAAGATGTGCCTTGAAAGGACAGCGAAAAGGATGAAAAAATATGCCGATCAAAAGCGGCGATTTGTGGAGTTTCAAGTCGGAGATCAAGTGATGGTAAAGAGGCATTTGAAAAGAGAGCCTCAACGAAATAAAGGGTTGGATACGAGACTGATGCCCAAATACATTGGACCCGTACCTATATTGAAAAGGATTGGGGGAGTTGCTTACAAGGTGGAACTTCCGCCAGACACGAAGATCCACCCAGTCTTTCATGTAAGTCTGTTGAAACCCTATCATGAGAATCTACAAGAGCAGGTTGACATGACCCTACGATATCCGCCCTCCTCAACAACATTGAGCAAGAAAATAGCCGAGGCAATCCTTGATGCTCGGACAACCAGGAGGGGTAAGAGGAACTATATGGAATTCTTGGTGCATTGGCAAGGTCGGGGCACCGAAGAAGACACTTGGGAAAGAGAAGCAGACATGAGAGCCTTTAAACAACTGATAGAGCAATACAGGCAGTTACGGCGACGAGGGCGTCGCCAAATCAGGTGGAAGAGGATGTCACGGGTCGCACAAATATAGCATCTCTCAGCGACCGTGACACTGCTCGGCACCCTAAGTCGTTGCATGAAGTTACCATGTGGTGTGCGCCTCAACAGTGTGCACGTCGCATGGCAGCCATGCCCCGACCAGCGTGCACCATGGCTGCCCCAACCAGCGTGCATCAGTGTGCCTTGGCTGCCCCAACCAGCGTGCAGCAGCCAGCCGCCCAGGCCAGCACCATGCCAACCGCCCATGCCAGTCGCACTGTTCATCTGCCCCAATCTGCTGCGCGCGTACTGTAGCTGCGCCCCAACTGCCAACCGACTTGGCACGTGCCGTTTTGCATCCGAATGAAGTCTGAATGGGCCCAAATTTTGCAGGTCATCCTTATATGACATTTAGAAGATAATGCACGAAGTAGATTGTAATTAGCACATGTGTAGCATAGGTAGATAGATTTCCCACCTCCTCGGAAAAAAGTGCTACACTCCTGTCACTAGGGCAAATGTTGTTTAAGCACCTATAGGGGGGAATAAAAATTTACACACAAGCAAGCAATTGTAATCTCATGCAAACGACTCCTCCCCCTCGTCGTATTGTACATTCAAATCTCTGTAATCATGCATTCAAATCAATGAAGTGATTTTCGTGCAATTTGTCCCGTGCCATTTATTTTGTGTTTATTTACGATTTTGCCATTGTGAAGCGTTTGTCCATTTTCGATTATTTCAAAAGCCGGGAGGGACTTGGGGCAAGGAACCAAGGTCACTCGGCATCACGGTGCGTCTAAGAACCTCAAGAGACGACCCGTGACAGAGCCACGTGGAACTTAAAGAAGTTCCGGAACTTGGTGAAGTTCCAGGCGCAAGTGGCCAGGTTGAATTGGAACAATCTACACAAGGTGTTGTGGAGCTAGTTCCAGAAACACAAGAATTGCGTTGGTCTAGTAGAACTCGTAGATGACCAGAAAATTTTGGATTTTTCGTAACAGAACATGGCGATGTTTTGTTTATTGATCATGATGAGCCTACAAGCATGATTACAGAGATTAAAATCGTCGTGCAAGTTGGCCCAACAAGCTGTCCATAATTGGGACGAATTTAAAGGGCATTTTAGTCTTTTTACAATTAAAGTCTATGCTAGACTTTAATTATTTTCCAACTTTGTTATTTACTTTATTTAGAGTGTTTAGGTGTGTATAGCAAGTAGTTGCTATAATAAAGGGTATGTGGTCCATATTTGGTTATCTAGTTGTTAAGAGTCCCACCTCTATTAGGACTCTTCACCTAGTTAGTTATTTTTCATCTTTATTAGTTGTTTTAGCCGCCTATAACCAAGAGAATAGGACATGTTATTAGGAACCGAAAACTCTCTATTTAGGAGTGATTTCGGCCTACATATTATTTACGTTAGATTTATTGATATTTTGGTTAGGTTATTCCTTAGCTTCTCGTGTCTGAACTTCTATGCAAAACTTCATTCATTCTTTGAGTTACTGTATCAACAAATTTAGTTTCTCTTGTTGTGGTGTTTCAGCCTCAATTGATAATTAGCCTTCCTTAGCGTTGCGTTGATTATATTCCCTATAAACTAGTTCGAGAATTAGAGAAAGATCCGGGTCAACTTACGTTGTCGAACCTTTTGGTACTTAGTACCTCACGGTTTTTCATCACAAGGTATTGGTACTTTCTCGTGAGTAGATCCTCTAAAGGATCGGAATCCCATTTTATTTTCGTTGCTTTTATGTGGGGATTCCGAATTTTTCCTTTCAAGTGGTATCAGAGCCTATCACGAGAACCCAATTACTTTGTTTATGTGTTATCGTGCTTTTAGTAGTTGGATAATGCATGTCATAGAATGTATTTACCATTGTACAAACTCTGGAAAGTCGTTTAAGTGTTAAACGAATCTATTTCCTAGACAAAGTTAGGTCGACCGGAAGAGGATCGTGGCAGACCGAATATGTTCTAGAAAATGGGATTTTGCTACTGTGTAGAATTCGGTTGACCAGTGAGCAATCACGGTCGATCGAGTCTAGTCTGTTTTCAGGTCGATCGATCAGAAATGTTTTGTGGCCTAATTTTACACTATTTTTGTACTGCCTTATCGCTGCTGACCGGGAGTATGGCATGGGTCGACCGGAAAGGGGCAGGCAATGTGTTATTTGAGCATGGTGCATACTAACATCCTTTGACCTAGTAGTTTTTATTATAATACGGTATGCGTGTCATGCCTTGTCTATTCATTCTTGTTGTAAATTTTATCTCGAATGTAACTAGAGAATTATTTCAGTTATGTAAAAGTATAGAATATTATTTTATATTTTTTCATATGTAACAAGTAATGAAGAAAGGCGTCCATTAGATGGAGGAAACCATAAGGAGCGGAAGACAATAGATATGTTTTATTTCTTTTCCACCTTTACATTGACCTAGGATTTTTCATTGGCTCGGAAAATCCGTAGATGTGCTATTACTATGTCACGGTTTTATTTACTACTTTATGCACTTCGCATGTGATGCCTATTACATGATTTACAACTTTTATAGGATGTTAATTCAAACGTATAATCAAATTATACACCGTTTGGTGAAACAGTTTAAAAATCCCTCAAATTTAAATATTTAGTATATTGCCTTCCAAGCGGGGTTCTCGTCAAGGCCTAGATCGACAGTAGTGTGATATTTTGATTGGAATAAGCGCCTGTCTATCCGAGTGAGGCGCGAAGGATAAGTTAGTGATATCCACAGTCAACCTTGGGTCATGATTAACCGGATTACCTCAATGGTCGAGAATTTGGAGGAAAAGGGATTAAAATGTGCATTTATGTACTGGGGGTATACATTACCTATTTAACAAACCAAAAGTCACATAATTGATGTGATTAGCAAGTGTTGCTTAACTAGAGCGTCTTCTTGAGTATAGTAGTCAAAGCTGCCTTGAGAATAATGAAATATGAATCTTGATCCACTAGAAAGTTTTGAACTTTCCGAATGAATACTTGAGGGTTATTCATTTGAAGAAAATAGTGATAGAATCATTAAATAAAGTCCTTTTAATGATTTTAAAATATGACAACTAAAATTTTGCAATCTCTTCTCTGTAGATATATTGGTAAATGCAATCGTTGCATCAAACTCTTTTTCATTTTGATCCGTCCTTGAGAAGAACAAACTTGAGGGAGAAAACTTCCTCAACTGGTACAAGAACTTGAGAATCGTTTTTAAGAATGAGAAAAAGCTATATGTACTCGAGACACCTATTCCTGATCCACCAGCCGCGGGGGCTTCGGCCGCTGAAAGAAATGCTTATCATAAGCACTTAGATGACGCATTAGATATGTCTAATCTTAAGTTAGTGACCATGACCTTTGAGTTTCAGAAGCAACATGAGGAAATGAGAGCTTTCGATATGATTAATCATTTAAGGTAACTCTTTCAAGATGAAGCCTGCCAGGACAGTTTTGATGTAGCGAAGTCTCTATTTGAGATCCTCAAAAGATTGGGATTTCCTCTTGGCAAAGAACTATCCACTGACTTGATTCTGCAATCGTTGCTTGAATCTTTCAGTCAGGTTGTATTAAACTACAACTTGAATGAGATAGACAAACCTCTCCCAGAATTGTTAAACCTTATGAGGACAGCCGAGAAGGAAATAGGCAAGTCCATGGACATTTACATGGTCAACAACAACAGGGGTAAGGGTTTTTGGTAAGCCTAAAGGCAAACCTACGAGCAAACCTAGCCATTTTGAGAAAACACTGAAACCCAAGGGCATTGTTGCTAAGGATGGAAATTGTTTCCATTATGGACAGAAAGGACACTAGAAGAGAAACTGCCATAGTTTTCTTGCCGGGAAAATGCTTGGAAATGTTGAAAATGTTGCTTTTGGCTCAGGATTTGGTTTGCCTTCTATGGAGATGCCTCTTTGATGAATGGGATTTATATTCTTAACCTTGGTGAATCCATTAAAGGCCCATCTATAATATTAATACCGAGAGGTTTAAATCAAATGACTTAAACCAAACCTACTTTTTGCATTGTCGTTTGGGCCACATCAACGAGAAACGCATATCAAAACTCCATAAAGATGGAATCTTGATATCATTTGACTTAGAGTCTTATGAGACATGTGACTCTTACTTGTTAGGCAAAATGACTAAAGCTCCCTTTACTGGACAAAGTGAGAGAGCTTCTGATTTGTTGGGCCTCATACATACAGATGCATGTGGACCAATAAACACAAGGGCTAGAGGAGGTTTTCATTACTTTATCACATTCACAGATGGTTTTAGTAGATATGCTACGTCAATCTAATGAAACATAAATCAGAATCTTTTGGAAGATTCAAAGAATTTCAAAATGAAGTACAAAATCAACTTGGTAAAAGTATTAAGATACTTCAATCAGATCGAGGTGGCGAATACCTTAACCAAGAGTTTGACGAACATCTTAGGGGTTGTGGAATTGTTTCACAATTAACTCCTCCTGGCACACCACAATGGAATGGTGTATCAGAACGCAGGAATCACACCTTACTAGATATGGTTCGATCTATGATGAGTCAAACAAGTCTTCCAATTTCCTTTTGGGGCTACGCCCTAGAAACTGCTGCATTTATATTAAATAGAGTTCCTTCTAAAGCGGTTCAGAAAACTCCATATGAGATATGTACTAGGAAAAGACCTAGTTTGTCATTTCTCAAAATTTGGGGATGCGAGGCGTATGTAAAACATTTGTTATTTGATAAACTCCCTAAATCTGACAAGAGTTTGTTTGTGGGATATCCTAAAGAAACTAAAGGATATTACTTTTATCTTCCATCAGAGAACAAAGTGTTTGTTGCTCGAAATGGTTTATTCCTTGAAAAGGAATTTGTTTCCCAAAAGGATAGTGGGAGTAAGATCCATCTTGTGGAAATTCAAGATCCCCAAACAACATCTAAACCAACTTTGGAACTTCAAAAAAGCTCGCGTGCTGATACTGAGCTTCAATCTTTGACACAAGGCCCAATGAGGTCAAGTCGGCTACATCAACAGCCTGAGAGATATGGATTTCTCGTGACTGATGATCATCATATTGAACTGATTGATCAAGATGAACCCACTACCTACAAAGATGCAATTCGTAGTTTTGAGTCAGATAAGTGGCTAGAAGCTATAAAGTCTAAGATGCAATCCATGTCCGATAACCAAGTGTGGACTTTGGTTGACCCACCCAAAGGGTGTAAGGTCATTGATAACAAATGGTGTTTCAAAAAGAAAACCGACATGGATGGTAATGTACACACTTTTAAATCTCGACTAGTAGTTAAAGGTTATAGACAAGTTCATGGTATTGACTATGATGAAACCTTTTCTCCTGTCTTTATGATAAAGTCTATTAGGATTTTACTTTCCATAGCCGCATATTATGACTATGTGATATGAAAATTGACGTTAAGACTACGTTTCTTAATGGAACCTTCTCGAGGATGTGTATATGACACAACCTGAGGGGTTTGTTGATCCATCAAGTCCTAGAAAAGTGTTTAAGCTTCGAATGTCCATTTGTGGATCTCGAAGTTGGAATCGTCGCTTTGATGAAGCAATTAAAGAATTTGGTTACATCAAAAATGAAGACGAGCCTTGTGTTTATAAGAAAGTAACTAATAATGTAGTGGTGTTCCTTGTGTTTTACGTGGATGACACCTTACTGATTGGAAATGACATCCCCACATTACAAAGCGTAAAAGCTTGGTTGGGAAAGTTCTTTTCCATGAAAGACTTAGGCAAGGCTACATACATTTTGGGTATAATAATCTATAGAGATAAAATCCAAAAAAATGATAGGCCTAAGACAAAGTGGATAAATTGACAAGGTACTGAATCGGTTCAGTTTGCAAGATTCCAAAAAGGGATTCTTGCCCATGTCACATGGCATTAAACTCAGCATAACTCAAGGAACTTCTACAAAGGAGGACCGAGAGCGCATGAGTAAGATCCCATATGCTTCAGCCATTGGGTCTATTATGTATGCCATGATATGCACTCGCCCGGATGTCTCATTCGCGTTAAATATGACTAGCAGATATCAATCTGACCCTGGAGAGTCACACTGGACTGCAGTCAAGAGCATTCTTAAGTACTTGAGAAGGACTAAAGATATGTTCTTGGTTTACGGAGGTCAGGAAGGAAGTCTGGTCGTAAATGGTTACACAGACGCAAGCTTCCAGACCGACGTAGATGACCTTAGATCGCAATCTGGTTTTGTGTTTTGGTTGAATGGAGGTGCTGTGAGACGGAAGAGCTCAAAGCAAGGGACCGTGGCCAACTCTATAATAAAAACTGAGTATTTGGCTACCTCTGAAGCAGCTAAAGAAGCTGTTTGGATCAGGAAATTTGTTGAAGGATTAGGTGTCATCCCTAGCATTGTGAACCCATTGGACCTTTATTGTGATAGTACTGGTGCCATCTCACAAGCTAAGGAACCTAGATCTCACCAACGATCCAAACACATTCTCACGCGTTTCCATCTGATTAAAGAGATCCTTGATAGAGGAGACGTTGGAATTTGCAAAGTTTATACATATGATAAAATTTCAGATCCATTGACCAAGCCACTCCCGCAACCTAAACATGAGAGTCATACTAAGTCAATGGGATTGAGGATCATGTATGATTGGACCTAGGGCAAGTGGGAGATTGTTAGTAGTGCCCTAGTACTATTGGCATATGTTGTACGTTTTATATCTTTTGAGCATGTCATTTGAATAGTTAATTTTGCTTCTGAACATCAAATGCGTGATTTGATAGTAAAACTCATTAGTTTATTTAATTACTATTCTAGTTGTCCCTAGTTTTATGTAAGGTTCTTTACAATGAAATAAAACTAGTATGATGTTTGATTGATGATTATGTTTTACTAATCATGTGTAATGAATACAAATCAT
The DNA here is from genome assembly GCA_026122235.1 of Vinca minor. Lineage (NCBI taxonomy): Eukaryota > Viridiplantae > Streptophyta > Magnoliopsida > Gentianales > Apocynaceae > Vinca > Vinca minor. The sequence continues at coordinate 548,597 of JAOCZM010000104.1, forward strand.
ATCATAGATGCAATATATTGGGATATATTGTATTAGACGTGATCCATTAGAGAAGTAATACTTCATGGTCCTTAGTCATAAGTATTACTTCCTCAATACTATTTTGGAATCAATAGACCTTATGTCTCTATTGATTCTAGCATGAATGGAGCCACGTTTTGACTCAGTTGGGCGTTACTTTTAATCGAGTAATCAATACGACTGATGATATGATGTAGTATCCTATCATAGCTTGAATGTGAGAGGCATTGTAAGGAATTTGTCCCTTTCTTATTAGAGATAGATATCCATGGGCCCCTCGATAGGGAAAGGCTGTTTAAATGCATGACCGTGCTCAAATATATTTAATAAAGTGGTTATTAAATATTGTTTGTTGGAACAGTCTACCTGGAGATCAAGCATAAATACAATTAAGCTTTATAAGGGTGACGACTACCATGCCTTATGCTTAATTAGGATGTCGCGAGACAAAGGGATCAAACAGTGGATTGATATTAGGTTCCGTTGTACATTCATTCACTCTGGGTAGTCACAATGTCCTGCTAGGGGACCGCTTGTGATTTATGAACACATACTACTACTAAGTGTTTTTTCATTGCCATTGTGATATGAACCTACAGGGTCACATGTATAGACGAGTTAAAGAGTTTCATGTCCAGATTCAATGAATCTAGAATGTGTCTAGGTTCATTGTATCTGACATTTATTTTTCTGAGAATTAGAGATTAAGGAGGGGCATTTTCGGTATTTGGTTATAACAGGGATTACGTGGGAGTTATTATGCGATAAAGACTCCCACTACCAGCACAAGTCTAGAGAACATGGGAGTTAAAGACTCCCACTGCCAGAAGAAGTGGAAATGACGTGGGAGTTGTGCTTGAAACAACCTCTCACACCCTATATAAACTTTTCTTTGCCAAAACCCTAGATACGGATTTTTGAGCTGCAAAAACCAAAAGGACTCCGAAATTAGATTTTGTTTTTCTGCCTCTCCCTTTCTCTCTAAATTCCCGAAACTCAGAAAAATGAAGAGCTAGCAATCGCTGTTCTTTTCGTCGCGTGGATACCGGTAGAGGGCAATTCCGTAAAGGGAAAACTATTGGTGGCAGCAACACAAACTCTGAAAGTCCAAGAATCAAAATCTTTCATTGAAGAATTAGATTCTTTAGCCGGAAAATGTAAGCTTTAGTTTTAAATTTCGATTCTTATGGTATGAGCGGATCCTTCGGGGGGAGGACTCATGGGTGTTTAGAACGAGTTTCTGCCCATGAATCCCTTCAGCTAGATACCTCTCATTACTGTTGACAATTGTTGTCACAGCCAATATAGCAAATACCTAAAGGGTCACACACTATTATCAACTGGATTGGGCTTGTTGGAGTTTACATTTGATATAGATGCTTAAATGGATCGAGCAGGCTCAATTGGATTGGGCATTCAATTGGATTCGGAAAAAGACCCGGTAGACCGAGAGTTGTCTCAGGTCGACCGAACTTTTGTCACTCCGATCGGCCGAGAACAATTTCTTCGGTCAACCGGACCAGTTGGACCAGACCAAAACCGACACATCTATAGGTGTGAGAGAGAGTGTGTAGTGGAAGATAAATAAGGGGGATGAGTGGGGTGAGTGGTAATTCCACTTACACCACACTAGATGAAAAATGGTTTTCATTCTATCTCTCACAAGAATATAATTTTCCGTCTAGCTTTCCCTCTACTCTAGTCGAACTAAAAAGAGAAGAAAATACTGATTTTATTATCTTTCATTAACACACTCTCAAGAACAACCAAGAGAAGAAAATTTGGTTTTCTTGTCTCTTTGATTTCTTGCTTTCCTAAGTAATCTATACTTTGTGGATTCCGGGAAAAGTGTTTTTTCAATCTTTGTAGTTCTTAGACTAGCTTCAACCTTGTTGTGAATGTTTGAAATATTGTTAATCAAGAAGGTAAGCTCGGAATTGTGTTTGGGCACATGTTCTTTGAGGGTTTCTTGGTTACTAATGATTCTTTGGAGAGTTTGGTTTTGTGCAACCGCATTTTTTGCCTACCAGTTGAGGGCTGCTTCTGCAACATAAACTATTTTCTGTTGTCCCTTTTCATCAACCGTGGTAGGATTTGTGATCTTCCATACATGTTTATTTTTCTACTTTTCAAAGGTACGTAATGGGGGAAACATGGTGTTATAGGAACTGGAAGCTTGGTCCATCATATTGAAAGGGAGTGGTGGAGAGAAACGTGGATGAGTAGGTGGTGTAACTGAGATGCCATCTGGTGGAATTTTTAATGGTTATAAGAGGGATGAGGTTTGATATTGAACATAGTAATCAAAGGTTCTTCCACTCTGGTCTCCTAAGAGACCAACTGAAGGGTCACTTGCTTCATATCTTGTATGAATGAGTTTTTGGGTACCTTTAGATTTTGTAGGTAACTCATCATATGATGAGTGGGCTAAACAATATGGACAAAAAAAAACATCATACCAAATGTGACCGTTTTGATCTTTGCAATGGAGAATAGGTCTACCATCAGCACCAAATTTTTTGACTAGGATGTTGAGAGAAGACCAAGAGTCACCATCCATCAATGAGAATTTTGTAGGGAAATAGTGCGGGTGTCCGTCTAAAACAAGTCTTTGGTAAAAACCCAATCTCTACTTCTGCAGAGACTTTTGCCAAGCATCCCATTTCTCTACCCACAAACAATCCTCAACCAAAGAAGAGCAGTTTGTCACCTTACAAATCCTTGAATTCCCAATGACATGGCTTAAGCAAGGGTACACTCATATCCACTTTGGAGCTATCAGAATATCACTTACTCTTGATGCCAAAAAGGGTCTTCCAATGATTTCCCGCTTTACACTACTAGATTCCCGGTTCTGAAAATATACACATGCTGTTATCGGAACAATACAAACCATACTAAATGTCGGAACAATGTTTGCGACCCTATCCCCAAATTTCACTATGCTTCTTGATGATCCGGCCCTTCCTACTACCTTTCGTATCCACATTCAAATCATTGGTCCAGAACTTGAGAAAACTTATATGGAAACCCTCCACCACCAGATGGTATCTCGCATTCAAAATCATGCCTTTGACTTTCCCCTGCCTCCACAGTTATAAAATGGTGAAGCCATATTTCTTTCATTTGATTCTCCTTAAGCCCCACACTTCACCTTTTAGTTTTTTAAAACTATGTTACTTTATTGGATATGATGGGAAAATATACGAGGGGAAGTCTCCAATAGAAGGTGGAAACAAATCCACTACCACATCGGATAATTCCTTGTGGTCTATAAGAAATCCCAAAGGGGAACCCAACATAATTATAAAATTATCGTCTCTTAAACAGCTTATATCTAGTCTTCATATGATGTTCAAGATGAGTCTTTTTTACTTTTATTTTACTCTTACGTGAACGGACATGAGTAAAATCTTCAAAATCATCTTCTCATTGAGAATCTTCAGCTTCAATTGACCCCGAGTCCGGGGCCCTCAACAATTTTTGGTTCAATACTATTGTCGTGCGCAATTGGCATACTAGATACGATTTCTGCGGAGTCTAAATCAAATGTTCCAATCTTACAATCTGGCGATAGGCTTCTAACCTTACCTCTTAATAAATGAGCACTGTACAGAGTACGCGCGTAAATTAGATGGGCCGGTGGAAAAATTCCATCTCCCTAAAAAAGTTTGCCTAGTAATATTGGTTCCGAATTGATCAAACCATCGGCAATAGTTGGGCCGCCTGAATCTTGTCCAGTTGGGACGCCGACACCTTTGCCAGATTAGGCCAGTATAGTCTGACCCGTATGTGGCCTTAGAGGCCCAATAGTAGAAGCTTCAAGAACTTCTGCAGCAACGGACCTGTTTTCTTGTACTATAGCAAGGTTAACATCTGGGATCGGGTAAACCGTACCCGAGTGGTTTACCAAACCCATATCTGAGTCCCCTCCATCCTGATCAACCACACCTGTCGCCGAAACTGCCGCGACTAATGCCTCTGCTTGCTCCTCAATGGCTTTTGACATATTAGCATCATTTGAAGGCATTTGAAGATTTGCACCATTCATTTCCACAATCTCAGCCAACTGACTTTTTTGAAAAAGATCTGAATTAACGCCCACTAAATCCGTAGATAGAGATGGATCTGATTTATCCAAATCTTGGCCACGTGCATCACACGTGTACTCAAAGGTTGGCTCCGGATCAGCGAACTCTGCGCCGGAAACCTCTCTTCGCCGTTTAGTTGATGCGGCATCATCAATGGCTTGTGTAATCGTCATTGTACCAACTTTATCATCAATGTTATTTGAAATCTTTCCCAAAGCATCATTGTATTCGTTTGCTTTGTCCTCAATCAAGAGGTCAATACCACTACTTTCACCAATCACAACCATAACATGGGATTCCCTTTCCTTTACCAAATCAGATTTAGAACCCTCCTACAGCATAAGCCCTTTGTTCTTTACCTCCACCACCCTAGGCACGATGTTACCCAGAAAAGTCACGACCTTTCCAGATTTGAGGATTTTAGGATTTTCTTGGCCTGTTGATTTGATATTCTTAGCCCGGTCATCCTCTTCTTTCTTCTGCAACACTTTCTGCAATATAGTCACCGATGATGACCATTCTGGCCGAGATGGAGGCCTGATCACGGCTTGCTTACAATTAACATTAGCATGCCCTATCTTCCAACATTCACTACAGTAGTAAGGAAGATTTTCAAACTCAATGTATTGCAAAAAACCCTTGCCCGAGCAAGCATGGGCAATCCAAACTTTCTTGCAATGCGGTTTCAGCAAATCTATTTCAACACATACCCTAGCTACACTAGGTCTAGTTGTATTTGCAGTCGGCTCATCAAGAACCAATGGTATTCAGACTGTCGAAGCCAATGATAATAGATAAGATTTATTGTAGAAGTGAATTGGTAAACCTTCAAACTTGATCCATACTGGAACAATTGTGGGATCGACTAATGGATCAAAATCATATTGCCATTTGAATACTCACATTCGAGAGCCGCCAAATATCCAAATGTCCTTTCTTCAGAATCTACAATAATCCTCATATAGATCGAAACATATCAAAACGTGTCTTGAATCTAGCCAACCAATCCAAAAGTTTCCCTTCAACCGAAGTCGATGGAAATCCTTCCGCAGATTGTCTTGAAGCGGGGCGCTCCGCACGAAATTTCCAACCAATGACAATCTCCATGGTTGCACGAGAATTGCGAGCTCTTATTCCTCAATGGTCAAAGCGGGTTCTCCTTTGTATATTCCTAAAGTTTTAATGGGAAAAGATGATGCCAACGATGTTGAGGAGGAGGTCGTGAGAAAGTCCGCCAAGCCGCCGGTGGGGCGGACATGATGGTAGCCCTAGCAGAGGCGTCTTTGCATAGAGAGAGTATTCATAATTTATAATAAGGTTCCCCACACTGCACCTTTGTCCCTAAACAAATCTCACTATAAGAACTCTAGGCACTTTTCCCCACCTCTTGGATAACCAGTTATATAAGGCATAGATCATCTTAAACGGCCAAACAAATCAAAATTACAATACACACATTCACCACAAAAAATGATGGTACTGTTGAGATCAAATTCACGGGCATAAATGAAGTCTCCACTGTTTTCACTACAGAATTCTCATTGATGGATGGTGACTATTGGTCTTCTCTCAACATCTCAATTGAAAATTTTGGTGCTGGTGGTAGACCTATTCTCCAAGGCAAAGATCAAAACGGTCACATTTGGTATGATGTTTGTTGTTGTCCATATTGTTTAGCCTACTCAACAGATGATGAGTTACCTACAAAATCTAAAGGTACCCAACAACTCCTTCGTACAAGATATGAAACAGGTGACACTTCAACTGGTCTCTTAGGAGACCCCAGTGGAAGAACCTTTAATTATTATGTTCAATATAAAACATTATCCCCCTTCCATCCACAAAAAAATTCACCAGATGGCACATCAGTTACAACACCTCCTCATCCACCTTTCTCTCCACTACTCCCTTTCAATATGATGAACCAAGCTTCCAGTTCCTCTAACACCATGTTTCCCCCATTAGGTACCTTTGAAAAAGAGAAATATAAACATGTCTGGAAGATCACAAATCCTACTGCGGTTGATGAAAAGGGACAACAGAAAATAGTTTTTGTTGCAGAAGCAGCCCTCAACTGGCAGGCAGAAAATACGGTTGTACAAAACCAAGCTCTCCAAAGAATCATAAGTAACCAAGAAACCCTCGAAGAACATGTGTCCAAACACAATTCCGAGCTTACCTTCTTGATTCAAAATATTTCAAACATTTGCAACAATGTTGAAGCCTTGCATAACCAACAGTCTTATTTTGTCCAATACATTACATAATGGTTACCACAAATGTCCAAATTACTATCATAAAAAGAGTTTTTGCAGCACCAACTCAGATCCCTTGAATCCCAATTAGACCAATCCCAGTCCGGCCTGTTTTAACACTCCTCATACTTCCCCAAATTACGTCCCATACCAATACCCTTAACAACACAACAACAAGAACCGCTGTCCCCAATATCCGCCATAACTTATTCCCCAGCCTTAGCTTTATGGGTATGTGATAGTAGATTGTGTGGGTTTTCTTGTTAGCATATGGATATGTGACAGTAGATTGTGTGACAATAGACAATTTATGGCACAAATAGCCCCACATCTTGAAAGAGAAGATTACTCTGATGTTGAATCATTGTTCGAACTTACTGACGAACCATCCTCAGACTCCTTAATGGTCATCACCTACACAGATGAAGAATAAAGTCCCTCTGATGAAGATTTTGATTTCGGACTCTTCTGAACCTTTCTTTCCTATCTCAGAGGCTTTCCCTAATACTTCCATCATGACCATAACAACAAATCCGTATCCTCTAGTCTGTGTAAGGTCATTTTCCATCACAAGTCTTTATCCACCCCTGTGATAGCTTTATTGGATACTGGTGCAATCGCCACCGTCATGAACCCTGATATCCTCCCAAAAAACTTTTGGACTCCATATTTCAAAACCTTCACCGCAGCTAATGGAAATCACTTTGTCATTGATAAGATTAGCAAACCCATTAATATCCAACTCTTCCCAAACCTAACGGTCACTCACAGAGTCCTTGGCTCAAAACTCCCACAAAAAGATCTTGTTATAGGGTTTGACCTCCTCAGCCAGATCCCTCATCTCTCCATTACCCCAGGTGGAATTATCTACATAGGCCAACTTCTTCCCTAGACAACATATTCCCACTTCTTCCAGTTCCCAGAGTCTTGTGAGTCCAGTCTTCTCCAGTCACTCCAAATAGATATTATCACTCAGTCATGTGCATAGTCTCATTCAGAATTTTTAACTAAATGTTCAAAACCATTATGGACAAATTTTAAGTTTTATATAACACTTCCATTTGATAACTCCATATAGGTTACCCCTCAAAAGGCAAGTCATAGTGGGATGTCTCCAAAACACTATGAACTAGCAACAAGTGAGTTGCAACAACTTCTTGACGACAAGCTTATAGAACCCACTTCTTTCTCGTGGGCTTCAGATGTTTTTTATGTTAATAAGAGATATGAACAAGTTCCTGGAAAAATGAGACTTGCCATCAATTATCAATCTTTAAACAAAATTTTGAAAGATGACAAATTTCCTCTTCCTCGCAAGAATTCCCTTTTCCAATATCTATCAGATGCAAAAATATTCTCTGAGTTTTATCTTAAAGCAGAATTTTGGCAACTTGGAATTTCCCCTAAAGATAGATACAAAACCGCCTTATGTATCCCAAATCACCATTACCAATGGACTGTGTTATGCCTTTCGGTTAAAAAGTGGCTCCTTCTTATTTTCAAAAGGCTATGAAAAATATTTTCCAACCGCTGATTCCAAATGCTTTAATATACATAGATGATATTCTCTTTTTTTCAAAAGTTTTTGAATCTCATCTTGATTTATCTAATCGATTTCACCATCTTGTAAAAAAATTTGGTATCATGCTTTCACAAAATAAAATGGTTTTGGGAACTCAAGAAGTTGAATTCTTAGGTATGAAGCTGCATAATGGCAGTTATACTCCACAACCCCACATTGCTGAAAAATTGCAAGACTTTCCTGATGAAATTCATTCAACACAGCAATTTGCAACAATTCCTTAGAATTGTTAATTATATCAACAATTTTATCCAACAAATTGCCAAAATACAGGTCAGTTCTTACCCCGAGACTTAAGAAGAATCCTCCTCCATGGACAAACAAACATACTGAAACAGTCAAGAGGCTCAAAGACCTTGCTCATCAAGTCCCCCCACTTCAAATTCCTTCATCTAGAGTTCGGATACTCTAGACAGATGCTGTTGACGAATTTTGTGGTGTGGTGCTCCTTGAAAAACTGGATGCAGAAAGAAGAATATGTGCTTACCAAAGTGGCCAATTCTTTAAAATGTGGTATTGAGAATTTTGAATTCTTCTTGGTAAGCCACAAATTTGTCATCGAAATGGACATTTATGCTTTTCCCAGAATGCTACACTTCAAACATAAAATTATCCTTGATGCCCAACTACTAAGATGGCAACAATGGTACTCAAGTACATGTTCGTTGTTAAGCATATCTCTGGAAAGTAAAATGTACTAGCATAGTTTCTCAGTCGACCTCCAAAGCAAAACCTTCTGACCCATTTTCCACAATAATTCCATATATTGCAACATTTGACATATCCCATCTTCCCCCTGAAGTTGTTGAAACAATCCTAGATTTAACTCTTCCTCTCAGAAGCACTCTTAATTATAAATTATTGCACAGACTTCTACTCCGAAAACATGGTCCTTCAGTCTTTCATAGGGTTGCAAATCACCCAAACCGCCTTTATACTACCATATTCCATACCTGTGATCTTTGGTCTCTATCAAAAATAGCATTATGCTATTTCTAGTTGCTCCTTGAAGCACACAAAATAGATTTTGCGTTTAATGCTACAAAAATGTTTTCTTATATTTGGTATTATAACAATGCCAATGATCTTCCTCCAGAAAAACTTATCATGTTCACAATCTTGAAATGGTTCCTTACCCCCCAAAGGATTGTTTCATTTCTTAAATGGTAGGTATGAAAATTATGTGGTTATCTGTTTACACATGTCAATAATGAATCTTCATATACCACATTCCCCTCCAAGACTTTATCACTTCCCAATCGAAGAAATTTTAGGATGGTACTCCTTTAATATTGCCACTCCTAGAATTCAAAGAGAACACTCATATGTCCGCCTTGATATCCTCATCCAAATTGGCAATAAAAAATGGAACAAATTTTGAAGATTCACAGTACATCCCTTGGATGAGACAATATGGACTCCCAGATATCCCACTCACACCGGCATGATCATCATATCCATATTTTACCGAAATATTAATACATGCCAATGAACAACTTCCTCAAGAATCCAATTCTCTACATAAACTTCAGCTTCAATGCAGGTTCCAGATGAGCCGCCCAGTTCAGATGATGATTATCCTTTTGACGAACCATGGATGCCGCACAATAACTCTGATTATGATTCGGAAGAGGAAGATCATACAAGCCCGTGAATTAGTCATCATACTTCGTCTTCTAGTGTTTTGTCCTACAAAAAAAAATAGCCATGCTATTTCGTCATTTAGTGCTTTTTAGTATTTTATTATTTCTTTGATTTGAAGATTGCAAGCTTTTGTAATAGCCTTATCCTTTCCATATAACAATTATTTCATTTCCCTGTTGTTGGTTTGTATTTCAATTCCGGTTTTCAAGCCCGTAGTGTTGTAATTTGCCTATAAAAGGCATTGCATGCTCCCTCATTTCTCAGGGTAGAAAAGAGTGAGAAGTGATTATATAATATCAGAGTTTGTTCTACTACAATTGTCTTCTTCATTTCATTTTGTCCATTTCTGTAGTATTTTCATCATGCATTATTTTATCATTGTTCATGCATTGTTAATATTATTTAAGTATCATTATTATTATTATTGTATTATTTCTACTAGTATTTATTAGTATCATTATTATTATTATTATTATTATTTCTACTAGTATTTATTAGTATCATTATTATTATTGAGGTCGACCGGGATTTCCCTGTTTTCCTGCACAACTCAACACACACATCAAATTTGAAACCTTGATTCCTAGGCAACATCGTAAGTAAACAAATATTTTAACACAAAGGTTATGTAAAAATATCAGTAAGTTGTTCATCGGTGCTCACAAAATCAATACAAACATCACCCTTAGCAACATGATCACGTATAAAATGGTGCTTAGTCCTAGAGTGTTGAACCGGATTCTTAGTCATGTTTATGGCACTATTGTTCTCACAGAAAACAGGCACATTGTTGAAATTAAGATCATAATCAAGTAAAATATGCTTCATCTAAACACTTGAGCACAACAACTACCTACGGTGATATATTCCGCCTCAGCGATGGAAAGAGATTCACATGCTCGTTTGTTGCTATGCAAAGACACAAGAGCATGACCAAGAAATTGACAATGACCACTTGTGTTGTTTCGCTCGACTTTGCATCTGGCATAGTCGGCATCGGTATATCTGATAAGGTCACAAGACTCGGTTCTAGGATACTAAAGACCATAATCAGGAGTACTAATAAGATATCTAAGAATACGTTTAACAGAAACTAATTGAGATTCCTTGGGATAAGATTGAAAACGAGCACATAAGCATACCACAAACATGATATCGGGTCTACTAGCGGTTAAATAAAGTAAGTGACCAATCATACCTCTATACTTGGATTAATCAACTTTCTTACCCTTTTCATCATTGCCAAGTTTTATGGTAGAGCTCATGTGAGTTTTTCTTTCCTTGGCATCATTCATCCCAAATCTCTTGAGTAGTTCCTTTGTGTACTTAGCTTGATTGATAAATATTTCCTCATTGGTTTGTTTGATTTGAAGTCCAAGGAAGAAGTTGAGTTCACCCATCATGCTCATCTCAAACTCATCATGCATTAGCTTAGCAAACTATTCACATAAGGAAACATTAGTAGTACCAAAAATAATATCATCAACATATATTTGAACTAGCAGGATATCGTTGAATTTGATTTGTTTTTAATAAAAAGGGTGGTGTCTACTTTTCCTCTTAAAAATATGTTTGCAAGAAGAAAATTACTTAGTCTTTCATACCAAGCGCGAGGAGTTTGTTTAAGACCATATAGAACTTTAGAAAGTTTGTAAACATGGTTTGGAAACTTTTCATGAACAAAACCATGAGGTTGTTATACATAGACTTCCACCTCAATATAACAATTTAAGAAAGCACTGTTAACATCCATTTGAAAAGGTTTGAAACCTCTAAAGCAAGCAAAAACAAATAACATCCTAATGGACTCAAGTATAGCAACAGGTGCAAAAGATTCTTCAAAATCAATTCCCCTCCTCTTGATTGAATCCTTGGGCTACAAGTCTAGCCTTGTTTCTTATGATTTCACCAAGTTAATCAAGCTTGTTTCTAAAAATCCATTTTGTACCAATAATAAGATGATTGGGGGTTTAGGGACTAGAGACCACACTTGATTTCTTTCAATATGATTCAACTCTTCTTGCATAGATATAATCCAAAAATAATCTTCTAAAGCTTCTATTATGCTAGTAGGTTCAATTTGAGAAAGTAAAGCAAAGTTATCAACAAAATACCGTCTTGTTTTTACACCGTTAGACTGATTACCTATGATTTTCTCTTGAAAATATCCACGTGTGTATTTCCATTATTTTGGTAGCTCATTGTTAGGTTCTTCTTGAGCTTCTTGAGGAGTCTCAAGTTCTTCTTCCTCTATTTCATGATCTTATATCATTGGTGCTTGATGATATCCTCCATCATTGGCGCTTGATGATGTTCATCATCATTTTCAATGGGAATACCTACATTATCATCCTTTCTTGCATGATAGATATTAGTTTCATCAAAGGATACATGTACCTACTCTTCTATACAAAGAGTTCATTTATTGTAAATTATGTAAGCATTTTTTGTTGGATGAATAGCCAAGGAATATGCCTTCATCCGATTTCTTATCAAACCTTCCAAGGCTATCTTTAATGTTGAGCACAAAATATTTGCAACCAATAAATCTGAAGTATGAGATAGGCGGGATTTTTCCAAACATAAGTTCAAAATGTGTTTTTCCAATAAATGGCCCCAAGAGAACTCAGTTCATGATATAGCAAGCAGTGTTTACGGCTTCGACCTAAAGATATTTTGGTAAAGAGTTTTCGGAAAGCATAGACCTAGCCATTTCTTGTAAAGTACGATTTTTTCGTTCAATTGCACTGTTTTGTTGAAGAGTTCTAGCGGGCGAAAAATTATGGTGAATGCCATTTTCGTTACAAAAGTTTTCAAAACTTTGGTTGTTCAATTCTCGCCCATTGTCACTTCTAATGGATATCAATTTTAAATCAAGTGAGTTTTGAACTTTCTTGAAAAGGTTTGAGAATTCTTCAAATGAATCATGCTTTTGAGAAAGAAAAAGTACCCAAGCAAATCTTGAAAAGTCATCTACAATAACAAATTCATACCTCTTACCACCAAGCTAGTGGTCCTCATTGGTCCAAAATGATCTAAGTGAACAAGTTCAAGAGGTTTTAAAGAAGATACCATTTTCTTGGGTTTAAAATATGTTTTAGTTTTTTGTTTTCAAATTGTCATGAATCACAAAGTCGTAATTTCTCAAACTTCACTTTTGGCAACCCACTCACATGCTCTTGGCTCGATAATCTATTATGAAGGTCCATACTAAATTGACCAAGCCTATGGTGCCAAAGGAAAGCATCATCATCATTCTCATTCAAGCAATAATATCATAGGCAAGCAAATCGTAAAGAGATAAAACATAAACGTTGACAATACGATTCGCAACAAATATAACCTCATTAGTAGTAGAATCAAGAATAGAGCGTGCATCTTTCCTGAAGGAAACAACAAAACCATTATCACAAAGTTGACTAATGCTAAGAAAGTTATATTTCAAAAGTTCAATAAGTACTTGTATAATGAGAGTGGAGGAACATTTACCAACATTTCCAATACGGAGTATCCTTCCCTTCTTTTTGTCACCAAATGTGACGAATCCATCATTTGATTGGCTTCATGTTTCTAATGAGAGTGGCATCTCCCGTCATGTGCTTTGAGCACTCACTATCAAGAAACTATTTGTCCGGGATTGCATTCTTGCCATGTTGAACCTATAGAGAAGGTAGAATAGTGACTTTTGGTACCCACATTTTCTTGGTTCCTTGGGGTTAGTTAAAACACGTTTAATACGCCAAATAGTTCTAACACCATGTTCTACCTTATGCTTCACATAACATCTAGTCACTTTGAGACCATGTTCCCCACAATATGTTAGAATGACATAATTATCTTAGGAGGAGAAATTCCACCATCAAACTAATACTAAAAATTTTGTCATTTGCATCTTCTTTCTATACGACGGGAGAATCCCATCGCAAATTTTGATTATTTGGGGAGAAACATTTTGCGTCGAATGAAGCCTGTCGCAAATATGGTCATTTGCATCGACTTCCTATGCGCCAGGTGAATCTCATCGCAAATGGTGATTATTTGCAGCGAAACTTCTTGTGTCGATTGCAGCCCATCTCAAATAGTTTATTTTTCACGACGAGTTAATTTGCTGACACAAATACTAATTAGCGGTCGTAAATGCATTTCACCAAACGACGTCGTACCGTTATTTTCGTTGGTGTGTCAATCTTGGCGCAAATGACAGTTATTTGTAATGGTACACGCCCAACGCAAACAGTCTCGACACAAAAACTTATATTTCTAGTAGTGTGTTTTGATCATCTGATATTTGCCTTCTAGACATTAAGTTTTTCTCTCTGTGTCTTTTCTTACTCAAAGAGCTAACTTAAAATTGGAGAGTGGTTGGGATCTTCCCCACCACCTTTGATCGTGTTCTTCCTTGCAGGTTTCGTTCTTCCCTTTGCGAGGTCTTGTCTTGAGTTGGTTGATATCACAAAGAGGACGGACCTCCTTTATCTAGGGTGCATCACCTAACAAACCCTAAGAAGGATTCGTCTTTCTTTAGGGTTTGGAAAAATTGGATTCCATGAATTAAAAGTGGAAGATGTATTCTAATCCGTCTTTAGCTGACGTGGTCAACTGTATGACATTTCAGCTAAAGAATGATTCATGAAATCCGTCTTTCATAGAAGAAGGATTCTTAGAATCCGTTGATGCAAAAATAAAAATAAAATAAAAATCAAAAAACAGTTTTATGTGAAAACTATTCTACCAAATCATTGAGAATCTGATAAAAACTCTTCAAATTATATCTTACGTATACCGACCCAAATTAATCCAGGTTGGCAAATAGTGAAGTTCTGACTCGGCTAAGGAATCAGAGGAACATTTGAAAGGCTATCTATTAGTATTATTTTATAGAAAATAATAATAATAGAAGGAAAAAAGCAATGGATAAGTAGAAGAATAAAAGTAGTGGAATTTGAGATGGAGACAGATACTCCTTCAAGATAAACGAACCTTTCCATGAAAGGCTGCAAAATTTTCAACTTCTAAAGTCGCTACAAAAGAAATCTCCAGCCTTATGTTGTGAATCTTGGGTTGATATTATACTTCATTTCTAGTCTATTTTCTGGTGGGTGAAATTCATAATTACTATATTTACCAATGTTTCCTGCCTTCAAAACTTCAGGCCCCTCTTTCCTATATTTCTTTCTTACTTGTTTTTCATTTTTTTTTTCGAAATGTAAGAGTGCTTATTAATTAAAAGATCTTGTAATGCGTCCGTTGATTTGTTATCTATTTTTTATTTTTTTTTGGGAAATTGATGAGTTTTGTATTTGATACTAGAGAAAATTCGAAATTCATGAATGGTTAAGAAAATCTAATTTTCTTCTCAGTAAATCAAAAGAAAAAAAAAACCCAATCTGTCTTGGCAATCCAATCGAGTATTCAGATTTCATAGAGTACCTAACATATTTGGACCAGCACACGGGTATGCAGAGCTTTTTTTAGTTGAGGATATGCAAATATTTATGAAGTTGAGATATAAGGCATGTGATCGTATTGCAAAAAATAAAAAAATAATAATTTAAGATATCATCTTATGTAGGAGTGTTCAAGATTCGATTTGGTTCGATTTTACACTTTTTCAAACCAAATTGAAATATTCGGTTTTAAAATTTTGAAACAAATCCAAACCTTTCAAAATCTCAAACTATGTATTTGGTTTGGTTTGGTTGTTCAGTTTTTGTGACATACAAATATATGTATTATAAAGTAAAAATAAAATAAAATAAAGTTTATAGAATTACTTATCTATTAAAAATATATATAAATATGCATATTGTTTTCACAAGTTCAACTCAATAATAAAAAGAAATTAACGAAACATAAATTCTTAATCTTTTTTCTGTTTAAAAAGGAGGATCAATATTGATTCCCTACTCTCCCTCCGCATGACTCGAAATCCCAATCTACCGGGTGGAAGTGAAGTGTCTTATCGCATGAGTTGCGCTTCGTTGTCTAAAATTCTTTGAACTTCAAACAAGCTATTACAAAATTATCCTACAAGAAAACAAAAAGCAAAAAATAACAAATAAAAAATACACCATTATTAGTTCAAAATAAAACAAAAGTTTCAGGTGAATCTAAAATCACATATCAACTGTTTTCTCTCCAATCTCTTACTTTAGCACTTAAAGAACTTGTTTGTCATGGTATAAATAAGAAGTTAAATATTTGTATTTCAAAAGAGTCACTTAATATATATATATATATATATATATATATATATTCGGTTTGGATTATAATTTTTTTAAAACTAAACTAAAAGTTCAATTTTTATTAAGTTCAAATTAAAACCAATTCAATACACAGCTCAATCCGAAAAATTAGTTTAAATTGTTCGTTTCGATTTTTCATAAACATCCCTAATCTTATGCATAAATATCAGCGTAAGAAAATAGGTCAGTTACACTAGTTTGTTTCAGTGTAAATTTGTGAAGGAAACGTGCATTTCTACACAATTAGAATCCCAGCCCCAAAATACTAAATTTTGACTCATACTCACATATAAAGACAAGAACAAGTAAGCCATAAACCGTACTCGTCAAATCCAACATCTACAAATCAGAAATGTGACACAAGAACCATGTGTTGCTCATCCCAACATATAGACATAAACAACATTGGACCCTTCGAATATGATTCATGCTATGACTCAACAATTTACACAACTGAGCTCAATTGTATAATCACAACCCTAAAGCAATTACTACAACGGTCTCCAACTTTAAGCCTAGAAGGGAATGCTTTAAAATGAAACACATGGGTTCAGTTTCTCCCAGAACGAAGGGCTCACACATTAAGGATTCCTTCACATTATGTCATTGCCCACAACTGTGGACTACACAACAACCGTTTGTAGTCCTTAACATTTCTCCCTGGGCTCACATATTTAACATAGATAGAGAACTCCCGGGGTTCAACGACAACACACTCACATGCACTCGAAAAAATTGTGCAATGAGGTCGATCCTAAACAAGAGCTCAACCGGTGACGAATCCATGGAACACATAGACTCTAAAATCAGTAAAAATTCAACATTAATGACAACAATATATGAAAGAAATTAACATATGCAATTAGGTTTGATGTTCAAAATACAAGAATGATAACTTAACGTTTCATCCTATGCAATAAAGCATGCCTTTAAATACTTCCAACACGAAGTTCCATAAGTATAAAAGTAGACATTTCATGGATTTTAGTACCAAAATTACAAGGGTGAAGAGTCTTACTTGAATTTATAGCAACGAAAACATGATTACAGGAAATTCAGCAACTTCAAACCCAAATTCTCGTTTGTTGGAAACTCGAAATGCACCCCATCATTTCTCACGCGTAGTCCTTTCAGTTAGCTTCAAAACACACTAAGAATCACTACAAATGGAGTTTCATTTACTAATTCAATTATGAATTATCTTCTCAGGTCTCTATTTTTCCAAATTCTTGCTCTTCTCTCTTTTCTATCTTTCTTTTCTTTCTAACCTCATTTCCTCTACTTACTACCAAAATCCTACACTAACTACCAAGAGACACACCTTTTCAAAAGGTTCCAAACCTCTCCCATGAGTTTTTTAATGCACACACATAAGTTCCCCAAGTTATACCCAATATTAAAGCCACCCATAAACAATTTACACATAATTTGCATTAAATTAAACACATAAGACGTAGAATCATTTAACATGCTTTTCATTTATTAACAAAATTTCAGGTTATTCTTTCCCCCTTACAGATGTTTTGTCCTCGAAACTTGCTCACCTCGAGATTCAAACAGTTGTGGATACTTCTGGCGAGCTTTTCCTCAAGTTCCCAAATGGCCTCTTTTTCGATGTTATTCGACCACTATATCATGACATAAGGTATGGTTCGTCGCCTAAAAATATGGTCCTTTCAATCAACTATCCTTACTGATACATCTTGATAGGACAAGTCTTCCCGAAGCTCCTATGGTTCCGCTTCGAACACATGACTAGGATCCGACACATACCGCCTCAACTGCAAACATGAAATACGTTGTGTATTCGTGACAGTGTTGGCGGTAATGCCAAACATGAAATCCTTGGACTCAGCTTCCCGCTCTTACCAAACTGCATCACCCCTTTCGTTGGTGAAACCCGTAGGTATACCTTATCACCCACTTCAAGTTCCAACGGTCTTGTTTTGCTATCAGTCAAACTTTTCTGTCTATCTTGAACTGCCGATAACCTTTCCCGAATAAGCGGCACCACTTCCATAATCACTTGTATCAATTTCGATACTGTTACCGTCTTCTCTCCGATATAATCCCAACATACCGGAGAACAACAATTTCTTCCATACAATGCCTCATAAGGTGCCATACTGATGCTTGCTTGAAAACTGTTGTCATAGGCGAACTCAACCATTGTTAGATGATCCACCAGCTCCCTTTGAGTCAAAGACACAAGCCCGTAAAATGTCTTCTAATGTCTGAATTGTCCTTTTCCACTGCCCTTCGATTTTAAGGTGATAATCAATACTTAAGGACAACTTTGTTTTCATTGCCTCGTTGATACTCCACCAAAATCGTGACACAAAACGGTAATCCCGGTCCGATACTATACTTACCGAAACCCCATGAAGTCTGACTATATCATTCATATACAATTGTACCAAAGTATCCATAGAGGCTGTGATTCTCATTAGTAAAAAGTGGGCAGATTTTGTCAGTCGATCAACGATTACATAAATCGTGTCTTTTCTGGTTTTGTCCTTAGGCAAACCGACCACAAAATCCATAGTACATACAAACGACCCCGATACCTCAACTTGCCATCTTCATATATCCTGAAGTCTGACTGTTCCCCTGATTCCCTTTCCAATTCTGAATATATTTTCTGCCCTTTTTTAATCCAACCCAAGAGTGCTGGTTTTGGTGTTACCAAAGCTGACAAAACTTTCTCGGTTGACTGAACGACCTATAAATTTAGCTTTTCAAAATTTGATATCAAACTTGGTTGCTCGGTGGGAAAATATGACAGTTGTCTTAAACTCTTTCTACTTCAAGCATCGGCTACCCGATTAGGTTTCCCATTATGGTAGTTAATCGTGAGGTCGTAGTCCTTAAGCAACTCCAACCATCGCATTTGTCTCATATTAAGTTCCTTTTGTGTGAAAATGTACTTTAGACTTTGGTGATTGGTGAAAACCTCATACGGTTCTCCATATGAGTAATGCCTCCAAATTGTCAAGGCAAATACCACTGTTGCTAATTATAAGTCATGTGTAGGGTAGTTCTTTTCATAAGGCTTCAACTGTCTCGAAGAATAAGCTATCACTTTACCATTCTGCATTAGAACACACCCCAAACTCGATGTCTGATGTATCACTGTAAATAGTAAAAAAAACCAGACTCTTCAGGTAGTGCCAATATCGGTGCAGTAGTCAACCGTTCCTTCAGTTCCTGAAAACTCTCTTCACAATCAGATCCCCATTCAAACTTCACACGTTTCTGTGTCAACTTGGTTAACGGTGCAGCAATTCTAGAAAAGTTTTTAGCGAACTTCCTGTAATACCTAGCTAACCCCAAAAAACTACGAATCTCTGCCACTGTCTTTGATCGAGGACAGTCAACAATCACCTCGTTCTTACTTGGATCCACTGACACCCCTTCAGCTGATACCACATGCCCATTTTGATAAAATTTCTCGCCTTCATTGCCGAGATTACAGGCAACCTACGACCAATCTTCTTTTTATTTGAACCCAAAAATTCAACAACTTTTTAATCCCCAACTGTAAATTGTATCTTCCTTTCCCGGAAATTCACTACGGCATGTTGAGCGTACAACCTATTCCTACCCAAAATTACATCAAAGTCTACCATTGGTAACTGTATAATGTCAGCTTCTAGTACCTTAGAGTCTATTTCTGCCCGACACCCTTTTTGTATCAAATTAGACTCTAAATTTTTTTTCGTTAGGTACAGTCACCCTAAAAGTATCCAAACAACAAGTATGGGAGGTCTTAAGTACTGTAGCAAATCTATGTGACACAAATGAGTGGGTAGATCCACAATAAACGAGTGCAAATGCAAGTACCGAGTTGATTAGAAGTGTATATGTAACCACATCAGAAGCATCCTCTGCCTCTTGCTGGTTTAAGGCAAAAACTCGAGCATTAGACTTCTGTCTTGTATCATCAACCTTTGGTGTCACTGTTGAAGTGTCTCCAGTAGTTGGAATAGGCATGGTACACTACCTAACTATGTATCTTGTCTTCCCGCATCTGCAACAAGCCATGTTGGCCCAATGACATTCTCACAGATGTCTTCTACCACACTTGCTACATATCACTGAAGCTTGATACCCGCTTGATTCCCCTACAGCTCTCCAAATAAAAACAAAATTAGCTCTAGTCTTTACCCTGACCTAAAAGCATTGGTAGGTCCCGATGTGGGAGCAAACCTCTTTCGAGCCAAAGGTGAATTAATGTTAAGACGTGAACCCTGGCCATGTGACATGCTAGCAAAGTTTCTCTTCCATGTTCTCTCTAAATCTGACCTCTTGAACTCAGCCTCAATAATAAGACTTCTTTGATAAGCCTCTGCCTCTCGAAAGTGGTCGGAAGATTACCTTTAAGCCAACATCTAATCTTTGACAAAAACCCAATCATGAACCGTTGGTTTCTCATCTCAGGATCTTGGATAATTGTAGAAGAATACTTTCCCAAAGCATTGAACTAGCCAGCGTACTCAGATACTGAAATATTCTTACCTTTCTTCAACTCGAAGAACTAGTTTTGCATCTCCATTCGGAATGTTTGAGGAAAATACTGATCAAGAAATGCACTTCTAAACTGTAACTAGGTGGTGGGTTGTCCCCATTGTTGGCATATATGGAAAATATCCCTCCACCATTCAGCTGACCTACCAATAAGAGATCCAACTACCACATCCGCCTTTGCACCCTCAGTTACCCTAATTATCCTCAGATTATGTTCCATCTCTTCCAACCCTAATCAGATGGAAACGCGTGAGAATGTGTTTGGATCGTTGGTGAGATCTAGGTTCCTTAGCTTGTGAGATGGCACCAGTACTATCACAATAAAGGTCCAATGGGTTCACAATGCTAGGGATGACACCTAATCCTTCAACAAATTTCTCGATCCAAACAGACTTCTTTAGGCTGCTCGAGAGTAGCCAAATACTCGGGTTTTATTATAGAGTTGGCCACGGTCCCTTGCTTTGAGCTCTTCCGTCTCCCACAGACCTCCATTCAACCAAAACACAAAACCCAGTTGCGATCTAAGGTCATCTACGTCGATGTCGGAAGCTTGCGTCTGTGTAACCATTTACGACCGGACTTCATCTCCCGACCTCCAGTAAACCAAGAACATATCTTTAGTCCTTCTCAAGTACATAAGAATGCTCTTGACTGCAGTCCAATGTGACTCTCCAGGGTCATATTGATATATGCTAGTCATACTTAAAGCGAACGAGACATCTGGGCGAGTACATATCATGGCATACATAATAGACCCAATGGCTGAAGCATATGGGATCTTACTCATGCGCTCTCGGTCCTCCTTTGTAGAAGTTCCTTGAGTTCTGCTGAGTTTAATGTCATGTGACATGGGCAAGAATCCCTTTTTGGAATCTTGCAAACTGAACCGTTTCAGTACCTTGTCAATTTATCCACTCTGGCTTAGGCCTATCATTTTGTTGGATCTATCTCTATAGATTATTATACCCAAAATGTATGTAGCCTCGCCTAATTCTTTCATGGAAAAGCACTTCCCCAACCAAGCTTTTACGCTTTGTAATGTGGGGATGTCATTTCCATTCAGTAAGATGTCATCCACATAAAGCACAAGGAACACTACTGCATTATTAGTTACTTTCTTATAAACACAAGGCTCGTCTTCATTTTTTATGAAGCTAAATTCTTTAATTGCTTCATCAAAGCGACGATTCCAGCTTCGAGGTGCTTGCTGCAATCCATAAATAGACCTCTGAAGCTTACACACTTTGCTAGGATTTGATGGATCAACAAACCCCTCAGGTTGTGTCATATACACATTCTCGAGAAGGCTTCCATTAAGAAACGCAATCTTAACGTCCATTTTCCATATCTCATAGTCATAATATGACAAGTAAAATCCTAATAGATCTATTTATTGATCTCGTTGATGTGGCCCAAATGAAAATGCCAAAAGTAGGTTTGGTTTAAGTCATTTGATTTAAACCTCTCTGTATTAATGTTATAGATGGGCTTTTTAATGGATTCATCGAGGTTAAGAATATAAAGCCCATTCATCAAAGAGGCATCTCCATAGAAGATACGATCTTTATGAAGGTGCAAATTTTATTCATAATATTTATTTCAAAACCATCAATATCCAAACAAGAAACTGAAATAATATTCCTACTCAAAGTTGGAACATAAAGACAATTATTCAGTTCAATAATAAGGCCACTTGTTATCAATGTCGGTTTTCTTTTTGAAACACCATTTACCATCCATGTCGGTTTTCTTTTTGAAACACCATTTGTTATCAATGACCTTACACCTTTCGGGTGGGTCAACCAAAGTCCACACTTGGTTATCGTACATGGATTGCATCTCAGACTTCATAACTTCTAGCCACTTATCTGACTCAGAACTATGAATTGCCTCTTTGTAGGTAGTGGGTTAATCTTGATCAATAAGTCCAATGTGATGATCATCAGTCACGATAAATCCATATCTTTCAGGCTGTTGATGTACCCAGCTTGACCTTCTTGGGCCTTGCGTAAAAGATTGAAGCTCAGTATTAGCACGTGAGCTTGCTTGAAGTTCCAAAGCTGGTTCAGATGTTGTTTGGGGATCTTGAATTTCCCCAAGATGGATCTTACTCCCACTATCCTTTTTGGAAATAAATTCCCTTTCAAGGAATAAACCATTTCGAGCAACAAACACTTTGTTCTCTGATGGAAGATAGAAGTAATATCCTTTAGTTTCTTTAGGATATCCCACAAATTCCATCTTCATTGAGTTTTGATATGCGTTTCTCGTTGATGTGGCCCAAATGAAAATGCCAAAAGTAGGTTTGGTTTAAGTCATTTGATTTAAACCTCTCTGTATTAATGTTATAGATGGGCTTTTTAATGGATTCATCGAGGTTAAGAATATAAAGCCCATTCATCAAAGAGGCATCTCCATAGAAGATACGATCTTTATGAAGGTGCAAATTTTATTCATAATATTTATTTCAAAACCATCAATATCCAAACAAGAAACTGAAATAATATTCCTACTCAAAGTTGGAACATAAAGACAATTATTCAGTTTAATAATAAGGCCACTTGGCAAAACTAAATTAAATGTCCTTGTAGCTACAACAACAACTCTTGCTTCATTCGCTACTCTCAGGTCCAATTCTCCTTTTGCCAGTGATCTATTCCTTTTGAACCCCTGCACATTTGCACAAATGTGAGATCCACAATCGATATCTAATACCCCTGAAGTAGGAGCAGACATGTTAATTTCAATAACATAAATACCTGGAGAGATAGTCAAACTGGCTTTCCCCTTTTTCTTCTCTTTTAAGTAGAGCTTGCAGTTCTGTTTCCAATGACCTGGTTCATTTTAATGGAAGCAAACCCCTTCCTTTGGTGCTTTGGCCTTGGGCTTGGGCTTGTCATTGCCTTTGCCTTTCCTTTCTTCTTGAAATCCCCTTTTTGAACCATTAATACTTCATGGGTGTTCTTAATGTTCAGTTCTGCCTGCTTGAGCATCCCGTGTATTTCTTGTATGGACTTCTCCATGGAGTGCATGTTGAAATTCATGACAAATTGGTCGTACTCCGGTGGGAGTGAGCCCAAGATCATATTTGTGGCCATGTCATGACCTACGGGAGCCCCAGGTTTCTCGAGTTGGTCAAGATGGCCCTTCATCTTAAGAACATGTGCATTTACAGAGGTGCCAAGGGCCATCTTGCAACTGTTCAACGCCTTAGTGGTGAGGAACCTTTCTTGACAGGCTTGCTCTTGTAACATTTCCTTGAGCTGGCCCATAATCTGGAAAGCCTCAACCCCTTCAAACTGTTTTTGAAGCTCGTTATAATCATCACAATGCTTCTTCCAAACATCTTTCTCAACTCTAGAGGCGTTGTTTGCAGGCTGTTCAAGAATGTCAGTATCAATGACGTATAACTTTCTTTCCTGCTTAAGGACAATCTTAAGTTGTGGGCCCAATCAAGGAAATTGGACCCACTCAGTTTTTCATTTTTCAAGAATGGAGCGATGGTTGCCATTATCTACATTAAAATTAATTTTCAAAGTCATTAATTAGTTTTGAGCAAAAACTTTCCACAATTTCAACACTTTCCACAAAAACTTTCCACAATTACGATAGTTATAAGTAAGCTTTGGCTTAACACCCATAATTAAAGTAAAATCAACCCATGGGAATGACATCTATATGTCCCGGCTATTTCCCATTTTATGCCCTAGGCTCAAAACTATTTTGGTAGCCTAGTTAAGTCGAACCATGTCTAAGCATATGGAAATCACTATTTTCCCATCTCCTTTTGCTTAGATAACCACTTATCTGTTGCATTGGCAAGCAGACAAAATGATGATTCAAGCTCAAGGAGTGCTTAGGATATGGTAGGCATTTTAAGACTTAATTAAAACGATTTAATGTGACGTATAAAATCAAGCCCTATATGACATAAAATAAGCATCACATGCAAGATATAAAACGTAAAAATAAATGTGAGATAGCATGGCCTATCCTGTTAATCATGTTAATATGTTTCTGTCACATATTAACGTGAGATAGCACTATTTTGGTAGCCTAGTTAAGTCGAACCATGTCTAAGAATATGGAAATCACTATTTTCCCATCTCCTTTTGCTTAGATAACCCTTATTTGTTGCTTTGGCAAGCAGACAAAATGATGATCCAAGCTCAAGGAGTGCTTAGGATATGGTAGGAATTTTAAGACTTAATTAAAACGATTTAATGTGACGTATAAAATCAAGCCCTATATGACATAAAATATGCATCACATGCAAGATATAAAACGTAAAAATAAATGTGAGATAGCATGGCCTAATCCTGTTAATCGTGTTAATATGTTTCTGTCACATATTAACGTGAGATACCATGGCCTAATCCTGTCACATATATTGAATCACTTAAACAATATTTTTGTTTCACACATACACATACCAAATCGAGGTTGATACTTGTTATGATGTGATTAACATAATCGAATTCGAATGGTATGAACAAAGCTCTGATACTACTAAAGGGATTCATGGCAGAAACTTGATCTAAACACCCATGATTCCACCCCCGACGGATCCGCTCATACCATGGGAATCGAAAATAACTTAAGAAAGACTTACGTTTTTTGACTAAAGATTCTGTCTTTCCGGATGTGTGTTGTTGCCACCAATAGCCTTCCCTTGCGGAATTTCTCTCTACTGGTATCCACGCAACGAAACGAGCAGCGAGTGCTAGCTCTACGTTTCTTAGTTTCGAGAATCTAGAGAGAAGAGAAAGGCAGAAAATCCAGAAAACTGATTTCGGGAGTATTTTGGTTTATTGCGGCTCAAGCAAGAATGACCTAGGATTTCGGCCAAAAGAGGATTATATAGGTGTGAGAGTTTGTTCCTAAAACTACTCCCAGGTCCTACCAACCTCTTCTGGTAGTGGGAGTCTTTATCACATAATAACTCCCACGTAATCTCAGCTAGAACCAAAATACCGAAAATGCCCCTCATTAATCTCTAATTCGAATAATAACATATTATTTTTCTCAGAAAAATAAATGTCAGATACAATAAGCCTAGATACATTCTATATTCATTGAATCTGGACATGAAGCTCGTTAACTCGTCTATGCGTATGACCATGTAGGTTCAATTCACAATGGCAATGAACACACACGCTTTGTAGTAGTATGTGTTCATAAATCACAAACGGTCCCAAGCAGGACATTGTGACTACCCAAAGTAAATGAATGTTCGGTGGAACCTAATATCAATCCATTATTTAATACCTTTGTCTCGCGATATCCAAATTAAGCATAAGGAATGGTAGTTGTCACCCTTATAAAGCTTAATTTTATTTATGCTCGATCTCCAAATAGACTGTTCCAACAAATAGTGTTTAATAACCACTTTATTTAATACATTTGAGCAAGGCCATGCATTTAAACAGTTTCCCTATCGAGGGGCCCATGGATATCTCTCTCTAATAAGAGAAGGACAAATCCCTTACAATGCCTCTCACATTCAAGCCATGATAGGATACTACATCCGATCATCAGTCGTTTTAATTACTCAATTAAAAGTAATGTCCGACTGAGTCAAAATGCACCTCCATTCGTGCTGAAAACGATGAAGACATAAGGTCTAAGGATTCCAAATAGTATTGAGGAAGTAATACTTATGACTAAAGAACCATGAAGTATTACTTCTCTAACGGATCACGTCCGATACAATACATCCCAATATATTGTATCCATTACACATGATCAGTAAAACATAATCATCAATCAAACATCATATTAGTTTTATTTCATTGTAAAAAACATTACATAAAACTATGGACTATCAGAATAGTAATTGCATAAGCTAATGAGTTTTACTATTAAATCACACATTTGATGTTCAAAATCAAAATCAACTATTCATATGACATGCTCAAAATATATATAAAACGTACAACATATGCTAATGGTCCTAGGGCATTACTAATAGTGTGTTCAAGCCGTCATTGTTGTTTTGGTTTCGGTCCATTCTCATTGAATACCAACATTATATGGTGTGCAATAAATTGGCATAGCATGCTCAACAAATTTGAAACATAACATGGTATAACATATATAACAAGATAACATACACAACACAATACCAATGCATAACAGTTATAAAGCAGTAAGTAAACAAATACGCCATATGTTAGAAATAAGATAAAATGCAGTAAGTAAACAAATACGCCAAATGTTAGTAATGCCCTATGACCATGAGCATTTGATTTGGATTGTTAATTTTTCTTTTGAACATCAAATATGTGAATTGATAGTAAAACTCATTAGCTTATATAATTACTATTCTGTCTGTCCCTAGTTTTATGTAATGTTATATACAAGAAATAAAACTAGTATGATGTTTGATTGATGATCATGTTTTCTGCTAATGTGTAATTGATACAAATCATATCATAGATACATATTGGGGATATATTGTATCGGATGTGATCCGAAAGAGAAGTAATACTTCATGGTTCTTTTAGTCATAAGTATTACTTTCTCAATAGTATTTGGAATCCTTAGACCTTATGTCTCCATCGTTTCTAGCATGAATGGAGCTACGTTTAGACTCAGTCAAACGTTACTTTTAATCGAGTAATTAATACGACTGATGATCAGATGTAGTATCCCATCATGGCTTGAATGTGAGAGGCATTGTAAGGGATTTGTCGCTCTATTATTAGATAGAGATATCCGTGGGCCCCTCGATAGGGAAGACTGTTTAAATGCATGGACGTGCTCAAATGTACTTAATAAAGTGGTTATTAAATATTATTTGTTGGAACAGTCTACCTGGAGATCCAGCCGAAATATAATTAAGCAGGGTGACTACTACCATGCCTTATGCTTAATTTGGATATCACGAGACAAAGGGATTAAATAGTCGATTGAGATTAGGTTCCACCGATCATTCATTTACTCTGGGTAGTCACAATGTCCTGCTAGGGATCGCTTTGTGATTAATGAACACATACTACTACTAAGTATGTTTTCATTGGCATTGTGATATGAACCTACAGGGTCACACGCATAGACGAGTTAACGGGCTTTATGTCCAGATTTAATGAATTTTAGAATGTGTCTAGGTTCATTGTATCTGACATTTATTTTTCTGAGAATAATAAAATGTTATTATTTTAGTTAGAGATTAAGGATGGGCATTTTCGCTAGGATTACGTGGGAGTTATTATGCGATAAAAACTCCCACTACCAAAAGAGGTTGGGATTACGTGGGAGTTGATTTTCGGAACAAACTCTCACGCCCTATATAATCCCTTTTGGGACGAAACCCTAGATACATTTTTTAGAGCCGCAAACCCTATCACTGGAATTAGATTTCTGCCATCCCTTCTATCTAGATTTCCGAAAACTCAGAAAATAAAGAGCTAGCACTCGCTGCTTGTTTCGTCGTGTGGATACCGATAGAGAGCAATTCCGCAAGGGAAGGCTTTTGGTGGATGTAGCACAGCATTTGAATCAGAAACCATTAACGAAAAATCGTAAGTCTTTTTCGTCTATACTTCGATTCCCATAGTATGGGCGGATCTTTCTGAGGACAATTCATGGGTGTTTAGAATGAGTTTCTGCCCATGAGTCCCTTCACCATATGCCAAAGTCTATACCTATCACACATCGCACATGTTATCTCCAAGTTAATCTTATATTCATTTCAGGTTTTGCCCGATGGTTCGAACCACTCTAATACTACTTAAGTCACACTCCAAAACCGGGTGATAACCTGGTAGCACCTCATATGCCAATGAGGCACAGAACCAAAGCGGATATGATAAAGTCCATTATACCATTAGTCAAAGGAGTCTATCACTTTTACATTAATTATCAGAGTAATAATAAAAGTTCAACATAAAAGTAAAGAGTGTTGCAATATGTTAGTAGTGCCCTAGGACCATTAGCACATGTTGTGCGTTTTATTATCTTTTGAGCATGTAATTGAATAGTTAATTTTGCTTTTGATTATCAAATGTGTGATTTGATAGTAAAACTCATTAGCTTATGTAATTACTATTCTAGAAGTCCCTAGTTTTATGTAATGCTTAATTACTATGAAATAAAACTAGTATGATTGTTGATTGATGATCTTGTTTTACTGATCATGTGTAATGGATACAAATCACATCATAGATGCAATATATAGGGATACATTGTATTGGGACGTGATCCAGTCGAGAAGTAATACTTCATGGTCTTAAGTTATAAGTATTACTTCCTCAATACTATTTTAGAATCCTTAGACCTTATGTCTTCATTGATTCTAGTATGAATGGAGCCACGTTTTGACTCGATCGGACGTTACTTGTAACGAGTAATCAATACGATCGATGATCGGACGTAGTGTCCTATCATAGCTTGAATGCGAGAGACATTGTAAGGAATTTGTCCTCTCTATTATTAGAGAGAGATATCCATGGGCCCCTCGATAAGGAAAGAGCTGTTTAAATGCATGGTCGTGCTCAAATGTATTTGATAAAGTGGTTATCAAATACTATTTGTCGAAAACAGATCTACACGGAGATCGAGCATAAATACAATTAAGCTTAATAAGGGTGACGACCACCATGCCTTATGCTTAATTAGGATATCGCGAGACAAAGGGATTAAATAGTAGATTGATATTAGGTTCCGTTGTAAATTCATTCACTTTGGGTAGTCACAATGTCCTACTAGGGGCAGCTTGTGATTTATGAACTCACACTACTACTAAGTGTGTTTTCATTGCCACTGTGAGATGAACCTACAGGGTCACACGCATAGACGAGCTAACGAGCTTCATGTCCAGATTCAATGAATCTAGAATGTGTCTAGGTTCATTATATGTGACATTCACCTTTCTGAGAATGATAAAGCGTTATCATTCGAATTAGAGATAAGGGGCATTTTCGGTATAGCTGGGATTACGTGGGAGTCATTATCCGATAAAGACTCCCACTACCAGCAGAATTCTAGGGAACGTGGGAGTTAGAGACTCCCACTGCCGAGAGGAGTTGGGGATGTGAGAGTTGGTTATGGGAACAAACACTCACACCCTATATAATTATCTCTTGGCCGAAACCCTAGGGCAAGGATTTTCAGCCGCAACCTTTGCCATTCTCTGAAATCTTATTTCAGTTTTGGTCTCCCTTTTTCTCTCTAATTCCGAAAATCAGAAAGACGAAGAGCTAGCACTCGCCGCACGTTTCGTCGCATGGATACCGGTAGAGGGATATTCCGCAAAGGGAATTCCGTTTGGTGGCAGCAACACATCCAAGAAACATCATCCTCCATTCAAGAAGTAGCTTCATGAATCCAAGAAACGTAAGTTTTTCCGCTGTTTTTCGATTCGTTTACGTATGAGCGGATCCTTCAGGGAAGGATCCATGGGTGTTTGGAACGAGTTTCCGCCCATGAATCCCTTCACCATATGCCAAAGTCTATACCTATCACACATCTCACATGTTATCTCCAAGTTAATCTTATATTCATTTCAGGTTTTGCCCGATGGTTCGAACCACTCTACTACCACTTAAGTCACACTCCAAAACCGGGTGATAACCTGGTAGCACCTCATATGCCAATGAGGCACAGAACAAAAGCGGATATGATAAAGTCCATTATACCATTAGTCAAAGGAGTCTATCACTTTTACATTAATTATCAGAGTAATAATAAAAGTTCAACATAAAAGTAAAGAGTGTTGCAATATGCGTTATTACATATTTAGAATTCAAGATAATAAAGTGGAAGTTATTTATTACATAACATTCATTATGGATCACTCAACGTAACCCCCATCCCAATGCTCCACATAATCGCCGTCGTCAAGCACCTCATCATTTGCAAGTAAAAGAAAGTAAAGATATGAGCTATGTAACCAAGTAAGCATCAACACCCTTGTGATGAAATATCAAATAAGACTGTTTTCCCGACTTTCCCAACCAAGTGTGAAAATATGCAAGTTTAGATTCCTTCATACTCTACATTGTACACATGAAAGCTTCACCACGCAACCTTTAGAAAACACCAGAAGGAACCAGGACAAAACAGAAATCAAAATGCCCCCTTCGGTCGACCTGAACAATAGAACCGGTAACCGGCTAGCGGGACCCCCGCCAGCTCTGCGTAGTGGCAACACATATAAACTTGTATTTATATCCGCGAATTATTTATGTCATGTTTTATGTAATATTAGCATGGTGAATAGCATGGCCTACTATACCCCTTGTTTTACATATTTTGGTTGTAATTTTATAATACGACCTGCGAGTCGTTTTTCAATGTTGTAAAATTGTAATCGCTTTATTAGATTAGCTTTACTGCTCAAATGTACTTAATAAAGTGTTTATTAAATATTATTTGTTGGAACAGTCTACCTGGAGATCCAGCCAAAATATAATTAAGCAGGGTGACTACTACCATGCCTTATGCTTAATTTGGATATCACGAGACAAAGGGATTAAATAGTCGATTGAGATTAGGTTCGGCCGATCATTCATTCACTCTGGGTAGTCACAATGTCCTGCTAGGATCGCTTATGATTTATGAACACATACTACTACTAAGTATGTTTTCATTGCCATTGTGATACGAACCTACATGGTCACACGCATAGACGAGTTAACGGGCTTAATGTCCACATTCAATGAATTTTAGAATGTGTCTAGGTTCATTGTATCTGACATTTATTTTTCTGAGAATAATAAAATGTTATTATTTTAGTTAGAGATTAGGGATGGGCATTTTCGCTATTTGGTTTTCGCTGGGATTACGTGGGAGTTATTATGCGATAAAAATTCCTACTACCAGAAGAGGTTGGGATTACGTGGGAGTTGGTTTTCAGAACAAACTCTCACGCCTTATATAATCTCTTTTCGGACGAAACCCTAGATACACTTTTTAGAGCCGCAAACCCTATCACTGAAATTAGATTTCTGCCATCCCTTCTATCTAGATTTCCGTAACTCAGAAAACGAAGAGCTAGCACTCGCTGCTCGTTTCGTCGTGTGGATATCGGTATAGAGCAATTCCGCAAGGGAAGGCTTTTGGTGGATGCAGCACAGCATATAAATCAGAAACCATTAACGAAAAATCGTAAGTCTTTTTCGTCTATAATTCGATTCCCATAGTATGGGCGGATCCTTCTGAGGACGATTCATGGGTGTTTAGAATGAGTTTCGGCCCATGAGTCCCTTCACCATATGCCAAAGTCTATACCTATCACACATCTCACATGTTATCTCCAAGTTAATCTTATATTCATTTCAGGTTTAGCCCTAAGGTTCGAACCGCTCTAATACCACTTAAGTCACACTCCAAAACCGGGTGATAACCTGGCAGCACCTCATATGACAATGAGGGACAGAACCAAAGCGGATATGATAAAGTCCATTATACCATTAGTCAAATGAGTCTATCCCTTTTACATTAATTATCAGAGTAATAGTAAAAGTTCAACATAAAAGTAAAGAGTGTTGCAATATGCGTTATCACATATTTAGAATTCAAGATAATAAAGTGGAAGTTATTTATTACATAACATTCATTATGGATCACTCAACGTAACCCCCATCCCAATGCTCCACATAATCGCCGTCATCAAGCACCTCATCATCTGCAAGTAAAAGAAAGTAAAGACATGAGCTATGAAACCCAGTAAGCATCAACACCCTTGGGATGAAATATCAAATAAGACTGTTTTCCCGACTTTCCCAACCATGTGTGAAAATATGCAAGTTTAGATTCCTTCATACTCTACATTGTACACATGAAAGCTTCACCACACAACCTTTAGAAAATACCAGAAGGAACCAGGACAAAATAGAAATCAAAATGCCCCCTTCGTTCGACCTGAACAATAGGACCGGTCGACCGAATAGTCTTATGAAAACAGGACAAACACATTGTCCAAAAGTCTGGTTGACCAGGTAAAACAAACCGGTCGACCGACACATCCTTCGGTCGAGGGATTTGTTAAACCGGTCGACCGAAATAGATCCTCTCCTAGTTTGATTGGTCTCAGTAGTTTGATTCGGACAATGGGTAGATTGTCCGGTCGACCGAACCGGTCGATCGAGATCCAGTGAAGGCCATTTTCAGTGTAAATTTGTAAACGAAAAGTGCATTTATGCAAAATTCGAATCCCAACCCAAAATACTCAATTTGGACTCATATGAACATATAATGACAAGACTCAAAACAAGAACAAGTAAGCCATAAACCGTACTCCTCAAATCCATCATCTACACATCGAAAATGTGACACAAGCACTATGTGTTGCTCATCGCAACATACAGATATACACAACATTGGACCCTTCGAATACGATTCATGCTATGACTCAACAATTCACACAACTGAGCTCAATTTTCTAATCACAACACTAAAGTAATTACTACAACGGTCCCCAACTTTAAGCCTGGAAGGGAAGGCTTTAAAATGTAACACATGGGGTTGAGTTTCTCCCCGAACGAAGGGCTCACACTTTAACGATTCCTTCACATTGTGTCATTGCCCACCACTGTGGACTCCACAAAGACCATTTGTAGTCCCTAACCTTTCTCCCGGTTCTCACATATTTCACACATATCGAGAACTCATGGGTTCAACGACAACAACACACTCACATGCACTCGAAAGAATCCTGCAATGAGGTTGATCCTAAACAAGAGCTCAACCGGTGACGACTTCTTCGAACACATAGCATTTAAGACTCTAAAGTCAGTAACAACTCAACATTAATGATAACAATACATGAAAGCAGTTGACATACGCAATTAGGTTGGTTGTTCAACATATAAGAATGAATATTTAAGTTTTCATCCTATGCAATCAAACACGCCTCTAAATACTTCCAACACGAAGTTCCATAAGCATAAAAGTAGACATTTCATGAATTTTAGTACCAAAATTACAAGGGTGAAGAGTCTTACTTGAATTTATAGCAAGTAAAACAAAATTATAGGAAATCCATAAAATGCAACAAATTCAAACCCAAATTCCCGTTTGCTGGAAACTCGAAATGCACCCCGTCACTTCTCTCACGTAGCCTTTTCAGTTAGCTTCGAAACACACTAAGAATCACTCCAAACGGAGTTCGTTTACTATTTCATTTATGAATTATGCTCTCAACTATCTGTTTTTCTAGATTCTTGTTCTTCTCTCTTTTCTTTCTTTCTTTTCTCTCTAATCTCCTTTCCTCTACTAACCACCAAAATCCTGCACTAACTACCAAGAGACACCTTTTCAAAAGGTGTCAAACCACTCCCATGAATTTTCTAAAGCACACACATAAGTCCCCCAAGTTATACCTAATATTAAAGCTACCCATATACAATGTACACATAATTTACACTAAATTAAACACATAACACATAAAATTATTTAACATTCTTTCATTTATTAACAAAAGTTTAGGTTATTACAAGAAATGCAAATCGGAATTGTATTCAGAATGATGAATTGGACTAAACATTTATGTTCCCAGACTCCCAGTGTTTCTGCTTTACCACCAAAACTATTTTGAAAATAACCGCGGGGTGGAATTTTAGTTGGTCAAAATCAGGGTGGTAATATAAATATAATTGGTGTTTCTTTCTTCCCCCCACATTCGTGTTACTTTCACGCTTTTGGTAAGCTACAAATTAGTAATTGGAAGTACTGTCACCGTCTTATTTTAATGGTTACAAAATTAACTCTTTTTTTTTTTTTTAATCTCAAATTACTTATCAATTCCTTAAAAAAAATTTACTTGTCAGTTCATAAATTCCAGACAACATTTAATATTTATTTATTTTAAATTTGAATTGATTAATTTAACAAACAAAATATGAATCGTATTCAAAATTTTAAGATTGTTTTTTTTTTTTGGTCATTTAACTCAATTAACAAACCTCTAACCATTTTTTTAATTTACGTGAAAAATAGTTAAATGACAATTAAAATGGGACGTGTTACGCATCGGGCAGTCAATTTGCTAAAAGTTGCTTATAAAGAGATCTCATGCATTTATTCAAAAGAGACCAATAAATAATCTATCTAGCCTCGCAAGAAGAGTATATTTACCGAACTATCAGGTTTGCTTTTGTTTTTTTACCTTATTCTCAATATGCCAAGTTAACTTTAAACCTTTTGGAAGCTTGTATTTGCACAATATTCTGTCAAACAAGAAAGTCAAGGTAAAGGGAAAAGGATGACAATTATAGTCACAAAATTCCCTCCGTCTCCTCTCTAACAAAGTCAATGTGGTTGGTGAAAAATTTGAAGTCATTGTTTGATTATGTCAACCTAACAACTAATAGAAACCCTCGTGATCCTTTATAATATTTATGTAACACCAGTAACATTTTTAATTATGATATTACACGTTTACATTTAATTTTATTTGATTGAGAAATTCTCTTTCAGCTTCGAATGCTTGTCTTTTGTAGTTTAGGACGTATCAATAAAAATTCTTATAATTACAAAAATTACAA
This sequence comes from Vinca minor, assembly GCA_026122235.1. NCBI lineage: Eukaryota > Viridiplantae > Streptophyta > Magnoliopsida > Gentianales > Apocynaceae > Vinca > Vinca minor. The sequence continues at coordinate 583,451 of JAOCZM010000104.1, forward strand.
AAAATATTACTGAAGCTCTAGACCGCATTTCAAATGCACATAAAGGGCTTTTTATATTAATGCTTCCTTAATTTACTCCTCACATGAAGCACAAAAAGTGTCCATAGTGATTGTTTAGCTAGAAGATTTTGATGGAATATGTTTATTTTGGTGGTGTTTAAAAATTTACTAATCATTAGATAGGGGTCCAATTACCAGGCTGTCACTCTATTCTCTACACACCCACCCTTTCTTCACCTTGTCCCTTTCTTTCAACTTAAGAAGAATTTTTTTTTTTAACCCTTTGGTTGGTATGGTTTTGACTAATACAAGGTGAGAGGAAAACAGACAGGCTGTAATAGGAACTAACATTTCATTTTTTTTTTTTTTTAAACTAGACCATTTATAAGTATGGTCCAGTTTATTACAATTATATATATTATTAGGCACTCTCAGGAGGAGGTCGACTCACCCAGAAGGAGGAGTAGTAGAAGCCGACTGAGCGGGTGCTCCGTGAGGGTCGTATAAGTCCCGCTCGTAGAAGTCCCATTTTTTGAGCGGATGTCGTAGAAGCCCGTTGAGCGGGTGCCCCGTGAGGGGAGTATAAGACCTCACACAAGGGAACCCAAAGAAATGACAATTAAATCATTCCCCTTGTGTGAGGTGGGTATCGAACCTGAACCTCTCAGTCTCAGGCAGTGGATGTTACCCACTGGGCTACCGTACCTTCGATAACTAACATTTCATTTCATTTCACCAATCAGATCATATTTGATACTTACTTCCCACAATTATTGACTGTTTATAACCACCACTCCAGATGATTTTTGTAAGGTTCTAGAAAAAAACTAGTTTTACAAGTATCAAAAGATTCGAGAATTACGCCTCCATGGATCGAACTAGAATCCTCAAATTAGGGGCAAGATGTAATTTTTTTTGTGATATTTTGAACAACGTTAATTAGGGGAGAGCAGGGATCGGGTTAGTTTCGTTTTTGTAATGATTGAACTTAGAATTTGTTGAATATGTAGTTATTATCTCAATGATTGCGAACAATGCTGAAGATTTGTGTTTTTATGCGCAAATTATGTGATTAGTTGTTTAAGCAGGATTAGTTTGATATTTGATTAAGATTAATGAGGAAAACCAATATACTAACAGTGAGAAACTATGATTTGCTTTCAACAATCAAAGCATAGACCATTACTATGAACTATGTAAAATCAGTTACAAAATCTTGAAGAATCTTTCCAAATTCTAGAAAGCCAACATAATGCACCGATCTAAAAGGGGTCCTCCTTATCTTTGGTTTGTGGCTGTCTAAACTGGACTTTGAATTTTAGATATTTTTTATTAGTGCTGGGAAAATCCTATTTTTTTGTTTTGTCTTTTTTAAAAATTACGGTTTTAGAATAATATTTTATATCTTTTTTTTTTTTGCTGAATAAAAATTTTCCATTAATCACAAAATAGCCAACGTCATTACAATCAAAGAAAAATATGAAATTACAAGAAAATAAAAGTTATACAATGATTTAAAAAACCATGATAACGGACAAAAGTCACACTCAAGAAAACTTGGGTGGTTAGGAGATATTAATATAAAAATTAGTATGATAAACAAATACATAATCTTCTTCTTCGTAGTATCTCCATCGCAATCCTTGAGCCACAGAGGCAGGAGAAAATCAATTTTAACATCTTCCTTAGGGATCGACAATTTATAGGACCATAGGCGTATCAACCGTCTTACAAATTATTTTCAAGAAGATGTAGAAAGTTTATAAAGGGTTCAGATCACGTCTGGGTCGAAAGATTCCTAGAAGGATTTTATATCTAAGAGAAGGATTTTGAAGATAGCAAATGCTTCTTTCAAGTAAACTGAAACCTTGACCATATACGGAAAGTCTTGATTAATTTTTTTTTCTTTTACCTCTTACTTGAAAATCATCAAATGTTTTGAAAGTGAGACCATTCTATCTAGGGAGCGAGCTGGTCAACAATAGTTAACTAGAGAAATAATGTAATTTAGGAGAAAAGAAATAGGGATGGCAGAGGATGCAAATAAAATAAATGTCGAGGGTATAATTAGAATAAATTGTTGACAACAAATAAAAGAACCTTGAAGGATAATTAATTTGGATATCTATAAATCTCCTAAACGACAATTAAATAGGAATGGAGGGAGTACCTTCGAAGAAAGAAAGAAAAAAAGATTTGAGGCCTTCGAATATTTTTATTTTATTTTATATTTACTAATAAGATAATTCGGCAGTGTACATTGACATTTTTTTATCGGTATCCAAATATTTGACCCGACTAATCCAGTTGGAATCTTAATTGTATTTTGGTTCACCCAATAAGAATTCCTCCAAACTTACAAAATAATGTTATTTTTTAGACGGGATTTGAACTCTTAACCTTCAATTGAGAGACATCAACTCTCACCACACGCCATGCCTCATTGGCCCTATTAGCACCTCCTTATGGTTATACTAAAATCAATTAAGAAATAAAGTAAAAGAATTCCGCACTAATTTCTCCGGTTCACCCACTAAGAGTAAAATAAATAAATATATAAATAAAAGGACTGGGGTTGTGGTGGCAAAAGAAGGAAATCAGAAACAGATAAAAAAGAAAATATTAATTTCCTTTTTCTTGTTACAATTGATCTCATTAGAAAATTAACTGAAGATCAAAATAAAGTGAATGATTCTACTGCACCAAGTTTTACAAGTATAAAAGTAAGATGAATGAGAGTAAATGTATTAAAATGATTCTAAGCCTAAGCCTAACATTTGGGAAATGTGTATTGATGAATTATGTCCGTCTTTTAGGACCCTCTCTTCATTATTTTAAAAATAAGAAACACTATTCTTAGCGTCCGGCTCCTATGCGGAACAGCTTTTGTTCCGTACGGTGCGGGACATGCTTCCAACCGTCGGATGAGATTTTTTAACAGTCCAGATTTGGAGAGAGAATTTTTTTTTTTTATTATTTTTTAAGTCAGCCACAATTTTTCTCTCTCTAGTTCTGGACCGTTCAAAATTCTAGCCGACGGTTAGAATTGTTCCGCACGTGCGGAACTTTGGCTGTTCCTCACAGGAGCCGTACTGTATTTTTAGGCAGCAGGTCACTAGCATCTTTATTTTGATTAAATATCACATCACTATTTGTGGGGGTAGTTCCCAAACACAAAAAAGACCTTTGCCCTAGTCTAGTTCTCCATGGGTTGTCATATGTGAATGTCACTTTCCAATCCATTTCCACCATTAAATTCTTGATATAACATGTTTGCTTTCTCGTCTTTCTAAAATAAAGAAAAAATGGATATAATTCTAAATGAAATAAAATGGATGGCTGGGTTTGGATTCACCTTGTTGTTTCTTTTCTATCTTCTCCCTTTAAGTTTCTCAGATGGTCAAGAATCTTGACATTACATAGTTCTATACGCACTTAGGAGGCTGCCAAACTGAACTACTTGTGGTCTTTGTCTACTATTTGTTTTCTGGATTATACATGAAGCTATGCGATACTTCTCTGAGCCACCTGAAGATTGCCTCCTATCCTCTTGACATAAAAACCAAGCAAATAAATTATCTAAACTTGTAAACATCAGCTTTTGTTTCTGCAGACCTTTCTACAAAGCCACTCGTCTATAACAAATGGACCCCACCCTATCCTTAGTTTCTAAATTTCCATTTTCCTTTTTTTGTTCTTTGCAACATAAAAATGTTTCTGAGGAGAAAGAATGTTTGTTCTTGCCTAAAGATTGAGATTGGATCCGATGTTGTTATCCTTTCAATGGTAAAAGTATGCACGTAACCTGCCAAGTTAGTCTGAAACCAACAAGAGAGGATTCTTAAGAGAATATGAGTAAAATAAGTTGTCATTTTATATGGGAAAGTACTATACAGCAAGAGTTGACATGGATTTTCACAATTGGTGAGATAGACTCACCTATTGTTACAATCATTAAATTGTATAACAAACTCTGATACGGTACCAACCTCGAGGCTGCCCAAGCCAAAGGAGCGCATACATAGACTAATAACGAGGATTAGAACAAGGGACGTGAAGCAACTATCTACATCATTAACCCGAGTTCTAAAGTATAAAGAGGATGCTAAGTTGCATCTAGGAATGTTGTATAAGTCAACCTCTTAAGTTTCGCAAGTGTACAATTAGGCTCTATCAAGCAAAGAGGCTAAGAAGGGCATTTTAGTAATCATGCAAGATGATGAGGGATTGGACAGCTTTACAACAGTTTGGTTGAATGGTCATAACTTTCGATCCATTTATCCAATGGAGCTGATTCCAGTTGCATATTAAAGATAAGAGGCAGATCTACAACTTTCATGAGATCACGATATCAGAATCTTCCTTCTTAATATCTGAAATCGTTGTACAAGTTGGCCCAACAAGCTGTCCAGAATTGGGACGAAATTAAAGGGCATTTTAGTCTTTGTACAATTAAAGTCTATGCTAGACTTTAATTATTTTCAGCAATGTTATTTACTTTAATTATTTAATTAGGCATGTGATAGCAAAATAGTTGCTATAATAAAGGACATGTGGTCCATTATCTTGTTTAGGTAGTTTACTTAATAAATAGCAAGTTGTTTTTCCAAGAGTCCTACTTCTTCAAGGACTCTTCCTTTTGGTTCATTGTAACCGAAATCTCTCTATTTAAGAGTGATTTCGGCTCCCTTATTATTTACGTTAGATATATTGATATTTTGGTAAGGTTATTCCTTAGCTTCTCGTATTTGAACTTCTAAGTAGAAATTCATTCCACTACCAGAAAACAGTGTTACAAAGACGGACATTTCCGTCGCTAAACACAGTTTAACGACCGACTAACGCGGTCGTGTATTTTTCGTCGCAAAGAACATTACCGACCGAATACCGACGGAAAATATAGCGACTGAATATTCGGTCCCTATTTACCGACCGAATTCCTACCGAATGGTCAACATTGTTGACTTTTGACTTGGACTCTATAACGACCGACTACCGACGCAACTATGGCGACCAAAGTTACGGTCCCTATTTACCGACCGAATTCCTACCGAATGGTCAACATTGTTGACTTTTGACTTTGACTCTATAACGACCGACTACCGACGCAACTATGGCGACCAAAGTTACGGTCCCTATTTACCGACCGAAGTCCTACCGAATGGTCAACATTGTTGACTTTTGACTTTGACTCTATAACGACCGAATGCCGACGCAAATATGGCGACCACAGTTACAGTCCCAATTTACCGACCGAATACCAACGGCACTTCATGTCTCTATTTACCGACCGAATGTCGACCGAGTGGTCAACATTGTTGACTTATGACTTGGTCTATATAACGACTGAATCCCGACGGCACTCGATATGCGGTCGCTATTCCGTCGCTAAATTGTTTTTTTTTTACAAAAATAAATCTGAAATTCAATTAAATCCATGTTATAAAAAACAGCAATACACACAGGAATACAAACCAGAAACAGTATTAATAAGATCCCAAATAGCAAAAATAACATTACATAACCAAGTTTACACTTCTCATTTACATTACAACACTCACAATCAAAGTACGCACTTCTCATTACATTACAATAGTCACAAGCAAAGTGCACACTTTCAATTATCAAAACTCACAATCAAAGTGTGCACTTCTCATTATATTACAACATTCACAATAAAATAAAACACTTCTCATAAACTCTTTGATGTCATTTATATGTATCCATGGAAATGCATGAGTATCAATATGAAAATTCAAGAATCAAATTACTTTTAAAAAGTTATACAATACGACAATTAATTTATGAAATTCCAAGAAGCGAGAAAGAGATTAATCATTCTAAATCATCCTCCGACATAAACTCATCCTCTTCTTCAGAATTGTCATCACCCGACATAATTTCGTCATCATCATCATAATCATCATCATCATCTACACGGCTCGTACAGCCCCCAAGCACAACTTCTATTTCCCCTGACAGGTGTGCAAGTTGACCAACTTCAATAACAGTTTGATCAATGTGATTGGTCTCCTCCTTGCGTACTTCCTCCTGATACGGTAATGGAACACCAGGAACGTCAATTAGACGTGGTTTGGAACGACAAACAGCCAACCAATCAGCCCTAGATGTTGTCTTACTACCCGGATAAGGTGTGTAGTACACTTGTTGACATTAGGAAGCGAATACAAATGGATCGTAACCCTGGTACGTTCTTTTCCTATGTATTTCTACAAGTTTATATTGGGGATGCACCCTCAAACCTCGATTTGGAGTAGAATCAAACCAGTCGCATTTGAAAAGAATTATTTTTGGTAAGGTACTCCAGCAAGCTCAACCTCAATGACTTGCTTTAACTCTCCGTAATAATCTCCTTTAACCCATATCCCACTGTTTGTCGTTCCTTTTCCATTGCTGTGGATTTTGTGTGAAATCTATAACCGTTAACAAAGTAACCGGTTTATGACATCTCTCCTTGACGGGCCCCATGAAAGATTTTTCAACAACCTTTCGGAATGTTCCGGAAGGCTATGTATCTGTTGAGAACAACAAAAGTTAAATTAGTTTAGTCTAGGCATTGTTAAGACAAATACATTTCTTTACAATACCAACTTACATGAGTTCCAAACCATTTGGAAAAATCATTATAAACCCGTCTTTGAAGTTCTTCCTCCGTTATCTGCGGAGTTTGGTCATGTACTTCACTGACAAATTTCTCGAGTTACAAATTAAATGACAATATTGTTAATCGGCTAATTTTAATTATATAACAAAAAATGAAGCAAATAGATGGGTTTACTTATCGAATATATGGTTCGAGCTCTTCACAATTCATCGGGGATATAATTCATGGTCTGTTTTATAATCTTTATCGATAATAAAATCTTTTTCTTTTTTTCCAAATGATCTTCCCGGTAAGTTGCAAATTGATAATACATCCGGTCCACTAGTCCCTGTCTTCACCATCATTTCGCCCAATGGTTGTAACTTTCGTTTTCACGTGGGGTTCGAAATAATAGCTAAAGAATGTAGCAGCTTCTTTGACCAATTATGCATCGCAAATTGACCCCTCAACTCGCCTTGTTTTTTTATCTTCTTTTTTAGATGGTGCATGTATCTAATTAAAGTATAAGTAGTTAATCACATTGTAAATATGTGCATGAAAAGTAAAAATGGAGTTGATAACATAAAGACATTGGTTGTTACCTCTCGAACGGGTACATCCATCTAACCTGTACCGGGCCACCAACCTCGCTTCGCATCGAAGGTGAACCGGCAAGTGATCCATCACATCAAAAAAATCCTCGAGAAAATATTCTCTCTAACTTGCACAATAAAATAGCGATAGTGTCCTCCACTTCTTGCATATGCTCCACACTCAATTTTTGGGGAACACAAATCTCTATGTAAACGTACTAAGTTCAGCTAAGGGCCCCCAAACACTTGCCGGTAGTACTTCTCTAAGTGCTATAGGGATAAGTCTCTCCATGAATACATGAGAATCGTGACTCTTCATTCCATACATTTTCAACTCTTTCATATCAACACATCGCGCCAAATTCGATGCATATCCATCTGGGAGCTGTAATTCTTTAACCCACTGCAAAACTATCTCTTTTTGTGCCTTGGTAAGAGTGAAACATGCCTTCGGTTTTGTTGCTTTACCTCGACCATCGTGTTTAATATTCAATTCCCTACTGACCGCAATACCTTTCAACATCCGCTCTAGCCTTAACATTGTCCTTTGTTTTACCCTTCACGTCCAACACGGTGTTAAAGACGTTATCAAACACATTTTTTTCATTATGCATGACATCAATGTTGTGTCTTAGAAGAAGTGTCCGCCAATAAGGTGAGTCCCAAAATATGCTACGTTTGGCTCAACTGTGATCTCGTCCCCTGCCTTGCTCTTTACCAATCTCTTCAGCTGTATCGGTAATTTTTGAATAATCTGTAACTCTAAACCATATTTCATCACCAGTAAGGCGAGATGGCGGGTCTGCTCTCTCCTGTCGTCGATCCTTTCGAAATCCCTTTGCATCTCTTCTAAAGGGATGATTAGGTGACAAGAAGCATCTGTGGCAATCGAACCACGATTGTTTACCGCCAGCATGCAAATGGAACGCTTGAGTTTCCTCCATACAATATGGACAAGCGTGAATGCCAAATGTACTCCATCCACTCAACATTCCATATGTTGGGAAATCACTAATTGTCCTAAGTAATGAAGCCCTCAGGTTAAAATTTTGCCTTTTGGAGATGTCATACGTTTCCGTACCTTCACCCCACAGCTGATTCAATTCATCGATGAGAGGCTGCAAGTACACATCAATCTTGTGTTTTGGATTTTGGGGTCCAGGTACAATGATAGTTAAGAACATTACATTGTTCTTCATACACATCCAAGGGGGCAGATTATAAGGTGTTAGAATAACTGGCCAAGAAGAATATTGCTTCCCTGACATGCCAAAAGGTGCAAATCCATATGTACATAACCCAAGCCTTACATTCCGAGGTTCCACTGCAAAATCGCTGTGTGTTCTATCAAAATGTTGCCAAGCTTCCCCATCCCGTGGGTGATTCATTATTCCTTCTTCCCTCTCACTGTCTGAGTGCCATGTCATGTGTTTTGCGGTTTTCTCAGATGCATACAATCTTTGCAATCTCGGAGTAATTGGAAAATAATACATCTTTTTGCAAGCAATCTCTTTTTGTCGTGTATTTTTTATTTCTTTTTCCTAATATACCTAGCATGGCCACAAAACTTACATTCTCTACGCTCAACATCATCTTTCCAGTACAACATACAACCGTTAAAACAAACATCTATCTTTTACACCGGTAATCCAAGGCCTTTAACCAATTTCTTCATTTGGTAAAAGTCGTCCAAAGCATAATTTTGAGGAGGAAGCGCCTCTTTCATCAACTGTGCAAATTTATCTATAGTATTTTCGGATAAGTTGTCTTCGGACTTAATACTCAACATTCTAGCAAAGTCATTGATAGTCATGAATGGTTTGTACAACCTTTGTACAGTGGGGGCTATCAATGACCTTCAACATGTCATAGAATTTTTGTGCCTCTCGGATCGGGATGTTCTTCTACGTCCCCTATTTTCCCGACTCATTAAAACTTGGTCCTAGCAAAGATCAAGAACCATCTCTCGATAGTTGTTGTGTGTTGTATATCTTAACGAATTATCCATATCATGAGAGGTTTCATGTATAAACGGAAATTGAGGCATTGGAAAGAATGCCTCACCGTGACACGTCCAATTAAAATAGTTAGACACAAAGCCGTTCATAACAAGATGATACTTGACCATATCAGGTATATGAAAATCCTTATTTTTGCAACAAGCACAAGGACACCTAATCCCATCATTTTGTACATTAGGAGACATACTAATAGCAAAATCCACAAATTGTTTCACTCCCGCTATAAATTCTGGACTATGACGGGGCCCACCATTATTAGATGGATACATCCAACTACGGTCCACCATTATAAACACAATATCTGCATATATCAAGTATTCATTATTAAATGCATAATCCAAAGTACAAATACATTCTAGCACCATGTTATTGCAATGAAAAGTTACAATAATAAAGAATAATGTAACACCAACAAAGTTCAAATACCAACAATGATAAAGAAGGTTAAAGTGTAAAAAAAAACACCAACAAAGTACAAATACACAAAAATTCAAATCTCAATATTTCATTTCCAAGTAAATAAACCTTGGTCCATCATAAATCAAGTTTATTATAAGCATATTTTCATAATCATTTATGGACATAAACAAATTCAATCCTTAATTTCGAAAAAAAAGAAGAAGAAGAAATGGATAAGAAAATAAACCTAAATGGTAGACTTCACAGTGGTGGTGGAGCACCAGATTCAGAGCGGCGGTGAATGGCCGCTGGAGGTGGAGGCGGTGGAGGGGAGGTTGAGGCAGGAGGGTTTCACAGGGGAGAACTGGGTTTCTGTGGAGGGAGTCTTCTGTTTTAAAGCAATTTAAAAACGGGACTGCGTCGTTTCATGTTGAATAATAGCGATCGATTACCGACCGGTGGTCGGTCGCCTAATAAAAGTACACGTTGTTCTACGGGAAAATATACCAACCGATTGTCCATGTATTCGTCGCCATTCGGTCGCCCAATATAATATTAGAAATAGTAACTAAAATAGACAGCTTGTGTTTGTATATATACTTACAAACACAGCTGTTTTGAAAAAACCGGAACCGGGAAAATATAGCGATCGAATGGCGACCGATTGTCCATTATCCGTCGCCCTTCGGTCGCCCCATGTAATATGGGCGACGGAAAACATTTAAAAAATTACAAACTGGAAAACCGACAACGTTTAGAATGCGAGTACAAATATTCAAGTTAATATATATATACATACATAATATTAGTAATAGTAACTAAAATAGACAAAATGTTTGTATATATCCTTACAAACACAGCAGTTTTAAAAAACCGGAACCGGGAAAATATAGCGACCGAATGGCGACCGATTGTCTAGCATCTGTCGCCCTTCGGTCGCCCCATGTAATATTGGCGACGGAAAACATTTAAAAAATTACAAACTGGAAAACCGACAACGTTCAGAATGCGAGTACGAATATTCAAGTATATATATATATATATATACATAATATTAGTAATAGTAACTAAAATAGACAAAATGATTGTGTATATCCTTACAAACACAGCTGTTTTGAAAAAACTGGAACCGGGAAAACATAGCGACCGATTGTCCAATATCCGTCGCCCTTCGGTCGCCTAACGTAATATGGGTGACGGATTTTTTCGGTCACTAAACCCTAACCCTAACCCTATACCCCAAGTTGGTCGCGTGTCCGTCGCTATTCGGTAGTTAAAAATCCTTTAATTCATGAACAGAAAGCTGAAAACAAGTATACACTCTGCCACAATTCAACAGAAAATAGATATAAAATAAATTCTGTAAAACACAAGAGGGGGGGGTGAATTAGGTTTTAATCGATCTTACAAACTTTTTCAATCTATTCAATGCTAGTGTAAGTTTGAGCAAGATGAACAATAGCAAAACAAAACCCAATAACAAGACAAAGGATTTAGAGTGGTTCGATTCACTTAGAATCTACATCCACTACCTTGAGCCGCACCCAAGGATTTTCAACAACTTCACTAAGAAGACTTTTTACACTTGTGGACAACTCACTAAGAGTTTTACAACACAACCACAATACAAAACTCACTAAGAGTTACTTGCCCACACTAAGTAGGACTTTTACAAGAATCACCCAATCACTTAGAAAGGGAATAAGAATGTTTAAAGAACAAGGTTGTTCACTCTTCTAAGTGAAAGATATATATACCTTTGAAGTACAAGAATGATAAGCTCTTAGAACATTTGATGCACACTCTTTGTCTTGCTTTTGAAAGAACACTTTAGAATGATTTAGATCATAAGATGAAGTGTATTTGCTTTGAAAGTGTTTCGAGACTTGATAAGAAATCAATGTATATTGTATGTGCAAGTCCTCGAGTCATTCTCTAGCTTTGGAGTATTTATACATTTCAAAATATGCTGAAAAACGACTCGCAAATCTGGCCATATAATCGGCTAGTAATAGAGGAGTCCGGTTGACCGAACTTGGACCTCGGTTGATCCGTCATGGACCTTGGTGGACCGAACATTCACTTCGGTCGACCGACCAAGGCTTAGGTCGACCGAGCCTAGAAATCTCAACTCTCAGTTTCTCTTCGGTTGATCCGAGGAAAGGTCGGATGTTCCGACTTCCTGAGTTTAGAGAGAAGTTGATTTTTCAACCGTTTTGAAATCTATTGAAGTCTAAAAGGTTTTCTCAATATGTAACAAGTAAGAGCATTTAGAAAACCGTTTTAAAGGACTTATACTTTGAAAACAAAGGCTTTTGGAAATAAGAATCCTTTTGAAACTTTAGACTTTTCAAAACGTGTTTATGAAAACATGCAAGACTTGAGTGTAGAGCTTATGTTCATGAAAGCATTGGTTAGAGCTTATAAGATAAAGACTTATAAAGACAAAGCTATCCTAACCAAACCTAAGTCTTCAATCTTCAATCTCGATGAGATATGCCTTTAAGTATAACTTTGAATCTTGATCATGGCTTGATTGAAGTACTTAGAGCTTCCATTATGAGAACCATTATTCTATCACAAAGATTGAAACCATTAGACACAACATCAAATGTTTGTCCATTATCAAAAACTGAGTTTGTTCGCCCTTAGGGCTTACAAATTCAACAGAAAATAGGCTCAAATATAACATAAATACTACCCAACATTCAATATTGATAACGCAAATACAAGTATGCAATATTAAAAACGCAAAAACAACATACAAAGGGTGAATAATATACCAAATAAACAACACAATCTCTTGATGTCCTAATACATCATTTACGGCTAAGGGATCATCGTCATAATCTGAATCTACATCATCGTACTCTAAATTGGTCAATCTAGCTTCTAGCTCAGAGGGACTTAATATAGCGTCTCTATTTGAAAGAATATCAAATAAGGTACTAGCTAATGCTCTAGCTCTCTTCTTTTCCCTCCGCACATTTTCTCTTTCTTTATCTTCAAATTTCTTCTTCCAATCATCGTTCATTTCTGTCATTTTTTGTTCCATTTCTGAATGAGAGACTGACAAGCTATCTCCCCTCGTTGCCTTAACCACATTGGAGAAGGAACCGAGTCCTTGAACTCGTCCCTTTTTTATCCCTCCCGTTGCCTCAGCAGATAGCGCAATCTGAGTCGGCAAATCAGGAAGAGGCTCGCCTGTTTGTGTAGCTTCGGTTGCGGCTTTGTCATAGACAGAATGGAACACTCCCTGTCAAATAAAATGTAAGGTTACAGATAAATGAATGTAATTAACTAATGTAAAAAGGGATAAGTATTGAAATACTTACAGATAGCTCTCTAGAAGCGTCATCAACAAAATCCCCAATCTTCGAGCCGGTATGGTGTTGATGACACCAATCATAGCTATCCGGGAATGGGAGTGGATGCCCAGCCTCATTTTCCTGTTTACAACAATCATTAAAACAATAAATACAGAACTACGTCAAATTTTTTTAATGATTTTTGAAAATTATAAAATTACCAGTCTCTGGTGATGCTAAATGTGGCTAAGTGAACCACACGTATGCTTCATTGGACCTTTGCCACCCCTCCCCTCCCCTCCTTCCGATTGATTGATGCCTGTTTAGACTTTGCTTTAAATTCCGGAGTCGCCCAATATTGTTTAAGTGTGTTCCAATCAGAGTCTGAAACCCATTTAGGCTTCTTATTCTTTTTCCGATGGTCGCTCATGACACCGCTGAGTCTCCTCTGAAGTAACATGCGCCAACCTCTCTTGATGCTGTCCTGATACTCAGGAGCCCACCGATAACGTTTCTGTTTTTTGAAATAATGTGTTAGATAATTAAACACAATAGTCTTGTAAAATCATTAAGTTTCAAATACACTTACCGTGAACTCCTCCCACCACATATTTTCTTCTTCCATAGGTACATCCTTTAAGGTGCTATATGCTCCCTTGAAACGCCCTTGTAATATATCGATAATGGCGGAGGCGCAGCTAGAGCTCAATGTAAAACTATAATAGACACGACAAAATTTAATTACAGATTATAATGATAAAAAAATATAATTAACTTGATTTATAAATAAGATGAGTTTGAAATTGCCATAAGTTAGCTGCAGGAGAATCCGAGTATCTGGTGCAAGCTGTGCTCCACCAGTGTCTGGGACAGCAGACTGGGGGTCGTCGAGCCTCCTACAGGCGGAGACTCGGGGGGACGGTCCTGCCGTGGACGAATCCCGAGACACGTGTACATCGGAAGAATGTGAAGGAGGTGTCATACCGGTCACGGGTAAATCGGCAGACTGTGACGCTGAACCTGGCTGGGAGGTAGGGGTCGTAGCAGACGCTGGGGTCTGACTAAATGGTAAGCGAGATACGATAGGTGTCTTTGGAGGCATTTCTGAAATAAATATTATGCGGATTAAGAAGTATCAAATTACAAGATGCTAAAAAGAAACCGCATTTACATATCGCCAGCAATCTACCAATAAATTGAAGCTTCATATTGATGGTACTGATAGACTACTTTGCACTAGAAACATATAAAATTTAAGATTCCACAAAAATACGGTTAATGCATCATTTAGATGATCTCATTCTTGGAAGTTTATTTTGATGCTTTGTATTAGTAAAAAAAATGATGCATTTACCGTATGCAATGAACTCAAAAAACAAAACGATACATAAGCTTATTTTGTTTATTCGATGATGCTTTGTTTCTTGCAACCATATGGCTGCCTCATTCTTGGAAGCTTATTTTGTTTCTTCGATGATCTCATCAATGATTCACCGGTGCAACTCTAAGTCTAAACTATTCATTAATAATTCTATCTAATTAAATTAATGATACATAAGTTTGAGGCTTTGAGCTTCGATACAAATTGAATTGATTGTAGACCGTTAACGAACACGAAAATATATAACAAATTCATAGGATAATACAACTGAAAATATATAACAAATTCATCTTTCTATCCCCCAAACAAGAAATTAATTCATCTTACAAGAAATTCATGTAACAAATTAAAAAAAATGGACAGAAAATGCAAAAATTGAACAGGTATTACTTAGTTGCATAATACAACTGAAATTAGAACAGAAAATGCAAAAAAAATTAAACAAAACAAAAAGCTCCTTACTTTGAGATATTAGGCGGACTGGGAACAATTAGGCGGCGGCGCCGTGGTGGTGAACGGCCGGAGGAGTGGATGAGACCGACGGTGGCCGGAGGGTCTCTAAGAAATCGGGAGTGGATCGAGGGGGAAGGATGGTGATGGTGGAGGGGATGTCGGAAAGGGAGAAGGAAACCGATGGTGAGGGGTTCGTCGGAAAGGGAGAAGGGAGTTGATGGTGGCGGGTTAGTCGGAAAGGGAGAAGGGATGGTGGCGGGTTTGTCGGGAAGGGAGAATGAGGGAATGGCGACGAGGGTTTGAGGAATTTTGAGGAATATTTTTTTTTTTTGGAAGAAATCCACAATGAAACGACGTCGTTTCACTACCTAAGTACGTCTTCCGTCATATATTCCGTCGTTATTATTTCGGTCGGTAATCGGTCGTTATAATCCGTCGGTAGTCGGTCGTTCAAATAAAATAAACGACGTCGTTTTATGCCCATCATTTATTAATATATAAATATACACCGCCATTGTTTCGGTCATACATTCCGTCGTTATTCGGTCGTTATAATATCGGTCGGAAAGAGGTCGTTCAATTCCATCTGTAATCGGTCGTTAAAATAAAATAAACGACGTCGTTTTGTTTCCCTCATTTATTACTATATAAATAAACACCGTTATGTTTTCCGTCAGTATTCGGTCATTATTTTCCGTCGGTATTCGGTCGTAATATATTCCGTCTGTAAACGGTCGTTAATATCCGTCGGTATTCGGGCGTTAAGAGTCAAAAAAACGACGCCATTTCAATTTGGTCAACGGGACCCAAGTGGCCGATGGATGAGCGACGTAAGAACAACCGACTTGTTATCGGTTTCTATTCGGTCGGTATTCCGTTGTTATATTTGTGACAAAAAATTCGGTCGCTATTTAACTGTTTTCTTGTAGTGTTCATTCTTGAGTTACTGTATCAACAAGAATAGTTTCTCTTGTTGTGGTGTTTCAGCCTCCATTGTTAATTAGCCATCCTTAGCGTTGCGTTGATTAAATTCCCATAGAAACTAGTTCAAGAATTGAAGAAAGATCGGGCTCAAACTTAAAGTCGGACTCTTTGGTACTTAGTACCATTCGGTTCTTCATCAGGTGGTATCAGAGCAAAAGGTTCTTCTCAATTCCCGGTGCACCTTTTATTGTTTTTCATAAAAAATTTCTTGTTTGCAGAAATTGACAGAAAATTAGAAAAAAAGCATTACGGCATATGTAAAAAAAAAAAAGCAGTCGATTTTAAAAGCCTCTCGGTGTAAAGAAATTGGTAGCTGAGTTAATATAAATTGAATAGAGAACTATAAATCCATAAGCAAACTTCTTGGATTGATAGCGTAGGCACCTCGTCCAAGAATTGGCAAACGTTCCTCCTTTATTTTGAGGTGTGTTTAAACATCCATATACATCAAGAATTGATAGCGTAGGAGCCTCATTCTTTGATAAACTCTCGGCCAAAGGTAAGGAAAAATTCAAGAAAGTCAGTTTACTGTTTGCGGTTACTGTTCACATATTACTATTCACGAATACTGTTCACAGTTTACTATTCATCTGAATCAAGAAACACCAAGAAGATCAAGATCATCAAGAACCGGTTTCCATTCTCGATTAGGATTTCGTTTCTTCATCTTTTTCTTTCTAAAGCTTTTTGTTTAGGTCAAAGATATGATTTCTTTCCTTATTTTTCAGCTTTGTGTCAACGCAACAAGTTAGGAACCCATTCTTTAATCTAGAGTTTCAAGTTCTATACGAGCGGTGTTGGAATAAAGAGTGTATCTTTCTTTGCTATCTAACATTTTTGAGTGTTTTTCTTGAGATTATAATGTCTTTTCAGGGATCTCCATCAACAAAAGGTGAAGTCTTTGATACGAACTCACTAGTTACACATAAAGAATTTGCGGAGTTGCAAAGACAAATGGCGGAGATGGTGGAAAAGATAAGACAATTAAGGCTTCCAAATCAGCAACGTAATATTCAGAATGATACCGAGATTGATGATCAATTGGTTGATGAAGTTGAGCCGCCTAGACCACCTCCAAATCCGCCACCAAATCGGGTTATCAACAATCAGATTTTTGAGCCGAGAAGAGGGGACCAATTTCAGCGTTATGACAACAATCTTGGTTCAATTAAGACCAAGATTCCCTCTTTCGAAGGTACAAACGATCCCAAATTACTTTTTGATTGGATTCGTAAAATTAACCATGTTTTTGCTGTTCAAAACTATTCGGAGGAAAGAAAAGTAAAGCTAGCAGCCATGGAGTTTTATGGACATGCATCTATTTGGTGGGATAAAGAAACCAAGACAAGGGCAAAAGTGGAACAACCAGAAATTGCAGCTTGGGCCGAGATGAAAGCGGTGATGAAACGGCGTTTTGTTCCTCTAGATTACATAAAGAAACTTTACAAATGTTAAAGCAAGGTGATAAAACGGTCGATGAATACTACAAGGCAATGGAAATTGCAATGATTCGGGCCGATATTAGTAAAGGAGATGAGGCAACAATGGCTCGGTTCTTGGCTGGTCTAAACGACAAAATACGAACAAAGGTAGAATGCGCTAATCTTGATAATATTACGTCTATGTTATATTATGCAGAGCAGATCGAAAGACAGCAACAGGAAAAGAGTTTAAGGGCAAAACCGACAACTTTCCAACCTTGGAAGAAGCCGAATCCACCTCAGAAATTTTCTACTGTTTTCCCGAGCCAAAGCAAGGGTAAAGAAGTCTTTAATGATGCAAAAACAGCCACGGGGCAGTTTGGAGCAGTAAGGTCACAAAATCCAACCGTTTCGGCCAATACGAGGTAAATTCTAATCCAAATCTTGTTCGGGAATGTTTAAATGTATGGGCAAAGGACACTTTTCTAGGGACTGCCCCAACAAGAGTACTATGATCATGTTGGATGATGGAACGTGGGTTAGTGATAACAAAACCGAAGAATCTGATTTTGAGAAAGAAACCTAGAAGTTGGAGGAACTTCCGGAAGATGGGAATCAACCTTTGGTTACGATAAAGCTACTTCATCCACAACCTTTAGATGATGTTCCAAGAGAGAAAAAAAGAGAGTGAGTTGAAAAAAACGAGTGATCCTACCCATGAGGTAAAATCTGAGGTAAAAATCATAGAAAAAGCCGAGCCAAAAGTGAAAAAAGGCAATCACTCTAAGTGTGAGAAAAGAATGTTTGTACATTAATCCCGGAAAGGTAAATAGGGCGATTCAAGCAAAACAACTTGTTGTTTTGTTGGATTTAAAAGGAACCGCAAGGAACCTTTTTACTAACGCCTTTTTCTTTTACTCTAACATCATTTTCTACATCTAGTCTTGTTATTTTTCAGAAATTTTATGAAGTCTTCCCTAAGGAGTTGCCGAGAAGGTTATGTATGAGCCTTCAAAATCGTGAAAGGTATAAACCATCTTCGGTTAAAAATCAGAAAATTCAAAACCAATGTGAGTTAATTCTTGCAATGAAGAAGGCAAGTAAGTCTTTAAATGCTTATATTAATCCGGAAAATATTGTACTCAAGCATGAAGGGACTTTTAGAATATGTAAGGATAGTCTACATATTAATCACATTACTTTTAAGTATAGACATCCGATTTATTGCTTTGATAATATGTTTATTTGTAGTGAAAACCGAGATCGTTTTAGTAAACATCTTAGGGCTATTTTTTCTATTATAAATACACAAACCTTGGATGCTAAGATGGAAAAGTATGTTTATTACACTCATTCTATTAACCTTCTTAGTTGCATCATGAGTTTTCAAGGAATTAAAGTTGAACCGGCAAAAGTTAGAACAATTGAGGAATGACCGAACACAACTAGTTCAAATCGCATTCGTTCACCATTTGAGTTGACAAGATTTTGTAAGCGTTTTGTTCGTGATCTTAACAAGCTTGCTTCCACAATGGAGAAAAGAGAGATACAATTATTTTGGGATAGCCGCCATAAAATCTCTTTACAAGGTAAGTACGATAGACATTCTACTTTCTATATTTCTAACTTGCTCCCTTTTGCAAATTTTTCAGATTATGTGGCTGATCGTGATGATGATTCGAGGACGAATCAGGCTTTTCAAGGGGATTGGACAACTTTACAACAGTTTGGTAGAATGGTCATAACTTTCGATCCATTTATCTAATGGAGCTATTCCAGTTGCATATTAAAGATAAGAGGCAGATCTACAACTTTCATGAGATCATTATATCAAAATCTGCCTTCTTAATATCCGAAAGCGTCGTACAAGTTGGCCCAACAAGCTGTCCAGAATTGGGACGAAATTAAAGGGCATTTTAGGCTTTGTACAATTAAAGTCTATGCTAGACTTTAATTATTTTCAGCAATGTTATTTACTTTAATTATTTAATTAGGTGTGTGATAGCAAGTAGTTTCTACAATAAAGGACATGTGGTTCATTATCTTGTTTAGGTAGTTTACTTAATAGCAAGTTGTTTTTCCAAGAGTCCTACTTCTTCAAGGACTCTTCCTTTTGGTTCATTGTAACCGAAATCTCTCTATTTAAGAGTTATTTCGGCTCCCTTATTATTTATGTTAGATATATTGATATTTTGGTAAGGTTATTCCTTAGCTTCTCGTGTTTGAACTTCTAAGTAGAAATTCATTCATTCTTGAGTTACTGTATCAACAAGAATAGTTTCTCTTGTTGTGGTGTTTCAGCCTCCATTGTTAATTAGTCATCCTTAGCGTTGCATTGATTAAATTCCCATAGAAACTAGTTCGAAAATTGAAAAAATATCGGGCTCAAACTTAAAGTCGAACTCTTTGGTACTTTAGTACCATTCGGTTCTTCATCAAACTCTATTACTAATACATATAACAATAGCCTTACCAAGAATGTACCTATAGATTGCACTGATCGTGTCCAGAGAACCAGGAAGAGGGAGATTTAAATTTAGAAAATTCTTCTTCAGCATTATAATAAGATTCAAACTCTTCTAGCCATTGCTGATCGCCTGGACTTTGTTGTTCCTTCTCAACTTGATTACCAGTGTCCATTTCACATACATCGTAAACAGGCTTTATTGAATTATGTAATTGAGAATCTCCAAGTGAATGATCAAAAGTGTTGATCACTTCATTATGTTTTCTCTTCAGCTCCTTGATTTGTTTGTAAGCCTCGTAAGTCTGACGCACTGTCTCAATGGCTCGCTTCTACAAATTGATAAAATATAGGGTAAAAAGCGCTCACCCCCTTAAAGTATTCCGTTATTTGGTTTTTGACCCTCAACTAAAAATGGTTAAGTTTTACCCCTGAAACTATTCAAGTGTATCAAATGTGATCTTCCATCCATATTCTCCATTACATCATAACGGAAGTCCAGAAAATTAATCATAAATTAATGATAACCGTTAGAAGCGACTGAAGACGATCGATCGAAGTACTAACCCCAGTCGAAGGACCTTTTGGTCAGGTCCTAATGGTTGATGCTAATAAGGAGTCAAAGTTAAAATTATATGATGTTCCTGCAATTCGTTGCCAACTTTAATGCGTTGTGAAATTTTCCGGATTATTGGGTAGATCTTCTGAACTCTTCTACATTCACAAAGTTAAGTTGGTATGCTAAGATTAAAGATTTTAAAAAAAAAATTCTTGAAAACAATTTGTGGCATTTGGGCCATCTCGCACATAAGGTTCTTTTCAGAAAATGTAGGGGTCATTCTTTTATTGTATACTGATGCAAGTCACTTTAATTATTTTTAATGATTTTGTGCCAACCATTTTGACCTTCACTGTTTCTTTGTAGAATAAAAGAAAAAAATAAAACTTTATATATTACTATTAGTAAGGTTTCTGTTTAATATTTTTATAATTGTTTTCATATGTCTAAGAACTTTATTTTAAGACTCTGTAATGATAAAAGTTTTTTAAAAATCCCAAGTGCTTGGTTCCGGAAGAAATCAGTTATCTTACTAAGTTGGAAGCTTATTCCTTTCCCTATTTTTTCCAGGTGAAGTTAGCAATGATGAGAATAATTTAGAAGAGTGGGAGGAAGTTCTCTTTTGGTGAAGGGTGTGATGCGTTTATGTTTCAATTTAGTTTTGATAAGCAATTTATGTTCTTTTTTGGTTCTGTTACGATTGACTTCGATGTAATAAGTTATCTTGAGATATTATTAAGATATATGAAGTTCTCTTTGAGGTTTGTTTTTATGGAAGTTTAAGTTTTGATGAATAAGAGACCTTGTGTTAATAATATGAGTTATTGACACGGTCGTATCTCGCCTCTCGAGAACGGGGCGTGACAGAGTGGTATCAGAGCAATAGGTTCGATAGACCTTGGAATAAGTAATCCGATTAAAAGACGATTAGGAGTCTTTACTTTCATTTAGGAATTGAATTTTGGTGATGTTATGTGCTGGGTGGTGATATCTTTAGTGTCAGTGAAGAGGGATACTTTACTAAATTTTAAAAATATCTTCCTAATGTAGGAGATTGTCTTTGTCCATGTTACCTATGTCTCTGTTTTTCGAGGAAAAAATAATAATAAATATGACTGTTAAAAGTATAATAAAAAGGGGTTTATAATTGGTGGAAGGATCATAGTTAGGAACTGATGTATGGGTAAAAATATTTTTCTCGCTTATAGTTAATTTTATCATTATAGATGGCATCTGTTAGGAGTCAAGCAGCAGGAACCTCCCAAAATAGGAAAGATCTACCGGAGGAAAACATTACGTTCGCGGATATGGCGGTACAAGTGAGAGCAAGAGTCTTTACATAAATTCCGCCAATAGTTCCAACGCGAATTCCCGCAACAGTCCCAACAGAAGGTACTCCGACGGTTCCCACAATGGACCCTTCAACTTTGCCACCATCGACAAATGACGAAAATGCCCCTGAAGGAGTGCCAGCTCAGGCATGAAGGGCTCGCTCAACAAATGATGATGTTACCAACGCTCTCCTGATGATGGCACAAGTACTGCAAGGCCAACAAACGACGTTCCAAGAACAATTGAGGATGCAAGCTGAAAGGCATCACGACACCGGATCTCGCACGCATTTTGAGAGGTTAAAGAAAACCAATATGCCAACTTTTGATGGAAGCTCAGATCCTGAGAAGGCAGAAAAGTGGGTAAATGAAATGGAAGGCAACTTTGAAGTGTTAGAAACCCCCGAGGACGTGAAGGTATTAGTAGCGAAGCCTTTCTTAGTCGGTGAGCCTGAGAAGTGGTGGAAGTGTATAGCTCCATCACTTGTAGCAAATGGCCAGGTGGTGACTTGGAATGATTTCAAGAAGGCGTTCTTGGATAACTATTTCCCACAATCTCTACGCACAGAACGGAAGAAGCAGTTCTTTACGTTGAAGCAAGCTGAAGGAATGACGGTTGTGGAGTATAATAGTAAGTTCAATAGTTTAGGGCAATATGTGCCTTCGATCATGTAAGATGACTACCTGAAGATGATAAGATTCGAAGAGGAGCTGCAACCCGAGATACGTAAGTTAATGTCGTCAATGGAGTCAAGAAATTATCACGAAGCCTATATAAGGGGCATTCGTATTCAAGCGGAAATGTTAAAAAATAGTGAGGGGCCTCAAGCGAAAAAGCAGAAGACATTTGAGACAAAGAGTATCTGGAACCCAACCTCAGCGACATTCAATGCAAGAGAAGGAAACCAGACAAACATGAGGCGTGAAATTCAAGAGACTCAAACTCTGAGGAATACCTTCGCAAGGAAGTGTCAACAATGTGGAAACTTTCACTCCGGAGAATGTAAGAAGGTTCTTGGAACATGTTTTTAGTGCGGACAACACAGTCATAAGATAAGAGATTGCCCCCATTTGCCAGCAAACAAAGAGAAGGCTCCTGAGCAACCGCCAAAGCCAAATTCGAGGGTCTTTTCCTTAGCAGATATCAGAAAAGGTAAGAACGATATCTAATAGTTTTTTTTTTTTATTTTCTAGTTCGTATTTCTTAGATGATTTAAGTTTCGAGGGCGAAACTTTTGTAAGGAGGAAAGAATGTGAAACCCACTAATTTTAGTTTGTAAGGATATAAAAAAAAATGGGAATTAAGAATCGGGATTGATGGAAATAATTACATTCTTTAAGGACTTAAGTGCAATAGGATTTGTTTGCTAGAAAACGCGTTTCATTATTTGGGAATGGGAGAAGATGTAACGGGTGTCATTAGTTTGGGGGGAATTGAATGTGTGTTAATTCATGGGATGGTAGAAGTCATAAGAGGAGTATATAACTCCCTCCTCATCGTCAAGAAGGAAAAAAAAAAAGAAAAACATAAGTTTCGTTTGTGTAATATATATAAAATAACAAGGGAGGAGCCTAGATTCTCAAATATCTCTCGGTGTTTTTGCAGAAGCGAGTGAGACAGATATTTGGAAGTGGCTCTAGAATTTTTACACTTAGGAAGATATCACAATTTCGAGGTAAGATATCGTATTTCTTCTTGTTTTTAAGCCTAAGATATTACCAAAAGCCAAGTATGGATGGAAGATATATATGATTTTATGTCGAAAATGTATTGATAAAAAGATTATGTTTTGTCGAAAATTATATTTTGTAAACAGAAAAAGAAAGAATCAAGCACATATTATTATTTGTGAAGTATGATATACATATGTTTTAGTAATGAATTTTTGTGACTCCGAAATTAATGATAACCGTTAGAAGCGACTGAAGACGATCGATCGAAGTACTAACCCCAGTCGAAGGACCTTTTGGTCAAGTCCTAATGGTTGATGCTAATAAGGAGTCAAAGTTAAAATTATATGATGTTCCTGCAATTCGTTGCCAAGTTTAATGCGTTGTGAAATTTTCCGGATTATTGGGTAGATCTTCTGAACTCTTCTACATTCACAAAGTTAAGTTGGTATGCTAAGATTAAAGATTTAAAAAAAAAAAAATCTTGAAAACAATTTGTGGCCTTTGGGCCATCTCGCACATAAGGTTCTTTTCAGAAAATGTTGGGGTCATTCTTTTATTGTATACTGATGCAAGTCACTTTAATTATTTTTAATGATTTTGTGCCAACCATTTTGACCTTCACTGTTTCTTTGTAGAATAAAAGAAAAAAATAAAACTTTATATATTACTATTAGTAAGGTTTCTGTTCAATATTTTTATAATTATTTTTTCATGTGTCTAAGAACTTTATTTTAAGACTCTGTAATGATAAAAGTTTTTTTAAAATCCCAAGTGCTTGATTCCGGAAGAAATCAGTTATCTTACTAAGTTGGAAGCTTATTCCTTTCCCTATTTTTTTCAGGTGAAGTTAGCAATGATGAGAATAATTTAGGAGAGTGGGAGGAAGTTCCCTTTTGGTGAAGGGTGTGATGCGTTTATGTTTCAATTTAGTTTTGATAAGCAATTTATGTTCTGTTTTGGTTCTGTTACGATTGACTTCGATATAATAAGTTATCTTGAGATATTATTAAGATATATGAAGTTCTCTTTGAGGTTTGTTTTTATGGAAGATTAAGTTTTGATGAATAAGAGACCTTGTGTTAATAATATGAGTTATTGACACGGTCGTGTCTCGCCTCTCGAGAACGGGGCGTGACAACCATATGATAAATTTCGAGGATCATGAATTCTTGCTTTTTGCTTCTCAGAAAGTGTTTGGCTAGCTTCAAGTTCTGATGGTTCTTCTACAAGAGTAATTCTCTCCTGCTCAAGTTTTGTCTCCTCATTTGACTCTGAAACTTTGGTCAAACTTGGACCGAGGCAGGGTTGACATGAATACGTTAACTGAAGCAATGGACTTCTTTTCCTCCCTAGCTTAGGTGAGGAATCAATGTAGAACTGCAGCTGGTTCCTCAAGTCCTGAATCTCTTCTTGCAAAACATCCTTCTCTCCCAAATCAAAGAAGTTACGGTATATCTCTAGCTCATCTTCAATTCTTTTCAGCTCCATTTTTTTTCTTAAAATTTCTGGATGATTTTCATATTTTTCCTTCAAAATCTGCAAAGTGCATGCAAGAAATGATTATTAGAGAATAAAATGGGACATGTTACCAGTCATAGTGAGATGTAACACGTTGTTTACCTTGTGCTCATGAGTCAGTGACAGGAACTCATCCTCCTCATGAACTCCTCAGCAGGTAAGATTCCATCCACCAGGTTCTCAAGTCGAAAGATTTTATCTTCATGTGTTTGACTTATTATCGCATTGCATTCTCTCTCATGTTTGTATTGCTGAACCTGTAAAAGAAGTCAAATTAGTAAGGATGCTTCCCAAATTTGAAGTATGGACGTGTTAAAGAAACATACCAGACGGTTTAGGTGCATGATCAACAAGAATTTTGCTTTGCATATATCTCTTCCAATGCCATCTCTCTTCGTATGGCTCCTGCCAAGACCTTTTTTACAGCCTGAGGGACAGTGAAACGTGGAAGGAAAATGAGAAACATGAAGAGAAAATTAAAATTTAACAAACTACATCATTTCATAACATACTTTGGGAACTTGTGCTTTAAACTTATCGCAAGACTCTACTGCGTCAACTGGTACTAGCTGCAAGTTTGAGCCATCACTGGGATCTTTATATTCTTCCGGGAAATCGCTCATCTTGCATTTACTGCATAAGAAGAGAGTCAAATCCCCTTTCAGAGATTCATCACGAGGAAAATGTTTTTGAACTCCAATATCAAATGTTT
This sequence comes from Vinca minor, assembly GCA_026122235.1. NCBI lineage: Eukaryota > Viridiplantae > Streptophyta > Magnoliopsida > Gentianales > Apocynaceae > Vinca > Vinca minor. The sequence goes on from JAOCZM010000104.1 coordinate 608,873, forward strand.
TTCATCACAGAGGCTTTGAGATCTGCAGGTTGTTGGAAATGGAGTGTAATTTGAATGAGAAATTTGTTTCTCAAGTAGTTGTAATTCCGGACCAAAACTCACGGGTCTGATCAACCCACGTTTTGATACTGGTATAGTTGGTTCATTGGATAGTCTGATTCATTGGATGAGAATGAATAGACTTTAATTGAGACCTTTGAACTTGAGAGATACATGTACTAATGGATTCATTGGATAGTCTTGGTGGATGAACACACTTTAATAGTGTATTAAATAAAGACATTTGAATTTGATACATTGTATTCTCTAGATGTATCTACTTACTCCTATTAGCCTATATATAGAGGCTCTTTCCAATGATTCAACACACAATCTCATACTTTGAAAATACTACTGTTTTCAGAAGCTCTCTAAAACTACTCTCTTTGTAAAACTTTCGGTGTTCATCAACAAGTCCTAGTTCTAGTTCGCCGGTAGAGCTGTTTTGTGCAAACAAGTTCTACGTTGCCGTTGTATCCTGGGAGACAGACGCTTCACGAAAAACTCCAGCACTAATCCGGGAGGAGGCGAATCTGTTTTAAGGAAATTGTATTGAACACAAGCCTCGGTTCATCTCTCAATTTTCCTTTGTTATTTTCAATTGTTGTAATCTGTAATAACACTTGTTAAATCTGAAATTAACGGCTGTTAAGATCTTTTTTAACAGTGGTTATTTAATTATCTGAACAACTGTTTAATCTGTCTATAAACAGTTGTTAGATAACAGTAGTTATTTACTTTCTGAACAACTGTTTAATCTGTTTTTAAACAGTTGTTGTTTATCTTTTGTATTTAGCTGTGTAACCTTTCACTAATAGCTGTTAAGTCTGAAGCTTAAAGCTGTTAGGTATTGTGTTAATAGCTATTATCTTGTGTTACTAACAGTTGTTGGTTTTGTATCTTACAGTAGTTATTACATAGCTTTTTAACAGCTGTTGTGGAAGGCTTTTAATAGCTGTTGTAGCCAAGATTTGCCAACAATCTTAAAACAGATTATCATTTGTAATCATCATGGCAACTGAAAACCAAACTACTGGCGTTGATGCTTCCAACACTACTGCTGTTGTTATTGCTCCAGCTGTGAATACAATGCTCCCTACTGTTCCGGCAAGTCATATGGAGAAACCAGAAAAGTTCAATGGTGTGAACTTTAAAAGATGGCAGCAAAAGATGATGTTTTACTTAACCACTTTGGGATTGGTTAAATTCTTAAAAGAAGATGCTCCCAAGATACCTGAAGGAGACGTTGATGCACAAACGCTGATGGTTGTTGAAGCATGGAAACATTCCGAATATTTATGTAAGAATTATATTCAGAATAGTTTACATGACAATTTATATAATGTCTACAGTGCATACAACACGGCTAAAGAATTGTGGGAATCCCTTGACCGTAAATATAAAACGGAAGATGCTGGCACAAAGAAATTTGTAGTCGGGCGTTTCCTTGATTATAATATGGTGGATTCTAAGACCGTGATAAGTCAAGTGCAAGAATTTCAAGTAATTCTGCACGACATCCATGCTGAAGGGATGGTGTTGAGTGAGACTTTTCAAGTCGCCGATGTGATAGAGAAATTGCCTTCGGGTTGGAAAGATTTCAAGAACTATCTCAAGCACAAGCGCAAGGAAATGTCCTTGGAGGATCTCATTGTCAGACTTCGTATTGAAGAGGACAATCGGATCTCTGAGCGCAAGACAATAAATCCTATACAAGCTAAAGTCAATGTTTTGGAGCACGACAAAGGCCAAGGTTCCAAAAGCAAAGGCAAGAGCTATGCGTCCAAAGGGAAGCTCGGGACAAGTGGTGGTGTCTCGAAGCAGAAGTACAAATTCAAAGGAAAGTGCTTCAATTGTGGCAAACTAGGCCACAAGTCAACTGATTGTCGATCACCGAAAAAGAATAATGAGACCAACGTGATGAGTCACATGGCCAAAGAGTTGTAGGACATGAGCCTAGTTGCTATGATCTCCAAACTTAATTTGGTCGGGTCAAACCCTAAGGAGTGGTGGATTGACACTGGTGCTACTAGACATGTGTACACCAATAAAGACCATTTTTCCACCTTTGAATCTATTGAAGGGGAAAAGATCTTTATGGGAAACTCTGCCACGGCTTCTGTCGAAGGGCAAGGGAATGTTCGATTGAAGATGACTTCTGGCAAGATTTTAACACTGAAAGATGTGTTATATGTGCCAGATATTCGAAAGAACCTTGTATCTGGATTCTTGTTAAACAAGCATGGCTTTTGCATGGTGTTTGAATCAGATAAGCTTACTTTGAGTAAAGCTGGAATGTTTGTAGGAAAGGGGTATGCAACCGATGGGTTGTTTAAATTGAATATAATTACGATTATCAATAAAGATACCTCTTCTGTTTACTTGCTTGAGTCTTCTGATTTATGGCATAAACGACTTGGTCATGTTAATTATAATTCGTTGCGACGATTAATTAAAATGGACCATATACCTACATTCCAAATCAATTTGAGTGATAAGTGTGAAATTTGCATTGAAGCAAAATTAGCAAAGTCTTCGTTTCACTCAATAGAAAGAAGCACTGAACCACTAGAATTAATTCATAGTGACATATGTGATTTGAAATCAGTTCAAACACGAGGAGGAAATAAGTATTTTATTACTTTTATTGATGATAGCACGAAATATTGCTATGTGTATTTGCTAAAGAGCAAAGATGAAGCTTTAGAGAAATTTGTTCTCTTCAAAGCTGAAGTTGAAAAACAACTTGGTAAAAATATCAAAAGATTAAGGAGTGATAGAGGTGGCGAGTATGAGGCGCCTATTGATGACTTTTGTGAAAAACATGGAATTATTCATGAAAGGACTGCACCTTATTCTCCTCAATCTAATGGAGTAGCTGAACGTAAAAATCGAACATTGAAAGATATGATGAATGCAATGTTTATAAGTTCAGGATTACCTTCTAATATGTGGGGAGATGCTATATTGTCTAGCAATTACCTTTTAAATAGGGTACCCCGGAAGGAAAAGGACAAAACTCCGTATGAGTTATGGACAGGCAAGAGACCTTCTTACAAACACTTGCGAGTGTGGGGGTGTCTCGCCAAGGTAGCAGTGCCAACACCTAAGATGGTAAAGATAGGTCCAAAAACTGAGGATTGTATCTTTATAGGTTATGCTCTAAATAGTACTGCGTACCGGTTTCTTGTGCATGATTCAATGAATGATGATATTCACAAGAACACAATAATGGAATCAAGGAATGCATCATTTTTTGAAAATGACTTTCCTTGTAAGAGCAATGAAGGTTCTAGGTCAACTAAACGAACTATTGATCCACCTGTAGTTCAAGAAGTTGAACCAAGACGTAGCAAAAGAGCTAGAGTCGAAAAGTCATTTGGTGATTATTTTATGACTTACTTATTAGAAAAAGAACCACAAACTTATGCTGAGGCTGTGAGTTCTTCTGAAAGGCCTTTTTGGAAAGAAGCCATAAGAAATGAAATTGATTCTATTTTGCAGAATCATACATGGGAATTAGTGGACCTCCCACCGGGTTGTAAAACCTTAGGATACAAATGGGTCTTTAAAAGGAAATTGAATCCTGATGGTTCAATTGACAAGTATAAGGCTAGACTTGTGATTAAAGGATTTAAGCAAAGAGAAGGCTTAGATTACTTTGATACATATTCTCCCTGTGACGAGAATAAATTCTATAAGGCTGCTAATTGCAATCGCTGCCTTAAGAAATTTGGAAATACATCAAATGGATGTTAAGACAGCTTTTCTAAATGGGGACCTAGATGAAGAAATCTATATGGAGCAACCCGAGGGTTTTATAGCTCCAGGTGCCGAAAAGAAAGTCTGTAAATTGGTGAAGTCATTATATGGATTAAAACAAGCACCTAAAAAGTGGCATGAAAAGTTTGATCATACAATGATAATCAATGGATTCAAAATCAATGAGTGTGATAAGTGTATCTATGTCAAAGAGACAAACGATGGCTATATCATTTTATGTCTATATGTGGATGACATACTTATTGTTGGTAGCAATGACAATTTGGTCAAATCTACTAAAGATATGTTAAATTCAAAATTTGATATGAAAGACATGGGTCTTGCTGATGTGATTTTAGGAATTAAAATCATGAGAACATCAGACGGTCTTATATTGAGCCAGGCTCATTATGTAGACAAAATTCTTGAGAAATTCAACAAGGATGATTCTGGGATTGCTAGAACGCCATTAGATAATAGTCTCCATCTATCCAAGAATCATGGAATTAGTATTTCACAAGTAGAATATTCAAGGATAATTGGGAGTCTTATGTATCTAATGAGTTGTACTAGACCAGATATTGCTTATGTAGTAAGCAAGTTGAGTGGATATACGAGTAATCCAAGTGCTGAGCATTGGAATGCAATAGTTAGAGTATTAAGGTATTTACGTTATACTCGTAACTATGGATTGCATTATGCAAGATACCCAGCAGTGGTAGAAGGATACACTGATGCTAACTGGATATATGATATAAATGAATCAAAATCCACAAGTGGCTATGTGTTTACTTTAGCTGGAGCAGCTGTGAGCTGGAAATCCACTAAACAAACTGTAATAGCCAGATCCACAATGGAATCCGAGTTTATAGCTTTGGATAAATGTGGAGAAGAGGCGGAATAGTTACGCCATTTTCTGGAAGATATTCTAAAATGGGAAAAACCTGTGCCGTCAATTTGTATACATTGTGATAGCCAATCTGCGATTGGAAGAGCACAAAATACAATGTATAATGGTAAGTCTAGACATATTCGTCGTAGACATAACACCATTAGACAATTGCTCTCAACAGGAGTTATCTCGATTGACTATGTAAAGTCAAAAGATAACATTGCGGATCCGCTAACCAAAGGGTTAAATAAAGAGACAGTTGAAAGACTGACAAAAGGAATGGGTATAAAGCATGTGGATGATAAAAATCTTATGAAGGAAAACCCAACCTAGTTGACTGGAGATCCCAAGATCTAGGTTCAAAGGGACAACCTACTTGTAAGATTTAGCAAGGTCACTGTGGGGGTAACCTCAGCTCATTCCTGTCTTGAAACAGTGATAGGGAAAAGGATAGCAGTTTCGTTGCTTTAATGATACTGAAGGAAAGTTTGAACCAGTTCAACTTAAAGGTATCACTTATGTGAGAGAGAAGTGCGGCCGCTTCAAAGGAGAATTGATCAGGCTAATTCTTTAGAAACTCTTGCAGAACCAAGGAGTGTTCATGGCCATAATGAACAAAACCATGAGAACAAAACCATGAGAACAGAACATATGGTAATAATTCCTGTGTAACTTATGTGGACTCTTTACACCAAAAGCGGGACAGTTCAAAGACATCAAGTCATACTGGACTGCTGTAAAGAAAATATATTTTACGAGGGGGAAGTTCAAAGGGTAACACCTACTTTCCCTATGCAGGAGTTAGTTGATGAATACCAACATCGAGTCAAAATAATTTTCATTCATGTGGGGGATTGTTGGAAATGGAGTGTAATTTGAATAAGAAACTTGTTTCTCAAGTAGTTGTAATTCCGGACCAAAACTCACGGGTCTGATCAACCCACGTTTTGATACTGGTATAGTGGGTTCATTGGATAGTCTGATTCATTGGATGAGAATGAATAGATTTTAAATGAGACCTTTGAACTTGAGAGATACATGTACTGATGGATTCATTGGATAGTCTTGGTGGATGAACACACTTTAATAGTGTATTAAATAAAGACATTTGAATTTGATACATTGTATTCTCTAGATGTATCTACTTACTCCTATTAGCCTATATATAGAGGCTCTTTCCAATGATTCAACACACAATCTCATACTTTGAAAATACTACTATTTTCAGAAGCTCTCTAAAACTACTCTCTTTGTAAAACTTTCGGTGTTCATCAACAAGTCCTAGTTCTAGTTCGCCGGTAGAGTTGTTTTGTGCAAACAAGTTCTACGTTGCCGTTGTATCCTGGGAGACAGACGCTCCACGAAAAACTCTAGCACTAATCCGGGAGGAGGCGAATATGTTTTAAGGAAATTGTGTTGAACACAAGCCTCGGTTCATCTCTCAATTTTCCTTTGTTATTTACAATTGTTGTAATCTGTAATAACACTTGTTAAATCTGAAATTAACGGCTGTTAAGATCTTTTTTAACAGTGGTTATTTAATTATCTGAACAACTGTTTAATCTGTCTATAAACAGTTGTTAGATAACAGTAGTTATTTACTTTCTGAACAACTGTTTAATCTGTTTTTAAACAGTTGTTGTTTATCTTTTGTATTTAGCTGTGTAACCTTTCACTAACAGCTGTTAAGTCTGAAGCTTAAAGCTGTTAGGTATTGTGTTAATAGTTGTTATCTTGTGTTACTAACAGTTGTTGGTTTTGTATCTTACAGTAGTTATTACATAGCTAATTAACAGCTGTTGTGGAAGGCTTTTAATAGCTGTTGTAGCCAAGATTTGCCAACACAGGTTTGCAAGAAAATCTGAACGAAGACTTCCTCAAATATGTACTCTAGCGACGAGCATCTAAAATTTCAAGGCCACGTTGGAGACTCGCAACTAAATGCTCCATTGGTTTGAAACAGTTTTTGCTTCTTTTTTATGATAAATTCAGATAGATGCTATTTGAGGGCTTCGCCAAGGAGAAAGGTGGTGCTTCCTCCAGCTCTAACTTACTGGTTGCAGACTCTTTTTGGGAGGCAGATAATATTGATGAAGTTCTGAGACTCTTCCTGCTGGTGTTATCAACTCTTGGAGAAACACTAGGCGTGGGAGACTTAACAGGGGAGACGTGGCAAGGAACTATGTTAATATCAGAAGGCACTCCACTATTTCCAAAACACATTGGAGATAAAAGAGGTGAGGTTTCTACCTTGTCTAAAGAAAATGGCTTTGATGAACTCTCGTCCACTGGCTTTGATGAAGTATTGGACTGTTTACCAGAAGCTGTATAGTTTTCTCTGTCCGATTTATGGTAATCTTCCACATCAGTGTTGCGACAATCTGCCTCTATGATATAAAGTTGTCCAAAGTTACCATTACTGTCTTAATCATCAGCTGGTTCAAATACCTCTTCCATTCTAACATCTCTGTCTGGAGAATCCACTTCTCCTCTACCTCTAGATGCATGACAGAGTGATTCGCCATTGATTCCTTTGTCAAAAACCACAAAGCACAAGCTGTGAACTTTTCTCTACTTCGTTAGGTTTATGCACGCCATCTAATTGAATGGCAGACTTTTCATCTTGCTCAACAATTTCCATTTCTTCATCACTGTCATCTTCTACATGAGGTAAAGTCGTTCGGTGGCTAAGGCTGAATTTTAGTAGATTCAAGCTTCTTCTTGCATTCCACCCTTAAGAGTAATTTCCATTTTCGTCATTTGTATTAGCATTGTTCTTCATGTGAAATAATGCGTCCTGTTTTAGGATATGGAAAGAAGAATTAAAATTCTTTTTAAGTAATAGTCCTTTACAGCTTTACCCTATATGTTCCCAAAAAAAACGCACTGTTCCCCTAAAATGGCACCTTAAATATCTGCAAGAGTATAAACTATTTGAGGTACAGTATAACAATATGCATAGAGCTTATGCCTTCAGCTACCGAATCACTTGTCTTAAGACATTTACATCGTCCTGCATTTCTTGATTAGCCTTGTTCTTGTTTTCCTTTACACGCTGTGCAAATCTCAATGTACTGAAAGTCTCACTCTTACACCTGCTTGGTTAAGTCGAGCAATATTTAATTTTAGTTACCAGTAAAGAGAATCAGGGAAAGAAATTTGCAACAAGATTAGATAGAATTACTTTTCCGCTGGAGAAATGGCACATATCATTGCTAATTTTGCATTTCCACCAAGAGATTCCTGCAGTAAGAATGTGAGCTTCTAATCTCTGTAATGTTTTTTCTCTATTTTTTCCTGTCTGTAAAAACCTCTGCAAGAATATTTATTAAGTCCCTGCAGAGAGTAGAGTGATTGTTAAGAATGGTGTTCCCCATCATGTTTGTATCATACTTCTATGACCAGATTTTTCCTTTCATTTCTCATATCTGTGGTACACTATAACAATATTCAATAGTAAAAAACTTGAAGGAAAACTGACAAAGGAGAAAGTTAGTAAAATTGGTCCATGTATGATAAGAACTAGTACCTGGAGATCGTGCAGTATCTTTCTATGGGTCAATAGAAGAAACAAATATGCAGTAAAGTATACATGTGAACTTGAAAGCATCCTTGGCTAGTAGTTGGCTCTGAGTCAAATGTTAGCAGGTTGCTTTTACCAAAACTTTTCTTTTTTCCCCTAAAATATTACTAAAACATTATCCACCCAGGTGTACAGTTCCATGTAGCTGTAGGTTGCTGTAATGGATCAACACCTTCAATACTAGAAAAAGTAACATAAATAGAAAATGATAAAGCAAAAATAAGGAAAGGGATTTAAGAAGAGATGTTTATTGATGATAGAAGGATTCAATACAGGAGGATTGATCCAGGTAAGATGAAGATAAGGAGTTCTCAGCCATTAAAGGACTGAAGAAGCTACAATATATCTGAATGAATATCCAAAGTAATAGAACTACTATTTATACTTTCCTACTAATCTAATTCTAGCCATTTATTTACTAGATTAAATCTGCACCCTCAAACCCAGCTTCACTTTCCAGCTGTCCCTATTGTACCAGTAGTGGTCCATTATATTATGTAACAGAATTTGAGTGCAGCTGGTGCTGCTGCAGTACTCATTCCATGATACTTCCTTCTTCTCTTCATGAATTGTGTCCTCAAGATTCAAAGGAAAATCCTCATAACCATCATGTTGTTGTTCAACACCAACACTTCCATGCACCATAGCTTTTGCTCCTAAATCCATAATATTTTTGATACCTCGCACCTCTCAAACCAAACATAGCAAAATTTCTTCTAAGTTTAGAACACTCAGAAACTCCACCTAGATAAAAAAACCATGACAATTACAATAGATTTAAGTTTGTGGTATAAAGTCAATTTAATCTGGTTGGCAATTTTTGCTTGGATTGACTTAAGAAGTTCAGGAGCAGCCCTATCTTGCACTAGAGGAACACGGTAAGTATGCACAACTTTTCCTGAAACAACCTCTTGGGCCTCATCCCATACTTCATCAAACGTTACTGATACTAGAGCTTTAACCATGACCAGAAAATATGAATTCAATACAATAACCATGTAAGAGAGTTTAACAAGCCTTAAGTTGATCATGTACGCTGCATCTTTAAACAAATCAATGAAATTCCCACCAGAAGAAACTCGTAAAGTTTGCAAGCTGCATATAAAATCAGTAAATGTTGTTATGCTGTTATTTCCACTTAGGTCCAAATACTTGAGTTGGCCAATGCTACTTGATAACTCCTTAAAGCTTGAATTGCTAAAATTTAGCATCCACATATGCTTGGATCTTGATATGCAAGTCTTGACAAATGAAACACTAGTAGCTCCCAGTCTAGGAAGTTGAAACCAGATGGTCCTTAGTGTGTGATGTTCAAGCAGTGATCTTGGTAGTCCCTTTCTCGATTGTTCATAATTAGAAGAGGCGACATGTCTTACCTCTTCATGAACTCTTTTTGTGTGAGAATTGCTAACCAAGTATTCAGTTTTTGCAACTGAACACACCAAATCATGGATGAGGTCATGCATTTTGCAAACAGAAGTAAAAAGATGACGGTTTTCTTCAACGTCCTGGAAGAAGTTTCTCTACCATAAATCCTAGAAGTACTGGATGCCAATGTCTTCAAGCTCTTGGCCAGTAGCAGGTGACTGATCGTGAACTACTCTCATCTTCAATATTGGCAAGACATCGTCATTTTGTTGCGACCTCCATTTCATGCTATCTCTTATCATCGCCCAGAAGTGCACATCAGTCTCCATCTGCAGTGAACCCTTAAAAGCCATAACAATTGAAAGAACACCTTCATATTTCTTCACTATATCAACTGCAACTCTTAAGAGATCTGAATTATCTATATTCTTCCCTTCTCCAAAATCTTTTCTCAAAAGCAATGACAAGCCGTCTTCTTCTAATAAATCTTTCAAAAAGAATGGAGCCATTGTTTTCATTACTGAAACTACTACTTCATCGCGTGTCGTCACCAGAATTTTACTTCCATTAGCTCCAAACTTATCAACCTTAAACAAGCTCGAGTAATCCAAATCAATACCATGTAGTTTATCACAACCCATACGAAGTTCATATCTTAACTCACCTCCTGGATCATATACTAAAACATGTTCAGCTCCATTTTTAAGTATATAATAAAGAACATGTATACCTTGTTTCGATACATCATCAAAAATATTTTCAGACTCCCAGTTGGCAATGTAAAAACTAGTCTTCATACCTAAGTTCCTTGCCCTCATTTCCACGTTAACCCCATGGGGTTCAATGCTTGAAGTTATTCCTTCTTCGGACATCCCCTCTCCATGAAAACCTCCATTATTCCCAATAATCCAAGCTGATTGACTGAATTCTTAGTCATATCACCATAAACAATTTTAAGGGAGTCATATTTACTCTCCTGAACTACATCCCCCCATTTTTGTCTCAAAGTCACACAAACTAGATCCTCCTTTGGTTTACCATCCTCAAACATATTAAATTCAATTTTAGGAAGTTTCATTCGCCCTCTTCTATCCCCAACAGAAAACTGTGCCCCTCCATTTTCTTGTTTAATATGTCCATATTCTTCTCCCCTAACCTTGACCTCAGTAGAATCATTTCTATTTGGTGAGACATGGCCACACCCAGAACTTGACCCCCCTACCATCCCCTTTTCCCTAATCATCAGATTAAGTCTACCCTAACAATAAGTCAAATTTTATGTCTAGATCAGCTTTATGTAAGTTCTGATCAGAACTTACCTTGGCTAGGGCATTTCTGATTTCATCTTTTTGGAAGTTGAGTTTTCTGATTGAGTTATCCATCTCAACCATTCTTCTTCCATGGAAATCAAATGTTGTTTGTAGATCTGGTACATCGGCTATTGAGGGCAAGGGATTGCTGTTTTCCTTAGGCCTTGTATTCACCATGGTTGCCGAGGAAGGTATTGCTCTGATACCAAGTGTAATGGATCAACACATTCAATACCAGAAAAAGTAACAGAAATAGAAAATGATAAAGCAAAAATAAGGAAAGGGATTTAAGAAGAGATGTTTATTGATGATAGAAGAATTCAATATAGGAGGATTGAACCAGGTAAGATGAAGATAAGGAGTTCTTATCCTTTAAAAGATTGAAAAAGCTACAATATATCTGAATGAATATCCAAAGCAATATAACTACTATTTATACTTTCTCACTAATCTAATCCTAGACATTTATTTACTAGATTAAATCTGCACCCTCGAACTCTGCTTCACTTTCCAGCTGTCCCTTTTGTACCAACAGTGGTCCATTCTATTATGTAACAGAATTTGAGTGCAGCTGGTGTTGCTGCAGTGCTCACTCCTTGACACTTGCCTTCAAAAGTCTTGTGAAAGCTAAGATCTTTAACTTTTTTATCAACTGATGTTCTCAAAGACGGCTTTAGCAGTAGAAGAACCATGCATCATACAAATATGCATGCAAGGGACAAAAACTGATAGAGTCAGAGTTTACAAAGCTAAAAGATAATAAGTTCATGTTCCCACCTATTTGTGTTCATACTTCATAATATGACGGGATATTACTTTATGAGCAGGTTTATCTTCTTCGTTATAATGGTACAAGCAATAAGGACTTGCTGCTAAACTGTAATTAGAAACACTGCTTTATAGTTTAATGTAACACCTACGCATATCATACATGATGAATTAAACCATAGAAGGTCACCAATAGGTTAAATACATCAAAAAGCACTAAAGGATACCAGCATGTATCCACCAAAGAGAACATTAACTAAGCAAGGCATCATCACAAAACCATATGGAAAAACCTTACCCTAGCTGTGAAAGAGATCAATTAATGTTCCCAGCCTCCTTCAAGCGTTCTCCTGTTGCACCTGTTAGCTTCTGTCTTTCTGATCCAGCAAGATCAACAAGATTTATTCTACTTGTTTTTAAACAGCTTAACCCATTGGACATTCTCTGTAATGTTTAAAATATAGTTATCAGACATCCAATATAATATAGGTGTTGTGAAAATTGACAATTGCAGAAATATATATACATACTAATGCAATATCACTAGCTTGTTTAAAAATTATTAAAAGCTTATGAATCACAAATGGATAATTATATAATTACTGCGTGCTTCATGTGGATCCAAATTACCTTGTATCTTGATTCAACAACGCAAGTGAAAACACTGTGGGAGCGAGAACTCTCAACATTTATACTAGTCGAGCCGATTCTCCTATTCAATAAACCTTGCAGAATTTGTTCACTTGACATGAAATATGGCATAGAAAACTGATTTACATTCATTTAATATAATTTTAATCATAAAGCATGCATCAACCTCCACAAAATTTATGAAAAGGCATATTAAAAAGTTTTCCAACTGTCGTCTAGAGAACAAAAAGATACCCATATTGTCATATATGTTAACTTGAGGAGGAATAACTCATTTTTTAAATAGCAGGTTGTCTGAGTATTTATGTTGTAGACAACAATTCATGTTAACTCCTTTTCTCTTTCTTATATTCAATTAAGCTACCACACTTTTGTACAACCTACACTTGCAGACAGGTGGGAATCTGAGGATCATCAAAAGCAAAAGACCACAAACTAATCAGGTTATTGAAGGGATTCAAGGGCAGAAACTCGTTTTAAACACCCATGAATTCTCCCATGAAGGATCCGCTCAAACCATGGGAATCGAAAAACAGACGAAAAATACTTACGAATTTTCGTTAATGGATTATGACTTCGGATGCTGTGATGTGACCACCAAAGCCCTCCCTTGCGGAGTTGATCTCTTCTGGTATCCACGCGATGAAACGAGCAGCGAGTGCTAGTTCTTCGTTTTCTGAGTTTCTAGAATCTAGAGAGAAAAGAAGGGAAGAAATCTTATTTCGGGTTGTGTGTTTTGCGGCTAAAAAAGTGTCTATGGTTTCGCCCTAAAAGAGATTATATAAGGCGTGAGAGTTTGTTCCGAGAACCAACTCCCATGTAATCCCAACCTCTTCTGATAGTCGGAACTCCCACGTAATCCCAGTGAAAGCCAAATACCGAAATTGTCCATCCTTAATCTCTAATTCGAATAATAACATTTTACTATACGTGTGACCCTGTAGGTTCATATCACAATGGCAATGAAAACACACTTAGTAGTAGTATTTGTTCATAAATCACAAGCGGTCCTTAGCAGGACATTGTGACTATCCAGAGTGAATGAATGTACGGTGGAACCTAATATCAATCCACTATTTAATCCCTTTGTCTCGCGATATCCAAATTAAGCATAAGACATGGTAGTTGTCACCCTTATAAAGCTTAATTGTATTTATGTTCGATCTCCTGGTACACTGTTCCAACAAATAGCATTTAATAGCCACTTTATTAAATAAATTTGAGCACGGCCATGCATTTAAAAAAATTTCCCTATCGACTATCGAGGGGCCCATGGATATCTCCCTCTACTAAGAGATGGACAAATCCCTTACAATGCCTCTCACATTCAAGCCATGATAGGATACTACATCCTATCATCAGTCGTTTTAATTACTCGATTAAAAGTAACACACGACTGAGTTAAAACGTAGCTCCATTCATGTTGGAAACGATGGAGACATAAGGTCTAAGGATTCCAAACAATATTGAGGAGGTAATACTTATGCCTAAGGAACCATGAAGTATTACTTCTCTTTCGAATCAGGTCCGATACAATATATCCCAATATATTATATCTATGATATGATTTGCATCCATTACACATGATCAGTAAAACATAATCATCAATCAAACATCATACTAGTTTTATTTCATCGTATAGAACATTACATAAAACTTGGGACAATCAGAATAGTAATTGCATAAGCTAATGAGTTTTACTATCAAATCACGCATTTGATGTTCAAAAGCAAAATTAACTATTCAAATGACATGCTCAAAAATATATAAAACGTACAACATATGCTAATGGTCCTAGGGAACTACTAAGAGTTATAAATCACATACTCATCTTTAACTCCAATTATATAACAAGAATCGGGTGATGAGTAGATTATTTAATTCAATTGTAATGTATCTAACGCAAAATATGATATCAAACCTTTTTATTTCCATGAAAAACAAGGTCAAGAAAACCAAAGTTAATATGTGTCTGCATTCTACTAAATGAGCCAAATTCAAACAAGGGAATTGCGAGGACAGTACACAAGGGACAGAATCAGTGTGGATACTATATCATGCATTTCTAGAACACGCTTGCTTGGATTCTGTTAGGTAGCCGTCTTTTCTAACTTCCAGGGATGTCGTCACCCTATATACGATAACTTTTCAACAGTTGCATTTTGTTGTCCCCATGCTAGCCGAGGCGCTTAACCTGTGGGATGTGCACGTACATCCATCATACGGGGGGTTAGCCACAGCCACCACCTGGAGTTTCACCCAACCACAAAAGAATAAGATTGATAAGGAGTTACTTAATCTCGAACATGTATTTGTTTTGAGTGCTTATTTATTTTCTATCGGTATCTATTGATATATCACAAGTCGAAATATGGTTAGTGCCCTTATGTATCTTGAATTTCTATTGAATGTAGTTTATATAAATTGTGTAACGTTTATTTGATTATTTTGATAACCGTCAATTAAAGGAGATATTTTCTCAATTTTTGTTATAGTTATTGCAGTCCCTGAAACAACTATTGGTCCCGCTATTGTTTCATCAATTCATCGTAATCGAAAATTAACTCGTATTAATCAATCAAATTTGTTGAATAAGTAGTATTAATCATAGGATTTCTCATATTCCCTAAAGAAAATCTAATTAGCATGTTAAGGCATAAGCTTGTCTACAAAAACATAAGCAATCAAAGTTTTTTGGCCTCCATTTTCTAATAAACCAGTCCATAAGTTAATTGATTAGAAACATTCATATAACTTGTTGATTCATCTGGCATTTATGCCCCAAACACCTACATGTTTGACCACTCATGTCCTAGACTCTCCTAAGCCTATGGGTGCAGACAAGAAATTATGGTCTCCCTAGTATGCCAACTTTAATTGGGGAAAATTTCCACAAAACCACAACAGGCGGACCTTCATCGCACTCTCCTGCATAGTTTGGCTTCTAGCAAACTTGTTTACTCTTCCAGTAGTAACCCTGGAACACTACCGAACATAATCCATTAGCTGAGGCACTACAAACCAGGCAAATTCCGAAAGAATTCACAAGAATCAAGGTTGAAAAATATAGCAACAACACTGATCTGCAGGATCACCTTGATTCGTATCAGGCGGCTATGTATGTTCATCAACCGTATGATACAATTTTATGTCGGTTGTTCCCAAAATCGTTAAAGGGACCTGGCCCTATGTGGTTTTTTTCTTTATCAAACTGAAGTACCAACTCCATCTCACAACTACAAAGGGTATTCTTGGACCACTTTTGTGGACAATAGGTTTTTTGTACACTTCCGATTATTTGCTCACGATTCAACAAAAAGAGAAAGAAACCAAGCGATTTAACATGGCGGTTTTGGAAGTAAGTAACGCTTCGTAGGCAGGATTCATTTAAGCTTACATATATGAGTTACGAAACATGGCGTTCGCCAAAACAATCGTTGAAGAAAGTCTGACCGATGTGCCCGCCTTATTTGCTATGGCTAATAAAATTTTCCAAGGAGAGGATTTCGGGTAACAAAAAAGGGTGAATGGAGTAAACAATTCAAACTCGAGCCCAAACATGTGCCCTTCTCCCCCTACAAAAGGCCATAGGCGATAGATCAGCCTAAGGGCAACCTTAGGATCAATATTTCTAGAGACATGACCAGAGTGACCAACCTGCACCCCGGGCGAAACCCTATCACGAGCCCAGACGCGTTGAACAAAGTTGAGGCATTGGGAAATTTGGTACCACCTCATAAGATGGTGACTCCCCT